>CM059584.1:128625000-129305000 GCA_030407085.1 Trichopria drosophilae
AACTGGTGGTCAAATTTGAATCGGTATCATACGTACTTTATAAAAAACGGCAAATACACATTACTTAACGACAAGAATAGTGAAAAAAATCGTATAAATTGAGGCAGTGATTTCTAACGTCACTAGTTCATCGATAAAAAAGAAATAATAATGCCAACTCAACGTTGCCAATAATTTATTGTTGACTTTGTTATACTCTCTGAATAATTTTAGTTGCAATTCTGCACAATCATCCTTTCGATAATTATCTGATTACGTATATCTTGATTGATATGTATTGTACTTGGATTTCCTAGTTTGAAACGCTCGTGTCTCGACCTGTAATTATATTATAAGTTAATGTTACCACTAAAAAAGTTTTATCAGTGTGATTAGACCAGTTCATATTACATTTGAAGCAGAAGCTTTATCAATGACATTTCCACTCGTGTGGGATACGATTTTCCCCCTTTATGCTATGTATTTCCTCGATAAGAAAGGTGCACAATATACCGACGTGTATGTAATTAACATTTCTATCAATGCATGTTGAAAAGTAGGTTAGAAGTTATTTAGAGGCATCTATTGTGCACTTAGTATTTGCTGCAATATAGAACCCCGATTACCATATCGTCAAATAAATATTGCTACTTCAATTCGCAATAAATAATAACCAATGATACATTTTCATATCTTCGTGTTTTTTTCAGTGAATTATCTGAAACAATAATTTATTAATTTATAAAATGAATGGAAAATAATGCTAAACATAATAGAATAACAAAAGTTAATAAAATATTTCTACAAACTGAAGTATAAAAAAGGTTGTTATTTTCCCAATAAGTACGACGAAAATAGCTTTGTCCCTTAAAAATGCACAATGCGCCATACCTTCGGTCAGTTCCCAGGCTATTTACGGTAACAAGCATATCATTCTGACAAACGAAATATGGGTTAGTGAAAAAACACAAACAACTCAATGCGAATTCTACGGCGATCTCCAATTTATCGACAACAATATGATGCCTGCTGTGCCCAACTGCAATCACTAACCTTTTCTCTTAGCACTAAAATGAGCACTTGATAAGAAACAAAGCTGGTCAGTCGGTTGTTTTCAAGTGGAAGATCACAAGAAGTAAATTATTAGTATCCAGAATATTTTATTGTGTCAAAAATTGCTTTGAAGAATTTTTTCTTGTTTATAGTTTCCTTCGCTTTCACCATTCTTTATCACATTCCATTCAGGACCAAACTGACATTTGAGACTCTGAATACATGACAGATCCGGATGCTCAGGAATCGAGTCTTATAGGGGTTCAAAAGTCCTCAGCTGATAAGATAGTATCTATATGTAAAAATATAAATAAAAAATGATTGGGCTCTGTAACTGAATTCCAACTACTATAAAGGGATCTCCTAAAAAATTCTAAAGATTTTTGTTGAGAAATGACAGGGAATATCCGGAAATAGATGATTTTTACTTATTTCCGAAAATGCTCAAACAATTCTCGACGAATTTATCTGGGATCTTATCGAGTATCATGTGCAATCATCAGAATTGATGTTACAGAGCCTGAATTTTGAAAAATAGCGCCAATCATTTTTAATTTAGATTTATAAATGTAGATTATTACGTTATCAACGGAGACCTTTAGAACATCTCCTTAACAGTTAACTTTATATTATATAACCTTTTATTTGCGCGCTTTTATGCACGTGCAAAGTGAAGAGGGAGAGTTTTTTTCTTTCACTCGTGTAATGTCTGTATGAACGATTGATTCAGGGGAAATTTCATTTGAGACATATTACACTTGTGCGAAATTCCCCTTATATGTAGTCCTCTTAGTTTATACATGAGATTTGCAATCATACTAACAAAATAGGATCATTTAATTAGTCTTATATATAATGCAATATAATTCTTGTGCAGTTTTAGAATTGACGTTGTAGTTATCCACAATCTTTGTACGGTGTTAAAATTCCATCATTTACTTGATTACAAATAAATTACAAATCTAGTTAACCCTTTAACGACCGAATGTACATAAATTCAACCTGAAGTTGGACAGTACCTTTTAGCATTAAAACGTAATGGAAAACATTTTGGAATATATGTTTTTTATTGCCCAAAGCCCGCTTTTTGAATGGTGTATCGAAAAAAGCTACAAATTTAAAAATAAACAAACGACAAGCATTTATTTAACAAAAATCATGATTTTTTTATTTTTTTTTCACATTTCGTTATTTTTTTATCATTTCCCGCATTAGAATATCTCAGATGGGTATAAATATCGTGACAAATATGTTTGGGCTATAAGATAGGTATAATAAAAAAAGTTAAGTTTCAAAATGGCGGCTCAAAAATGACTACTAGCGTCGATTTTTTTTTCAAAATCAGAATGGCGTATACTCAATGGACTGACGCGAATGAAATGACTTTAAACTTGGTACCCGGGGGTTTCTGGGGTCGCTGAGTCCAAATTTAAAGGTAGTTTTCAAACATTTAAAATGGCGGATCCAATATGGCGGATGAGTTTCCTACAATCAATCGAAATCCCTTCGAACTTGGCACTCGGGGATTTTTGGGGTCGTAGATCTCGAATTCGAAGTTAGTTTTAAAAAATTCAAAACGGCGGATCCAATATGGCAGACGAATTTGCTAAAATCAGTCGAAACCATTTCGAACTTGGTACTCGGGGGTTTTTGAGGTCCATGAGTCCAAATTTGAAGTTAGTTTTGGGAAATTCAAAATGGCGGAACCAATATGGCGGATGAATATAATAAAATCGATAGAAACCACTTCAAACATGGCACTCTTTTTTTTTTGAGTCGCTGGTTACAAATTACAGGTTGTTTGAAATTTAAAATTAAATGTGGTTATTTCAATTTGGGGATAACATCGTTTTTATGAACAGTACAATTTTCTTAATCATGAAAATAATTGAATTATTTATAATGTTACCAACTCTCACCGCGTGGAGGTAAACGTGAATTAGAGAGTCTTTTTTTTTACTTTTTCGTTTTTTTCTGTTTATTTTTTAATTTCCGGCTTTTTTCGACACATCATTCGAAAGAGCGGGCTTTGGCCAATAAAAAACATATATTTCGAAATTTGTTCCATTACGTTTTAATGCTAAAAGGTACTGTCAAACTTCAGGTTAAATTTATATACATTTGGTCCTTAAAGTGTTAAGATAACTTATTGCAGTACATCTCTTATTCCAATTTGTCCAGTCAGACAAGATGGCGGCTTTCTGTACTTCTACTACTCGAGCGGAAAATTATTCAGGCTGGAATCAGGTCCTGATCGTGAAGCCTGTGAATAAATAAAATCAGGTGACATGTTTGACATGCTTGACATGTCCCCTTATCAGGCCCTGGCATATCGTGTAACGCTTTTTCTGTCAAAGCCCTGGTCAGGCAAATGTACAGGACCTGATCAGGACCTTACAATGCCCAATATTTTGCATGCTTTCCAAATTTCATGGTGAAAATATTTACGGTAGTATTACTAAACAACAACTTAATTTTTAATTATTTATTACTATCTGACAAGTAAAAAGGCTGCAAAATAAAAAAATATTATTTACACATATATACGAATCATATACATATCCATCACATACAATGTGTAAAATATGCTGCGCCGAAACGTTCCTACAAGTAGGCTAATGTACAAAATAGAAATACATTTCTTTAATAGGAATGTAGTAGATGCGCGATCACGCCTAGTGGCGACGGAACGAATTACATAAAATTTAGAAAAAAAAAATTCAGACGTCCTTATCGGGCTCTGAGCCGGCCCTCTGATCTGCCCCTTAGCAATTCATGGTTTGGTCTTGATATGGAAATTCACGGGCTTCCCTATATCACTTATACTTTATTTTAACATAATCAGGGTTTAATCAGGGCATATTCAGGCGAACCTGATCAGGATGACTTACAGGAACCTGATCATGTCCTGATCTGGGTACATTCAGGAGTACCTGATCAGGAACGCCTTACTGGAGCCTGGTCTAGCCCTGGTACATATTTAGGCTGCCTGAATAAATTTCCGCTCGCGTAATTTTCTCCTCCAGGACCGCGTGTGGTTCGAACCATAGCCGGCACTCGTCGATTTTTCGTGTAGCCTTATTGACGCCAAAGAATGAATCCACTCCGTGACGCCAGTATCGACTAGCAACCTCCACTCCTCGCCCCGATTGCTGCTCCCGTATTTTCATTTTTCTCGCTTCAGATGCGAATAGCGAGCCGTAAAGTCGGATCATGGTGGGGGGTAACTAAGAGATACTAGCGCAACCAAGCGGATTAGTTCATCCCCACTTTATTCGTCCGAATAAGGTTACATAAAAACTTATAGTGTGGGTAGTACCATCCCCGTTGTTCAAAGAGTACTCAAGATAGCGACAGTATTCACTACCGAGTATGTACATATAGAAACCAGTGATGTACATCCAGCCCCTCTAAATTTATTTACATTTATTTTGTATGTAAAAATTTAAATACAAACAATATTATTATTAATTTGTCTGGGACCCAAACCCTATGTGCTGTGGGTCTCCATGCACATCAAATTATTTGCCCAATCCATCTGCAAATCACGCTTCATTTTCCACTACCTTAAGCTAATGGAGTGAGGTAGACTAACATATGTTTGAATAATATAATACTAATTTGAGTTGTTTCATTAATTTCACTAGACTTTCCTTCGCATTTCTTGGCAAAATGACTTCGAAAAATACCAAATACCTTAACATGGCATCCAAGACAATATCCCAGCTTGTATGCATACGACATAGTCTAGCTAGGATGCATTGCACGAAGCGATGATTTGCAATTTCCTTCTTCCTCGTCTCGGTTTCTCGCGCAATATAGCTCGCTCGCGGGTAATGCCGGTAGGTCAAAGGGGAGCTGGGCGGGGGTATTAGTAAACCTGCCACTCACGAAAAGCGAGCGGTGGTTGATTTTTTCATCCCCACGCCCATGCCTTAACATACTCGCCCAGACAGACACTTCGGGCTGGAATCCGTTTCATTTCGCGAACCGGCCGATGTAATGATGTTCACGAACCTGGAGAAAAAGAGGCAGAAGAAATACTCCAATACACCCCCGCCACGAAATTATAATAGATGTCGGAGATGCGTTAAAATAGGGTTTCAATGACTTTTATTGCCTCTGTTCCTCAACTTTATTAGGAACTGCATCCGCATCTCCCAAAATTATGATGCACCAAAAAAACAGCGTACGTGCTTGCTGGAAATTTTTAGTCTCTTTTTCTGGCGTATTTACTGAAGGGACTGAACATCAATATTTTGAACCATAATTACTGACCAACATTCATCGGAGATTGAAGAGATACATATAAGAATTTACCTAACTAAAAAAGTAGTTCTTTTTACTTCTTTCGAGTCTACTACTCAAGAATAGTCGAGTAAATAGATGTTAAATCAATGAAAAGTTTTAGGTTAGGATCACGGTACTATTACTAAACATGGTAACGCTATAGAAATTTGTGTCACTTGTTTTGAGCCAAGTTTGTAAGGGATGAAGTAATCGCGCGATCTCTATTACATACTCCAGAAGTATTGTGTCATTTAAGAAGAAGAAGGGGGAAGGAAAAACTCTTGGTGGAAGGCAGACGTCGCTTGACGCGCCGCTTTGCGGTTTAATTTAATGGCCTCAAGAAAGTGACCACGAAAAATTAGTCAATGTCCGTCTTGTAGTTGAGTTTAATACAAACCATATGTGGATGCGCAAACAGAATACTGAAACAGGGATATTATTGTACTTTTGCCAGGATATTTTATAAGAATAATTGTACAAGTATCACGATAAACTGTCTATGTTGTTCGATTATTGGCACTTAATGGTCTACCGATATACTCGCCTCAAAAGTGCTACAATACTACCCTTTGCACAATTATTAAATTGAATATTTCATTTTTTTTTCAGGTATGAGCGTGGACGTTGAGGATACCGGTGGAAATAATATGTCCGAGCATGATGACATCATCGCTATTTTGGAAAGTAATGGCACTGATACTGATGCAACCGATGAGGAGAATGAACGTGATAATAAATTGATATTTGCAACTCAGTTTGCAAAACCTGTGAAATTTGCATTCGTTAATTTCGACCAACCACGATTGGAGAAATATACGAAAATTGTGGAGGTAATTTGCAGTTGTTTGATAACAAATGGTTAAAGTGAGTGATTCAAAAGAAAGATCTATTGTCTTCTTCTAAACTCATATAGATTTGTTCGATGATAAATAAAACAAGTTTCGAATTAATAATAATATATAATTTATCAACTTAAAACTTAACTTGGAACTTTCATAACGTTTTTAGAAACACGGAGGAGTTGTTGAACCATCAGGCGATTATAAAAACGTGATACATTTAGCAGATAAAGAAACGTATAATTCTCATCATATCGTATTCGACACTCGTTACTTGAAACAATGTATTCGATTGAAACGTATTTTGGATCCATGCCAATATGTGTATGTATGCTTTGATTATACATTTTTATAAAATCTTATTTTTATTTATTGTAACGTGTTCGAATTCATGATTACAATTTTGTTTAACCCTTTGCGTCACAGTGGGGCTCTCAGAGACCCACCTTTTATCCGCTATTTTTTGTACATTTAGAAATCATTTTCTTATGTTTTTTACATCGTGATTGATTTTCTACATAGCTAAGGCATTTATTGATGAATGTAAGATATCATACATATAAAAATACTATAGTTTAATTAATTTTAAACAAAAATATACCAAAAAATGGCCATTTTTCTTTTTTAAATAGTTTGTGACAAATCATTCCGTATAAAGATATACCGGAAACTTATTATTTATATGTTTTTGAGGTCGCTGAATACGAATCTGATGTCGGTTTTCAAAAATTCAAAATAGCGGACAAAAAATTGAAAATCGACGGAATACCCTTGAAAAAAGGGACTCGAGTGTTTCATAGGTCACTGAATACGAAAATGAAAATAGATTTTGAGGTTTCGAAAACCCTCGAGTAACACTTTTCAAGAGAATACAGTAGACTTTCAATTTTTTGCTCTCCATATTGGGTCCGCCATTTTGAATTTCTGAAATCTGACATCAGATTCGTATTCAGCGACCTCGAAAACACCTGAGAAACCTTTTTCAAGCGAATTTAGTCGATTTTCAATTTTTGTCCGCCATATTGGATCCGCCATTTTGAATTTTTAAAAATTGACCGAATCAACGTGTATATAATGCCACAAAAACATATTAATTCGAGTTTCGTTTGAGATAAAAGTACTGGGATAAGAAGAATTAGCAATAGAACTAAATTGATCACGACGAAGTCAATTCTAGACGAATAATTGAAAGCAACATTGCTCATATCATATTGTACTTTCTAGAACTATAGTTTTTCCGATAAATCTGACAAATTGAAAAACCAATTAAGACAAATTGAAAAACAATGAATCTATGTCTACACAAATTTTATTAATATATAACTTTTATAGTTTTTATAAAGCTCGGGAACGGACAAATCTTTTGACGGCTAACTAATGTAAATAGTGATTATTTATTAACTTTAAAAATATACGGACATCACGAGCATCATGATAAACTGCCATTAGAATTCTGTCATATCAGTTTCGTCATCGAAAAGATAAAAGTAGTGAATGAAGACATAAAAATGGCGACATTTGAAAATCTGCGTCCGCCATGTTGGATCCGCCATTTTGAGTTTTGTAAATTTGACGTCAGATTCGTGATCAGCGACCCTAAAAATGCCGGTATAACGATTTTTACAAAAATCAAAATATTTCGGAAATTGTTGTCCTCCACATTGATACCTCCATTTTGAATTTCGCAAATTCGGTATCCAATTAGTCATTAACGATACATAACTTTTAATAAACACATTTTCAATAAGAATTTATCAATTTAACTCGTTAAACATTGCAAAATTGAAATTTCTTTAAATTTTCGGCTTCAAAACTCCATATTGGATATCACCATTTTGAAATTTCAATTTTGCGCTACAATATTTTGAAGTTTAGGGTCCGAGACCGAGAAATTTTCACTTTATGGTGACCTCCTAATCCAATTTTAACGCGAAATTGTTGATCGAAAAAAATTAGGGCGTCAAAATTCGACTTCGTGTTACATAATCGATTGTATCTTTTTTGGGTCGTATTTTTGTTTAATTTGAAGGTTAGAATCGTAAAGTATGATGAATTTCGTGTTACAAATGATAAGTTCAGAATTCTTTTAACATTACAGCCGAAAAGTTAAAAAAAGGCCTTGTAAAAAAAGTTTGAATTTATTTCCGTTTACTAGATTATGAAATGCATTCAAATAGTTTTTGAATCTAACATTGAATAAACTAATGTTCATAATAGGTTGAAGACCAAACACAATATGTTTCAAATAGAAGGCTGTCAAAAATCATACAATTTGACTAAGAAACGTGAATGTATTTTGTAAGTATATTTCAAACTTATTAGGTTTTGAATCATTTTTAAAGTTAATAAAATAATTTTTCTTTTCAGTTTTCGTGCATTGCAATCACAACCACAATGCAGGTGCAAGCGATGGCTGAATACACAGAAGGAATTAAGTAGTATAGCAAAAAAGATTCGACTACATTCTAATCGAAGTGAGGATAATGTTGCTTCTACATCAGGAAAAAAATAACGTTAGTTTTTTATATTTGTATAAAATGCAGTTATTTGATTTTCTTCAATTGTACAAGATGTATTATAGAAAATCTAGAATTTTTCTAAATTGTTTAGGAAATAGATTTATTCTCTAAATTTTAATTTTCAAAACTACTAATGGAAAAGAGGTGAGTAAAGCACAATTTAACAAGTCATTAACAATTTTGTAAATATTTGTATTTAATTATTTAATGATTTAATTCATGATTTTAAGTAACTTGATGAAAATCTACTAATTCGTAGTTCAGTCAGATTATGTTATAATATACTATTAGTATAATACCCAGTTACTAAAATTAAATTAGTAGCATCTCATTAATTCTTTAGCAAATTAAATTTAGTACTATTTCGATTAATTTACGTAATTCTGTTCCGTTAGTAGTTTTCTTACTAATTCAGGTTTAAAAATTAATAAATTCTATGGAACCAGGAAAGTATTCACATATTTCTTTTATAAAAAATTCTTCCTCTTCCCTTAACGTTGGAAAAAGTATGTTTATAATACTTTTAATATTTTTTATCACTTTCTTTGTACTATTGTTAATAATATTAGAATTAAAAAGTGATTATGTCAATTTTAAAAATAATTCTTTAATGTTTGTGATTTTTTATATAAAGTTATAATTTCTACGTTACCGATAGTTTATGTGCAAGAAACTCCGCTTCTAAATTATTTAAGAAATATTGCAGTGTAAATTATATTTATGTAATATATAAGTATTAATGCCTTATGGCTAAAAAACCTAATATTTAGCCATTAAAACGTTATAATTTAGTAAATTAAAATACAAATGATATTAATTGTGTATTATTTCTATCAATAGTTTGTAAATTGTATAATAAATAATTCTTCGTTATCCGATTTTATTTTGTAATAGTCCAAGGAAAATTAATTATTGTTGTAAGATTTAATATTTTAGAATTGTGGGAGTTAGTTTCACAATAAAATTGCAGATTTAATTTGATGTTTCGTTAAAATAATGCATTTTTTGTTGAAAAAGTAAATAATAAATAATTAGTTTACTATAAGTATTGCAAATATTCAAAAATCTTACAGTTATCCGAGAATTTTTAAAGGTATGTATCTTATCTTTTTGTTTGTAATACATTTCCTTTTGTAATGATTTTTAAAGAATTGCAGATCAAAAATATTTGACGACCAAAGAAAGCGGTGGCCATAGATCATGTTAGATATGGATCGATACTGTAAAAGAGTGAACGTTTTTATGAAGATGTTGATGTTTTCGGACACTCGGATTCTGAATGAAAATAAGGTTCAAAACTATATCAGGTAAAATTCGGATTCTTCGAATTCTTCATTTGTGTTACCGATTGAAATTTTTGATCATTTAGTTTAATAAGTGATATAATTTGTATGTAAAGCATTTTTTTTTTTAATTAATAAATGATAAAAATGTAAAATATTAGGGGAGAGTCGTGTAAGTTGGCACGGTTTTTTTTCATTTTGCTATAGAATTTTTTCAGTAATGAATTTTAAAACGTACTATACGGCATTCGAAAGATCATAAATTCCGGCAACTTTTTAATCCAGAAACTTTATTCTATCATGTCTCAGAAAAAAGTTACAGTTGATTTACCAAAAAGTGAAAAAAGTCACTTTTTTCAATAAGGTGGTGTAAATTCGCACATGTTGAAAAAGTAAGGAGAAAATTATTAATAAGCCTTAGAAAAATTGTAAACCACGTGATTTGGTGCTACGGTATTACTGCTAGTCTTATTATATTGTTGTCTTATTCTAATCCTATATAAATTTATATAAATTTTGTTATTTTAATTGCGCCACGTGAATGTTAATATTTCATGTAAAGAGGGTGTTATTGCCTGTAAACATGTACTGAATAAAGAAATAAACAATACAATATATATAATATACATAAATAATACATGCCAACTTACACCACATGTATATTTTTTATATTTTATGTAATAAATTATTTACCCGATATTTTTTCGTAACATAACAAATACCAATAAAAACGGTTTTATGTTGTCGACGACACAAATTGACACTTTCGAACTATCGAATATTGTTTGTATGACATTCCCCGTCCTAAGTTATACGGCCCAGAGTCCTATATCTATCCTAAGTTATGGGTTCGGCTTGTCCAAAGTTATACCACTCTCTTCCTCTCCTTCCCCCACCACATTGTTTCGCTGAACCACACTCGCTCACGATACACACATACAGAAGCAGTCATTGCACAGATATAAACCGAGTTACGGAAGTGGGGAGAGTGAGGGGCTATAACTTTGGATAAATTTCCGCCATTTTGAAAGAACCGACGGTATAACTTAGGATGGGGACTACTGTATGTCGTATTGCTTCGAAGGAAACAATTAACAACGACTACATACCGTCAAAAGTTGCCTTTTTAGTTTATAGTATAGAAACGGTAAGTCTGGCAACACTGTAACGCTTAAAAATTGGACTGTTCCAACTTACACCACTTTCCCCTACCAATTAATTACAATATTTTTGGTATGGATTTCTATGTTTGAGAATAACAATCATAGTAATATATATAAAGTTATCATCGATTCAATTGAAGCTCAAACAAAACTATTTTTAAGACATTCATTATCTAATTATCTACAAAGTTAATAATTTTGCATATTGCAACTCAAATTAATGAAATGATATACAATGGAGGTAAATTATGGAAATCTTGCAGACATTTCGAGAACATGATGTAGAAGATGTCTTTAAAATGTTGACTTTATTGTCAATTTGGCTAAAAAAATTTAAATATGGTGAAATAAACCATCTCTTTGGCGATAAAATTGATTAATAGTTAAAATAGAATATTTTAAAGAACATAGTTGAGAATTTGGAACGACTTAAATTTATTTAAAAAAAAACATAAATTTTATTGTGTTATTATTATTATCACGTGACTATATTATTACGTTACTTGATGATTTTAACATAACCATAATTCTTTCAAAGGAACAAATGTGTTGTTTGTAGAATTTTTAAACAACATGAAATAAATAATTTTGTAATTGCCTATTTTCAATATTTATAGAAAGTAATTTCTATTGTTATCTAAATTTACAAAGGTTACGTTTTAAGTTAACATAATTTGATGTGTTTGCAAAATATGTAATAATAATTACTGTGGTTCAAAATTAGTGATAAATAAATATATAAAATATATAATACATCCAATATTGAAAGAAGCGAAACTCTGAGAGAAGAAATTGTAATGTGTACAATATCTGATTAGTCAATAGTCAAGTAATTCTTCTCAAAATGTATTTAGTAAAATCCACTATGTTAGATAGTTACTTGCATTACTGGAACGTAGTAATCATTAGGACAGGAATTATATTTCGATTTTCCAACGATTATAAATGGATTTAATTTAAAGAAAGGATTTTTGCTTAGAATGGATCATCATCCAAAGTAGAAACTTCAACCGGGCTTTGACCGAAATCAATTCCGGTTTCCCTGGTTGCATCCTTACGCTTACCTGTTAGTCACGCTTACCTGACTTCAGCCCGACTGGGTTACCCTCGTTATATTCAGAATTCGAAGGGATCGGACTAGCCCGACTAGATTCCAGCCAGAACCCGAATCTAATTTTTAGTCAGGTTAACCAGGCCGTATCCCAGCTCGGGCCTTTTTTCTATTGGGGTAATCGGTCTATTTCTACACGGGTATAAAAGATTTATATCAATGTATATAATGTGCAAAGTTATAGAAATTGCTATATCGTTTAGTAATTTTGACTACATTACTGGCAGTATTGGCCCTTACTAGAGACGATAGTTAATTTGAGTAGTTTCGGTAGTTATCCACTGATGAAGGAATATGGAAAGAAAGATTCATTAAATATGGGGAACTAAACCATTTCTTAACCTTAAAGAACATTTGGTAACAGTTAAAATCCATATTAATGATAAAGAAATAATTTTTATTAACAAACAGTTAGTAAAAAGTTAATTTTAAAAATTGGAATAAAAATACACTCTTTTTCTGCAGTGAAATCATCATATATACCGGATTATCTTTATTCTTCTCTGCATATGCTTGATAGCAATACAAATTATCGCCGAAGTGCTATTACAAATACATTTTGCTATCCAACGCATTCAACGAATAAATTCAATGGTCCTTTTTTGTATTTTGTTCCAAAATTTTTCAATAAGTTAACCACTGGAAGTACGGAAATGTGTCTTATTGACTTCCAATTTTATGTGTCAAATTAATGAAATTTACTGGCAAAAATATAACCGCTTGCAGGGTTGTTTTTCTGTAATTTTTGTTATTTATTTATTTATTTATGTATTTATTTATTTATTTATTTATTTATTTATTTATTTATTTATTTATTTATTTATTTATTTATTTATTTATTTATTTATTTATTTATTTATTTATTTATTTATTTATTTATTTATTTATTTATTTATTTATTTATTTATTTTATTCATTTATTTATCTTTTTATTTTTTACTCATCTACATGTTTCCTTGTCCTCTATCATTTTTTTATCCTGTTTAGCTCTTTTAATTGTTCTTATCCTAAGTAATTTCATGTGTTATTGTTTGCTTTTTAAAAATGTATACTATTAGTTTTATTAAGTACTGCGTTCCGCTTATTTTATATAATCTGTACTATTTTTTGTTATTAATTTAAATTTATTTTTACTTTTAAAACTAAATACTGATTTTTAATTTATTTGTGTGTTGGTCAGTCTGCAAAACAGTGTTAGCTGTGGCTCGTAGGAGGCCTATTTTTGTGTACCCTTCGTTCGCCAATAAAGATTATTATTATTATTATTATATCCGGTTACTTTTCATTTAGTATCAAATTGAAATTCGATTTCAATGAGGTTGACTGAGTTTTTACAGATCCTTATAGAATGCGAAAAAAACTCGTGAAACTGAAACTTTACTTGTCAGTATTATTAATCAAATATAAAATATTCAAAATAAAAACTTTTTGATTTATATATCGAAATAATACGTTGAGCGAATAAGAAAGCGGTTACTTAAATAAAGTTAAAAAAATGGATAAACTAAGACACAATTTAATAAACTGTTAGCATGACTCTAAAACGAAAATACCCTAAATGTATTGAAGCGAATTACATAATAAATTACATTTCTATTAAAGAGTATTTGAGATGTTTTAATCTTTTTAAAATAAGTTACATTTTAACCCTTTGAAGCACACATTTTTCTTTGGTCCAAGATGGCGGACAAAATTAGGGAAATGTTGCTTCATTTGAATCTGTCATCTCAGTTTAAAATTCAAAACGTATTACATATACATATTTCGGGGCCCCAAAATCTCAGAATAAAAGTTTCCAGACATAAATTCATGTTATTTTTAAAATTCTTGTACTGCCATTTGGAATTCGCCATTCTGAAATTTGGAACTCTGACCCTGGATTCGTCATCAGCGACCATAAAACCCCCTTATTAAAAATTGCTATGAAAATCGAAACTAATAAAAAATAAGCTGGAAAACTTTTTTTTTTCTTCTAAAAGTGCAGTTTTTTGGTGTTTGTTTATTTATAACTATTTTATAACAAATTAAATTTGAATATTAGTGGTATGATATTGTAGACAAATACCTTAGCTTCTAGAAAAATCAACTAATATTTTTAAATACGTCAAAATTTAATTTTTGTAAATGAAATTATCTGATAGAACAGGAGAGGACCTCCCTGAGAGGACCACCATGCTTCAACGGGTTAAATCAGAATTTGGAGTGTACAACAACTTCCGATGAGAAGTACACTGTTACAGATGTTCGGAAAATTCTGATACTTTTATGTACAGTAACAGAATTTTACTAAAACCTGTAATAGACAGACAAATTATTCAACAGTCTCAGAAAATTTCGAAACTTGTAACGGAAATAGGAATATGAATCAACGCGCTAAGGTGAAGTTAGTTTGGTTCGTCGTCGCTAGGCGTAGACGCGACGTTAGCGTCTTTAGAAAACGAACGAGTGATTTCTGTTGTTGATTTTGGGCTTTCATTCGATCATAAGGGATTCCATTATGTAGCTTCGATACCTAAAGTGTTTCATTAAAATCATTGTGACGTTGAAACAACTACAATCGCAATATATGAATAATATTTTATTGTATACTGAAAATTTATGTGCCATTGTTGGTTCAATAAATTTAATATGTTTTATATCATTTATTTATGTAATTAACAACAAATCCTAAAATACTAATAATTTACTTTTATAATTTACTTTAATAAAAGCTTCCGTTACATGTTTCAGAAAGTTCCTAAAGAAATGTTTAACATTGTAAATTATTAATTCCACAGGTTTGAAAATTGACTTCGGGCTCAAACGATCGTTTTTCATTCTTTTAAAATATAATTTCATAACAGTTTTAATACGAAACAATGGAGTTTCATTGTTTTATACTTTTGACGTTCACTGTTAAAAATTTCCATAGGAATTTTCTGAAACATGTAACGGAATCTTTTTGCGGTTACCGTTTCATAATTTTCTGAAATAAAATTTAGTAATTTTTAGTTACAATAACAGAAATATACCTGCTGCAGTAGCCTCTTAAAAATGAACAAGAATTGTTCGAAACGTTGAGGAAAATTTTAAATTGTAGAACAAAGCCGACCCTTTATTTGTTTTCTCTTATAAAAGTATTAGAAATTTCCGAACCTTTCTAACAGTGTAGAAATAAAATCACAGTAATTACTCAATACCTTATCGAATGTGTGCATTACCTGATCAAGATCGAGAATTCGCATTTTTTTTGCATTGTGTATTAGATAATAAGCCTAGTTCATATTCTGTATTTTCAGTTATGATGACGTGAAATAAAATAGTAGATTGTGCAACTAGGGAGCAAAATAGGTGTTTGCCGATGAGTGTGAGTTTGTCGCCCGAGCGAAGCGAGGACGGCATTTCGCACGAGTCTACAAATACCTATTCTCCCTTGTTGCACATACTATTTTCTCACACGAGGGCGTGCTATTTTGCTCCCGCGATATAGGGAGCAAAATAGTATTTTGCCCACAGAATGCGAGAAACCTATTTTGCTCCCGGGTATATTTATTTTGCTCCCTAGGGAGAGAATGTGCTATTCTGCTCCCGCAATTTAGGGAGCAAAATAGCATTTTGCGCACAGAGTGTGAGAAATGTTATTTTTCCCCATTGTTATATATTAAAACATCAAATTAATAACATTGCGAGTTTGAAAAAAGACTCATTATATAAGTTTAGAGCTTCAGAGATTTAGATTTAGATCATACCTAAACACATTTCGTCTAAATTAAAAAAAGTTGTATTATATATTTGCGTTGAGACTGTTTATATCTTCAACATAAGAACCGTTTCCCACTTGCGAGAAAATGCTACCGTAGCGCATCTAGCGAGTATTTGTAGTAGCTTCCTATTCAAATCGTTTATTGGTAGTCCTCTTTCATAAATTGTGTTCTGTACCTGCAAAATATTGTTGAAACCCAAATTTATTGTTGACATATCCGGTACTAATAATTATAATGTGTTACATGCATTAACAGTATTAAAGTTTGTCTTTGTATACCGTTTTTACTATGATAAGAAGTTATGTTCGTTTAATCAATTTAATTAAGTTTATTATACTATTCAGAAATAGTTATATTGACTCTTTAATTGTATAACTCTGTTACATTTGAGGTTATGTACTATGCTGTGTGTTTATATTTTAGGAAATAGTAAACAGAACAATACTATTTTCTTATTTACTACAGAAATAGTAAATCAAATGTATTTCACTCTTTTCACTAATCACTTAAAAACATTTAGTCTCGACTTAAAAACAATAAACCTATAGTATAAAGGTGTGTAATAACTACTTTAGTCCTTCCAAATTTCATTTAATTCCAATAAGTACCAAAATGAACTACGGTACTTTTTTTTTTTTTTTTTTATTTTTTTTTTTAATTTAATTAATTAACGGGCGGAATCGCCCTTTTTTACTCATTGTTGCCTTATTATTTACTATTATTTTGAGAGAGCTGCAGATCGACTGAGACAGATGGCGCCATACTTCACAGTTGTGTATGAAATGTAGGACTGCAGAAACCTACACCAAGTACAGCAGCGGTCATGAGTCGATTTCCGCCAGATAAACAATACTTTCGAAACGTAAACATAAACAACGTGGCTCGTCTTACCAACAGCGAGCTGCTGCTTGGAAACGAAATCGAAAAATTGTCACCAGACGGGGATCGAACTCACGACCTACGACTTCGTAGTCCAGTGCGTTAACCGCCTGAGCCACGAAGCCGAATATTTGTTGCAGAAAAGATTTTTTAATATTCAATCTCAGTACACATTATACTTCAATTTCAAAAATATATAAAATAAGTTTATATAGAAAAAGAATGACATGAAAAGTAAACGTACTTCTACGAAATACGTTTACCAATGTTAGAGTTGATAAGTAAATTTTATGTGCCCAGAATTAATTTTTCACGTGCCTTTATTGAGTAAACTTCATGTTAACGAGTAAACTCGTATGAAAAATGGATATAGTTTTAAATAAAAAATGTGACGTATTCGAAGCCTATTTCCTCTGTATTAGTAATGTATGAATTTCAGAAATTGTTTTTAACCATTAATTTATCGCTAGTAATGTAGCATATGTGAATGCCTAATAAATTCTGATAAATATCATTTCCGCATAAACATTATATACAAAGTATTTATTTATTTATAACGGCAACAAATTACTGATAAAATATTTCAAATGACTAATAATAGAAACTACCAACGTCACTTTTTTTCAATAGGGAAACCAGTATTATACTATAAATAAAAGATATTAACACTATAAATAAAAAGCCACATCTCAGGTGGAAATGGCAGTAATTTGGCGGACTACTGGCCCGGTACCGCGCCAGTTGTAAATTGTATCTAATGACAGTAGTGATCGCCAGTGATATACCGACGTTGGCGTAATACAGGAATTATATTGGTACAGTACTGCGACGGTATCGCCAGTATACGGCCAGTATATAGGCCAATTAATAAATGGCGATTTGCTAGAGTCAGAGTTATACTGAAACAGTACTGGCCGGCACATACTTCCAGTGCTTGCAAATCATTTTAAACGTACTTTTCTTGAACGCCTAATTGAAAAATATAAATAATTTCTGGACTCGCAATCACATATTAGATTTCTTCTGATATACTCTCGGTTAAACCGACACGGGTTCGATCCCCACCCATAGCTGAGTTTTTTTATTTTTTAAAATTATTTTTAATAGCCTTAAAAATCGTAAAAAGTACATAAAATATAAACTAATAAATTTAATATGTAATTAATACGGAAACAAAATAAGTTGGTAATAATTCATCAGATTTTTTACATTTTTGATACCGTGTACCAGTACTGAACCAGAATTAAGACGGTACTATGACAGTACTATGCCATTACTATACCGGTACTGTTGCGGTACTGTGCTGACAGTGCAGACAGTATTCGATCAGGTTATCTTTCAGTATTATGCCAGTACCTAAACGGTGTTAATTCGGAAAAATGCCAGTACCGATTCGGTACAACTTGTACCGGCAAAGATCCAGTGGTAAATTTAAACCTGGGATATTACGTCCTATATTAAGTCGAATGTTACGGCTAAATGTTACGTCCAATACAATGTCCAGTACATCTTAAATGTTATCTCAATTTTGTACAGCTTTTAAGACGTCACATTAGACCTGTTGCATTGGACGTCCCATTATGTTCCGTTATGTTAGATTATGTTATGTTAAGTGAGGTTACGTTAGGCTGGTTAGGTTAGGTTGGTGAGGTTAGGTTAGTTTATATTATGTGAGATGAGATTAGGTTAGGTTGGTTAGGTTAGGTTAGTTTACGATTGGTTAAGTTAGGTTAGACACATTTCTGATGTTGTATTCGAATAAATAATGAATCATCTGATGCGTCCAATGCTGAAAAGGCACATTTTCACACATTTGTCGTGTATTGCACTAGCAGCGAGTATTGGATCGTAATATCTCCCGATACGTCGATGCGAATTTGTCGGGACCACAGTGAAGCAGGGGGAAAAAGAGATGAAGCAGTCGGGAAAGACGAAGAGAGATTGCCCTAAAATTAGACATCGCGGAGTAGTAGATCGCTTTTAGGATCATTAATTATCCCAGAAGCGAGGGATAAGCGATGGTGGAAAGAGGTGGAAAATCTACTGGCAGGAGAGAGAGAGAGAGAGAGAGAGAAAGTAGTCAAAGGCAAAAGGAGAAGGGCCGTTGACGGAAGAGGAAGACCGATCGTATAAAGAGTGAAGGAGACGAGAAATGTCGCCTCCGCGGGCTGAAATTGCTGCAAAAGATTAATGACACTGTCTGCGTAATTATAGGTTTTTACAACAGCTTATAACATGTAAACAGATCGTATATGCGGCTTGTCTGTTTCGATGTTTAATGCATATAAGTGCGCTCTTATACCCCCACAGGCTAGCCACTTAATGAATCCGATGATTATTCCTTTATCTCGCTTACCTCATCACAGACGATTATGCCTTTTTCAAAAAGTGCAATATGTCACTGCACCGCGATAAAGCGTATACGGTTATCGGAAAATTTCGTGTCGTCGATCTTCGATAATAAAATGTAATTGCATGACAGCTACGGGAAATAACAGGGTAATTAAATAAGCTATTCCTATCTGAAAAATTTGTTTGCGCACTCTTGCCGGATAGTTTCACCGTTTCCGACGTTTCGCTGATAAAAATATTAATATTGTTTCATCGGAATCGACGTGTCGCGTTAAACTTTAACATTTAGGTTGCGCACTGAAAAATGGATGAAGTCTATTGAATTTGTAGTTATTATCAATATTTTGTCATAACAAATTAATGCAGAAAGTTCCAGAACGACTTACCTGAAATGACGCATGCTCGTTTCTAATAATCATTTATAGTTTTTTAAAATATCTTTGTATTGAATGAGCGGAATAATAGATATCTGTTAAGGCCTTGTTCAAATGAAGAGTATTATAAACACGTTAATAATTATAAATGAATAGTTGATAATCTTTTTCCAAATAATAAGCATAAGACAAACTGACTAGCAGACGCAAACAAACCCAGAAGCATTTTAAAGTTTATATGCTTGCAAATTAAAATGGTCTCTTGATTTTCGACCTTCAAATCCAAGGTCAAAGTTATAATTTCTTTAAAAAATCCCTAGCTTTTTCTATTCAAACATACTTAGACAATAATTTTCAAAAAACATCTCGGCATAATTGTAGCTCTTACGAAAAGGATGCAAAGTTTTTTTTTTATTTAAAGGTCAAAGAAATAAGCAAGGTCTTTACTCGACTTTCTTTAAAATGATTAATTTCTTACAAATTTCATTTTAATAAGCTATGCAGACTCTTAGAAATAGTCTCGTGGTATTCTAGAATAAGATCTACAGTAGTAAAGTTTCAATGTCATTTGAAGGTCAAGGTTCTTAGGAAATGTTGTTGACCAATAATTTGCATATAAAATGGTATTCTGCAAAATTGTGATAATGTATTTATCGATGTGAGCGATCCTGCAATCTATATATTCTTAGTACAGAAAAGAGAATGGCCATTCTTCCTAAATATCCATTCGCATTAGCTGAAAATGGCATACGGGAACGGGAATAGTCAGTATTTACGATGATATCTAACAGTTATTAATGTTTTATAAAAGTTAATAAATCGATCTTCTTTGGATCACCAAACAAAAAAGTAAACTTGTAATTTAATAATTTAAGCACGAGACTCCAAAGTACATTTTAGGATTATAGGAGGTAGCACATTCTAAGGCAGAGGGAATATAATTCTATGACCAAATAGGTTTTCATCACGACTTTGTACTATATTCTTGATTAAATTTTGTCTACAAAATAATGGTTATCTTTATTTTTTCATAAATTGACCTCCAAATGACCTTAAAAATACTGAAGATGTTATTCTAGGCGTGTTGGTTTTCATTAACATACAGACATTCATCGTGTGTATATATGTTCATGTCCACTCTTTAAATACATGGACATCCCATAAATACATTTCCCAGAACATCGCATCGTGTCCATTGTACGGCCATTATCAGGTGTCTCTTGGACCCTGGATGTTCGTCCAGTATGTCTTTTGTATGTCCAATGTATGAGTCCTACACCTGAAAACGTGGTCCATTACAAATAATTGTTTCCAAGGATGTCTAATTCTGGCAGTCTAATATCCATTCAACGTCCATTGTTCTTCCAAATTTGATCCCGTATACGCCGAATCTAGTGGAGGTACTTTGGACATTTAGACGTCGGACGTCTCACGGATTTCAGAGGTACCAATTCTGGTCGTCATATGAACGTACGATCCGGTTCTAGAGAACGTGTTTTGGACGTACATTGGAAGTATAAGTGCTAATTGGGTTGATCAACATTGTAAAATATCTACATAATGTATGTATAAGAAAATAAAAACGTTATAAACAATTTTCATAATGGGAAACATCGAAATGTCATCAGAACTAACTAATAAGCGTACAACCATTGTGACTGATCTCCATTTTTTTTAAAAGAAAGACTTTTCAGGTTTTAGCTTATAAAAACAGTTATTCTCTGGTTCATTATTACGATTATTAACAACATAAGACAAACCACAAAAGTATATTTTTTACAGATTTATATATTGGTATTAAATTTTTCCGAATATTCTAATGCCATTTTGAGTTTGAATATCTGAAGACAGATTCGTAATCAGCGACCTCAAAAACATCCAAGAAACAAAATTCGTCTTGATTAAGCAATAATTTCCTTTCAGTATATTTTCTTTTTAAAGTACATTCTTTATACCTATTTATTACATTTATTTATTTTTCATTATGAAAATATAAATAAATAATAACGTTAAATATTTAATTATTAAAATTTATAACGCGACACAAAGAAGCAAAGTTTTGCAACAAAATCATATTTTAATTACCTCGAAAATAACAAAAATGAATTACACAGGTGTTAATCCTAATTTTAAAAATTGTAATAATGAGCATTAAATACATTTTTTTTTTAAAATGTAATTTCACAATTAGTGAAAAACGACTGGTCCTTTTTTTTTGTACGTCATAATTCGACAAATTATTTTTTCCGAATCCAGTAATTGGTCAAGATTTTGCGCAATAGCTAATATTGGATTTCGAATGAAGATGACGTCAAGAAAATTTATGGGCCTTGTGCATGATTTCACACAACGTCTTAGTTAAATGTTTGCAGAAAGTTTTCTTTTTACCCTACAAAACGTTTTCCCCTTCTCGACTTGACCTCTAATTACATATATTGAGGCTTCGAAATGCAGAACTCTTTCTCCTTTGGCCTCTTCATCTAAATGTTTCCTTCTTAAAATACGTAAACTGTATTCAAACAAATTTTCTATAAAAATTCAGGAATTAAAAGTAACTTTTTTAGTACTCAAATGATGAATTGTTAAAATTGAAGAGATTTTATTACTAGGTACTGTTTAATTTTTACACAATTCTTTTCGTTTTTGAAAGAATAATAAAATATATCATAAATGTATATCCGACGAATCTGCTCGAGAAGTCAGTCATACTGTATTTTTTATTTTTGTTCTCTTAGTTATAAAATAACGGTCAATACGACGAAATATTTGTGCGTTTTTAAAATATGCAGTAAATTAGACAAGAAAGTAATTCCGTTGAACGAAACTCATTATCGCTGATTCGGAATTTATGATGAAGTTTTCGAAATTCAAAATGGCGGCTTAAAATAACTAATACAATATCTCAAGTTTCAAATTGCACATCAAAAAAGTCGAATTGTAAACTAAGTTTGTAAGAAAAAGTGTCTTTTGAGGTTTTAAAATAAAATTTCCGGGAAACAAACATTCACAGATGGCATCACTCATTTGGAAGCTCCCGTTTTAAATTTTGAGAATTGGATTACAAATGCAGCAACCTAAAAAACACCCTGATATTGCATTGATAATAACAGACATTGATGAATATTAGATATTTTAGTCTCACCATCTTGACTTTCTAATATCTGATCACAAATTCACAATAACCTCAACAACTTCCGCTAATGACTTTTGTTTCCACGGAATTATTTTTACGCCCGATTTAGTGAAATTATGAAAATGAACTAATTTTTATTTCGTCGCATCTATTGCCATTTTTTTTATTATGATTTAACGGGCGGAATCGCCCTTTTTTACTACATTTTTGCCATATTAATTGTAAGATTTTTGCGAGAGCTGCATATCGACTTTAGAAGATGGCGCCACACTTCACATTTGTGTATGAAATGTAGGAACTACACCAAGTACAGCAGATTTTTCTGATAAAATAACACAGGCCTACAAAACAGGGGGTTTTGGGTGTTGTTGGAAAGCTGTGGGTCATTTCTGATGTAATTGTGTGCGTAGAATTCGATCCCGAAGTCAGAATTGGTCCATCACGTCAGGATTTTGAGATATTTGAGGTTATGTACTCGAAGAACGCGTTATTTTGCTATGTTTTTCTGGCCTTCTGTACTATTTGTATGTTTTAGTACTACATTTACCCTTCAAAATGAGTTTTTATTCGATCACGTACGATATTTTCATACAAAGTTTCGGCCATTTTGATAGTTCCCTTATTTTGAAAATTTGTACTGGTGATATTTGGCGTTGCTAAATACGAATTTGAAGTCAAGATATTAATTTTTTTTAATTCAAGAAGGCGGATTGAAATTGGTTAGGTAAACAATAAAGTATTAACAAATTATCTAAAAAACAGTCGGAATATTAAAATGTGTTTTTAGTTATAAATATCCAAATTTTATATAGTTGTTTAGATTTATATAGGTTTCATGACATTAAATTTGACCCTGAGCTTGTTCTCCAAGGGCATTTCAATGTAAATTTGTTTACATATATATCATAATTGCAAATTGGCGTATCTTGGTGAAGAAAAGTCGTAATGAAATTTTGCGTCACTCATATTAAAGAAGAAGAGTATTAGTACCATATGATCCATTGAAAGGAAAAACTCCTAAAAAGGTTGTGTCTTTTGTACATAACCTGAAAAATAGCAAAAAATCGCGTTTTTTGAGTACACAACCTCAAATATCTCAAAATCCTGAGGTGGTGGGCCACTTCTGACTTCGGAATCGGATTCTACGCACAAAATTACGTCGGAAATGACTCAGCTTCCCAATAAGAAAACCATTTTCACCTGTGTAATATAAAAAAAATGTAGTATGACAGTTAATATTTCATGGAGAAGTTTTTTTTTGATACACGTGTCCGTAAAGTAGACACTTTACGGACTCTTTTTAGTCCGTAAAGTATGATTTTACGGACTGATCTCTGCACTTTACGGACTAAAAACAGTCGGTAAAGTGGCTACTTTTGCGAACAGTGTATCAAAATAGTACTTTTCGGTCCTAGGCCGTAAAGTTCAATTTTACGGACCGAGTGGAGATTGTGCGTCCGAGGATCGGTGAAGCCGGTCCGGGATCTCACAATTTCCAAACGAGGTCGTAAAATTTTACGGCCGAGAAGCGAACACTATCTTTTGATACACTGTTCGCAAAAGTAGGCACTTTACCGACTGTTTTTAGTCCGTAAAGTGCGAAAATCAGTCCGTAAAATCACACTTTACGAACTAAACGGAGTCCGTAAAGTGTCTACTAAAAATAGTATTCGCTCCTCGGCCGTAAAATTTTACGGACCGAGTGGAGATTGTGCGTCCGAGGACTGGCGAAGCCGGACTTTACTAGGGAGCAAAATAGATGTTTGCCTACGATGTTCTTGAGTATGTAAACACCAGTTTCCCTTTGTTGCTTACACTATTTTCTCATATGAGAGACATTGTTAATGTTTCACATTCTTGCTTTTTATTTTTGAACTATGTGAAAACATAACAAACCTGATAAGTTTATTTCTCACTCTGAGCGCAAAATGGTATTTTGCTTTATATGTAGCGGAAGCAAAATAGTACTTTCTCTCCATGGGGAGAAAATTAAACATTTTAACGTTGCAAATGCAGTTTTCGCATACCCCAAGTACCAATTAACAAAAAGTGAAGAAATAAAGTAAGAAACAGCGCAAAAGTAAAAAAAAAACAAAATCAAAACCCTGATAAATTTTTAGACTGTACAGTAGTCTTCCCCTTAAGTTTACTTCCCTTAAGTTTCATACTTCCCGTAAGTTTTGCGAGTTTCTTCCCATATGTTTTGCCGCGCATGCGCATGGCGCGCAGAAGGGTTCAATATATCTATACTCCATGAGTTAAACTTAAGGGAAGCAGCCGCCATCTTGAAAGCCCAAATGTAAAACTTAAGGAGAGGACTACTGTATTTAAAAAAAAAGATATTTGTACCAATATTTTTTCCAATCTTTTGCCATGTTTTCAGAAAACTCTAAACTCCTGCAATTGGATCTGGAATTTACAGGTTATGCATAAAATTGAATTTTCGTAAAGCGAATTCAAAATGGTTTCCGAACGTCCGGATTTTCACGAATTTTTAATTTCAGTGTGGTAAATCGCGTGAACAAATTTTACGCAACCAAAAGTGGTCAGAATGACCCATAAAATAAGCATAAATTTTACCAAAGTTGTTCAACCACTTTGAAACTTTCAAATACAACAATTTCAATTCCAAATGTTTTAAAAAATACTGAAAAAATACGTTTGCTTCTTGCATGGTTCAAAATGATTTTCTCATCAATATTCATGTTCTTAAAATAGTTATAAATATATAAACCTAGCAGAAATAGCCATAGTTTGCTAATTGCTTATTTTACAATCGGTGTTGAAATATTTCAAATAAAAAAAAGTTTCTTTTCGCGAGTAAAGTAGAAATCGATGTAAATATAATGCTCAATCCTGTTGCATTTGATGAAAATTGCTTTGTGTATAAGCTCTACAGAATTAATTGATCTATGCGAAAATGTTGACAATAACAACAATAACTGTGATGATGATGATGATGATGATGATGATGATGATTATACTTGTAAAACAGATAAAGAAAGTTTGTATATAATAATAGTGCAAAATAAAAATTGGATAAAAAGTGTCCAGTCAACTAGGTTATCTTAGAAAAAAACCCTTTGATAATATTGGTGCTTAATATTTTAAACAGTCTATCTAGAAATTGAGCAGAAACAAAATTTACAAAATGATGAGTGTCCAAGTTTATAAACAAAAACTGATCATTATTTAGATGCATTTTCTACCAGGATATAAGAGATTGTTCAAATATGCAAAAATATACCTAATTTTGATATTACTGGGGTCTATCATTCGTTTCGGGTAAATTCATACAAGTTATGTAAAAAAACTGTGTAGATATTGTACATATTTTTGTGTTTCAAGCGAGTCATTATACTTTCTTATGAAATATGCGTAACTTTCTCAATAGCTGTTATTTCATTCTTCAGACATCGCTCCGATGTAATTATCGAACATTGCATTCTGTTGCGAAAAAAAGCTTAAGCGTCGTAAACAGGATAATCCTAATTTGCGACCCCAACTTTTCAATAATTCACGTCGTCTTACCAGAGAATTCGTAATCTTAGGTAGCAAATCTTTCAATGCGTTCAGGAAACGAGTTCTTATGTCTGATAAATTAATTTCTTTTAAATTTTCTTATTTTGTCAAGTTCTGCCAATTATATTGCAATATCTTATAAATTTAAGAGGAATTTCAATGTTGTAAATTCATTGAATGTTTTGATTACAAAATTGCTATTAAAGGTGGCCAAAGGAATTTAGATATATTTTAAATGTTTAAAACGCTGGCTAATGTAGATTATTATTTTGTGATTTCCATTGCAATTTTTAATTATTTTTAACTATAATAATTTTCATAGCGTAGCTATTCCGTCCTTCTTTTATTGTCATCTTGAAGCAAAATAAAGTTTAACTATATGCGATGCCGACAAGAAGTGCAAAGGGCATCTTTTAGAACATCATTTTGTCATTCCAACCTACTTTGACTTGAAATCCTAGCGGCTCGTCTGAACATTTTTGTCAAAAAATACAATTTTTCATTTTAGCCAAAAATTTTATTTTGTTTAACTACGTCGTTGTCAAAAAGTGTAAAGGGCTTTTTTTAGAACTTCTTTTGACAATTCAAAACCATCCAGATTTCAACTCTTACCTGCTTGTATAGACATTTTTTCCAAATATACGATGTTTTATTTAAAACTATTTATTTTAATTTCATACACAAAGTAGGAAACGGTGAATAGATACTAAAATAGACATAATGACAATTCAAATTTTTAACCTACAATATATAAACGAATAAGAATACAGTAGTATTTAACTGCCTAAGATAGAAAATTGTATAACAGTATTTTTCAGGTTTTCCAAATATGATGGGTGATTTATATATTTAGTTTTGGAGTTTTTCAAAGTTTCCAAAAAAACTAAGATACCACAATCGTTTACGGATTATAATATCGCATTTACTTCAGGTTAGAAGGAATGAATTTAAGAAGATCATGAGAATGTAACAATAAATTGTATTTTTAAACAAAAATGTTAAAATGTCCAACTAAGATTTGAATTTTTGGTAAGTTTGAATCTATAAATGATGCTTCAAATATGACCGAAAAAGTTTGTTTTTTCAATAAAGAAAGTATACATTTCCTTGGCAATTGTTCTGACTCGGGTCTTTATGGGTGAAGCTATTCATCGTCGTGTTTTCGAAATTTTGAAAAAGGGACATTCGGGCACCTGAGAAGATTAGCCTTTTTCGGTGTCTCGCATTAAACGCTTGTTTCTGATGTTCTGTTTCCGAGAAAGGAAAAAATAATAAGTGGATTATATTCGTATTTTTATGCACTTTCCGATGATTAAAATAATTTTTTATTTTATAAATAATTCATCATGATTTTTCAATTTAAAAAATAAAAATCGAGTTTTCTCAAACTTGGACGTTTTAAATATTTTTTAAACACGCTCAAATGAAAGCACGTATATTTTCCTATAAAATCACAGTTGGTTCTTCATCCTGATCCATTTTTTAATGTTCAGTATTATAACAGAAAAGAGAGTATATTTTTCGATTATCAACGACTCTAATCATTATATGATTATGAAGATTTTTCAAACAAATTTTTTTTTAAAACGCAACTATACTACTTTTTTTTTTAATTTCGAATTCTGAATTTCGAAATTTTGACGTCAGATTGGATTTCGGTGACTCCAAACACCTAAGAGTACTAAGCATTGCGGAAATTGAAGCAACGTATGCGTTTTTGACTGCAATAATGGCTCGGCCATTTTGAATTTTAAAAATTTCACGTCGAATTTGAATTCAGTGTCCACAAAAACATTTGTATATACAAATTCTGTTTCGCAGTACCAGTCAAGGGGTTAATAAAAGTGAAAGGAAGTTTTATTCAAATCATTTTATGAATTAATGAAACTTTTGAAGAAATATTCAATTTTGAAAATTTTGGGGTTAAGGGTAAATGCAATACATAATAGAAGACAATTCATTGGCATTCATTGGGATTTTATTTAGCTGCTAAAAAAGTAAATTAAAAAATGATGAATCAAATGAGTTTTAATTTTTATGAAATTTCAATTTTAAAATGAAAACCAATTTTTGTTTACTGGAACAGAATTCTAAATTGTTGTTAGCAGTAATATTTCAACATTCGTACTGCATTTTGAATTCCAATTTTACTTCCAGTTGTGTATGAGACCCGGAAATATAACCACTTCGTCCATTGAAACAATAAAAATTCTGCTTTTTGATAATTTTAGAGAATATTTTAGATTTTGCATTAAAATATTAACCACTGATTATTTTTACAAAGAAGGAAACGAGTTTAAAATATAATACGCCACATGAATTCTGTACATTTTAAGGTGATTTTTGCGTTAAAAAAACTTTCACATAAAATCATCAAAATAAAGATAAAAAATGTAATTTAATTTTGATTTTTTTTTCCATGCGATTGCACCGTCCGAATGTTGACGATGCAAAAAAAAATTATAATTATAATGCACTAATGATTCTGAATTGTTAAAATAGCATCCTATTTATAGACAAATTTATTATAAAAGAGGAAAAACGGTCAGAATGACTAGAAAAATGAAACGAATTTCTTGTTGATTTTCATGATTTTTAACATAGACACTACACATATAAATTATTCTTCATTTTTTTATTGTAATATGGTTAGAATGTCCCGCATTATTATGAATCCAAATATGAAGCAGCAAAAAGGATTCTGAAAATTTGCTAATTTTTTATTTGAAATTTGAAAAAATTGAAAATTCAATTTTTGTTAATTAGTTTCGTAACTACATTTTACGTTAATATAGAAACTTCTTTAGACTTTTTAAGGACTAATTGCATAAAAGTTACTTAGGTATGTAGGAACATAAGATTATTATCGTGCTATGGTTTTAGCAAATATTTAAGAGTTAATTATATTATGCATAACAAAAATGAATGAACGTTAGGTTTGATTTAAATTATAAATTACCGAACACCATATCCGACTTAATACGCAGTTTCCATCCTTCCGATGTTAGTTAATTCTCATCGTAAACGCAGTTTTTTTTTGTGTTTTTAGTTACGGATAGTATTATTAAATCGAAAGAAATCTTTGCATTACATTGACAGTTAATTAGGAATTTAAAAAACGGCTATCCAACATGCCCGAGATATTAATACTCGATTAGAATTATAAAAATTGTCAAATTAAAGCCTTTTTGTAATTTATCGCGTAATTACTTTGTGTGTTGCATGAATATTCTTTATGATTTTAGCATAATTTATAACAGAAAAGTATCGAACAACTCGATACTAAATAGATTTGATCAAATAATTTGAAAAACAGCGAAAGGTTTTGCGACAAACCTAATTGAATATCTTTTTAAAACTCCGGGAGTAGAACTCGATTTTGCGCCCCGCAGGTAATACTTCGGGCGTAAATTATCGTGAGAATTGACTCTTTATAGAGTGAAAATTGAGTTATTCTTGTGAAATCTCACTCTTTTCACTTCACGAAGACCGATTCTCGAATAGAGATTGCTAACAGTGTCTATGAAGATTTAAAGGTAACTAAGTATGAAGTCATTTTGAATTACTTTGACGTTAAATCAATTTTTTAGGTGTTTTAATTAACCTGACGAGGCCTTTAAGTGCTTTAAACAAGTATTTAAAGAAGTGTAAATAAACTGTTGTAATTTTTGTTTTATTTAGTGCACTTTTATGTAACTACTAATTATTTTTACTAAATGTAATGCCTTAAATTACATACTTTGGTATTTAATTACTTCATGGCATTACTGTAACTAAGAACTACAATAATCAACGGCTCTTGGAATGTAGAAGTTTTAGTGCCCACTAATTAAATAGTTGTCAAATTTTCTCAAAATTGACTTCAGCATAACTATATACTACATATTACTAAGTTACTATTAGCTCGTTTTTACTTAAATAGTTCAAACTTCTCTTAGGACTTATATTAGAAGTCGAGTAAAATTTAATTAGCAAGTATCAAAGCTTTAAAATTTGATTACTATCAGTAATCACTAAAATAATTAGAAACAAAAAGAAAATACAACTAAAAGCCAAAAGAATATTTCAATGTACAAAAAGAAAAGCAGAGTAAAGTAATGGCTACAAATTTGCTATTTAGTAATCTCTGGAATGCCTCCTAAAATGAAGAAATGTATAGTTCAAATTATACGTATTTATATATAGATTAACAGTCCCATAGCTAAACAAAAATTTTCCATACCTTGTCGGCATATACCCGAAATAGATGTACAATTTAGAGCTCTTATATGTGACATAAATCATGAAGAAGGTTTGGGATCGAAGGGTTCCTTATTGTAGGAGAACTATTTTACAACCATCACCAAATATTCGTAAATTTGTACGAAAATACATTTTTGAAAGGACGGATATCCAAAGGGATGCAGTGCAATAATATAAACGGATTCTGCACATTTTTTTCTTAATATTTTCTTATATTATTTTGTTATTTTGTACGGTAAATTTTTTTAAAAATGTTTTCCATTCCTTGTAATTTATTACTAATTATAATAACTACTTAAGTATAATATTCCATTTCTACTTTTAGATTAGTAGGATTTTCTCAACTAGTAGTTTTTTTACTATTTACTAGTGAATTGAAAACATATTCATATATAAAATGAACATGCCCGAAAAAAATGAAATATTTGGAACTACTAAGTAAATAGTTAATATACACTCTGAGTTAATTTCACCACCTAAACAGCGACTTTGGCAAATTTCATAGTCTAGACTACTATTGAAATAGTAAAACCAACTATCCTCGTTTTTTTTGGATGCATTTCAAGTTTAGTTGATCAAAATACGTTACAAAAAAATTGTGTTATTCAATTTATACATTTCGGCTTGAAACTGGTATAACTAAATTAAAACGGAGCAATTTTTATTGTTTTATAATTTACCAAAAATGTTTCCTTACTGAATTATAAGGAAATATGTCTAGAATCAGTATATTAACCCATTAACGCCGAAAAATGGATTTCTGTATGGCGTCGAATCACATTAGATTTTCATGATATATGAATTCAATTTTAGAGTAGAGGTATAAGAGACTTATAATAAAAGATGTCTTTGCATTCAGTATCAAAATTAAGTTTTTAAAAAAAAATATTGATTTAAACAAAAAATTGTTGATTTTTCCACACTTTTATACAATAAAGCCGCCATATCACTTTATTCGGTATATACTAAAGTAACAGGAAAAGAAATTAGTATTATTTTATTACAAGACTGAATTAATTATGATTTAGGCATAATATCAGTACCGACAGGAATTATTATTTTTCATGTATACTTTACTACAAATTTACAAAAAATGCACATATGTTTAAAAAATTATTTTTTTAAATTATTCGCTGTTAAATTGCGACAAGTAAATATTTTACGATAACAACTTAACCAAAAAGACTTCGAATAATAAACTGGCTTGAACCTTTAAGAAATAATTAAGATATTCAAAGAGAATTTAATTAATTATAATAAGTTAATTAATATTGTATTAACTGATCTTAATTTACATTTTCTATTTTCTGTACTCTTGAATACATAAACTTTGTAAACAAAACTGAAAATTGGCATAAACAATATAAAATTTCGCAATGTTGCAAAAATTAAAATTGATTACGACAGCCTCGTATCTAATTACATACGCTGCCTTCTTAGTTGGTAGGAACACATCGTTATTGTTATTATTAGTATTATTATACGCTTTTATTGGCTTTGACATGAGTTATATAGTAATAAGAGATATAATTGTGTAGTTGTTCAATGTAAGAAGCTCAAATGTATTTTAAATGTTAACATTATTATTCTTATACGTTTTTCGTTTTACCTTCGTAATAAACTGGATCATGTCATATTTAAAAACATTTTCATGAATTTTCTATTTAAGATCGAAGTAAGATTATTAATTTAAATTTAATTTGTCGTTAGAATTACGTAAGTGACAATTAATATTATTTTTACTCCAAAGGCAATAATTAAGAGAAAAATATACACAGTTATTTATATCAGTCACATCACCTGAAAAAATAAGAAAATTGTGCCTTCAAATTTTACACCTTGAGTCATCGTAATTAGCATTGATTTTTAACACGTAATTGTGCTACTTTTTTTAAGATTATATTCAGACTTAACGTATTCTTTTCCTATAGAAAGGGCTTTTGGACGTTTGGACTTAAAATAAAATGTTTCATATTTGTAGCATTTAACTTACACCTTGCTATTAAAATCTTATTTAACCCCCGAGTAATAAGCAAAAAATCTACTTTCAGATTATAAAACTAATTTAAAGGACTAAACATTAATTTTATTTATGGAAACTAGCATTAACTTCGAACTGAAATTTCATGCAATGACATTTAAGATGTAACAATTTTAAAACGTAATATTTTTTATATAATCAATACAGGGCACAAATTTAACCAATGTTTACTATAATATAAAATTAAACTAAACTAAAACTGCCCTTTTTATTACTTGAATTATGATTAACTGGAGTAAATGCTACTGGTACAGAATATTGTTGAATTATCAGCCGTAAGAATTTACATTTCTCAATTTTAACAAAAAGTTTCAAATTTAGAGGAAATCAGAAAAAAAAAGTTTTTTTTAATCAAACAAACCCAATCACAGTATTATATTGCTATAGAGTTTAATAAAATATAGTTAAATGCCTTTCATTAAAATAAATAATTATGTCTTTTATTTAATAACATTATTTTTTTAATTTAAACAGAAAATGGTTGGCATTGAATTGTTTATTGGATCTAATAAAAGTATTTCGTGGATTATAAAACTTACTTCTTCCTTTTAATGAAATTGGTCTTCAGTTTATAAAAGTATCTTTTAAAGATATACAATCCCTGGTAGAAATTCCGGCCGTCTTATTGGGCATTTATTGTACAATATTCTTAGGCAATTTTTGGACATAAATGTAAGATTTTGTTGGCTATTTATTGGACAGTTTTATTAGACAATTTTTGCACAATTTTATTGCTTATATATTGTATGAATTGAAAAACAGACAAAAGAAAATAGAAATTTTAATACACATTTTGGGGATCTCGGACACCATGGTATTTATTTACTTCTACGTTTACATCATCACATATAGACATAGAAATTGTACAACAGAAGCACCACGCCATATAAATACAAATATGTATACGCAGTAGCGAAACGTTCACTAAATGCTGTAGTCGAAGGTTGCTTATATACTGAATACATTGGACTCATGTACTTTATTTTTTGATGCAGTATGAGGGCGTAAAATGGCCATTTTACGCCTACTTCATCAAAAATATTTTTTTTTTTACCTGATACGCAATTTTGGAACACGGAATCGTGTTCAGCGCACAAAGTTACACTGCAAATCACTACGATATCTAAAACAAAAAACTATGTAGCCCTGTATAATTTTAAAAAGTACAAACATTTTGATTGAGTCAAAAAACATAATTTTTTCTCGGTTAAAAGAAGCATTGTATATGTTCGAAACAATGTCTAAATCGACATTTTTTAGGGCAATTCTGTTAATTTAAAAAATGTTCTGTTATCCTTAGTTTTTTTAATTAATTGAAAACTTATATAAATTTATATGCCACGCTGATTATTTCATTAACCCTCAATTTATTTCTAAGATGATAAGTAGGAAACATAATTATGTATATTCCAAAATTGTATGTTTCAAAATAAAACATTAAAAAAATTAAGTAATAATTTTTACTAATAAATAGTTATAGTAAACTAACTTTATTATTAAATTTAAGTTTCTTGAGAAACATAATTTTGAGATATTAGTAAACCATCTTTATTTATATATCCATCTTTTTTCATTGATTTTGATACACAGATCGAGTTAAATGCAAACAAAATATAAAACATTAAAAGTATTTCTTGAATTATTTTACTAGTGATTATATGTTATTTTACGTGAATTTAAAAAAAATAAATAAATGTGATTCTACAACCATTATAGACAGTAATCAAAGAGTAGCATACATAAATGCCAGAGACGAGTAAAATAACTTAAAGAAGATTCGCAAAAAAACTGTTAACTTTTGATAATTTGAAAAATGTTATTGCTTGTGCACTTTTGAAATATTAATGGTGTTGTCTAAATTACTGTTTTCTTAAAATAATTGGGATTTCAAACAGGTCTTTAAATGCTACTGATCACTTGCGTGCGGTCTCGACAAACTGCTCTTATGGTCAGTACTATTTATTTTACATAGACCCAACTAACAGAAACCAAAGCTTCCTATAAAGACTTAACGAGTGAAGTCACGGATATATGTTTTATGTGTACAATTACATTTCAATTATATAGTTTGAGACTAAGATCTTCCTAAATATTATACGATTAACTAGATTTTCAAATTTCGCAAAATTCACCACTATGAGGAATAATCGTTTTCCTTGTTAAAGTTAAATGGGTAACACGAATGAGCCAAGAATTTAAAACATCCGTCTTAACGATAAAATGGATCTCTTTACGAGTATAGGTTACAAGACAATATTTCATACAATAATACAATTTAATAATGTTTATTAATATTATAACTTTAGACGTTGAAATAATTGTATCCGTTTTATGTCAGATGAACTACAGTCAATTATTTGTCTCGTTGTAGACTAGACAAAGAAGAAAATCTATTCAAGCAAAGTTAGAGTCACAGATTTTTCTTCAAAGTTTTATTTTACATTAAAAATTATTTTTTTTGATGAGTTTCTAAAGAACAGCTAGAGTTTTTTTGTTCTTCTTATTTCCGGCAAAAGCTGACCTCTAATCGAAAAATAATGTCAGATGAAGTTGCAGATATTAAAAAGGTCTACAAATTTTTTATACATCGTTTTTCACATAACCTCAAAATTTTTCGAGGATATTTTTGTCATACATAAAAACAGACATTTTTTCACCAAATTTGAAGGAAATTTACCTTTTCAGGTCCCAAATAAGTTGTAATTTTTCCAAATAAAAATATTAATTTTTAGATTATTAAAACCGAAAAATTCAATCGTATTAAACTTTTAGATTTTTAAACGTTTCTGTATTCGATACTGTTTTTTAAAATGCCTATTCTAAGATGGTCAGGAACAAAATAGATGTCACTTGCAAAAATTTGCCACAATTGTACAAGAATGAAAAAACTTATTTTTAAAAAGAAATTTTAGCAATTATTTCTTCAAATTTGCTATTATTTATTAAAATTTACAGTAAATTTATATATAATACATAAACTGCATTGATTATTTTAAAAATTGTATTTTCTAAACAAGTAGTCCATTAAATTCACATTTTGTAATTATTGTTTCAAATTTTCTGAAACACATGATTCATTTATTAAAATAAATTCCGATATTTAATGGTGTGAAATAGTAGAATCGTAATTCTGTACTCAGGAGAACGTGCTAAACAACGTATTTTATGCCTAAATAGTTATATCTTGGACTTAGAAGTAAAAGTGATATTTTTATAAAGAAAAAACTTGTATAAGAACAATCATTAGTCCATAATAATGTGAAATATATAATGAAAATAAGTGTGAAAACTTATAAAATTATTAGGAAGACAGGACTACCGAGAGAAATCTAATTTCATCATGCGTATAAAAATGCATTAAACTTTCAATATGAAAATGTTAGAACTTCTACACACTAGATGCGCAACTGTAGCATATTCTCGCAAGTGCCAAATACAGTTTATGATAAATATATAAAACGGACCTCATAGGGAAAATTTAATAGCGCAAGTAATGTATAATTTCCTTAAGTAATTAGTGTAGATTGTTAATGTAGGTATATACTTCTAGTAATTGTATTTAAGGAAACACGATGTTTCTGTACCGTCGAGCACGTTAAAAATAAAAGTAAATTTTCTATTACTTTTAACATTTGACCTATACGCTTTAACTGTTTTCTATCTGTAAAATTATGTTATCATTTTAATTGATGTCAACAGCAATCATAATATCATGACACTCATGAAAAAGTGTTATTTTAGGATTATAAATTTATTTTTATTCATTTTTATTTGCTGCGGAAGTACTGATATTCAAACTTCAGCCTAGCGTCATACGCTTAAAATTACATAGAATAAAACAAATACAAAACAAATTTCGAGGTGTTGAAAATTATATCGATGATCAGCTTAATATCGATCCTCCATTTTAATCAAATTCGCTTTTATCAAAGTTAAATTTTCATTAAAGGTTAGGTTTCTTCTTAAATTCTCAATAGTTCTCGTGGAAGTCTTAACCGAATTCGTTAAAATTCACATTTTATAAATTAACACGTGACGTTATCGACGGGGTCGGTTTGGCGACCTCGTGAGGAGGTTCTAAAATCGTCAATCGATATTGTAGTAATCTACGTTGAAAAATGTGAATTAGAAATTATTGAACCTGTTTTTGCAAATTCTGGCACTGTAACTGCAATTTTAATCAAAGTACTTAATATCTTACAAAATATGATAGAAATTCGTCAAGAATTGATTGATAATTTATGGAAATTAGAAAAAATGGTCTATTTCCTGAAACTCTCTGTCAGTTCTCGTCAAAGTTGGTATTTTTTCGGTGATTCCTTTTTAGTGGTTAGAATTGCAATCACAGGCCCTGAATTTGGAAAACCGGTTACGTCAATTTTAATTACATTTTTACATATAGATTACTACTTCTGAGGACTCTATTAACTCCTTAATGGTGCGATACATGGTTATTTTCGATTAAATCAAAAGTAAGGTACAGAAATTTTTATACAAAATGTCATACTGTAAATCTGAATTTGCGTCCTTTTATTTATTTCCTCGCGTAAATGTCGGCAATGGAATTTACAACCAACTTAAGTAGATACAACAAAATATTTGTACAGTAAGCAGGAAATATTTATATTTTATTATAATGCGCTTTGTTATTATCTACGTTACTACATAATGTCGTAAATATTACAACATTTACCTTATATCTACTTGCTAACATCAAAATAATGAAATGTATTGTTATTTTTATCAAAAGTTTCAACAGAAATTCTCGATTATACATATTTTTCTCTTGACATTTATGCAAAATATCATTAAAATTGGTTGAATAGACTAAACATTTTGGAAATAAGTTACATCCGTACTAAAAGACTCATTGAAAAAATACTACATTCTGTAATTAGGAACCAAATTAGGTGTTTGCCGAGGAGGGCGCGTTTACCCCCTCGATAAAGGAGCAAAAGAGTGAATCCTCTCCCTAGGGAGCAAAATGAGTTTAGCCAGGAGGAATATAAGTCTCTCACTCTATTCCCAAAATACTAGTTTGCTCCCTATATATAAAATAATATGTGCAATAAGGGAGAACAGATTTTTGGCCATTCGACCCATTCGAATTGCCGACCTCGATTCGCTGGGGCGTCAAACTGGCACTCGTTGGCAAACACCTATTTTGCTCCCTAGTTACATAATGTACTATAGCTACCGGATAACATCGTTTTGCTCCCTAGGGAGAAAATGCAATTTTGCTCCTGCAATACAGGGAGCGAAAGAAGGGTATTGCACTCATACAAAGAGTAAGAAAATAAATTGGTAAAAGACAGGAATCGATTCTTCATTTCACTTATGTCTTGATGGAATCGTTCTCCTCGTTCTTCACTGCAGTCTCAAAAGTTTTCATGGAAGTAGTCAAGATGAGAATGTAGGAAGTACAATTTGCGATTCATCATTTAACATAAATTTTTTAATTTTCGAACATCTCTTTAACCAAATTCTGGTAATCATCATCTAAAAATTTCTGAACTACATTCTTGAAACTTTGCCATGCTGTTTTTTCCGTGTCATTAATGTGTTTAATGACACTTTCGTCTCGAAAGAGAATTTGAGGACCATCTGAAAAATTCTCTCCTCAATACAGAAAACATTGACTATCTTTATTCAAAGCTTTGACAAACTGATTTATAAGACCAAGCTTAAGATGAAGAGGTGGTAGCAGAATTTTTGGAAAACCAGTCAGTGGTTTGCACTTGATGCTCTTTGATTCTGAATTAACGTCCATTCTCTTAGACCACCCTTCTGCAAGTAGTGATTTCTCCTGTCCCTACAATCTCACGAACGTAAAAAGTAAGGATATTTTGTGAAATCTGATTGTTGACCTTTGGGATATTAGTTAACATTTTTAACCGCAAACTGAAATTGATGTTCTGCATACTTTATTCTATCCAATACTACTTACACATTCTCGCAAGTTTCTTTGTGTGAGCTGCTGGAATCGATACATTTGTATTCCCATTATGGAGCAGAACAGCTTCAATGAATCAATGAACGGTCTCCACCAACCAATTGTTTAATTTAGCAACAATCCTTCCACATCTGTACCGATTACCAGTGAATTTTTGCTCATCTTTATCAAAAAAATTTCGAAACTTCCTTTTCTCTTTCACGATAATAGTATGCTGTAGGCCCTTAATATATTAATAATAATATTTAACTATTATCGATAATATATTATTGCTTTAGATCGGCTGATATTTCAGCTTAAGCAATTTAAAATTTTACGACCGCACATAAACAAAAATAAAGTCTCAAATCTCAACAGTCAATATACGAAAGGAAGCATTCAAAAATAAGCGTCACTATAATGCTAGTGCACACAACGTACGTTAGATTATTGTCGTTATATATAGCCAGAAAAAATTACTTTACTGTTGGGAAAAATGAAATCCAAAGGTATTTAGCTTGATCTTTGCATAATCTCAAATGTCTTATTAGATAATTGAATCGTTATTTGTTATAAAGGTTACAATTTTCCTCAGTCCTTTTCTCCCCTACTGGTTCTTAGATTCATCACTCTCCGATGCTTCACTATAGTCTATCCTCTCATCTACGTCTGCTATTTTTAATGGCTTTATAACTGAAGAAACGTGTGCGTACGTAATATTTTTGTTTGGAGATAAAAATGGCAATAAAAAACCTTTGATCTCTACCGTACAAAAATAACAATTTTCACGGCATGATGGTGCGAACCATATCATCGTATTCGTAAATCTCGGTTGCTCTGGTTTTGCATTTTTTTTTCCATCGACTTAACATAACAAAACACTTGCCACAAAACCATATGTGGTGTCCACTTCTTTTCCTGGTTGCGGATGTCAAAGCCAAAACAATATGTACAAAGAGATTTCAACTATTCAGATATAGGCTTCCTATATTTTAAAAATTCACCATAAACGAAACGAAACGTATCAGGGCTCTTCTTACAGTCATGTATGTTATTTCTTGTCATATTATATTCTAGAGATGCCAATAAAATAGGAGTTTTGAAAATTTTTCGCTAAAGATGACGGATAATTCACTGGTATTCTGTATAGATGTTGAAGGATTGGTTGATAAATTAAAACCAATATTTACAAGAACGAAGAGTGGAAACTGTTCTGCTCCATAACGGGAATATATATGTATCTATTCCAATAGCCTACATTCTCATCTTGATTATTTCTCTGAAAACTTTAGAGACTACAGTGAAGAACAAGGAGAACAATTCTATCAAGACATAAGTGAAATGGAGGATCGATACCAAACAATTTTACTAATGGCAGATACACTGTAAAAAATGTAACGTAGTGAAAGTACAAGCCGTATGTAAAATAACACGACGTTACATTGCAGATATACAATTAGTATGTAAGCAGCCATTATAAAAATTCGGTCAATTTTTACTTTTTTTTTACGTTTATATCTGAAAACCACGTGTTTTCTTGTTCTGCATGATTTGAACTTTGAAAATTCAATTGTCGTCGATTGCACATCGATTGTACCCATTATAATTTATTACGTTACCCGTGAATCGATTTATTTCCAACGTTATACATAGTAAAACTACATCGACTTTATTACAGTGTATTAAACAATTAATAAAACACTTTGGGAAAACTGAAAAACGTGACTTTATTTTATATGATCAGAAATCGGTGTTATGCATTCAAATGTTATAAAGTTTGAACGTCCTTGTCTTTTTCCTCCAAAAGGAAATGTCTTTTCTTGTTAAAAAAGAAATATCTGTCTTTTTCTTCCAAGAGGACATGTCTGTATTTATTCCTCCAAGATGAATCCCTGTGTCTATCCATCCAAGAAGGAACGTCTTTCTTTTTTCCTCCAAGAGGGAATTTACTATTTGTTTCCAAGAGGAATATCCGTATCCGTTTCTCCAAAAACGAACTTCTATCTTCATAAAGGGATCATACAGGTTTAACCATTACGTTTAATAAAATGAAATACGCTAGTTAAACTGTACTTGCTCGATTTTGCCGATGTTATTAACCAATTCGTCACCATTCATGACGGATCCGGACATGTGCATCTGTAGGCCATATTCTTTGACGAGTACCTCTACTTGGGTGTGCAATGGTGTGGGGAGTACTGCAGATAAGCCCACTTCGAGAACAGCAAACTTATAAAGTAATGTGTCGCAATTCTATGCGGAAGAGACACCAAGGAAAATAGGATGTCAACATGACGGCAGATTACTGTTGGACACTAAAGAGAGAAGCTGACCAAAATGCTAAGAAGATAAAGAGAAATTAATTGCACAGTTTATTTGTTAAACAAAGAGTTCACTCCAAGAGATATAAACAATAAGAACATAAAAAGAAACTTGAGTCAAAACCGTAGTATCTGTTCTGAAATCATTCACATCCAGGATTGGGAGCTTAACTTCCAAGCGGCCGAGAAGGGTCAGGTATCTCCACTAATCCAAACAACTATCAAACTTAATAAATACATAGAAAATTAATATTTTATTTATCAAAAATGAACTAAATTGCATTGAAATCATGCACGAAAGAAGTCTTCACCTTTACAGGAGACGAGCACATGCATCCACAACAAAGGTGCGCGTCGAAATCCCTAGTTTTCGACACTAATAAGAATGTCTGAAGGGATTTTCAACTAAGTACAGGACAAATGTACGCCGTTCAGTGATTGAATGCTCCAAATATTACTGAATGCCAAAATTCTAAAAAAAAATGTATATTCCCAAAACTTTCCCGGACAGGAAGGGTCAGCTCTGCCCACCATTTTGGTCTGCCCATATCTGGGGTTTATTAAAGACCATTTGTAGTCAAAATTTTTTGCGAAGTTTTGTTTTATGCCTTTCTGAAATCCCGATCGCCTGGAGGTTAATGAATATTAGATAATAACGAAAAATATTTTTTCCTTCGAAGTTTTGGGAGTATTCTGGTTAAACGGATTTCAGATTCAGATTCAGGGCATGCAAATTTTCTCGCACAGGATAATGTGATTTTTCGCAATTTTTCGTTATTTTATACGACCTATTTAACATTTGGGGAGCGTTTGGGCTAAACGGATTTCAGATTCAGATTCAAGAGTTGCAACAGGATGTACAAACAGTTTCGGAACGATTGGATAATTTTAGTCAGAATTGAAACGTCAAAAAACACCAAAACACGTAATTCGATATTTGAAAAAGTCTGTGTTTTGAAGGGGGTTGCAAACCACGAACCCCTAGGGGACACATGGGGCCAAGGGTGTATGAAAATTATAAATAGCAACGTGGGTTATGTGGGGGCTCATTTCAAAGGTTTTTTCAAGACGAATACAAAACACTAGTCTTTAGAAGTCCCTGAGATAACTTTTCATGGAATAATTCTGTTTTTAATATTTTTAATCTAGGAAAATTTGAAGAAATGAGGGACATTTTGTATACGCTGTAAAATAAACATCTTTCTGCGAAACTTATAATTTCGAAAACGCTTGATTCATTAATTCTTATTTATTAGAATTATTGATTAATATAACATTAATGGTTGTTTATTTATATTTTATATAACCTTTTCATCAATTTTTTCCGTATATGTTCTGACTCTTAATCCAATTACGCAACGTTCCAAATAAAAAAATTATGATGTTCTTAATCTCACAAAAATACATCGGATTTAGCCTGTTTTTGGACTACTTAAGCAAGAGGCATAAAATATTCCAGTTGTTTGAGAATCACCCGTATATTCGTCCTAGATAAAATCCCATTAAATTCAGTATTTATATGTGTATTTTAGTGCATTTTGCTATATCAAATTCAAAATGGTGAATCAAAATATGGCGGACGCACCTTCATAAAAATGACAATTCTGAATAAAAACTAAGGAAATTGAACATTTAGATGTATTTGGACCCAATGCTTATATATCTGACTTGAAAGGTGTATCTGTCGTCGTGCGGCCAAAATATTTGAGACTACATTTTGGGTTTTGATTTTGAATACAAACAAGCCTTACGTAAATATTACTTTTAGTTACTTTACAAAAAGAAAATACTGAGAAATTCGATTTTTTATTAATTTTTTGAATTAAAGCTACCATTGTGAATCTTCCGTTTGAATATTAAAGTTACATCTTTACATGGACTTTACTCTGGAATTCTTCCACTCGATCCACAGATCTCGAACGAGATTGAACATAGTTTTCAATAAAAAATTCAGATTCTTTGGTATATAAATTAAAAGAAAATATGTATTTGGCGTTTGCCATATTGAAAAAACTGTTTGTCATACAAAGAAATAAACTTGAGATTTGAAAAGAGGACACTACAAAGTGTAAATTAAAAATTGTCGTAAAAATTAACGATGACCGACGGTAATTATTTTTTAGACGCAATGAAAGAAGAAAACATTTTATCAAATTATAAGCATTAGTGCGTTAAAACATATTTTTAGAGATATCAGAATGATTTTTTGCGTTTCGTAATTTTACAGTTATTCTTCCGTATTTCACTAAATATATATGAAAACGTTATGCCTAATGTGCTATTACTGCTGATGTAATACAATATCAATAAAGTCGTGTATTATTATTATAAAAATAAAAGGCCTATACAGCGCCACTAATTTCAATTGAATAGCTTTTCAGACAAAGCCTTGATTGTTTCCTAATTATTAGTTTTTTTTATATTCAAAGTTTTCTTTCGCTCCCTTGTTTCATACACCCTTTTCAGAGTTCGATTCAATTGAGACACGCAACGAAATGACTGTCGTTTTGACGGTTAACGATTCTCATGTTTCAATTTTGTCGCATCAAAGGCACCGAATTTGATGCTGTTCAGAATGAGGATATAAAAATTTAAGTACGCGCACCGCACGATGATTTTCTCTACATGCCTTTACGAATTATGGATTAAGACGTTTTCGGAAATATTTAACAGTTAAAGTTCACTTTTAAGATTTGTGTAAATCAAATCCCGCCGCGATATGTCCACTAAAATTTAATCTGGGGAATTTTATGTGCGACCGATGTTTTCTTTTCTTTACATCTAAAAAATAGATAGTCTGTGAGAATTTTAATAGGTAAAAGTCCAATATTAGTTTAGCTGAAGACGGAATAGATTCGTTAACTGTTGAAAAGTCTCAGATTACGTAGAAATGTAAAAGCACGCTGCTTTTCAGACTGACCAAAATGTATGTAATTATCTTTATTAAATTGTTTAATTAAAATAATATAATAGAAAGTCACATTCTTATAACGTTTATTATGTGATTTATCTATTATCGGTGGTCTTTATGTCGGTTTTGACTTTTTATCGTTTAAGGAACAGTTGACGGGCTTACCATTTGCGAGAAATGTTACATATGCGATCGACCCACCTATCCATGCACCACCACGCGGCGAGTGTTCGAATTATTTACTCTAAACGCGTCGTCGCACTGTTACTGTTATGGTATAACAATTTAAACGAGTAATCTTCGCTTAGTGTATACTATATTACAGCTATTAGTCGCATAATTTCCCAACAATAACTACAATTGATACTTAGCATTTAAGCAGTTTAAGTTTTGTTCTATAAAAGTTTAAGAGGTTCATAAAATGGACTATTAGTCAGTTTTATTAGTCATTCCGAGAAATGTTCGAGTAAATATTGCCGGTTATTATCTTACAGAATTTTAAAGATTTGGAAGTTTGTTGAAACTCACACATTACATTTTTGAGGTTAGAATTTCGTTCAGCTCTTTTTTTTTGTAATTAATAGCGATGTCAAAAATTTTAGTTTTCAATCATTTTGCACTCTTCATAGTTTCTTTTTGGTTGTATGAACTATTTTTTAGTAATCTTTTTTGGTTTTGATCAACGAAATTTTTGATCGCTGTTTTTTTTCCTAATAACTCATGGACACATGGTGTCGCGGAAAGCGTATAGTTTCTCGTAAGTGAACGAGTCCTCTAGTAGACAATACTCTTCTACGTGTATACTGTATTATACTATTCTGTTCGTAAATTGTAGTTTTCTTTTACGATTTAGTCTACAATTTAAGATGTTATTTTTACTATTTTCTATTATTGTTATTAATGTTTTTAAAGCTTCTGTTATTGGAATCACCGTCATCATTAAGAAGTAGGTTACGTTCAGATAATTGTTTGTTTAAAAAGTATATTGTATTATTTAACAATGAATTGCTAACTTGAAAATGATTATAGGAAGTTGGCCGATTAATCGCATACGAAGAATGTAGCTTTTAACGGCATAACTGTATATTTGCGACACACTTTAGTACGCACTGGTAAACCGCAGTGAAAAAAGTGAACATTATTCCGCTAATTGACGACCATTTTTTTCTGTCTCTTCATATTGACTTTGTATATTCCCATTTAAATTGCGCATCTCCAGTTACTTTGTCTGGTAATTCCACTTCAGTGCTAACACATTGAAATTGCAATTTATTTAGAAACTCATAATTTCTTTTTCGTAGAAGTCGAAATAAAGAAACAACGTAAACTGCAAACAAGTTTAATTGAATTTCGATTTTGCTGTTTCAATGAAGAATTGATCAATTTAATAAACGTTATATACTTGTGGGCTGGCAAACGAAATAGTAAATCAAAATAAAACATTAGAAATTCAACTATAATAAAAGTTACTTCAAACTATCTATTTTTCTTGGTCTTCGTTATTGAATAAATCTGAACATTGTCATAGTTCTGACTATTTTTAAATATTTAAATTTAGTAATACATATTATTTTCTTTTTTATTACTAAATTAAGTATCCTAAATAAACTAAACTAAATTTATTTAGTGGACTTCTATCGTCAAACTGCATAAGTAATACTTTTTATTTATTAACTTAACTATTTTATTTAGTGAAAATTCCATAAATTTGAAATCATTATACTTCTATAAGTAAACTCGTATTATCTAAGTTTACCATTCCTTTATGAATTCAACTAAGAATTTTTGAGAAAATTCTCACATTTGAAAAGGTTATAATTTATTTAGAAAGATGTGAATCTGTATTCGGAAGATATATTAATATAGTTTATAGTTTATTATACAGTATAATAATTTTTGTAAATAACAAATTTTTGTAATTCTTCTGTATTTTTGTAGATTTGTTGTGTATACTGCCCCACCGCAAGCCATTTTATTAATAAAATATAACAAATCTCTTATTATATAAGATTAGTTTTTAATCAGCTATTAACAGTTGAAAAGTTTGGAAACATATTAATAGGATCATCATTAAACGCCATTTTTTATTAGTAAATGTAAAGCGTAAAGTATAATAGGCATCATTATACGATATAACAGCATAATTAGTTTGTACACTCAAAACATTATTGTTATTTGTTATAGTAAATAGGTCCTTAGATAAGAATGTGATAATGGTTAGACTCGGAAAGTTATACACCGATAAAAATAAATTTACTTCTGATCATTATATTAAGTACAAATGGATGGGCGTAACTGATCATTGATCGTTATCGTTACATATTGAAAATTACCAATCGATTACTAACATGAGGCCATTATCCCTGGTGCTGGACACGCCTTTTACGTAATCTTGAGTACTTGTATTCATAATGCCTTATTATCTGCGACAATTACAAGTTGGAAATTGAACCAATACAAAATTATACTCTGAAAAAGTGTCACAAGTATAAAAGAAAGTGTTTTGTCCGAGACACTACAATAGTGTATTTTTATATGTTTTGTTGGCTGAATCCATTTCCGATTTCCTTATAATTGTCACATAGTTCGAAGTTTTGTAGAAAAACGAAAAAAAAAAACAATGAAAAGTATTGATTAAAGGCAAAAAAGACTCTTTTTTCCATTGAATTCTAATCCCAATTCAAACTTGTGCTACTGCCTCAAATTGTTTACAAAAACTAAAGATACGGGTTTACTGTTAACAAGTGATTTCCATTTATTGATTTCTAGTTGAATCCGAATTTAGAAGTCAAAATAATCAAAGTGGCTCCAATTTTGTGGAAAACTAAAAAAAGTGTAGATCAAAAAAAAGGAACACGTTTTTATTACATATATTATCTTAATGTATTCGCGTTTATTTTTTACACCGAATCCACACTGTATTCTCAGACCATTTTTCTCTGGTAGAGCATTTTTTTCTAAATTGAAATTATCAATACCGAATTTCTTTGTTGCAATTTTGACCTCTTTCATAAGATTAGTACATTCGCTTTTAGCATCAAACAGTAATCAGCAACCTCTCCAGGGCTGGTAAGAAGAATATAGTGTCCAAAAAAGGTAAAAAAAGGAATAAAAACAGAACGAACATAATAAAAAAAACTAGCAAAACAAAAAAAGAAGCTACATGATTTTCTACGTCCACACATTGTTAGCCCTGGGAAAAGCTAAAATACAGAACCCTAAAAATAATAGGCAATTTTTCAAAAAGTCGTTTGCCCTATTGCATGCGTCGTTTTTAATGTTAATCTACTGATAGCTTCGTAATCACCAATCCCAAAAACGGGCGGGTAACAAAAGATTCAGACGAATCAGTTTAGTTTCATACTTTCGAAGTAATACTGTGGGAACACGTTTCTGCTAGGTTAGAAGGTGTTTAAAAAACGGTATCATAGAGAAAATTGCCTAAAAAGTTTTTGAAAAAAATGTGTTAACCCATTAAGGGCGGGAGATGCACATATTTACGTTGATTTTCGACCTTCATTTTTAACAGGAAATAAGATTAATATTGACTTGAAAGTGATCAACCCTACCATTTTCGAATATGCTCATTCGATTGGCATGATCAAAATTGCATTTAAATTGCTTTAAAAACCAATATGGCGCATTTAAAAAAAAAATGAACAAAATTTCGTGTGTTTCGTTTTTTGTGAATTTTTTTCGTATCAATAATGTTGCCGTATCGATGCCTTTCTGCAACCAAAAGTGCACAAAATATATGAACTTCAACTAGGAATTTTTTTGTTTTGACAAATGTCGCATGATTTTGATTTATTTCATGAGATATGTCCTCAAATTCGTGATGAACAACCCCAAAAAACCCCGTATACGCATTTTATCGCGATTTTGAAGCATTTTATTGAATTTCAGTCCACCATATTGGATCCGCCATCTTGAATTTCAAAAATCTAACCTTAAATTGCTGATCAGCAACTTCGAAAACCCCTGGACCTCCGTTTTAGGGAAAATAATACCACTAAAGACGCGAGTTTCATCAATAATGTTCATAATTGATAGAATAAGGTTTATTTTTTTCGAGATATCGACGTTTTGAAGAGGTTAGGTTAATTCGGGGCAAAACAAAAAAATGACTAATTAAAGTTCATATATTTTGTGCACTTTTGGTTGCAGAAATGTGAGTTTCCCGTCCTTAATGGGTTAAGCGTCATATTGTTGAAAAATGGCTCAAAGCCATTGGACAGAGTGACCTCAAAACTAGTGGGATACTACAGGATTTGCTTCATGCAAAAAACGATGCTGAAATCCGTGTGTAAATTGTGCGTATTTGGCTGTTACAGGGTTAAGAAAATTTTGTAAAAAAAACCAGCTTAACCAGCAAAGAGGTTTGGACCAATTTTTTAGGCAGAATCTGAAAGGGCAGACTTTTACACGTAGCAAACATTATGTGCAAATTGTTTTGTTCATGAAATGCTCCAATAAAGTACGGAATGTTGAGTTCCAATCGCTTCAAAACTGTTTATGTATAATATAATCTTTATTTCTGAGCTTTTATATTATTTTGATGAAGTTCTTCACTGCTGCTACTTTTACTGACTGGGATAGCGTCACACAAAATATCACTTAAAGTGCTCAAATATCAAGCGCAGTTATTTCATTTCATCTCATTATGATGGAGATTGTGAACACTTCACTAATTAAAAGCTAAACATGTAATGGTTTATCATGGTCATGATTTCTAGTAAGTACATCCCAAAACAAAGAGTATGGTAGTCGGGATGATGGCAAATGCTCGAATGTGATACTTCCATCTCGTTCTATCAAGGTGTCATCTTTGTAAGAGCTCATTTTATTTCTGGTTATAGGTTCTGCCATACTGCGTAGACATGTATATAACACGTCTGGTTTGATTTTAACTTTTTTTGCTGGGATGTTAAAAGTTAGGTGTTTGATTAATCGTCACATTTTGTATATGATTTATTGTTAAGCGTGATTGGATGCGAGATGTATGACTGATTCAGAATATATATATATATATATTTGTCGTAATCTACACAATAGTCTTACAAATGACTTTTTAAAATATTTATTTAAAATAGAATTGGTACAATTCAATTCACATCTTCCTTCTTTCAAATCTATCATTAATCTGTCATTTCGCTGTTATAAACATTCGCTAATCATATTTAAACATTCGAACATCTAGCATCCACATTCAAATTGCAATATATATATATATCTATATTCTGAATCAGTCATACATCTCGCATCCAATCACGCTTAACAATAAATCATATACAACATTATGATTAGCGAATGTTTGTAATCGCGAAATGACAGATTAATGATAGATTTGAAAGAAGGACGATGTGTACTGAATAGTACCAATTCTATTTTAAATAAATATTTTAAAAAGTCATTTGTAAGACTATTGTGTGGATTACGACACACATTAGAATAAAATGTAGACAGAGAATTTTCAACCTATCTGGATAAGATAATGTATAAAACGTTCGACACATCTTTCGTTGACTGAGGTGTCCAATCATATCAGATAAAGATCATTCCAGAATTGATCATATCTGATTACCTCTTTGCCAAAATCAACATTTTATTGGGGAATCCAACAAGGTCTTCGAAGATTTAGCTATAATTATATCGCGATCTAATGTTAGGTATATTTCGGTTGCACAAGTAGATAAATAATTCATGATCTCTGAAGATCTGAGTCGAGATCTAAATTCATCAAAGATTTTCTTTTTTGTTATTCTTGATTGAGCTTCATGTTACAAAAATAACCGAAAAAATATTGAACATCTCTCAATAACATCATATATAAAACCTTTGGTGTAATACCGTCCAATTCTTTAGATATTACCAAATAAAATGCAGATCTTTCTAGAACAAAAGAATTAAAGATCTCTGCAGAATCTGCAGTGCAGATATGTCCAATATGGGCAAATATGCGAAACCTTTAAATTTCGTGTCACTGTATATTTTTGAGCATTTTTATTTTATTTTTCGGTGTTTAAACTTGTCAACATTGTTAAGTATACTCCAAATATATCGACCAATATATGTAATGCATCATTTATGAGATAAAAGTACGAAATTCATACTTTTGAAACTGAAAAATAAGTCAAAAACGCCTAAAATGACGTATCTCTACAGTAATTTTTATTCACATTTGGTTCTGTAGCGATTTCTGCGTTTCTTTAATCTGTCTCGATTTTTGAACGTACTAATAGACAAAAAAACAAAGAATTTGCACACTTATAGAGCTATGTGCCCTTTTCAGAAAGGCTGAAAAGAGTGCCTTTAAAATGTGTCCCTCGTTTTTTCAAAAAAACAATTTTAGTTCATTTTTCACCTATTGCACGTGCAGCATATCTTTAATCGTTACGAGTCAAAAGTAATAATTTTGTACACAGAAAAAAGAGGAAATCCAGACGTCATTTAAGAATGCGCTCACAAGAGAAGTCAAAAAAATATATGCTTGAATGTAAAAAGCACTTGCGTAACTGGTTAAAATAATGCTCATTTTTCAATGGCACACTGTCAATTGAAAAAGAACATTATTTGCAACATGTGTGATCGTTTGAAAAGCGTAAAATAGAGGTAACATCAAAACGCTAACATCCAATAATGTTTTTAACCCTTTGTATCACCATGGTAAATAACGTTTTCTTTGATTTTTCGTTATTAAAATTCCAGTTAACGCATTCATGTCAATTTTTTACGATTTTCTGTAAGTTTAGTGATAAAATAACATATAAATGGCTAAGAAGACATTATTGTTTATTGTTTAGGTAGTATAAATAATAAATATGAAAAAATTCCGGTTTTTTCGAAGAAATTCATTATTGGCAATGTTTTTCGTGATAATTGCTTAACATTTTTAACTCGAGGCTCTCGGATTACTAGAAGATGCAAAAAGTTTGCACGTGTCATGTAATCACTTTTCCTTAGAACCGCACCGCTGGTCTGTTGATCAGGATACTTACAAAAATAGAAAAACAAAAAACTCTAAAACAATAAAGAAAAAGTCTAAACCTACCAGTAATAAAAAAACTCCTATAATTGTTAAAACTGGACCAGCCCGGAAATGTACTAAAATATAATTATGTAATAAATTTCTATCTAAAAACATGATATTTCTTGTATTTTATTCAACGTATATAATTCTCAAACCAACATGTATCTGAATGCGTACCAGGGCAAAAATTGTATCATTTCAGTACTTTTTAATTATAAATTTTACATTCAAATTGATAATCGCATGTAGCACTTTCTCAAATGAAAGCACTTTCTTGATGTACAATTCAGTTCTTGTTCAGATTTTCGAAATTCAATATGGCGGCTTCAAAATAGCAGCTCCAAAATGTCGAACGTCTCCTCTAAATTTTAAGAGTTAAGATCACTAACATAAAAATTCTCAAATGATAATTTTCACTCTTCAGCGTTGCTTAAAAAATGAAGCACACTGCGTCATTTGTCACCTCTTAATCTATATGACAACACATAAAACTTTTTTGATTTTATGACTCAAAATTCCAAGATTTCGCGGAGTTGCCCATATCTAGTTTGGTCATACTTTGACATCTCATGTGGTCTGCATTTTTTTTAATTTATTTGAAATCGGAAAATAATTTTCCATTAGCAACCACGTTCCTGAGTCAAGTTCAACCGGAAGAAAACATTGTTAGGGTGCAAACCACATGTCCCCCGGACGAGGAAGCAACTGGTATCTCATAATGAGTTGCTAAAAGAAGACAGCGATTTTTTCTGCGACACTTTCGCATGAATATATAGGTCGTTTAAGCAGCATCCGAAGAAGCTAAGAAAAGCTGCTCGGACTCAAAGGGGTGTCAGAAGTCTAATTGCCCAGATGCCAAGCGACGGGGATAGAGATGCAGAGGGTCTTCGATTTATGAGCTAAACAATTGGCTATATTTTCATGACAATCGAGCATAAGCCTCCATCGAACGACGGAAGCGAGGCCTTGCGACAATAGCGTGGGGCATTATCGTGCCTGCCCTCTTCATTATTGGTACGCACGCGCGAAAAGCGTCTAGCTGGACGAAAGGCAGAAAGAGACAGAACTAAGACAGAATAGAGACAGAACGACAGAGATTCATCTCAGGCTCATGAATGCTCGAAAGCGAATAAGAAAGCTGGAATTTCCGGTTGATTCGGCGCGCTAACGATGGGGTGGCTGAGTGACGCGTTTCGCACTATCCACGTGGGACTTGCGTCGAACGGTCCATTGTTCCCGCTTTACGCAATCCGCACGCATCGTCGATTTACACAATAATGGGCCACAAATTGGCACCGAAACCGTTGCCACAAACGCACCCGATCGCTGGACGCCTCCGACACAGCTCTGATCTCGTTTTTACCTTTATCTACCGAAGCTTCCGATTGAAGCTGCGAACATTACCCTCCTGCAATGTCGAGTTGCTGGCAAACATTTTTTTTTGTAACCCTTGATCACCAAAAAAAAAATGGCGAATGTAGTGCTACAGATATTGAAATTGTAAAAGTAGAAGAATTGACCAGTTTTTATAATTTGGGCATTTTTTCTGAATTAGCAATTCTGAGTAAACAGATGTTATTGACACAAAATATCCCTCAACGTAAAATAAACCCGTCAGTAACATTTCGTACGGTGAATAAATCAATTTAAGGGTATGATGTTTACGTAGACAAACACCCTAAAGACGTACATTCTTGATTTATAGATTTTATAGGTTGAAGTAGGTAGTACTAATCAATTATAAAGGGTTGTTATCGTTAATCAATTCCTAAAGTCACGTTTTAAGTACCTCCAGAATCCCAATTTCTTGAAGGCTTTTGTTGTTGCAACTAACCCTACCCAAGTGTGTCTCACCGATTGGAATGAAACTTTGCATACGTGTAGAGTATCGAAAAATATTGGACACGTAATTTTTTTTGTTTGGTCCCTTAAATCATTTTAGGGGGTAAAAACTACCCCCTTATACAATACGTTTGTATATGGGCAAATCCACAGAACTTTTAAACTTAGGTGTAAGTGAAGACATGCTAGTTTATATTCGTATTGAAACATATGTATGGGGTAAAACAAGTATAATAGTAGTAAATATAGATACCGATGAAGTATTATTAGTCTCATAGTAGCGAATTTGAAATGATTTCAGGAAGGCTAATGAAGAAAAATTTACAAGTTTGACTTGTAAGTTGCCTAAACTTTTCTAATCTTAACAGTTTTTCTGTGACGCCGTAATAGTTATCGAACTAAATCCAATTGAATTAGCTTCCTGTATCAATTATACAATCTCACCTGCCAGAAAATCGATGTGCTACTTCCCAGACGGAAATTATGATACTGTTAAAATGTGTAAGAACATAATTGAGTTTTTTTAATTTTGGCAAAGTTAACTGTTTTAACAACACGCCGTCTTTCTAAATTCAAAGCTATGAACATACCTTTATAGTTAACGTGAAAACGAAAATTTTGAGACGTGGTAGAAGTGTGTGCTGCAAGCATTCTTCAAATGGCAGCACTTCAAATATAGGGTGTCGAAACGTAAATCGCAAAGAAAAATCAGTTTTTCCTAGGGCACATGAAGAATATCATCTTTGGGGGCCTAGTTGAGATTGTAATTGGTTTCTTTACTCTATTTATATATAAAAACGCAGTGGCGCTAGTGAGGCATTTCAATATTAGGCTGCAGAGGCTTAACTAATTTTATGAACGACTTTGTCTTATGTATAAAGTACACTTTATGCTCTCTTCATTACTTTTCTACGGCAAGTAAAGCAATGGGTGCCCATAAAATATCATGTACCACTCATGCACATATATCAAAGGTCATACGCTTGTATATTTACTGAGTAATGTAATATAATATGAACTAATTAGTTCAACAAGTGTACAATATACGTCAAGGGATTGAAATGGCCATTTTTCACAATAATTTTGATGATGCCGGCTTAGTGGTCTATATAGCGGGTAACTCTTTGTGTTTAATACCACTAAAAATCTACAATTTTTATTTCTTAACCCTCCGTGCACGACGCCGTCCTTTAAAAATGAGTAACAGGGACGGATTCCTAGTCTCAGTTGACAAATTAAACATGTGTATCATAAGAAAAACGTGTGCTTTGAAGTTGAAAAAAAAATTTTTTTTTCACCAAAATGAAAAGTTCTGTTGATTTGCCCATATGTATATTTGTCACATTAACTGTTTAATAACGCAGCTAAAATAATTAAAATGATTGCAAATTATACAGCATTTATTGTTTTTGAGGTCGCTGTATACGAATTTGGTATCAGATTCCTAAAATTCAAAATGGCGTATCCAATATACTGGACGAAACACCTGGCATACAGAACTTCTAAAATTGTTTACTTGTTTATAGTTTCTTTAAATAATTATTGTTAAACGCTTGAATTTAAAAATAAAAAAAAAGATAATTACTTTGACTTGTATCGTAGGTTAGTTTTATTTTATTCCGACACTAGTTGGCAACAACTGTAAGATAGCAACAAAATCACAAATTTTAAAGCATCCGCTACTTTATTTGATTCGCCATTTTGAACTTTGAGAATCTGACATCAGATTGGTATTCAGCGACCCCAAAAGCCGCCAAAGTAGCTATTTTCATGTGGATTTGTCAACATTTCCAATGTTTCATCCGCCATATTGAATCCGCCATTTTGAATGTTAAGAATATGACACCAGATTCGTATTCAGCGACCTCAAAAACAATAAATGCTGTACAATTTGAAATCATTTTAATTATTTTAGCTGCGTTATTAAATGGTTAATGTGATAAATATATACAAACGTATCAAGGGGTAGTTTGTACCCCTAAAAAGATTTAAGGGCCCAAAAAAAAAAAAATTACGCGTCCAATATTTTTCGATACTCTACACGTAAGCAAAGTTTCATTCCAATCGGTGAGATACACTTGGGTAGGGTTACTTGTAAGAAGTGTTCCTAAAGCTGACATTTTATTTTTAATATTAATAATTTTATTTGGAATTTTATATTCGAAATGAAACAGATTGAATAATTTTGAAACACTAGTCCAGAACGTTGTTAATATCCCGTTGAAGTTTGGAGGCATCTAAAGGTCAAGCTATTTTAGCAAAGAATATTTTAGCAATAACACGGTGTGACACAGAGTTCGTGTGAATAGTCACTCATAACTACTTTAATTCTTATTTGACTTACAGCTTTTTTGCCATCTGAAAGCTGAAAAGCACACCTTTTTGAAAGTCCATACCTCATTTTGATGAAATGAAAACAAACAAGCCTACAGTTATTATTATTATTATTATTAACGTCTTAATTGGCAAATGATTACTATGATGATTATAAAACTCTACAAAAAAAAAGAACTAAAAAATAATACATACTTATAGCTACAAAAACATATGCCAAGAGGCGAGTTATAGCTAATGCTTTTTTCCAAACTAACCTAAAACATATTGGCGATTTAACGTTTTTTTTCAAATTGTTTCAATTTTAACCATGATTATCTGAGATTGCTCTATCTTGGAGATGTTTTATTGACGTTTTGAAAATAAATTTATATACCGCGTTACATGCACTTCTGTTGAAGGAAAACTAATTAAAATTGGCAGAGTTCTGTGAGTTTTAAAATTCTATTTTTACCATTTTAGATGGTAAATTAGATTAAAGTAATTTTGGGACACACTTGTAGAATGGAGAAAATTGCCATTGTTATGAGAAAAAAATGTCAATTTTTCTCATGCAAGTTTGTTTAAAAATTAACATTTGAAATGGTAAATTTGTTCAAGAAAAATTTTCTTCTAGTACGTAAAGTTTTTACTTGTGACGTAAATTTTAACACATGGTGTTTTTACTGTACTTTTATTACAAAAGGAGGGTCTTTCATGATGAGTACTACCATTTGAAATTTTGTTTTGTTTCACTTGGAGATAATCGGTATCGTTAATAACACAGGACAACAACAAAATTTTGTTCGAGATTACTTGAATCAGAAATAGTGGATCTTATTTATTATTATCGATTGGGCCCATCACGTCAGTGGGATATGTGAAAAATCTGAAACAATGATTTAACTTGGACAAAGAATTCACGGTCAACGACCAAAAATCTGTAAGAACCACTTCTGATTCAAGTTGTGTAAAAAAAACTTTAGAACTTAAACTTGTATGTTCAGTGATTAATTACACAGGACCGCAAAATAATTTTTTAGGGGAGATAACTTGACTCAATCATCCAGGTACTGGATCTTATAGATTTTTGGTCACTGAAAATAAATTAGTTGCCCAATTTCACCTGTGTCGTCAGATATTTCACGTATCCTAAACTTAAATTACCAAAAAGTTTATTTTTGCATATTCTTCTGATCGGATATTTTAAAATCCTGACGTGATGGGCCAAATCGAATAACGGATTCGCTGTCAGCGGCCAAAAATCTATAAGATCCAATATTTCTGATTCAAATGATCTCGAAACAAATTTTGGTTGTGGTTCTGTGTAATTGATAGATGCAATGCTAAATTTGTGCACACCACTTCTAAAAAATGGTGGTACGATACAAAATTTACTGCTGTCAAGTATTCATCGAAATTCAGAAATGGAAATCGAAAAGTTTTCCCAAACTTCTTCGATGATGATATGGTCCCAGAAAATTAAAATTAATTTAGATCTCAAGAATCTAAATTCATTTCAATTCTTTAACAATGACATGGATAGAAACGATTTCAGGCTGATGATACCATGACCGGTGAAGATACGGGATTTCGATCACTTTAAACACTTTTCTATTCCCATGCCCTGAATTACGATAAACACGCGAATTCATACCAGCAATTTCGAGAGGAGCTAAATTAAAGTTTTAACAAACCACGGTATTAGCACTAGCCTTTCTAATTTTAAATGAAGCCGCCGAATCACAAACCAATCACAAATAAAACAAAGATTACCGCGATTGTTGTACATTTGTTTTTAAACAAGTTAAACTTAGCATTAAAATTTTAAATGGAAGAATGTAACAGAACCTCTTTGTCAAGGAGTGCAGCAAAGACACTTTGCTAGCATTTTGTTTCCAAAACAATGAGCAACGTTGACATTTTAAATTTTAGTATGGTTGGAGGTCACATGTTGCAAACGAGTAAACAAGGGATAGATTTATAATAATAATAATAAAATATAAATAAGTGCAAATTTTTGAGCGGCAGTGGCTCAGTTTGTAGAGTATCGGTTTCGTAATCAGAAAACCCTGGATCGATCCCGGTCTCTGCCATCTGTCTTCGGAACACCTCTATATTTGTTTATGAGTTTCTAATAACGCCAAAGCTCCGGAGGTTCGAATTTCACCTTCATAAACTGTAGGTCCCGTCACGATTTAGTCCCATACGGGCTCAGAAAAGTCGACGTAAAATAATATAAACAAAAAAAAGTGCAAATTTAACGAAAAATTTCTGTAACTTTAAAACTCACATAATTCTGTCAATTTTCTTCCATTTCTGTCCGATGATACTATGTCATAAATAAATTCTAAAAACAGATGTAGCCAAAAAACTGTCGGATTCAGTTCAATTCACAACATTAAACCAAACACCACCAAAACCCATATTTATCAATTTATTTGTCAACAAAAAATCTCAAAAACACACTATCGAAAGCCTTGTAATAATTAAAAAAAGCATTGATCCCACCTATCATGTTTTTTTGAGCCGTTGATTCTAATTTTATGATTAGATTTACTACCCAGATGGTGGACCCAAAATGGCGACTGCTAAATATACAATATTCATAAATGTTTTGCATTTTCAATATCGTTAGACCTTTTGGATTGCTGATAACAAATTAATGATCAGCTTTTAAAAATTACAAATGTCGGCGGGGAAAAAAGTTCCGAAAATAAACACACTGAAAGACCAAAATTTCGATATAGCATGGCTCCAGCGTGATTTTCTTCTCTTTGTCTTGGAAAATTTGGCACAAATTTTTTTTAATAAAAATTTGAAAAAACATACCTTGGACTCACGCCATATCAAAATTTTAGCCTTTCGTGGTTTTGATTTTCTGAATTTTGTTCCCCGACCAAAATGTCGGCATGAAAATGACGAGCACCTTCTTTGAAATTACACGAAAATCACAGGGGACACTTTGTCTACAATTTTGAATATAATTAGTTATTTTTATTTCATCCGCGCAATTTAAAATTTTGTGGATACCCATCTTTTAATTTTACTATTTTAGCAAAAATCGAACGTATTTCGTCGCCGGTTGTCCACAAAGTTTATATGAAATAATCGGAGATTTCCACAAAATGTACTTCGAATTTAGTATCACTGAGTTTCGAGAGTGAGTATTAAAATGTCCCATTTTTTAATGATAGTACATTAACCCTTTAATAACAAACATGCACAATTTACACGAGCATTTTAGCATAGTTTTATTTATATACAAATATTTATTTTTTAAATAGACACACCCGTACCCGACTACTATTAGGGTCGCTTTTTTTATTTTTTGAAAAATTATGTTTAACACATTTGGCTTTTAAAGCAGTGGAAAAACCTCGATTTTTGAAGTACAATATTTTTTAGAATGTCATTTTCATATAAATTGTTTTATATGTATGAACTATGTAGGAACTTATTAAACCATACAATTTCCCATGTGCAAATTGGGAACTTTTGGTCGTTAAAGGGTTAATATTAACTCAGTAAACTTGTCGCCTTAAACGCATTATTCTGTTATATTGCGATATATGGTTGCAGGATTTGTATTTACTGTTCCTATACATATTACTTTTTAAATTGTAAATAAAGGAATATCAATATTCTTTTTCAATAATAGTTCTGTCAGTCGTATTTGATTTGTCCTTAATCAAAGTTTTTTCATTCAACAAAGTCGTTTCATTCATGTGCATGAATCATTGATCTTCCTGCAATCCTAGACCTAGGGCAATGCCCCTCAAAACAGGAGAACACTGCAAGGCGATCACTTTATCCAGAATCTAGGCTAAAGTGAGAAAACCACGGAGGATATGTTGAAAAGAATAAAAGATAAACACAACGACCACCATAAAATTACCAACAATTTATTGTAATCTAGGGATAATTGTCAGTGAAAGATCACACTGAGGAAACAAATTTATATAGTAACTAATAAACACGTTGGTTATAACTATCACAAAATAAATATTTATTAACATTTAATAACATGTGGTAATACGGTTTAGTCAATACTAGACTATAACGATATCTGATAAGTAAACAAATCTGTTTCTGACCTTAACTAAATAGTAGAATATGATGCAGCTATCGTTTTTGGCTAATTAATAAGTAAATAAATGACCTCGACAAATTAGGTAGCCAAGCCTACTATTTAAATTGTAAAATCAACTAATTAACCATCTATAAAAGGGTGCACCTCAAAAACCCAACAAATCATAAAACAGACATTTAAAAACCCCACCTTTGAACACCAATTGAAATTCAAGGTGTCACAACTTGGGTTCTATAACATCTAGAACAATAAATAATAAAGCAATCTCTTCGATATTTTATTACCTTCATTTTTTGTCTGGTGTAGTTTTTTGCAAAAATTTATAGTTTTTGAGGTATTCGCGAAAAATCGTTCAAAAACATGCATTTTGTCAAATAAAAACGAATTTGTTGAAGCGCGAATAACTAAAAAAGTATACTGATGTTATCAAATATTGTTATAGAACATTTTTTGCTTAAAATTTATTCGTTTATCGAATACTGAGTCTGTTTTTGCTGAAAAAATGTCCACCCTCGTGTAGGGGTGCCATCCAGGATAAAAGCTCACTTCTGCACAATATAATTTTTTTTCCTTGGACTTTTATAACAGTTAAAATTTCAGGTCAAACGATGCTATCCGAAAAAATTAGGCGCTATTTACACCGATGAAAGAATATATTTATTGTAAAGTCTTTAAATATGGCAAACTAAACGATTTCTTAACCTTAAACATCATTTGTTAACAGTTAAAATTCATTTATTAATAAGTACGAAATTAATTTATTTAGTAACAAATATATTTCAACTAGCAATATTTAAAGACGCTTTTTTTACAGTACATACATTAATTCATTATTGTAGGGCAACCAAACGCTTAGTGGTTTTAGATCCAGGCGGCAACTTAGTTGGAGCGTGTAAGAAGATATTTACACGAAGCAATTGATTAGTTTTGTGTGCCGATTAATCAGTTAGTAGCCGCTTTATTTCTTAATGAAACTATTTACCTCGCTCTCCGAACCGATTTTGTGTCCAGGTTTTGCCAGAAGAGGGTTTTCTCGTATTATTAGTCCATTCGGGAAAAATTTTGTATTTAATTTTTCTTTCAATACCATTTTCAAACAACCAGCAAAATCGACGTAATAATTTAAATAACAATAGTATTGTTCCGTTTACTATGTATCTCGAAATGTAGATATGAAGTTTTATAATTGCATACATAAAACAATTGTATATACAGCGTTAATTATTTTTAGTAGTACGACTATATTATTATTTAGTACAAAGTCTTTGAAATAGCCTACGTATGTAGGTTATCAGATCTACTTATATGAGTAATTCCGCGATACTTTTAATATACTTAACATTAAAAAAAAAATTGTTTCACCCGACTGTAAAGTTACTTTTCTAGTTTAGGTGATATCAAGCCTTCTATGGTACCACTCATTTCTTAAAAAACGCTCATTTGAGCAACTTTATTTATTTTAAACGCTCATTTTGAAAAAAATAATTATTTTATACATTTTCAAAATCTTGTAGAATTTGTATTGATATATATTCTTTATGAATGGATTTAATTGGTTTGATGAGTATTGACTCTTTAGCAAGAAATAGTATATTACATATCTACGGTGGAAACAGAGGCATTGCAGCGAGGCGCCCGATGCTTGCAATGCGTGTTTTCGCCTGCGATGCGTACACTATTTTTGGTCACAACCGCCCAAAAAAAGTCTAACTAACCTTTAGGGTATGTAAAGTGGTCCAAGACTGTCAAGCACATTCAATGACCTTCACAGCGTGAAAGATTGTTTTTCGATGAAAGACTGTCAACAGATTGTAAGCGAGAGGAAAATAGTACTTTTCGGTCCTAGGCCGTAAAGTTCAATTTTACGTCCGAGGAGCGAACACTATTTTTTGATACCATGTTCGCAAAGTAGGCACGTTACCAATCGTTTTTAGTCCGTAAAGTGCGGAGATCAGTCTGTAAAATGTTGCAATTGGTAGGGTTAAGCCGTTAATTATTTTATTTTAATTCTTAAATGCACCTACGTTAAATCTATATTTATAATTGTTATTTTCAATTATTGTATTTAAATGCATTGTTTTTTGTACGTGTTGAAATGATCATGTGATGAAATGTTTGTATTGAAATGATTGTTGAATGTTGAATTATTATATCGGTAACAGTAACGGAATAAACGTCGCTGAACAAAAAGTTCTCAGAATCGATCATAGAACACGCTGAATTTTTTTCTGAATTTTTTGAACAATTTTTGAATTTTTTCCAATTTTGAAAAATTAAAAAAATATTCAAAAAATTCTGAAAAAAATGCAGCACATTCTTTGATCGATTCTAAGAACTTTTTGTTCAACAAAAATTTTTCAAAAAGTCTACGATTTTCCGACAATTCATCATTTTTGTTTCCGTTTGACTATTACGGGTTAAGGGTGGTTTTGCAACCCTTGGATGTAACAAATAAAATAAGTATATGTCATAACTCTTTATTATGGACCTCGACCGCCCTGTTTTTGGTCATTTCACTGAATTTTATGGTGTATTTCGCATTGAAAATTGCACTTTTTTGAAAAAAATAGCCTTAAAATTACCCTTTATTTTTTTTAATTGAAGAAAATGAGGGTTAGGACATTGTCTTTCCGTTTTCTAAATGGCATAAATCGATAGAGCGACCTCGAAAATAGTGGATTATGGCTTTGGCGATTCTTTTAGGGGCTGAAAATATATAGTAATACGTCGTTGAACATTGACGGACAAAACGGACACTTTGGGACGAAATGGGTTAAGTAATTATTCGTTACAAATTAAACTTTTAGGTTAGACCTGCAGTCACTTTTTAGGTTATATACACATGATTTTCGATCTGTGTTCAAGCTCTGAAACTCTCTTAGACTTGTTGGACAATTTTTTGGTAAAAAAGTGGTAAATTTTACTTAATTAGAGTACACAGAGAGCAAAAAGGGTTAATGGAAGCATTAAGAAATGGTAGAAACATGAGAGGTTATAGTTGATATTTCAGGTTATGTTTTAAGTAACGGGAAATAGTAAATTTAACTACTTTTTGTAATGAAGCTGTTTACTATTATAAAATGGTTCCATTAACTATTTTATTTCTTTCTGTGTATTGAGACTTTGAGTTTGTTGAAAGGATTTCTGCAGTTGCTTCAGCCATAATCGCAATAATTCATCCATTCAAATAGTATTTATTAAACACATTTTCAACATGGAGACAAAATTGTTAGAGCACAAAATAGGTTTATTTGATAGTTATTTTTGGTCAAAATCATTATTTACGTCAAAATAAAATTCCAATTTCGAAATTAATTTTAGCCTTTAAGGAAGCTTAAATTCTGAAGATAATAGAATTATCCTTATGCAATCTTTGGTAATATATAAATAATTAAACAAATAATATCTTTATTATTTTTCCCTTATTAAAATTATTTATAAATTGATTTCCGGTTGAAAAGTAGATTTTGTAATCGTTTCAGATTTTATAATCGTTAGTGCTAAAAAGAAGTAGGGAAAGAGAGTATATTCTTTTTATTTTTAAAATATTACCTTGACGCCATTTAATATGAGTGAATTATACGGGTGGTTTGTTATCGTCGTTCTTAGTCATCACTATGATTCTTATTGACAGTGTATACTTATTAACGATAATACAGAAATAAATAATATCAATATGATAATACATTATCTTAAATACAGTACATATTACTATTTCCAACCAATTGAGCTTATAACGATACGTTGAGTATGTGAATGCTCATTTATTATTTAAGTGGCGTAGATTCTTTTAAACTGAAAAAAAAATCTATTTTACCAATTCACCTTTGAGTTGTTGGCCAGAAAAAATCTTGTTCAAGTTAATTGTACTATTTTTATATTAATAAATAATAATAGTAGTTACATTTACGGAAATATGTAGTTAAATTGCTATAATTTGTTAAAATTTAGTCGACTAACTTTTAAAGTTTTTTCCAGCAGCTTCAATCTTAATTCAATTAACTACTTGAAGAAAGTCATTGTAATTTATGCTCTAAGAAAAGTCTTTTACTTATAGGGACAAAAATATTTCTTTTACAGGTTAGAAGGCAAAGATTTTTTACACATCGCATAGTCGATATAAATATACCTTGTAACGGTTAAAAGACGTGCATTTTTACCAGTATAAACGCGGTAATTTTTGGATATAAGAAAAATTACAACTTGCAACAATGCAGTTAACTAGTTTAGAAAAAATAAGGAACCCGTTTCTAATCTATAAACACCAGATTCACAACTTCAGTCAACATCTGATAACTTTTCGTAATTGTTGTAAAATTATTGAAGAATAACGCGGTTTTCGAATATTCTGATGGGCTTGTTTGCGTATCAAAAGGAAATATTAATGTAACGGTAAATTTTTGCATATAAAAGTTTGTATTAATGGCCATCTTTATTTATTACATAATATTCTATACATTTGCGTGATTTTTTGCATCTTTGTTTCAAGAAACACTGCGTGTATAGGTTAGAAAGTCACGCAGTATGACCAGGGTAATATATAGTCATGTTTGAGTCGTATCCACAGACGAACTTACTACAAAACAAGAGATTGATACTTCTTGTCAAGTGTTGTTGAGGACTTTTTTGTTACCTATTTTAACCCTTTTAATTTTGAAAGTCTGGAATTTGGACACAACTTTCAACGCTGTATCTTTTGTTCCAAGCGGCGTTAGAAAAAATTGAAATTAGTCAAAATCGATAGATTTGGATTTCCTCTTTCAAATGCCGTAGTCAGAATTAGCCGGCGACTCAAAGAAAAATGTTATATTTTGTTGAAAAAACTACTGATTTTGTCCATGTTTCTTCGCAAGAATCGCTTTTCTTGGCATTAAAAAGGCAATGCTGACCATTCCAAAAAAATATTAATGATTAATCGCGCCTTTTTCCTCAACCCTTTCTTGTCCCGTCAGATTTTTTTCAAAACACAAAATGGCGGCTTCAATACAGCGTCTGCAAGTTGTCATTTTGTGGCACAAATATCGAGTAATTGACCGTGTAACGGTTGAAATCACGGAGAATTGGGATGAAAAAGTAATTATTATCATTTGTGAATACCTAATCTCGTCATGATTCATTCATAACCTGAAATTAGTTACATACAATGGGTTTTTTATCGTTTTCTTGTTTGATTTTCACTCCATTTTTGAGTTTTCTGTATCATTACATACGTGTGAGATTGAAAATTGCTACATCCGATTGTGACCTATCAGTGATTGGTTTATAACTCAAAAATAGAGTGCAGCATATCTTGTGGGCATTGTTATCTGGTACTATTACGTTTGCACATATAATAAACGTGGAGTAAATACTCCAATGCCTAATTTCAAAGTTGTTTATTCCTGATGATAAATACATTCACTACATACCACTAATTCACAACAATTTACATCACGTTGTTCAGCCAACAATGCATATTTTGCCATTGTCCAACTCTTTACCACTGGAAGTAAACGCTATTCGGAGAGTAATTATTGTACTATTTTTTAGTACTTTTTAAATTTTGTTTGAATTTTTAAAATTTTTTAAGAAAGTATTTTATTCTTTCATTTTGATAACATTTTTTACATTGGATTTTTCCAAGAAATGGCAACGGAGAATCAAGTCAATAGCAATATGGTAAATCTATGTAATTTTATGAAATGATTGGAAGTGTACCTTGCAAACATTTTTATTACATTCTGAACAATAAGATGTTCGTCATTCACACTTGTCACTAGAACAATACGTTTCGACTCTTCACTTTTGATAATGTGGGTCTTCGAATGTTTTTTAGACTTTCTTTGTAGTATCACTTACAGCGAAGTTTACTCTGATTTTATTAAGCCTACAGACGTCACAGTACCAAGTAAGAATGCGCACACAATTGTCTTCTTGTGCTGAATTTTTAGGTTATAAACCGATTGTTGAGAAGTCACAATCGTATCTGGTCATTTTCAATTTCACACGTAAATAATATAAAAACGATGAAAATTGAGTCAAAATTAGAAAAAAACAGGTAAAAGTCCATTGTATATAACTAATTTGAGGTTATGAATGAATAATAATGAGATTAGGTGTTCACAAATGATAATAATTACTTCCTCATCCCAATTCTCCATGATTTCAATCGTTACGTAGTCAAATAATCGATAATTGTACGATAAAATAAAAATTATAACTTGCAGACGCCATCTGGAAGCCGCCATTTAGTTTTTTGAAAAATCCTACGGGAGAAGAAAGGGCTAAGCCAAAACGCTTTTCAACCAGAAAAAAAACGATTCTTGCGAAAAAACGTCAAAAAAATCAGGATTTTTTTCCAAACAATAATAACTTAGTAACTTTTTTATTTCAAATTGCCGGCCGATTCTGACCACGGCATTTGAAAGAGGGGGTCAAAATTTATCGATTTTTACTTATTTCAATGTTTTCTAACGACGTTTGGAACAAAAATTACAGCGTTGAAAGTTCTCCCAATATTGAATTTTCAAATTATAAAGAGATTATTAACAAAATTTTAAATATTTTTGAAGTATAAAAATCTTTGTTTTGTTTTGTTTCTCAGACGCTCCTTAATGATTAAGGATATGGATTTTGAAAACGTATGAATTTGTGACAAATCGGAGAAAATATATTACAAAAAAACATGTTGTATGAGGTACAAAAAATGTTTCTTCTTCCACAAATTTCAATATTTTCCGACAATTCCTTTATTGTTTTATTTCTGAAACTCTAGCAAAGAAATAAGGGTATTAATTTTCCGAAATTTTAATTTATTACAAAATTACAATGTAAATAATACAGAAAAAATGAAATATTGTCAGGATAACAAGTATTAAAATTTGTTAAAATTATTACTAAATATAGCTGAAAATTCAGGTCTCCTTACATTAAGAAAATCATAACACTATAACAATAAACTTTTAAAATAACTGCATAATAAATATTTATTATGTAAGCTCCAAAACTAAAATACGAAAATACAAAAAGTTCTAAATAATTGGTAAATAACGTTTATTCTACTTTTATAAGTAACGACTAAGATGTAAATCGTCTCGTGATGAACAAAAATGGACATGCAATCGAATAAGCTTTTTTACCTCGCTTTTTTTTTTAATTCGAAGGTCAAAAACTCGTCTACATAACTAAGAGATACTATTTTTTAAAAATAAATGTTCAAATGTCGCAATGGGGAGAATTAAATAGAAATTTGTCCATTTTTGAAAAATTGAACTTTTTTAATTTTGATGCCGCGCCGGGAGATGATCCGGAACCTTTCTATTGTAAAATTCAACAAATTTATAACATAAAACAGTTAAAAATAGTCGGAGAAAACAAAAAAAAATTATAACAGATTACATTAAGAAGAACATCAACAAGACGAAGAAGTGAATGCCAAAGCAGTAGTCACAAAGCGTAATACATTGTTAAATATATTATTTAAAACACAAAGTAAAACATGATTGTTTTCTTAGACGTTGCTTCAATTTTAGGGTCATTCATATTACAATCCCTTACATACTCAATTTCCTGTTGAGTTTTAATTTATTTAAACAATATTTTTAACTGACTAAATTTTTTATTTTTCGTATTTTATTTACATTTATATTTTAAAGTTTTGTCAAAATTACCTGAAAATTTTCTTTCAAGCATAGAAAAAGGAATAAATTATAATTACGAACAAAAATCAACATTTTTATATTACACTTAATTGTTCAAAAAATAATCCCTTATGTATAATAAAAAAATGTTTTCTATCGACGTTTGGAACAAAAATTACAGCGTTGAAAGTTCTGTCAAAATTCCGGACTTTTAGGACGAAAAGGGTTTAAAAAAGTCTACCCTTTATCAGCTGAAGGTGTTAAACATGAGGCATTGGTCCACGAGCATAACATAAGGTAGAAAAAAGCACGAAAATGTTGTGCCAATCTATCAGAATTTCTAACAACTTTTGAGATTATAATTAGTCCTGCATATCGACGTTATTTCAAACCGCTTTGTCTGCCATATTGGATCCGCCATTTATAATTTTGGAATTTTTAACTCGGATTCGCAGATAATGAACCCAGAAATCCCGGATACCGAATTCCATCCAGATCCAGGTTATTTTGAAACTTTCATGCGCGATGTTGGCTCAGTCATTTTGAATTTCGTTTTCCGAAAAACAGTTTTGTGAAACTCTTTAAAATCAATTTTCCAAAAAATTCGGAAAGCCATCATTTTGCAATTTCTGCGATCAAATAATCATCATATTATCTTTTCAGTGCAGATACTTTATGCGCTTTAGATGCATCTCTCCTCTCGCGTATCGTCAGTTTTTCCATTTTAATTTCAAAACAAACAAAAAATGACTGTGAAAAATCTGTGGGACGGGACTGCTAAAATTTGTCCATTTGGATTTTTGAACCACTGTCACACTTTTTTGTGTTTATTGCAGACTGATTTTGGATCATGAATATCTCTGAAGACAAGGAATATCGAAAATAATCTAGTCGACACTTAAAAAGCTGTAGTTAAAAAACGAGAGAGTGGCAATATAAAATAAGACACATCAGAAACGGGTTAAAAAAAGGGGTGAAAAGTCACCTGAACGGAATGAAAAAAAATCAATAACCATCCAAAAATGTCTTACCTTCCTACTCGCGACGAAAAAAAGAATGGTATTGTTAACATTTCAATAGGCAGTTAGACGCTTGCTGCGTAAGTTTAATATCCCTTTGCACTTTATTACTCCCCTAGTCCGGTGTTTTATTCGGATTCTCGGATTTTTAATTTCGGTGTTGGATTGACGATAGGTTTTACGCGGCATTATCTGTCATCGTGTGGGAACTCCTAATAATAAATACTTGAAAGTGAATGCGCAAAGAGCTCACGGTTCTTGGGTCTCTCCATCAAAGAAAGGATGTTTGATGTGCCGCGCCTAACTGCACCTCACGATCCTCTTGCTCCATCTTTCACCATTTCGTTCTCCATCTTTTTTTCTCGTACCTTTCTGTTTACTCGTACGTCTTTTATTTATTGACACCTATGATTGGTAACACCTACATCGACGTGCACATATTCTTAAGTCCTTGTTTAGAATCTCATAGCCCCAACCAAGTTGACTGCTCAAAAACGTAACCAATTTTTTGTAATCCCTCTTCTTGCAATGGCGAACGCATGTCCGATATTTAATTCTTCATAATGACATTTTTCATAAACCTTTGGTACACGAAGAAATATAGCCAAAAGTACTAAAGATAATGGTGGATATGATAAAAACGGAGAAAAATGATATGGTTATTTTTTCTCATATACCGCCAAAATCTCATTTTATACTTGAAAAACATTTTGTTTTTATTTTAAAAAAAAGTAACTCACAGCTCCAATAATTTTTACTCGATTTTAAAGTTTCTTCTTTAGCTACTAATTTAGTTTTTTCGAAAGCTACTAATTCCTGTGATGGAATCTTTCACTCTGTCATTGAGTTTGCCAAAATTTTCGGGAGAGAAATTTAAATACAAATGCAGAAAATGAATCTTGACTGATTGATCACGTGGTATGGACTTTTGTTATTACATAAAAAATTATCGCACAATGAAACAAAACTAGTCCAAGCTCGTCTTTTTACAACATCCAGGTTGTTTAAAAATTCCTTATCCTGCATCATTTTTCGATTTTGGGGCCCAACAAAGATTTCTAAAATTTTAGTACAGAAAAATGTTTTCAACGGATATGAACGTGCAAATGACGACATTAAAATTACTCATAACTTATCAGTAATTATTAATTTTTGTAGACGGTGAAATCTATTAAAAATAATAAAAATTGGTACGTTGAAATTACATTTATTTGGAAATTGAAATAGTCACCAAGAATGCAATTATGCGAATGTTGTGAATAAATTAATAATATGTACGTATTGTGTTATTTTCAAACTGTTGTATCATTTGTTCCAAGATAAAAAACACACAACAAAATGGTGTCGTTTTTATTAATATTATTTCCTTTCCATCACTTGGAAATCTTAAAATCGAATGATGATCGTCTAATTGACAATGTTTCACAAAGACGTCGCATAAGTGGCACATACTCTACTCGCAAGTTATAGAACTACTGACGGTTTGTATATATGTATAAGTTCCAAATTTCGTAGCTCTTTTCGTAATTGCATTCGAGATGCGCTTTTAATGGAAAAGTAAGTCTATGATCATATATGTAATATGTAGTATATGTTATATCCTATTTACTATCTTAGTCAACATTCAAAATTTTCTGTTTTAATCAAACTGATTTTTCTCATTTCACATGATAAAATTTAAGTGTATAGTAACAGAATTTAACAGCCATTGTGTTCAGAATTGCTATTTGTAGTTTTTAAAAGTAGAAGTTGCTCTTTGTTTTTCTCATATTTGGAATTTTTAAATCGTTGATAATGCAGTGGTTGTCAAATTTTGAAGTTCAAAATGGTGGAACTAATATATCGGAGAAAAAAAATGTTTTTGCAGAATTAGATTTTGGTGGTTTTGGAGAATTTGAAGTGTTGTCGGAAACGTTATAAAATTCTTGGAGTGAATGTGAATTCCAGTAGATTGATGAGATTATAATAAAGTTTAAAATTGCAGAAAATCTCCTTTTTTTGGTCTAATAGACGTACTTGTTGCAGCGTGTTACTCCGGTCGGTTATATTGGATACCATTTCGAATTTAAAAAATTTTTCACCGTACTGGTAATTCGCCATGTTAAGTTAGTGTGGTGGCGAAAATAGAACTTCTGAGATGGGTTTCACGTATAGAACACAAACGAAGTTTTCATTATTGTGAACTGCATTACTCATTATTCAAATCTGGCCACCACAGTAACTTAACTTGGCGAATTGGTGACCATAAAAAATTTCTATATACTAAATTCCAGACCAATTTATAGTTTTTACAAATTAACGTCGGCCATAATGTATCCGTCAATTTTTTGTCAGATAGAAATTATTAATTAAGTTTTTGGATATTTTCTGATTTATTATTAAAATAATTCAAAAACTTAATAATGATTTCCATTGTTGACAAAAAATTTCTCCAACAAACATTTGTATACATTTCAGAATTGTACAGACGAGTTTCAACTCCAGGAATAAAAATGTTGGGGAAAAAATGTTTAAAAATGCAATTTCCATCTTTTGATCAGCATAAGGTATAATTATTAATTATTATTACTTGATTAATAAATACTATTAGTAGTAGTGCTTCTTTTTCTTTACTAAAAAATGTCATTTGAATTGATTTGCAAATTATTGTTGTCAATTCGTAGCCGAATGTAAAATGTCTGATTTTGGAATATTTCGAAAAATGTAGGTAGAGAATGTTTTACCTGAAAAAGTGAGGTTATAAAAAATGTCTCCAAATTAGCATCGAAGTCGATGACATTTCCAAAACCATTTTTCAGTACAACGAAAGACTTATCGTTGGAAATTTTACTATTTTGGATAAGAATTTCTTCATCAAATTTGTAAAGATCTTCAAACAATTTTTAATCGTTAATATATTGTAAAAACTTGTTAGTTGTCAAATAAACAAAATCATATGTTGACGATCTTCTCGTGTGTTTGAAGCTTAAGTAAGACCTTTAAGTACAATTTTGCAAAAAAAGAGCTGTTTATTAAATAGAAGCACAATAACTTCTTAATTAAGCAAGACAAATACTTGACCGTTCAATTAAAAAAAGTTCTTGATTCATTTTAACCCTTTAACACATGGTAGTACATTCCACAAATTCCTTAAAGTCATTATAACTTACAAAATGAAATTCTAGAAATATCCAAATGCATGAAAACTTCTCCAGCAACGAAAAAACTTGTAAATAAAAACTAAAATAGTATTTCTTACAACGCATTAAAATGAAAGATTACAAATGTGATAATAACACAGGCCAATTAGGTTTTGTTCTTCAAAAGTGAAGGGTAATTTCCGAAGTAATTTTTTGCGTAGAATTCGAATCCAGGGTCAGAATCGCCTCATCCCGGCAGGATTTTAAGACAATTGAGGTTATGTACCCAAAAAAATGCCGCTTTTTGCCACTTTAGAGGTTATGTATAGAAGATACAATAGCATTAGGAATTTTTGTTTTAGTTACATCATATGGTACTACTCTTTCTCTTTAATATGAGAGTTGCAAAGTTGTATTACAACTTTTGTTCACCATGATACGCCAATTTGAAATTACGATATACATGTAAACAAAATTTGCTTTGAAATGCCCTTGGAGGAAAAGTTCAAGGTCAAATTTAATGTCACGTACCCTGTATAAATATAAAAAACTATGTAAACTTTAGATATTTGAAAATAAAAACATTTTCAAAACTGTGATTGTTTTTTGACAACTTTTTTACGCCATTTTGAATGCTCGTTCTTCAATTCGAAAGTTTGAATATCTCGTATTCGGCATCTGCCCAAAATATTTGATGCAAACGCTAGTGACACCAATGGACATATCTTATAATTTCTAAATGGCGCAACATTGGGAAGAAAAAATGGCTACTGAACTCTGGAACTCTCAAATTCAAGCGATAGAGCAGTGCATTATGATCTAGCCAATGGAAACCCCCATGGGAATTTGATGTCTTCTGTAGATAACCTCAAAAGTACCCAAAAACTGAATCTTTTGGGTACATAACGTCGAATGTATACAAATCCTGACGTGATAGATAAATTCTAACCCCGGATTCGGATTAACAAAATATTCCTTCAGACATGGACGTCCACTTTCCAACAACTGGCATGACTCCATTATTTGAAGTCGTAGGTTTGTCATTATTATTATTACACTATAGTCATATGTTATTTTGGGTCAGCTAATTGTCAATGTGATATAAAAATATCAAAATTCAAAGTGGGGGATAAAATATGGCGAATGAAAAAATAAAAAAATCAATTGGATTTGCTTGAAACTAGTTACTGGAGGATTTTTGGTACCTAATTATTTAACTGGCGGACCCAATATGATGGCGAACCTAAAAATTGAAGAATTAAAAATCTGATTTCAGAATCGTCATAAGTGACATATCAGCTATACCTTTAACATTCTAGACATCCATTTGGTCAAAAAAAGGAAGGCAGTAATTAAATATCAAACAAATATGCCAGGCAAATACACGAATTATTAATAACTTATTAATTTGATTGTCCTGTAAAATTAATAATATATTTGACATAGGTCGTCCGATCTCGCTTATTGTCAAAACGAAGTTTTATCGGTATACTCAAAGTACCTGGCTATAGGTCGAAAAACCGACGAATCAAAAACCCGACAGCCAAAAAGCCGACATTATTTACAAAAAATAGACACATCGACAAACGTACAGTCTTTTTTTCAAATGTCGGTGTTTTTCTGTCGGATTTTCGATTGTCGGGTTTTTTGCTGACGGTTTTTTGACCTGTAAGTTTTTTCAACCTGTCGGCTTTTTGATTTCTCGGTTTATCGACCCGCACCAAAGTATCTCATTTGAAGAGAGTCTTGTTACAATTTGTGGTAACTTTTGAAATAAGACACTTTGAGATATTTTATTTTTACAATATTCAAGAGAATCTGTTCAATTTCATCATCGTCAATTTTACTGTAGATATTTAATAACCAATAACAGACCATTTTATGCTCCATCCTCATTCCTCATCAATAAGGTAAAAGTCCCAAATATGAAACGCTGCCCCACTCTTTGAAACACGATGATAAATATTAGTATAATAAATATTAGTATACGTCAATTAAAACAGATATTATCTGCCCAAAAATTGTAGGCATGAATATGTAAGTGCATTTTATATATATATATATATATCTGCGTGTTTCATAAAAGGGACGTATAGTTTATCCACTTTCGTCTATTTTAAAATCATTTTGCAATTGCAAATTGTATTTTTATAATCATTATTTAAAAGTAATTATTATTTCAAAAATCATAACTGTAATATTTATTTATTTATTTATTTATTTATTATTAATATACGGACAAAATGGTCCTTAACAGTTTTTCTAACCTCAAAAAACACATAGTTTTTAATTTCACATACAATATACAATAAAAATATACAATGTTTAATGTTTTTTAGTTAATTTTCATTGTTGATACACTACTCTCTCATAACGCCTGTTTCGGGATTGGGATATTTACCATAATTAGTAATGGGTTTATATTGAAATGACGTTGTTGAGCAATCTTGGCAGACGATCGTTGATGGACGATGTCAAATGATTCAAAATATTTCGTTGATTTAATGAATCTAAATCATTGAGAAAATACATAGAAACAAAAGCTTAGCAATGCATCCGTTACTTTATCACTGTACATTTGAATTTTGAAATATTTACTTGGACTCCATTATATTATATTTAAATTTAATATCTGCTACTTCAGAAACATAAAAAGATAAAGCTACTTAGAATTCCATTAATTTAACAGTTTCTGTTAACTTTGTTAATTTCTTTTCACGTGGCGATGTTTTTTGAGGTTAGAAAAACTTTGTGAGTCGATGGAGCAAGTTTGACGTGAGGTTCGTGTTCGGCGCTTCAAAGCACATATAAAAAGGGTTCTCTAGTCTCTCGCACAATATGATGTGAGGCTGTGTTGCAATCGATAGAAAGTCAAATACGCAGAAGAGATAGTAAAATGATAATTTCATTCTAAGAAATTTTTATTAGAATTTTATTAAAAAAATATTCAACAATTTTGGAATTCACCAATTTACGTTTTTTTGAATTGAAACTCACCATTGTAATTTAAAGAACAGGGTACTTGTTTCTATATTTATAATAAATTTTGCAAAATGAATTCCACAATCAAGGAGATTCAATCAAACATCGAATATCCTAACAATTTTGTGACAAAACTAAGTGTACATTAAAAAATTATTTCTATAATATAAAAAGTTGTAATTGAATTGGTTATTTTTATTAATATCTTTTAATGTAATGCTTATTAGTATGAAAAACAATTGTCGAAAGAAATTTTTGTTGACATAAACACGATAATATTTTAGTCAATTTAATTACCCTTTAGGAGTTACAAAATTCTAAACACGATACAAAAACAGCGAAAGTAATAAAATTAACTAATTTTGAAGCTACCCAAGTCCCTTTAATAGGGGGTTTTTACTAATATTAGTAAATAATTAGTAGTTAAATTTTAACATATTTGTTTTATCAAAATAGAAAATATATTAAACAGATTAAAGTAAAAAATGTCTATAGTTTGTTCAACTATATTTGTAGCTATTTTAACTGCTCGGATAGTTTCTGCACTAATAAAATGTAAATAACGCCCTACTGACTTGCTCAGAGTAGTTGAATTTGTTAAAAATGTTCATTGGAAAACTGAAATTTACCTGCGCATCAAAGAAGAAAATATTATTCAAATTAGATCAAATAAAGATTTTTTTTTAATCCTTGAAATTCCCTTTAATCAATTTTTATTAATGATTCATTATATTGATTTTATGAAAATCACTTCGTGATGAATATCTGATAAGAATAGAGTAATCATTATATTATGATAGTGTTTATTACACAAATTGGTAATTTTATTAATATTATTGATAAATTAAAAATCTACTTCTCTATTCTACTTTTATTACATCTTAATATAAATTCTCTACATTTAATATAGATAATCAAATATTAAATTTCACTAGTTTTAGAGAAGTAGATGCGACAACTATTTTCGATTATTTATAATTTCCCAATTCCATGTAAGATTTTCAAAATTCTGGAACGCTAATTCTGATATAGTCGAAAACTACTAATGAATGAATGAAAAGTTTCTAACCAATTGAAATAGAACTGATTTTCACCGATTAGATTTACCTAGAGTACCCAGTTTCTTTCTGATACATGACTATTACAATTTCAGTCGGCCATCTTGACTTCGCCATTTTGAATTTTCAAAATATAAGCTGAGGCTCGTAATCGGCATCCTCGAAAACCCCCAGAGTAGCCAGATTCATCACGATACAGTGGCTTTTAACATTTCAGTCGTCCATCTTGACTCCGCCATTTTGAATTTTCAAAATGTGAGATCAGATTCGTAATCAGCGACCCCGAAAAACTCTGTACCATGACTGTAAGATTATGATTATGTCTAAAAGTTTCTTCAATAATGAATTATTTATTATAAGAAGGCTTTTTTTTAGAAATTGTTTATTGTTTATCAATAAATTGATAGTGATTTTAAACATTTTCCCCATGAATTTTCATTTTGTAATATCCAGTAACCATAAAATTACAAAAAAGTGGCTAAATCAAATAAAAACTACTTTGAATTCGCAAAAAAATTATTAGAAATAGGCGGCATCTGGCGATGCCACTATGCCGCAAGGGTTAACATTTGAAATAAATTAATTTTTAAGAAAATAGTTGTATTTTTTCATGTTTATTTGCAGTAAAGGGAGCATCATTTTTTAAATCAGATAATGGTTCGCCAGTTTGAGAACAACAATAACGTAAGAAATTATGTTGAAGCAACTGGTGGACTGAAACAGTAAGAGAAGAAGTGTATGTTCTTTATTTTCAAACCATAAATTCTTTTGTCAAATGATTCATTAACCCATTATTAGAAATACAAATATAAATAACAAAAACGTGAATTTTTAAAATAGAATATTTTTTTGGCTATTCGCACCTTTAGTAACAGTTAAGGTACAAAGTATATTTAGCAGACATTTTTGTTACATTTTCTACTACTCTCTAAAGTCCTTGGGTGAGCCACTTTTTCACCCTTTTTAGAGTGAGCACTCTGCTCACTCCAGGTTCGGAGTCAGAATTGGACACCAGGATATTTAGATAGTAAGTAATAAAACTATTCTGTAATAAGTTCAATTCTTGTTAATGTAGGACTAATCTATGATGGGATTCCAAATTCAAGGACACTTTAATCCTGTTTAGAATTTTCAGAAAGCCTCAATCTAAATTTAAATTAGTAAAAATCCATGAATTACATATGTACTTATCATTACTAATAAAGAGCAAATGGTGCATTATGTAACAGGGGCTCAATTACGGATCTTCAACCTTGATGATTGCATCCGAATTTTTCACTGCAGGGCACAAAATCGAGTTCTACTTCCGGAGCTTTAAAAATGATTTTAATTTACTAAGCACATTTTTTAAATGCGCAGAGTTATAGTTTCTTTAAATCCATATACTTCGTTGGTCTTGTATCGCATTAGAAATTGCACATGCGGCGTATGTATTCATAAACTAAAAAATCGACCTTGTTTGTTCGTAAATTACCGAGAAATATTATAAAACCAGTTACTATGTTGACTTAAAAAACTAACAGTTGGACAGTCCTATGAAAATTCCAATTGAAACTATTTGAAAAGCTCCTATTCAGTATATTAATTTCTATATTTCAAAATTCAGATAAATTGGAGCTCGTTCTACATTTTGTAAAACCCCCAGCAGCGATTTGCGTAAGTGTGCAAGTTTGCAAAATGTCGGTAAATAAGATGCGTAAAACAGGCTGCTGACCCGGAAACCTGGAATAGAAAGATCTGTAAACCGCTTTGAAAAATCTCGTCTAGTGTATACACATTGTAGTTGAGTAAAGAAGTGTGGTTCCCCCTGTTTAGCTCGTGCTTCCCTAATTTTCGAACCTTTCGTGACGATGTTTCGAAAACTACCTGCGGTTTCTGGACTTCTCGACTTCACAGTTCCACGGATTTCGAAAAAAATTAACGACTTCAATTTCAAAACTTTCTCTGTAATTTTGAGTGCCTCTTATACGGATTGTTTTGACCCAACAGAAACCACTGATGATTTCAGTTTAAGGCATAGTAATACACAAATTTTAATGACTACCCCACAGTGTAGAAATTTTACCATTTCAGATAGTAATTTGCGAATATAATTCCAATATATGAATATGTACAATAATTTCTGGTAGACATTCACAAATTTTTTATCCCAAATGTTTATCGGTAGGTACACTAGTTAGTAGCAGAACTGTATAATTCTTTAATTTGAATATCACTTTTCCAAAAGTTTAAATTTGTAACATACCCCAAGAAATGAATCGCCTTTAAAAGATCTCATAGATTTTTCTCCTATTTAGAATTCGTGTTCAAAGTTTAGATGAATTATTAGATATTAGCTTTGAACATGAATGTTCTGAGTTCAAATCCCAGGAGGGATACATTTTTTTTAAATTTAATGCATTCAATTCTCTTTTTTTTTTATCACGCTCCGTTTTAGTGGTAAGATATTAGCGAGATCAAATGATGAGCTCTTGGAAAACTATTTCGGAGGCGATTTTTTTCTTCAATTTACGTGCACATGTATTATTTGTAATGAAATGGTAGTTAATGTAACTCCAATAAAAGGCAAATGTGTTATACTGGAAGAGACCTCGAAAAATAAACAAATCTTAGGTTAGGTTAGTTTTAGATATGTTTTGTTTTAAATCTCTCGAAAGTTATGTCTTTCTATAATTATTTTTTACAAAGTTATTTTTTGCAAAGTTACTCTGTTATCTGGAAATACGTCTTAATTTTTTTCGTGTTTCCGAATAATTTACACAGATTTAAAAATTAGTTATTTTCCGAAAACTACAAACCGGACAGCAGACAGAGGTACACCTATTGTTTCCAGATCGTCTAATACTTCATAACACGTGTGGTTTTCTCTTCATTATCCCGCATTAAATTTCCGAAATGGGTTGCACTTCCGTAATCGTCTTTATTCTTTGAAGTAATCTTAAGTCTATTGAACTTCAGGTTTTTAAAATCTTCTTGGCGTTTTAGAACTACTTTAAACGTTTTCTAAGGATTCAACAACACTTTCAATAAGTACTGAATACAAATGTATGCTTTAGAAGCTACAATGTACTTACATTAACATATTCTTAGTTACATTGTGTAGTGAAATTACTTGTCCCTAGTTAGTAGAGGAGCGTAATTTTGCACTTGAACAAAATTGTCTATACATAAGTAAATTGTTATTTGAAATGTGGCAAGTAAAAGATTTACTTTTTTAAAATTCATTTATACTTATTAAACCTAAGTATAGTTTTATTAAGTTATACAATAATAATTTGACGAAGTGTGTATATAGTTCTAATGGTAAAATCAATTTTTTTTTTACATTACAGCACACTTTTTTCCTATAGTGCATATGTTTATTCGGTCGATTTGGAATTGACAAGCCATTTTTGCAGCTTATGTTGGGACCACGTTATGGGCGAAGAATTTAATTGTAAAATGCACGATTTAATAATAATCCATGTTGTTAACGAGATAATAATAGTAATTATATGTAAATAAAAATAAATATAACAGTTCTGTATAGTAAACAGATGTTTGTTTCATCACAAATCAGCGGACGAAGGACTTTTACAATTGCGCGTAAATAAACAAAGGCCGCCTTATTCATGTGCACGCAGAAGCAAATATATTTCTTGATACTGTGTGCGTAAAGTGCGGTTATACGCATTTTTGACATTTTTTAGGTGCACTTTACGCACACTTGCATCAAAAAATATTGTTCGACGCATGTGCGAAAAAGTTTTTTGTACTAATGTGAATGCGTAATAACACAACCCTCACATTCGTAGAAAAAACTTTTACGCACTTGTATCGAAAACTACTATTTATGCCCGGGCGTGCGTAAAGTTAGTGCGTAAAGTCATTTTTTTTCACACGTGCGTAAAGTGTCTCATGAGGAGCTGCAGGCGCCGAGGACAAAAAATGACCTTACGCACGTACTTTAACGCACGCACCGGGCATAAAATATCGTATGCATCTCGTGCGTAACTTTTTTTCACTCGAGCGACAGTCCCCCACTCGTCGCCGGCTTCGTCGGAGCCTTGTTTGCGCGTGTCGCTCTCGTGAAAAACAGTACACTTTACGCACTAGTTGCATAATATACTATAATTCCTTACATTCAAAACATAGCAAACAATATTTGTGTATATAGTAATTATATGCATGTTAATAAAAATATAGTTAGCAGGCAACTCCTTATGTTTAACAGCCCTGACAATATTCTCGAAAACTAAACCGAGAACCAATAGTTATTTTTGATCCTCTGGCCGTAAAACTCGATTTCTCGGCCTAGGGCGAAACGATGATCGGATCAAAAAATACATTATTGATCACGAGCGAAATATCGATCTCCGACGAGTGTCATTGTAACGTTACCCTCACTACGCTTGGGCGACAAACTTCACAATTGTTGAAGATCGATAATTGCGCCCTTGGGACATGATGTACTATTTCGTTAAAGTTAGTTAATAGTATTATATTTCGATACAAAGCCATAAAATCTTACGGCCGTGTGTCGAACATTATTTTTGGTTATTGAATGCTGTAAAAATTCGATTTCGCGGACTGCATTTAGTCCGTATGGGTTATGTTTTTGACATCGCAGATTCATGTTACACGTGATCCGTGAAATTTCATTTTACCGACTAAAAGTAGGCCGTAAAATCGGATTTTACGGTTATAGTACCGAAATTTGACTTTTAAGCCTGTGATGCCAACATAATTTTTTCATTCAGTAGGTGTGAAAAATTGCTATTTTTAACAATGATGACTCATCAAAATCCCTACCTTGATACATTGGTCGTTTGACACCCCGAAAATGAGGCATAAAATGGCCATTTTATGCCTAATTAATAACAAAATTACTTAAGCCTCTGCAGTCTTATGTTTAAATGTCTCAATAGCGCCACTACGTTTATTATATATAAACAGGGTCGACAAAATGATTACAATATGATCTACGCGCCCAAAGATGATATTGTTGATGTTCTCTTGGAAAAACGGTGTCTTTCTTTGCGAGTTACGTTTCGTAAACCTACGATTGAAGTGCTTTCATTTCAAGACTATGTGAAGCACATACTTCTGACACGTCTCAAAATTTTTAATTTGATGTTAATTATAAAAATATGTTTATAGTTTTTAAAAATACAAAAATGTTATTAGACATGTTGGTGGTACAGTAGCATCCGTCTGAAAAGTAGCACATGAATTTCTCAATAAAGAAAACTTATATTAAGGCGGTTCTAAAGGGGTCCGCCGGTAAGGTAGGCAATTTCACTAAAAAACGCAAATAAAAGATGACTGAATAACACTTTTAAAATCCGGGCTCTGTAAGGGCAATTTAAATGACTGTCGACGGTTTCCTAGAAAGTACCAAAGATATTAATTTAGAACTGACCGAGAAATTTCGGAAATAAGTTATTTTTATTTATTTCCAAAAATTCTCGCTCAGTTCTCAATTAATTTTCTTGGCATTTTTTTAGGATACCGCCTATAGTAATTGAAATTGCCCTTACAGAGCCCGAATTTTGAAAAATTAATTCAGTCATTTTTTATTGTTAAATTAATATGCATCCCTCAGCAATTTTACACGTTATTAATTCTACTATTATTATATGTTAGATTTGTTTTTACCCTCTTTTATCTATGCAAAAATTGTTACAAAATTCAATATGGCAGATTGCATTTTCTACATTCAACCTTGCGAGTGTTTAAAAAACATCAAAAAAATGTACTAAAATTTAACGTTCCACATGTCTTATCCCCTATTATCAGTAATTAAAATCTAACCTCAAAGTTGTAAATATAGACCAGAAAACGCTGTTAAAATCTAGGATTAAGAAATTGATTTCAACCCTATGAAATGCATTTTAAAATAACAAACCGGCGTAGTTACATCATGAAATTTGCTTCTTTCGCAACAAGAGAAAATATGTTTCGATTTTTAGTTTTGGAATTATAAAAATATGCCAAAGTTTATAAAAACCAGTCACTGACCAGGGTGAGCTTCGAATAAGTTCAACCCAAAAATCCCCCACTTTGCGGAATTTTCTAGGCATGTTTACCGGTTACTTTAAGCCATAAATGAAAATAATCACTAGAGGGAAACTGAAAATACAGTAGAGTCTTGGTATATTTACCCACACGGTTCCTCGCCTTCCCCTCCCGCCGGGTTATATTTACCTATAAAGAAGGAGAGCGCTGCTTCTCCCACTTTCAGTCGTGTTAGATTCGTGACGTCACAGCAGGCCCCTCCTGAGGCCCCAGCCCGGAAAGTGGGGGGAAAAAGAGAGCGACGACATGCAAATATAACGAGACAAATATGATAGTACGTAAATATAGCGAGACATAAATAAATCGGGACCCCAACGGGCACGAGGACCCAAATGTTTCTAAAACGATTTTAGAACATTCCAGAAACGTTCCCAAAACGTTTTATGTCTGCAACTTTTACGGAACGTTTTATAAACGTTTCATCCATGTTGCAGACATAAAACTTTTTAGGAACGTTTCTGGAACGTTCTAAAAACGTTTCAGAAACATTTGGGACTTTCGTGTCCGTTGGGACTCTACTGTATCTTAATTTTTCATACTTAAAGTTTTTCATACTTAAGTTATTGTAATTATTTTCATCGCAATAACGCTTAGGTACAGTTCTTTAGTAGCACAAATCATTAGATTTTGGCTCTAAATTGGTAATGAAGCATTTAAGAAAATATGTAAAAATCATACTTTTTAATGTTTTTTTTGTAAATATATTTTAGCTACGAATTTCATGACAAAATTAATCAGGAACAAATTAAAGGATACACGATTATCTTTAAAATTAAAAAAAAATGAATGCTCTATCTATTTTCGTTGCACAGTTACAGCTCTTCAAAGCTGCGGTTTAGGAAAAAAAATCGGCACAATTTTCCTCATCTTATACCGATAATTGATTAACTATTTCTACAAGTGTCGATGAAAAAATCTAAAAAAAAAAACAAGTTAGAGGAAATGTATTTCCGCATAATTATAAAAAAACTTTCTATCTACTATATTTCAAAAGTTATAACAAAAATTTTCAAAATTCACAATGGCGTATCCAAGATGGCGGACTAAAACGTACAAAGTTAGTTGATCGAAATGAAAGTAAGTACTCGGATGTTTCCGCGGTTACAGAGTATAAATAAACCTAATCAAAGTTTAAAATGTGAGATTCAATATGGTAAACGTGATTGTTAACATTTTATAGTTCTCCTGTAAAAACAATCACATATATTCATCGTTTATTTCTATTTTTGTTTTTTGAAAATAAGTAAAATTATGATCCGCCCTTTAGAATGTTGCATTGAACTTGTCACATCAACATGTTGCAATACAATACGATATTTAGAAATTAATAAGGCTGCATTAATAAAGTCGGTAATAAAATATAAAATTGGTATGAAAATAATTATATCTTTTTATTTATATATATAAATACTATTTTACTTACCCGATGTTGCGGAAGTAAAATATCACTTTCTCTGTCTAAGGAACGACATAAAATAGTTTTCTCACTCTCTGAGCGGAAAATACCATGTGCAATAAGGAAGAACAGGTAACAAGTTTGTCATACAATAGAGTGAAATGAGTGAACAATAGAGCAAAAAGAGAAAAATAAGGATAATAAATCATAAAAAGTAGGAACGGTTGTACATATAATAGTAGTATTAATAACACGGAAGGTTTTACTTCGCATTTAATGTAAGATGAGTCAAGGATAATAGTTAAATTTAAGTAAATCATACCTAAATCACTGCAGTATTTTTATTCTTTATTTCTGTCCATACTCCGATTGTAACAAAAACAAGATTTTTTCACTTACGAAAACACGGAAAAGAAAATTTCGATTTTTAATCATTAACCAATTGTGAAGTATCCAATTATTTAATTACTGACAAATTTTTGATAATTTTTTTTATAAGTTAAATGTATTAAAAAGAAATTAATTTCAAAATATTCTGTGTATATATTTTTCAAAAACTATTCGACAATAGTCAATTTCAAAACTGAGAAAAATTTTTGTCCATTTTTAGTTACTCGTTCAAAACAAGTTTAATTTTTACAATACACGAGTTTAGTTATAATTTTTACACGATTTAGTTAATAGAAAAAATAAAAGAGATGAAAATACTCTTGGATTCGTAGAAATTGTACGTTGTTTTTCACATTTCTCCATCTTAAGTATGTTTTCACATACTGGGTTGCAACTTTCCCAGATAATATAACTGACAATGAAATACATTCCAAGGTTCTGACCGATCAAGCTGCAGGTAGTTAATATTTCTAAATTCACGAAAAACTTCTTTGAAATTACGTGAAAATCTTTCTGACGATACTAAATGAACATGCTTGTAAAAACTAAAATAGCAAGAAAATTCTTACGTTCGCATTATAAGATATTTTTTATTTCTTCAAAGTCAGAAACTTTAATCGTGACTCGTATTTTTCACTTGCATGAGTCACAAATGATCAAATATTTCAGATTTCGATTTATGTAAGCGCATGCTGAGGATCGGAAATGTCAGTTAGACCTAAAATGACCAGGCCTGCAGATAAAGAGTTTAGGTATACTGTATACCTGCAATGGGTTCTAACAAATCAGAGTCAAATCCGGTACCAGATCAGGCCCTGATAAGAACCAGAAATATGCGATTTATTAGTAAGAATGTTTGGACATCTGGTATATTTATTACAAACGTAAATTACGCGGTGTGACAAAATAAAAAATCTAAATATATTTTTAACGGAATATAGTATAGACTTTATAGGGCACGAAAAAGTGAGAAGAATGATATGGTTACTTTTTTATCCACCCCAAAATCTCATTTTATACTTAAAAATCGTTTTATATTAAATTTTTGTAAAAAGTAACTCATGGCTCCAGTAATTTTCACTCGTTTTTAAAATGTCTTCTTTATTAGGAAACAAGAAGGATATATCATTGCAATGCTTTATTGTTTACATCGATATCTTAAAGACTCACAAAGATTCAAACGAATATATCTTAAAAATTTCTATTTTTATCCAATTTTTTCATCTTTGACAACGATTTTACGATATTATTTGATTATGAATGTTATTTTTATTACCCTATCTTGAAAGTATATGTAATTTCGATTAAAATGGTTTATTTGTTTAATTGAATTGGTTAAAATTTGACTAAGAATACTGTATTATAAAATTTTTTGAATTTTACGCAAAATTTAAATGTAGTGAAACTTCGAATCGTAGCCTACAATATCATGCACAATATCACTCAATAACAAAAATGGAAGATGCTGAGGAGAATTAAACAATTTCAAAACTCAAAAATGTTTACTTGATCTTTTGCGTTTATAAAAATCATTTGTTTCGCGTTTAAGTGACCAACAGTAATCTGAAAGCACATTGATGGAGCTTTTCCTTGAAAACGAGTTTCGAAAGCTACTAATTCCTGATGCAATCTTTCACCCTGTTCGTCACTGAGTTGGCCAAGATATTCGGGAGAGAAATTAAAATGCGAATGCAGAAAATGAATCTTGATCGATATGTTGTAATTCATTGCATCGTAGGCTTTCAAAAATTCATCAACTATATGAATGTAGTCGGATCTTTTGTTAATACCAAAGTTGAAAAAATTGAATAAAAATGAACATTTGTAAGATATATTCGTTTGGATCTTTGTGAGCCTTTAAGATATCGATGTAAATAACAAAGCGTTGAAAAAATATATCATTCCTGTTTCCTAATAAATGAGAAATTTAAAAATCAAGTAAAAATTAAGGAAGCTATGAATTACTTTTTAAACAAATTTTTAAAAAAACAACCATACCATTCCCCTCAATTTTTCATGCCCTATAAAGTGTACTATGTCCCGTTAAAAGTATATTTTCACTATCATACCGTATTATTTTCAGTGAAAACTCATTTTTTTCTACTTTTCAATTTTAACAATTTCTTTTTCTCACAAAACTAAGTGTGCACGAATGCGTGGTAGTATGAAAAAAGACAAGTCTTTTCTACGTAATTTTGAGTTATTCCACTTAAATTGATAAAATTTGAATAACATGAATTTAAAAATTATTATCTTTTTGATAGTACATTAGCAGTAAACAACATCCCATATTGTTATCAAGTACTTTCTTTCTTATTACATACTTTTTATGAAAAAATATTCCAATATTGAAACATCTTAATCGAGATTATAAAATAGGCAACTAACTTAGCAGATTTTCGAAATTCAAAATGGAGGACTTAATATGGCGGACTATGATACGGAAAATTGCATGGTTTAAAACTCGTTTTTCTGGGGTTTTAAGAGCTAGTGGATTATGAATTAAAAAAAAATTAAAAATACACTTTCAGCTTGCTCAACGGCCGTAAAATGGAGCATTTTTAATGCAAGAATACAAAAACTCTTTCTGGTAAATAGCGAAATGCACTGTAAACTCGTCACTGCCAAAACGGGTGTCTTATTTTGAGACACTTTTGTCCTCACTTTAATCACGTTTTTGGGTATCTTAGAGAAAGACGTTATAAATAACTTGTTTTGAAATGCTAGAAATGTCTTCATTCTCAATCTGAATGTACTGATCGATAGCTGATACATAATCTAAAAGTGTTTTACTGTCTTCATTGTATGACTGAGATTATAAGACACAAAAATGTCTTATTTACCATGGATAGACGCAGATATTATTTCAAATTTTGAGACACTTTGCAACGAACATATATTAAGACGCTTATTCTGAAAATAAATTGTTGAAGTTTCTAATGTCTTCAAATAAGACATTTAGAAGATACGAGTTTTTGCAGTATGTGCAACAAAGCCATCGGTGCGTGTTTAACACTACTTATCCATGTCATAACATATTTATTCCAAAATTCTAATCTCTTTTATCTCATTTAACCCTTTAACGCTCATATGGCCACAATTTTAACGTCAACTTCAAGCTCGTGCCTTTCAATTATAACCCGTGTGAAAAAAATATTGGGATACATATTCTTGTGTAAAAAAGTCTCATCTTTCGAATGGCATAGCCAAATTTATCAATAAATGAACGCAAAATGTATTTTTTTTTAACAATAAACAAAAAAAAAACGCTGATTTTCGATTTGTGTTTTTTTTAAAGGAATTTTTTTAACTATGTTGCCGGCACTTAAGAACATTCTAACCCATCAGGATGCGGGACCCGAAAGTTGTACTTCCAAAATATATTTTTAGATACTTTGATTTTTATTGTTAACCGATCCAAAATGGCGCCCGAATGCCCGAAATTATTACAAAATCACAGTAATATGCACTTTTGAGGTCTAATCTAAGTTTTAGCAAGCAAAATAACTTTTGTCAATTTTATGCCAACAGATTGGATGCACATTAGCATAATTAGCTCATACAATTGATTTTCAAGATGGCGGCCGTGATGAGTCAGCTAAAATAACGTATTTACACAGCTTTATAGCCACTGTATAGTCTTCAAACCTCTTTGTTTAATAGTTTTATGAACTCACAGGATCATTAGATCTAAATTCATTACTAGCTTATCAAAATTCAAAATGGTGGATCCAATATGGCGGAACGCAAACTCAAAAATAGCGATTTATGAAAAATAAAAAATACTACCGTATTCTACCTGAAATTTGGAATAAAAATACTTCTATTCATTTTGTCGCTCAGAGCAGCCGTTCCCAAGTAAAAAATTATCAAAACATCAAAATCGAAAATTCACCTCCAAACTTTGCAAGCACGCTTTTAGACGGACATACAATGGCTTTTCAATGGCGATCACGCGTTCTTTGCCTCTGATTTATTCGTGTTCACCAGAGTTGCCCGATTCTCACCACGGGGAGGTGAACGCTTTTGAGAATCATATTTTTTGTATTTTTTGTATTGTTTGTATTGTTTTTGTGGGTTTTTGTATTTAAAAAAAAAAAATGTTATTTATAACATTTTTTCTTAGGTTTTCTAATTTTTAGCGCTTCTATTCGAGGATGAGCCGTCTTGAAGTATGTACCACAATAATACTTATTCACTTCCTCACTCATTGTCAGAGCCGCCGTTCTCACGTCAAATAGTATATTACGTATCTAGGGCGGAAACGGAGGCATTGCAGCGAGGGCGTGAGCGGTCCGAGCAAAAGGAAATCAATCATCGGCCGATGCTTACAATGCATGTTTTCACCCGTGTTCTATGCATTATTGTGGTACATGCTTCAAGACGGCTCATCCTCAAATGGAAGAAAGATAAGAAACTAAACATTAAAAAACCTAAACCAAATTTATAAAATAAAAAAGATACAAACAGATACAAAACAATACAAAAACTAAAAAAAAATACAAAAACTACAAAAACACCAAAAAAATATACAAAAAATACAAAAAAATACAACAAAAATGATTCTCAAAAGCGTTCACCTCCCCGTGGTGAGAATCGGGCAACTCTGGTGAACACGAATAAATCAGAGGCAAAGAACGCGTGATCGCCATCGAAAAGCCATTGTACGTCCGTCTAAAAGCGTGATTGCAAAGTTTGGAGGTGAATTTTAGATTTTGATGTTTTGATAATTTTTTACTTGGGAACGGCTGCTCTGAGCGAGAAAATGAATAGAAGTATTTTTATTCCAAATTTCAGGTAGAATACGGTAGTATTTTTTATTTTTCATAAATCGCTATTTTTGAGTTTGCGTTCCGCCATATTGGATCCGCCATTTTGAATTTTGATAAGCTAGTAATGAATTTAGATCTAATGATCCTGTGAGTTCATAAAACTATTGAACAAAGAGGTTTGAAGACTATACAGTGGCTATAAAGCTGTGTAAATACGTTATTTTAGCTGACTCATCACGGCCGCCATCTTGAAAATCAATTGTATGAGCTAATTATGCTAATGTGCATCCAATCTGTTGGCATAAAATTGACAAAAGTTATTTTGCTTGCTAAAACTTAGATTAGACCTCAAAAGTGCATATTACTGTGATTTTGTAATAATTTCGGGCATTCGGGCGCCATTTTGGATCGGTTAACAATAAAAATCAAAGTATCTAAAAATATATTTTGGAAGTACAACTTTCGGGTCCCGCATCCTGATGGGTTAGAATGTTCTTAAGTGCCGGCAACATAGTTAAAAAAATTCCTTTAAAAAAGACACAAATCGAAAATCAGCGTTTTTTTTGTTTATTGTTAAAAAAAAATACATTTTGCGTTCATTTATTGATAAATTTGGCTATGCCATTCGAAAGATGAGACTTTTTTACACAAGAATATATATCCTAATATTTTTTTCACACGGGTTATAATTGAAAGGCAAGAGCTTGAAGTTGACGTTAAAATTGTGGCCATGTGAGCGTTAAAGGGTTAATCATATATTGTGCAAGAAATTCTGATTTCAGATACATAAAGTTGCCTCAAAAATCTACATGTGCACTGCAGAATGGGGGTTTATGGGTGTCTTAAATGAAGACACTAAGATACTTCGAAGTCTTACCTTTTAAAAAGTGTCTTTATTTTCGCGCCTTAAAAACGAATTGTCTCAAAATTATTTTCTGTGTAATAAAATAAAATATATTTAATTTTTAACTTCGAGTCATTCCATTACTATTTTTTCACGTCTTTCGCAAGGATATCGAATTAAGTTGTCTGAAAAACTATACACACAGTAAACATACCTTTTGATCAATTTTTACTTACTGATTTGAGGATAATGACAATAAAGCAAGATATTAAGAAATGGTTAACCTAGCATAATCTAACATGATTTTAGAAGCGAAATTTCCTCAATTTTCTTTACTTCATGTCTTATACAAATTTAAAAAAATTGATAATTAGCAACCTAGAAACTTTAGAATAATTATTGAAAAGTATTAAAATCCCTGTGTAAATTCTACCACCAAGGTTCGTTGAAGTAGAGTCGTCTAGGATGAAGGCTCACCAATTTTCAAAAACAGAATTGAATGAGGACATGATTTTGGTAATATCAAGGAATCTCTAAATAAACGAATTATTGACAACGATAAAAAGTAGAAAACTATTTTATAAGGAAAATATAAAATACTGTTAATATCGGATTCGAGATCGGTGCCACCTAAATTTAACCTCAATAAAATAGCTAGACATAAACATTGTAATGTTAGAAACATTATTATCATGATCTCTCGCTTCGACATATTAAAGTCGTTTAATATTAATTCACCCAACCATTCCACCTTCAATATTGTACAAATTCAACATTCCACCAACCCTTTTCGTCCGAAAAGTTCAAAAAATAGACAAAACTTTAAGCGCCTTAACTTTTGAACCAAACGCCGCTAAAAAAGTTTCAGACCTCCTAATTTAATCCCGGGGTCAGAATCAGCCAGCGATCGTTTTTTCGAAAAATTACCGATATTTTCAACGTGTTTTTCCAAGAATCAGGATTTTTAACATTGAAAAGGACAATACTGACCATTACAAAAGGTACATATTTTTGCTTAGCCCTTCTGGTGTTTTTTTTTCAATAAACAAAATGGCGGCTGCAAGATGGCGTCTCCAAATTGTAATTTGTATTTTCTCCTACAAATGTGGATTTTTTGACCGTGTAAATCATACAGAATTCGGATGAAAATATAATAATTATCAGTTATATCATACCTATCATACCTAATTTCATCACGAATCATTCATAACCTCAAATTAGTTATATACAATGGGTTTTACCCATTTTTTGTCTGATTTTCACTCAATTTCTGACGTTTCACGGGATTCGAAAAAGGAGGACCGAAACTATCGATCTTGACTTATTTCAATTTTGTTTTAACGGTGTTTGAAACAAAAGTGTCAACACTGAATGTTCATCCATTTTTTGGACTTTCGGGAAGAAAAGTAGTTTATCTCTAAAATTCATTCGCATATATCCAAAACCTCGAATATTGAAGAAAATGCTTTAAAAATTGGATATTTCTAAATAAATAAATGCCTACTAATGTATCTTTTAAGTTCAAACATTTTGTGCACTTTTTATGCAACAGAAACACTCGCCAATCTGTACATGAAAATTGAAATTTAAAAATCGGTTTTTCTTAATATTTTTTTTTTAAATCAAAAATTAGTGAACATGTTGTTTTTACTCTTTGCGACCCTCGAAAAGTGTTAGTTGTAGTATTTCGGTGCCGTCAAATTAAAAATTTGGTTTTTGGAAAGTTCGACTTTTACAAATACCATAAAATTACTAATTTATTAGATCCCAAAAGTATAATGTGAACATAAAAACTCTAATTTACTAAGAAATAATATAACATTTTTAGAAATTAAAAAATTGACGTATCTCACAAAAAATTGGCTAAACCTCGTTCAAATATTCTTGGATTTGTGATTTTGAAACAGAGAAGTGACCATGAATTCCAGCCTTAGGAGGGAGAAGGAGCTACAAGGTAAAGGGTGACGAGTGAGACAGAAAGAATCACATTTAAAATTCGCGCGTTCACACGCTCTCGCACTCGGTGCAGGGCTTCGACGTGCGGCAATTACCTGTAATTTGTATACTTCGAGGGGCTACCGCCATCTTGAAAACCTTCATATATATATGCCTTTATATATACATGTATATAAGCACATATGAGAGTTTCGAACGTATTGTTCGTGTCGATGAAAATATCGAAGCTTGGCCGCACATGTGTTGGAAATATGCATGCTCGGCGAAGAATGCACGCTTAGGAAGGCATCAAACAGAAATAATTATGAAAATGATATTTTAGAGGAAATGTTACCTTTTGAAATTCCATACAAATTTTAATTTTAATTGTTGAAAAATCGAAATAGAGAAATTTTTGTTCAAATTTAGTTTAACGTTGTTTTTTTTAGTCAACAAAATTAGTCGAATATTGTACGACCAAATTGTCGTAGAAATGTCAAAAAAATGGTATATTTATGTTTATAAATTGTACATATTTATTTCCCTTTTATATATGCATATCACACAAATGTTCATATTCAAAATATTCTATAAATTTGTACATGTTTACTATTTCTTTAACTTTTAGTAACAAATTTTTATATGTAATATTTTCATTTTAGGTGGGTTCTTTAAAATTTATGTACACTATTTCAATTTTTCAGGACCAATATATATTCGACTGCTCTTTCAAATGCCATATGTGAAAAACATATTCTATTTTTAAGTTTTACGCATCAATTTGAAAAGTATGATAACTTATATAAAAATATTTACCAAGAATTCGTCTTGAATCAAAGGCTTCTGGAGTTAAATCGATGTGAAGTCTATGAGTAATTTCCGAAGATTATGATTGAAAATACAAGGAAAAAATCGTTAAAAATACTTCACAAATTAAAAAATTGTCGTGAAAAATGTATTTGAAAAACTTACTAAACTTTCGGAAGTTGAGAGTACGGCAGAAATGAAAATATTGTATACTGATTGTACAGAAGTATTCAGGACAATTTTCGTGCGTTTTCAGAAAACTTTCGAAAATTGATAACACAAATTTTCAAAAAATGCACCAGAAACTTTTCTTACAGACTTGTTTTCTAAAAACGTTTTTGAAGTAACAGTACAAAGTATTTTACAGTTTCTCGAACCCTTAACATCCAAAACTCAAATATTGTCACTGAATAAAGTTATTTCATGCAGAAAATAAAAAACATTTTTGCCTGTCTTAGAAAAAAGAGAAATAATTTATATGCTAATAAATTTCTCGACTTTTGAGAAGTAAAAAATTAACCCATTAACGCCTGAAATACCATTTTCTGTCATATGATATCTGTAACTTTTATTTCAATCCAGTTTTTCGTATCAAAATCAAAGTTTAAAAAATATAAAGATATGGCTAACCGAAATTTAGAAAAAATTGTTTGGTATTTAGTATATTAAGCTTTCGACGTCACATTAGATTCACCATTTTTAATTTCCAAATTTTAATAACGGATTTGTATTCAGCGATCTCAAAAATATACTCTACGCGAACATATTCATCAAAATACACGAAAAATAGAAGAAATATTTTAAAAAACCGCAAATAACAGAAAAACTCCGTATTCCAATAGCGCCATTTTGAGGACGCCATTTTGTAATTTAAATAGTAATTTTGGCCAACTTTTAGTAAAATTCATTATGCCACAGGATTCTAAGGCCTGACACGATCGAGTAACTCCTTCGCAATAAAAATTGCAGTTTACTGAAAAAGTTTTCGCTTTTTTTCTACGCTTTTTTTCGTTCAAGAAGACATATTTAAAAAATGGAAATTGATATCGAAAAACGGACTTCAGATTCGAAAAGAGCATACTCAGAAACTATAGGAAACCCACGGTTCGTAATAATACCTCAAAGATATCCGTAAACTTACAGAAGACGAAAACCTGCGACAAATTTTGTCCTTTTTGGATTTTACTTTTTTTATTTAAAATATAAATCATTGTGTTAATATAAGGTCATTTTTTTCAGATTTTTTAAACAAAATTAAAAAGAAAATGATGAATAATCTCAAAAAAATATTGGTATATTCTTTAGAAATGATTATTAAGACGTTATTTTGAGGTCGTTTCAATGAAGTAGGACTTTTTTTAAATTCAAATATTACGTCCACTTTTGTGCATAGTTTCAGTAGATTCCAAATATTTTAAAAGTTTGAAAATATTCAAAAGAAAAGTTAAAACAAAAAGTTCGTAAATATCTCTGTTTTTTTGGAAATTAAACAAAAAATCTGGCATTTTACTGAAATGCCTGAAGGATCAAACTGAATTTTGACGTATACGCATCTTTCAGTTTTTCGAATTTTGATTTTCATACGAAATACATGATTGAAAATGAAATTTAAAAAAGTATTGTCAAACCTCAAAGGATTAAAAAATTAAATGGTATATACGTTCATCATTGGAAAACAATTAAAATACACAAAACTGTATTTTAACAATTTTAAACTGCATAATAAACAATAAAATCAACATTTTTTTATTATATATAATTATTTATTTTTTGAAAAATTAACTGTAATATAATAATGTTGATTTTTGTGCTTAATTATAATTTAATCATTTTTCTATGCTTGAAAGGAAATTTTCAGGTAATTTTGAGAAAACTTCAATTTTATTTAAAATATAAATGTAAATAAAATACGGAAAATACAAAATTTAGTAAGTTAAAATAATGTTTAAACAAATTAAAACTCAACTGGAAATTGAATATGTAAGGGATTGTAATGGCAATATCCCTAAAATTCGAGTCATGTCTAACAAACAAATCACGTTTTACATTTTCACATTTCACTTATTAATTTTGTGTTTTAAATAATATATTTAACAATGTAACCATTGTAACCCTTTGTGACTACTGCTGTGGCATTCACTTCTCAATCTTGTTGATGTTCTGCTTAATGTAATCGTTTAGAAATTTTTTTGTTTTTTCCGACTATTTATTCATGTTTGAACTGGTTAACGTTATCAATTTTTAGAATTTTACAAGAGAATGGTCCCGGGATCATCTACTGGCGCTGCATCGAAATTCAAAAAGTTCATTTTTTCAAAATTCGAAAAATTTCTATTTAATTTTCACTATTGCAACATTTGAATATTTATTTAACTAAAATATTATCTCTTAGTTATGTAGACGAGTTTTTGACCTCAGAATTAAAAAAAAACTATGTGAAAAAACGTATTCAAATGCATTTCCATTTACATTTTAGTCGTTACTTATAAAAGTCCAAATCCGTTATTGAAAATTATAAGTTCAAAATGGTGGATCCAATATGACTTCGAAAACAAAAATATATTAAATACCAGACAATTTTTTTTAAATTTCGGTCAGCCATATTTTTATATTTTTTAAACTTTGATTTTTGTACGAAAAACTGGATTGAAATGAAAGTTACAGATATCACACGACAGAAAATGTAATTTCAGGCATTAATGGGTTAATATTTTCCTTCCCACAGTCGAGAAATTGATTAGCATATAAATAATTTCCCTTTTTTCTAAGATATGCCAAATGTTTTTTTTTTACATGAAGTAACTTTATTCAGTAAAAATAGTTCAGTTTTTGATGTTAAAAGGGAACAAGAATCTTTAAAATACTTTGTACTGTTACTTTAAAAACATGTTGAAATATTGCCGTAATTTTTATTAAACGAATTTGTATGAAAAGTTTCTGGTGAGTTATCGAAAAATTTATCTTATCAATTTTCGAAAACGTTTTTTGAAAACGCACGAAAATAGTCCCGAACACTTCTGATCAATCAGTATACAATATTTTAATGTCTGCCGTACTCTCAACCTCTGAAAGTTTGGCGAGTTTTTCATAAACAGTTTTCACTACAATTTTTTAATTTGTAAACTATATTTGAAGAAATTTTCAATCATCTTCTGAAATTATTGGTATACTTCACATTGATTCAACTCTAGGATCCTTTGATCAAAGACAAATTTTTGGTCGATATTTTTAAATAACTTGTCATACTTTTCAATTTGATGCATAAGACTTAAAAAAATAATTTTTTTCCCATATTATAGCATTTGAAAGAGCAGTCGAATATATTCATATTCTGAAAAACTGAAAGAGTACATCAATTTTAATATACCCAACTAAAATGAATATATTACGTATAAAAATTTGACACTAAAAGTTAAAGAAATAGTAAAGATGTAGAAATTTATAGAATAATTTATATTTGAACAGTTGTGTGATTTGCATACACAAAAGGATAGTAAATATATTCAATTCATAAACATAAATATATCATTTTTATCAACATTTTTACAATTTGTTTGTTCAATAATTGACTAATTTTGTTGACTAGGAAGAGAAAAATAAACTGAATGAAAGTAAACAATTTATAAATATAATTGTACATAGTTTATTATGTATTTATATATTACACCATTTGACAATTAATTTATGTTACTCACGTCTATCAACTCGATAATTTAGTAAGAATTTAGAACGCGATTTTGCTTAATGTTGTATAATTATTTTACTGTTAATAGATACTTTTGCCGCATACATATCGACCTGGAGTCAATTTTCATTTTAATGGATTAAATTTTTTCATTAGATTATTTATTATTAAATAATCTTCTACTAATTAGAGTTAATATTCAGATGTCACCGTGTGCTTAAATGGTATTTAAATCAAAGGTAGAATTATCTCTTTTAATTCGATTCCAAGACACCTATAGACCGTCTGAATGCAAAAATTTTAAAAATCGTCATTTTTATATTGATTTCGGTTTTAAAAAATTAATACTTAGAAACAAGTATAAACTTACGAAAAAATCACTTCAGAAATTTATAGTAAACCTACGTGTTCTCACGTAATTCGAAGGGTTGAGAACGAATGTCATAGAGAAAATTGAATGTGACTTACATGCAAAAATACCTAAATAATTGAAAAATTTTTTAAATGTTTGAAATTAAAGTTGTAAATCCATCTAAAAATACACATTTTATATGTTTAGTACATTTTTTGTAAACCTGTGATTAAAAAACCCAGAAAATGAATTTTATGAATTGTTATAGAGTAATATGTGACGATTATAAACAGAAATCAGAATTCTCTCTCAATTTTATTATATTCATGATATCCTTCGTATTTTAGTGCGCTAAAAACGAATATCGCAATGAAAATTGGCACAAATCTAATCTATATCTTGAAAATAAAGAAAAATTGTTATAAATTATGATTTTTCGCTGTTTTTCTTGTTTATTTATAAAAATATTTGAAATGTCGAAACATGCTTCCAATAAAAGTTGGAGATCTGCTTACAATACCTATTTTATATTGAACACATTTTTCTGAGTTTTAAAAATTTAACGAAATAAACGAGGAAAGTAATGAAAAATTTGAATTTTTATGGATTTTTCACGTTTTTCACCGTATAAATTGTACTGCACCAATATTTGTTATGATATTCGATTTCAGTTTCTCAAAATACGTATTATTATAAAAATTGTTGTCAATCCTGGCAGATTTTTTATGGTTTATATAATATACATATGAAAATGATATAGTTAATGGTCAATTTTCCAAAAATCCATGTGCCTTTGATTTAAATACCATTGAAGTACATCGTGATGTCTTAATATTAATTATTTACTTCAGAAGATTCGAAGTGTCCTCCAAAGGATTCATATAACTCTACACTAAACGGAGCAAATTATATTAACCGTTTTATGGTGTCAAATGTGTGGACCAGGTGTTACTTTCATTAAAAGGAGATTCATTTATGTGCATGAATTTTATGACAGTAACATCTCACTTCATTTCCTGTTTTTTTTTTAAATATGTATTAAAATTCATGAATATTACAAATATTTTTAATAATATAGATTTCAATAAGATACGAAAATGGTTTCCGGTAAATATTTACTAAATAAAAATTAGTCAAGATTTCGAGAAATGCATATTTGTATCTATGCAGTTACTTTTGGTAGATTTCACAGCGAAACATCTGAGCTTCACATGTCCGTGGAAAATCTTTCGTTTTTGTAGGTACTTAGAAAAACAGAAGAAAACGTACGAAAATAGATGTTGATCGATGAAAATATAGAAAATTGCCATTTTTCACATTAACGATATTAAGTAGAGGATGGACAAGTTGTATGCTATCGAAAGTTAATATAAGTTTATTTTTAGGAAATGGTAAAAACAAGTTTCTTGTCATCTATGAAAAAAAGAAATGAAAACTATTTACATGACTTTATTTTTTAATACGGTTCATGTGGTAACATATTTATAATTGTCTTGGTTTATATTAGATTCGTAATTCAAAAGTCCAAAGTTTTTCTACACCATTTATTCCATTTTTTTTTGGTTAATATTCTTTGTTAAAATTATTGTAAATATTAATAAAAAATATGTATCTGATTTCGAAACTTTAGTCATTCTAATAAAATTTCCTAAACAATTTTTCTCAGTGCGAGTAAATGTCCGAAAATTAAATTTTTTTTAGTTTTGTTTTTATAATCCATTTTTTTTCCATGTTGATTAACGTTTTTAATAAAATAAGTATTTGTCTTTCGGTATTTAATATTTCTAATAATTCCTTTTTGTATTTCGAACGATTTAAATTTATTGTAAGGGTTTTATTTTGAATTAATATAAACAACAAATTTAAATATCGCTGACATGTCAGATGTCCTACTATTTTGGAATCAATACAAAAACGACTTCGCTTAGAACATTTAATTAATAATACTAATTTTTATTAATAATTAACAAATGGATGCTAAACGTTCTTTTTCTTCACGTGTACAAATCGATGTGGAATTTTGATTGTTTACTCGATTTTAAAGTGGACAAAGTAAATATGACATAAAAAGAGTTTATATAAATAGAATATTGAAACGATTCTTTTTCATTCTGTGGATGGAACAAAAGGATTCAAAACGTTTCTTTCTTGTGCGCCGCGGCGTCAAACGAACAAACACGCCAACGACCTGCCCTACTCCATTTAGGAAGTTTTGGCCTCTCATGAATATTTCTGATTAACATTTAAAACTTATTTATATTTAGTAATGGCTTTGGCATTAAACATTATTATCTTAATGAATTAATGTCGAATTTCTTGTATAATGTTGTTTGCAATTTAAATGCATCAATAATGCTAGAAATAATGTTTATTCAATGCGTTGGAAATTATTATGCAGTTAGTAATAAGATTACAAACACATGAAAACTTTCGAAAGTTGTCAGAAATAAACGTTTAGAGTAGCAAAATATAAAATATTGACTTAAATTGTCTAAAACAAAAGACAGAAATAAAACTTTTGCTTCGACTGAAAATAATAAATTTTTTAGTATTCGAATGAACTTATTATAGAAATGAGGTTGTAAAGTATCAAAATTCTAGAAAAATTGTAACAAAAGTTCTTAGAAAATTCCGATGCAAATTGGAAAAAATGTTAGAAAAACGTAACGTCAGAAAAGTTGTTTACGTTTATTATTTATATACTCAAAAACTAAAATAGTTTTATTACTCCGAAAATTCGTTAGACACGAAACTAAGTGCACCAATTTGTATAAAAAAATAATTTATATTGTTTTGTAAAAAATAAGAAATAGTTGAAACTACTAACTAGATAGTAGTACCAACATCTCTAATAAAAATGAATTTTTAAAAAAATACTAAAATAATATGAAAAGTACGTTACTGCAAATTAATCAATATTTCACTAGTAAATAGTAAAACCCCACTAATATATTAGTAAAATTAATTACTGGTTCTCTTAATCTAAAAGTACCTAAAAATTAATGTTTAACTAATGAATTTATAGTTTTTTATAGTTTATTGGCAAAATTACAATTGAATCAATAACGCACATTTCGTTTATGATTTAGTAGCTTTTTAATTTTTAAACGATTTATTAGCGTCTTTTAAATTTTGAAATTTTTAATATACTCCAAGAACATTTCTTGTTGTTTTGGTCAATTGTTTTCGTTAATTGGTGGATTTCTGTCATTTTTTTCGACCATTTTAGTCGAAATTTCTTTACTACTTTTCAAGCTTTGTTATAGGTTTACACAGGATATCTTTACTCGTTTAAAAGATTGTCAGTTTGAGTAAATTTGTCTGTTAAAATTACATTTTTATCGTTTGTGTAAAAATTTGTGTGCATTTTTGTTGCCTTTCACTTCGGTTTTAAATGTTACAGTTGTTTATTATTCAACAAAGTAGATTTGAATCCTCCTCCTACTAATATACCTTCCTCTACAACCAACAATTTAATGTGTTTTTAAAATTTCAAATTATGATTTTACATGTGCAAGATTCAGTGCTACATAATTAGGGTAAGGAAATTATTTTCTGCGATTATAAAAAGCAATAGGATCGTAAACGCGGAGCGTTCGATGTGGGAAGAGATAAGAACCTTACTAAGGAAAAATATCGTCAGAAATGTTTCTTTTTAGTCAGTTGGTTAATTCTTTCGATGATTTTTATTTAAATACAAAATAAATTATTTAAACGTAATATTATTTTTACTGCGTTTGCAAAAATATATATTACAATTTATTATCAAACCATCTTGGGAAAAGTGAGAAAATGTATACAAAATTTTTATTTTTCGAATGAATTTAACTTTACTTTTCACGTATTTTTTCATCTTTTTTCGGAAAAACATATTTTTTACTTTGACAGATCTCTCTAAAAAGTGATCCTGATATCCAAGAGTATACCCAGATAAAAAAACTGTCCAGAAATAATAGTTTAAAAATATGACGAATTTTTTTTTAATTTATAAATTGCATTCTTTATGTTTAATCTAAGATTATGTTTTCATGTATTCCGAGACAAATTGTCAGTTATGGAGATTTATGAATACGCAAAACACAAAATGTTGGATTCAATATTTACAGTCTATGTTCATGGTTTTTCATTAAATCAGGCGTCAAAATTGCAAAATTCAAGATGGCAGATAATTATAATCTTCACATTTTTCTGATTCATTTGTTTTGAAGAACATTCTTTATTCTCGTTATATTTCAAAACGAGAAAATGCTAATTTCATGTTCAGCACAAAAATTCAGTTGAAGAAAGCAGTAATAAACCAAATTCACTTAATAAGTTTAATAATTACAACAATTCAGAAAATGCTTTTATAATTTAAAAAATACTAAAAGAGTTCAGAACTTATGTATAATCAATGACGATAATTTAACCTCAATTACATGATCCAATACACAAGATTTAAAAAGATTTATGCATTATAATCAATTCGAAATAATGAAATAATTGAACTGCAAATAAAAAAGATCATCATAAAGAATGAAATTTCTATAATCATGTGTTACCAATAAAAATGAAGTAATGAACAATAGATTTGCACATTAATATCTGGAATTAATGTTGGCCTAGTTTTTGCCGACAGATCGTTTCGTAGGGCACTGACCAAGGGACAAACGCCCCATTAATAAGATTTTTTAGTATGTAATTCTGAGAAAGTCCCTCGTAACTCTTCACCTATATGAAATTTTTGACGAGCAATTTAGCAGTGACCTCAGGATAAGAACAATGGAAATTTATCCGTGAGAAACAAAATTTCATATTAAATGAATAATATAAATGTTTATAAAATTAATCAAATCAATTTTTTCAAGCAAGTTGATAAATAATGAATTAATTTGCAATTACTTTTATGTAGTTTTAAAACATCATTAATTCCAGTTATCATCAAATGTTATTTCAATACCTATGAACTACACAAAATATTCAAATTGAAAAAGATGGAATCGTTTGCAATCCATCAAAAATTATTATTTCTTATAATTATGGACATATTTAGTATTTATGCATAGCAATGAACTCGACATAAAAAATATATTTAATCCAGAAATTTAAAGTTGAAGAAGGCCAAATTTTGCTAAATTATAGGTTCGAGTTACATAAAAATACAGATTTTTAAGGTTTTGAGAGTTTCGACATTTAGATATTTATTTCTAAAGATTTAATATCAAAAATGAAATTAGTATGGGTTGTTATTACAATGGCTCAAAAAAGTTGAACTTATAACGATAATTTTTTACTTAAGTAGTTCTTGAGTAGTGCAATAGTAGAAATCGTCACTATTTTTGTCAAACAAAAAATTATTCAATACACAATTGTTTAAATTACTAGAACAAAAAACTCTTCCAAATGCAAGACAAAATTTATAGAAGAATGTCCTCCAGGCAGGAAATTTGTATCGGATAGTGCACATCTAATAGAACCTATTTTCTTTTTGATACAATTAATTTTGCCTGAGCGAAAAGTCGTTCAGGTGGCCTAAGTATGAATCAGAACATTTCCAAACTCCAGTAAGGTTCCTCATCATGATAGCCTGAATGTAGCTTAATCAGGTCACGAATAGATTGCAATAAATTGGAACTGATCACGACGCATTATGTATGTCAAGATAATTTCAGAATTCAGTTCAACCATTAATATAAGACCAAATTTGCAATTTCTAGAAACTGCTAAATATTTTGAAAAGCTTTAGGGATGGGCAGACGATTATATCAGGATTTGAGAAGAGAGACCCGTACTCATCTTCTAATTTGCATGTAGTTCCTTTAACTGCCACTAGAAACTGATTTTGTTCGCAAGTCTTCTTAGTAGAGCATGATTCCAGACTAAAATTTACAGACAGAAAAGACTTAGACGGGACAATTAACCGTTTAGTGCTCTCAGATCAATACAAAAAATTGGTAGGGCCACTCTAAGATATATTTACACTAACGAACTGAGTAGTTAATGACCAATTTGTTGTATCAATTAATTGGTTAGCAACCAATTTATTTCTTAGTGAAATGTTGTGTCAACCAATTCCTTTTATAAATCCAAGAGCACTAAAACCCATTTTTGACCGAATTACGATGAAAAATTTTGTACTGAAACAAAGACATACTGAAAATAGAGAAGTTTTTTTGTATTTTAAGGTTAGGATGTCTCAAAATATTGACGTGATAAAGCCATCCTGCGACCAGATTTGGATTCAGCGCAACGAAAGCACAGTAGGACATCTCTTATTCGAACCTCTCTTATTCTAATTGTCCAGCCTCTCTTATTCTAATCGTTCCCCCACAAGTTTTCTCCCATTATCACACGAAAAGTCAACGAAAGGCAAAGTAAGGGAGGGTAAGGGGAAAATTAGAATAAGCGAGGTCGGCTCCATCTTGAAAAACTTTACTAATTAGAATAAGAGAGGTCCTACTGCAGTCCAGTTTTTGGCGATACATTTTCATAGCCGGTGTAATCAGTTCTACCACCTAAGTAATCTGTAGCTCAGATTAGTTTCACTCGTTCAATTTTTTACGGACAAATTTTGAATTATATTTAAAAATATTTTAAATCGCAATTTTTAAGGTATAAACTCAAGAAGTTATAGTCAATACTATCCTATATGAGTAAAAAATAAGATAACAAAAAGTAAATAAGGACTTTTACGATTAAAGTTAATGATTATCGTCGAATTTAGCAGTTGGGACATAGTGAGGGAATGATTTTCAGGTTACTTTCTTGAATATGTCTTTTTTGTTTATCATATAAAAAATAAATTTCTTTCATAAATTTGTATATCTAGTAAAGTAGTTTAATTAATAAAAAAGAATTTTCGTAATTAAGGATCCTGATTTGAAAAATCGTTAAGGACATTCGATTTTTTTTAGAGTCAGTCAAATAAGGCTTATGATTAAAAACCTACTCCATATTCTTAATACATGAGTATTTTTTAATTAATAAACTACACTCATGGAGAAAAATTATTGTTGAAATGTTATAAAATGAGATATCAATTGGGGTCACTTACTGGCGTTATAATAAAGATTTCAAATACAATTTTTTCAAGCTGATTTCATAAAGCAGATGTGTTCATTCATGCTTCAAGTTGTTTTGAGGAATTATCTCAGGATTATTTCAGTCCTGTGCGTCATGAAAAATATTTCTCTCCTTGATCTGTAATCAGAATATATTAAAATTACACAATATTTGAAACGAGGTCAAGTATCAATGAAACACAATGTTAATTCTATTCAATATCAACTGCATGACTTGAAATTATTTAAAATTTGGAAAAATGGTTGGAGGTTATTGAGGTTAATAACATCAATCTCAAAACAATTTTTATTTTTGAATAATATCTCACTTACACTCAAATTAAGAGCATTTACTAGTTCTATAATAGTCGGATGGTCATATAAGAGACACTTATATTGAATTGATAAATTAAGTTGTCTACAAATCCCGAGTTTTACTTATTTTTTTTTAATTGTTACGGTACACAAATTAAGACAGTTTATAAATATAGATATTAATTTCTAAGCTTTCTCACTTGGTTGCTCTTCACTACTTTTAGGACCTCCAAACACCTTTAAACAGACTATAATAAGCGCTGCTTGTGTAAATTGAAACTAATGTGAGAAGAAAATACCTGAAATAATGCGATTAATATCAATCTAAGCTACTACAAATCCAGCTTTTATTTGAATAGATCATTGAAGCATACTTAGAAGTGGCTTTCGAAAATTAATAGAAAAATAAAGACATAAGACATTGAATATTTGGATCGAGGATTGGATTCCGACAATATAATTATTTCTAATTTATATTCACGTCCTGAAAAAGTAAAAACATGATTGTAAAGGCTTTCAGGGAACCAATAAGATGGAATTTTGCAAATATTGTTTCGATTTTCCAGCGATTTCTTTTCTGCCGCCAGAAAATCATTTGCAGAAGTGTGAAGAAGATGTTGAAAATTGAATTAATATTAAATTGCATGTTTAGGAATTTTGTATTTTCAATAAAAATAAGTCCGTGAGTTGAACCTGGGCTCTTTCGAGCAACGTGAGTTTATGAGTCATGAGTTTACATCATTAATATTTAAAACAATCAAGCCATAATCGTTTTTAGATGACGCATCCCCATACAAAGTATCTATATATAAATTGGGGATTATATTCAATGTGCATCTATTTAAAGCATAAAAACAAGGCTTAATTTCCACAATTAGGGGTCCAGTTTCATTTGTTGGTTAAAAAAAAATCGAAATTTATATTTTAGCAGATTTTGATTACTCTAAACGCGTTTTTCTCGGAACCACAACTATAATTTAGCGAATTTTTAAATAAAATAACTAAATAGTTATTTTTTTTCAAAACAGGACTAAATATTTGTTTTTTTTTCCTTCGGCAACACCTTTTTCTTCCTATTTTCTTTTAACGTTATTTGGAGGACTTTGCTCGTCTTAACCTAAAAAAGGATTAATTTATGTAATGGAAAGAAATTTGCGAACATATAATTTGAATTTAACTTTTTTAATTGAAACGTATGAATGTATGGATCTTTTTAAAACTTTCTTGTGCAATAATTGACAACCCAAGAAAATCGTTGGTTATTTCTTAATTTACTTCAAGAAATTAGTTTAAACATGGACTTTATATGGTGAGAAAATTGAAAACCAATGTAATAATAGATCAATCCAGAATTACAAAGTTTTCTTTACAAGCCATTGTCGGTTAATTTTGGCTTGGTATCATTTCTAATGATGTTCTAACTTCGCGTTTGGTATCTAAGCTTGGTTTATTTGTTTTCATACCAACAATGTGTCAGTATTATTCTACTTGCATAGAATATACCTCAATTAGCAGTTATTAAATTATTCCAGATATTGATGATAAAAATTTTGGAGTCAATGTTCAGCTCATCGATGCAGAAATTAAGGTTGGGTTCAGCAATACTTTCAGACCTTTGGGGTTCATACCTGCTCTCTCACGGCTGATGAATATAACTTACTCTGTAATAAGAGTTGTTTTCTTATTCTAGTATAGTCAATATAGAATTAAAAAAGTGAAACTAACGAAACTCGAACCAGTTGCAGTGTTTGGTTAAGATAAACAGTGAAATAGCCTGCTTACAAATTACAGTTTCGCTAACGGTTATTGTATAATGTGCATAATAAATATCACAGTAAAGCCTGTTTACAAACACATTTAAAGTATAATGAAGATAATCCGTCACAATATGTAACTTAATTATTAAATGGATTTTTAGCGCTTATTTTTATTCGGCATCCCGTTTCCGTGTTTCGATCCATCAGCCTATTATATTCGTTATTGTCTTTCTGGACTATATTATTGCTAGATTAAGCGAATTTTGGGTGACGATAACGACACTTAGTCATGTTTTAATGCGTAGAAAGCTTCTCGCACTAACTTCACCTACCTCCTGAAGTGGTAATACTTAGTAAAGGTTAGATTGGAAGGTTGCAATTTCGTTTTGCTAAATAACCTCAGGAATTGGGTGAGTTATTTCAGGAGTACAGTAGAACCCCGCTGGATTGTCATTGTCGGTTCCGAGTCTTCCCCGCAAATCCCGCTGGACTGTCGGTAATAGGGGCAGCATCGCTTCCACCTCTACGCCGTAATCACGTGACGTTCATGACCAATTACAGACAATCTCTCTGCTTTCTATTGTAACTCCAAACCGATGCGTATGTCTAACTAGACAGCCCCTGAGGCGGCGAGCGGCGTACTGGGGATAAAGGGATTCCGAGAAGTGCCAATCCAGCGGGCCGAATCCCGACAATCCAGCGGAGTGCCAATACAGCGCGGTGCCAATCCAGCGGGGTTCTACTGCAATTCGAATCTAATACACTCCGCAAAGTATGTTAACACTCCGGTAGAGGAATTGAAGCTTAGCTCGAAGAATGTCTCTGACACTGCCCACGTATACACCGTTAAAAAAAATATTCTCTATTGAAGAGGAATCCTCTCATTCTGATGCAATTTTTATACTCCAATATGGTGTCAAAAGGAAATATCCTTAATGTAAGAGGATTTTAATCTTCTGAAGAATATTTCTCTTGATTTAAAAATATACTTTTGATACAAGAGTAATTTTCTACTACTATTGAGAGGATTCCTCTAAAAAATTGCAAAAAAAAAACTTGTTTGATACAAGAAATACTGTTTGAATAATTTACACATATAAATTAATATACAATGTATATACTTTATTTATACACACATACACACACGCACATACGCACACATACAAACCCTTTCTTTAATAGATTGCTTTATATATCTAATTGTTTACGCATATATTCCTATATTCTTATATACAATCGCTCACATATTTCTAAATACAACGGTTAAACGTAGAATCGCAAAGAATATACATATGTACTTACACTTATACATACCTATACAAATACGACATACATACGCATGCATGCAGTGACGATGTAAACTTGCTTATATACTGTGTTAGAAGAGGTGGACTAGTTACGCAAAAAAAGGAACATAATCTGCACCATCTTGTGGCAATTGACTGAAATGTTACGTGTTAAATAAGGGGATTCCTCTCAATTCGATAGGCAAATTCGAAAGCCTTCCTTATGCTATGTTTCCTTTCAGAAAGAGAGGAATTTCTCTTCTTTGAGTGGAATAGTCTTATTTTGAGAGTAACAAGAGAGAGGATTTAAGAAGATGAATTTTCCTCTCAAATTAAGAATTTTTTTTTACGGTGTAGCTATGAGGTTTCCCGTAACTTTATTGAGACCAAAAAAGTGGGGATGAACTTATCCGCATGGTAGCTCTAGCGTCTTCTGGTTACCCCCTACAATGTTCGGAATCTGCAGCGGGAAGACCAAGAGTAGAAGGGGCAAGCAGTAGAGATAGTAGGGGATCATTAGACTGCATTGGCGCCATTAAGCGGATTAATTCTTCGACCTCAAACACAACAAATTCGCTTGTGCCAGAGTACTCCAAAACAGGTAACAGTAACTCCAAGGATGTAAAATGTTATACTTACTCTAGGACTGCGGAGTTGAGTTCAATAAATGTAGCGTATGGTAGACGCGGCATAGTGACTCAGGCTATAGACATTGTCTAGAATTTCCGAATAGACATGAAGCATAAACATATGCAATTGTCAATGTCTGAGCTAGGACAACTAACTAACTTGAATATGTTCTGTATTCAAACACCAATTGCAAAGGCCATTCCTAGTAAACGGAAGAGTCCATAAAAATTGTGTTGATTGTGTAACTGGCAAGATGGACACGAAGGACACCCGTCGCATCTTGTATTCTGAACATAAGGGATTTCTTTGATAATCCAACATTTTTACGACGAAAAAATAAGTTGGCAGGACGACCTCGAGAAACAAAGTGAGTACATAGACTGGGTTGGCAGTTAACACCCCTACGAGCCCAAAGGCTGTTTGATCCTGTGGTAATAAGGCCCAGGTCGGGTCGTTTCGCGAGATAGAGTCCCACCTCTCATCGATCCTCTCTCTTGTATTGCCTAACCCTTCAGTCTTTCGATCTTAGTGTATGTATGTTCTCCTTTCCACCACGTGAAACTCGAATGCACATTTGCTCACGTTGCAGCCAGTGCGGCGTCGGCATCCTCCCCCTTTCCAGCGCTTAACACCGATCATTTCTCCTCGAGGTACACATCCACACCACTTCCCTTTATGCACTCCTCTCTTCATTTACCTTCTCGTTTTTTATACCTGTCTTCCCCCTACCCAACCCACTAGCCATCTCGGCAAACTTCGCTTCTTATATGCACTTTATTGCACGTCCTCCCCTTTGCTCTTTAATGTTTCTTCCTACTATAGGTACGTACACTCGATTTTTCCCGATAACTTCACACCTCGATCGCTTTAGTGCTTCGAACCGTTTTCGTAATGCTCTTTCTTCGGGGATTCTCGAGTCATCTATCACGTAAGTAATATTGCAGGATAAAAGTTGAAGGAAATTGGCCATATGCGGTTACGCGTTTAACGATTATTCGGAGAAGTTTCGTATCCTGTGAACGAAACTGTAAAATGACAATACATACGGTGCAAATTAAAAACACTTTTGAGGTTTTACGGAGAGTTCGTGCTTGCTGATTAAACCCATGCTTCAAAATAATTGCATTTGTTTGGTGTGTTATCTGTCAAACGATTTCTTGGTCATAAAAAATGCATGAACGTTACAAAGCAGTGTTTCAGAGTTTGGAAGGAAATCATTCAAATGTTCAAATACATATGATGAACAGACCTCGATGGATCCTTTGGCGTTTCCTGAATTCTGGGATAAAGTATACTCCAAGAAGAAGTAGCTATTTTCCTCTTCTCTGAGGTCTAAAAAGTTGGATATAGAGTGGATTGTGACAACTTTCGAACTAGTAACATTCGTGAAGGAATAAAGTACCAAGGATGATAAATTGTTTATTCAAATACATTGTAAAATAAACAAAGCTGTGTGCTTATATATAAGACTATGAAGATCACCTTAGATTTGACCTTTCAAATGACCGTCACCGGTTGGTGCAACGGCAAGTCCAAAAGTTTGCAAAATAGAAGTCCAGTCTTTTAACGCGCAAAATGCAAACATCAATCAATGGACAACTTAACAATCCAATATGACCTTGGCCAATTCGTGCATGAAATATAAAGGACATTTCAAGGTCAAATACATTTGTGTCATGGAGGTTTGAGAAAAGCTGATAACGGAGAACTTTGCCAAAGTTATTCTTTGGAAAATCTGATGGTGATTTTAGAGTTGACCTCAGGAAAGACTGTCAAGGTCATATTTCACGATAAATTGTTACCCCTTTTATGTATCATTTATATTTGTTTAACCGATTTCACATTTAAACCACCTCTGTATGAATTTGCAGACCTGGTGGAATAGATAGGAACTTTCATAGCAGTGATAAAAAATCGGTATTAATATGAATCGCGTAAAATCAGTGAACCTTTTCTAAATTGAATCACAAAAAAGTGAAACGGAGAAAATTATAGATATTAACAGATCAATATTTTTTCTAGATTTAAAAATGGTCGAAAGTTGCTTAAGGAAACAGGAAAAACCAATCTGTTAAATACAAAGTTTGCAACAAACGCTTCAAATACAATTGACAAGGCAGTAAATTTCCATTCAATTTTCCCATAACGTTATCGAATTCTTTAAAACGATAAGTTGTTCATAATACAAAGTACATTACATTCTTGTTATCGCCGCACGTGTTGTATTTACAATGTTTCCAACAATGACGATAAACTGTAATTAATAACCGAGGATATATTTTAAGTTTAACATATAAGATGTTGCTGCAAAAAAATGTAGAAAACGCAATAGAAACATTTGAAAAATTACTGATTTTTATAGATTTTTATTGAAAACTTGTGCTTAAATTAAGTTTGGTAAATGGATGATTTATGTATGATTTATGTTTTCTATCACTTCTTTTTCTGAAGTCTTTTTTTTTTAATTTATCAAACTTAAAAAAATTTCAATTATTGAATGTAAAAGTTGACACGTAGTGATGTTACGAAAAATTACATACTAACCATTTGTAACATTATTTTTACCCAAATTTCAAGATTTTATAGCTTATTCAATATACATTATTTAAAAACTGCACAATTTCAGTCACTCCCCGCATATTATAGGGAAAAATGAGATGTCACAGATGATCTCTCAGAGATAACACTGCGTTTAAATTGTTAGTAGGGTGACTGGAACGCTGCTAGTAAAATTTTATCATAAAATCTTGAAATTCCACCACTTCATACATTTCGCCAAAATAATATAAGGTCGGTTATGGACCATTTTTTTTCTTTGCTTTCTGAATCTCTTAGAATCACGTCCATAAACATCTTCAACCAGCAAGGAAGTGATCCCTGTATATTGTAAAACTGAAAACTCCGCAACTGTCGGTTTTTAGTATCCGCATAGCCACTTCTATCTATCTAGAAGGTAAATGTCTTATTGTTATTTTTAAACATTTGATGTTTTTTCTAAATTAAACATATTATGCTTTTAAATTGAATCCATCAATGATGACGTACAATATATGTCTTTGATGCTTTACAATTGTAAGTCCAATTATAAAATAAATGTCAAAGGATGATGTTGAATGATGAAGTTGGATGCTGTTATTAAACGTTGTTGTCAGATGTTGATGTTTTATGGATACTAGATTATGATTGTCAATATTATTAGTGAGCGGTAATGTCGACTGATTTTATCCGATAATGAAGACGAATGACAAATGTCAGAAGTTGTAGATCGCCGATGTTGCCGAATTGTAATATTAAACAGCGATTCCCGGTTTTTTTTTATGTCAGATTGTGACATATAGGTCACATGACCAACGATAATGTTGAATGTTCATCCCTTACTACAATGTTATTTGTTACATCTGATATTCATGAAGAACGTTTATTTTAGACATATGATGTCGGATTGTAATAACGATTCGTGATGGAGAAAGGTGATGTCTGGTGTCGTTGATGACGAATGATTAAATCAGATTATGATGTTTGATTATGTTGGTAAATTTATGTCAAAAAGTAATGCATGCATCGGATTTTAATGATCTTAGCTACTGAGGTTGAATAACGTTGTTATTTAACAACATGTGATGCCGATGTCAAATGACAATGTCTGCTGATGGTGATGAATGGAAATGTCGGAATGTCTTCTTCGTTTCTGATGTCGAATAACCGATTTTGATATTTGATTTTTATGAAGGATAATGATATAGGGCACTGTAATGCAATGATGACGTCTATTGATGATATATAATTGTATTGCATGATTACGATACACGATGATATAAAATACCATTAATCTAGTGATTCAAGTAATTATTTTTGTACAGAAATTTTACCAGATTTGCATCATGGTTTGACATGATACTTTCGTACAGCTACCTCATGCTCTAAAAGCGCGTGCCGTTACTAACAAGCATGAAACCACGCTGTTGGACTGGAAGATGACCCCATGATTTAGAGGGTAGAAAAGCTGTGCAACAAATGCATCAGGTAAAGTGTGGTGCAAAACCTAGACATTTTTCTCCGCGTAGGTTCTTAATTATCGCTTTAACATCTTTCTCAGAGTAGAAATTTCTATGAAAGTAGTGAAACATACAATCTTACATTTACTGGGATAACATTCATTTTTCAAATTGATACTTTTGAAACGTTAACCCATTAATTGCAAAATGGCCGATCCAATTTGGCAGTAAAAAAGTTTTCCAAAATTAGTACTCGAGGGGTTTTTGGGGTCGCTGTATATGAATCTGATATCAGTTGTTCAAAATTCAAAATGGTGGATCCAAGATGGTGGATCCAGCCAAAGTTTACAATTTGTTTTAAATTGTTAAGATCTTCTATGTAGGGGGTTTTGAATTATATTTTATGAACTTGATTTATTAGTCGTATATAAATAAAATATTGGAAAATAGTATCATAGAATTTTATTATTTGTAAACCGCCGAACCTAGAAAACATGTGTAGGATAAACTTAGCGAATGTTGTCTGCATTTCGGCGATGGTACATTAAGATATATCTTAATGGTTACTTCAGGCGCTTCTACATCAAATCCAGGATGTTTTTCGAGATCTAAAAATAACACTTTCCTTGGTATTTACGAATGTCAATGCATCACATGCAGGAGATATTCAATTTCCTAGAAAGTCATATATAGATATATTGAATATGGGAGATGTTGAAAACAATTTAAAAATTAAAAATGGTGTAGTTAATGAGGAATATTACGAGAAAAATATCTTCTTACAAAATAAAAACAGAAGAGCGATTTTATGGAATTTTTCAGGAACGTTAAATTAGTTTATCATTCATATTGGATTCGCCATTTCGAATTGATAGAAAAGGAGATCGAATTCGTATATATAGATAACAAAAAGCCTCAGAGTAGAGGTTTCCAAGTGCGGAATATTTTGAGTCCTGTATAATGAATCCGCCATTTTGAATTATTAAAGCTGACATCAAAATCGCACTTGGCGACCCTCGAAATACGAAATATATTGAAAGACATTGTGTAACATTATATTCTTGGTAAATTCTTGTTTAAAGCTTCAAATAGACGAATAATTTCTAAAAATGAAATTCAATACTTTTGAATTCACGTGAATCTAGAGATTATTATCATTTTAAGTTCTGATAAATAATACAGACAGACAAAATTTAGAGCCAAGAACCCGACAATATATTTCCAAATGTTTTTGGCATGGTGAATCCCAATCTGCCCTTTAAAAAAACAGGACGTCTGGTTATAGAAATATTCTAAAGTTAAAGTGGATAAAACTCTTCGTTTTTTAAGGGTATGCTTAAGAATTAACAAACAGATTATGTCAAAAAAATTTGACCTTTATAGTATCTTGGTAGTTAAATAGGAAAATGGAGTCTGATTCGAAATATTCAAAATGAAATATTCAATATAAAGGACGAATTTTATAAAATATCTCAGATTTCATGGCTTGAAATTTTCTACTTGTAGGTTTTTGGTATGGATGAAGAGTGTCATGTCATCTCACAATCAGAAAATTCACAATCCGTGTTCAATATGCCGGAGGAATTTTAAGAAACATATAGGATTGGTAACAGGTCTAATCAACATTGTCAAATGTTGACATTTGCAATTTCAATATTCAAACTCAACATTTGCAATTTCAACGTTTAACAAATTCAACATTATTTTTAGTTTAGTGAAGTATATTGTAATAATTTATAACATATTCAATATTGTAATATATTGAAAATCAAGTGTAATAACATTAATCGTACCATATATTAAATCATAAATCTGCGTTAAATTGTCAATAATAAAAATGAATGATAACAATGCGGGTTAAAGAATGTAAGGAATATTGTGTGCTTGACCACGGGGATATTCGTCGGGTATTACATGACATGATATATATTTTATGTATTTCAATTTTTAAATCGGTGTCACGACATTTGGGCATGGCCCAAAATGTCCATCGACAAAATATCCGGAAAAAATGTTAATTCAAATGCAAAAAATGCTTATATAAAAATAATTTACTATGTGCGAACATAGTACATTTAAATTGACAGGCCTCTATAGGAAGGATCCACAATATAATTAAAACTGAAACAAATCTAAAACATCATAGCAAACATTACGGCCAATTGTGTTGTTACTAAGCGTAGTCGTCGTGCAAATGTTATCGACATAGAAAAATATATAACGACATAATACATTTTCTAAAAATAATCGCACTGAATGTAACAATGTAAAAAATTAAAGAATAGTTACAAAATAATAAAATAAAATATTTTGCAGATATTTTGTCTCCAGATAGCTATTTTTCCGGATATTTTGGGCCTATACCATGTGTAATATCTTTTCGTTCTCGCAAACGTTGATTTTTTCAATATTGAGTTTATTAACTGTTGAGTTTGTTAAATGTTGAGTTTGAAAATGTTGAGTTTGTACTTTGATTTTTATTTGTATTGAGGCATGCAATCTTGGTAACAGGTCTAATCAACATTGTGAAATTGATTAGGTTAGGTTAGGTTAGGTAATGATAGATCTGCTGTTGAATGGTATGTGATAATGTAACACAATTATGTTGAATGTACATGACAATTTAATAATTTTTGAAATTTATATTTATTCCCGAATAGAAATTGTCAATTGCTCTGACCGGAATCAACTCGGGTTACCCTGGTTGTATCCGGGATCCGGCCGGGCTTGTCAAGCTTACCCGACTTCAGCCCGGCCAGATTTTGGATCCCGACCAGGTTACCCTCGTTGTATTCAAAATTCGAAAGGATCGGACCAACCCGGTTGGATTCCAGCCACAACCCGAATCGAATTTTTAATCGTGCTAACCAGGCCGTATCCCGGCTCGAGCCTTGTTTCTCTTAGGGTCAAATCGGGCTAATTCTACTCGGGTTCCTGTTGTAATTTAAAGTTTGACAATTTTATTTATTATATGACTTATATTATTTGTTGATTGAGTAAAATGTTGAGTTCGTTTTGTGTTGATTAGACATGTAACCGTAATCTTATATGACCTTAAATGTAGCAAAAAAAGCGTGTTCGAACTTATTCAAAACCCTGCTTAAAAGTATTTTATGTTTCTTATTTCTGACGGTTAGCCAAATGTTGCCCACCTATGTATTCATCAGGAATAATTAGTTGCTGTCAAACTGCAATTTATTGTATTTTTAACTACATAAATTGTCATTATTTTTATATTCCTATTCTTTGAATTTCTTTAGTAGGCATCGTTAGTTGTTTCAAATATTGAAATATGTGTTTTAAAAATGTAAGTAAATCTGAATTTTGTCCCTTTTAATTCCGTTTCAATAAATTTTGGTTTGTTGGTAAACTCATATCTTTGATATCACTTACATGTTTTGATATCTTTTGTGTTCCAGAAAAGTATAAAAGACAGTATATTAATTTGGCATTTTTTGAATACAAAAGTCAGTCCAAATTATGAACAGCGATTGAATATGTTATTAATTATTGTTCGTTAATGGATTTAGGTAATGATGCAATAATTGTTGTGTTTCGTCCAGAGTCTTTGAAATGTCCGGACAAAAATTGTCGGCGTTGAAACTCATAAGCAACATAAAAACAATTTATGGAATATAAAAATATATAACACTATAAAGCTATACTCTACATCTAAAGCTAAAGCTCTATCTACTAAAGCTAACAACCGGTTCAGAATATGATAATTGAGTATCATAAGTATAGAATATGTTCAATAACTGACCACCACGTGTATTTACTTCAAACCATCATTTGTTGTTTTCGGTACTATTGAAATCGTGAATACTTACATGACAAACCATAATACAGATCAACACTTTTTGTTTGGAACATATGGATAATTTCAAAAGTAATTACATATATACATTTAATCTAAGCTCATAATCGGTCATCATATCAGAATTTTAAGACATTTCAGTTTATGTAATCGAAAATGTTTTTTGAGGTTAGGTGTAGGTACAATAATGTGTATTACCATTAGTATTTGCATTATTTAGTACTACTGTTTTCTTTCAATTAATCGATCACTTACGATTTTTGTTCACAAAGTCAACGCCATTTTGAACTATGACATACATGTCAGATGCATTTACATTAACATTTTAAAGCCTATATACTTAATAATTTCTCTTGAAATTTATAGACGTTTCTGGGTTCGTTATTTACGAAGATGAATTAAAAAACTGACATCGTCATTTTGAAGATCAAAAACGACGGATTAAAAATGGCGGGACCCAAGTAATTTTCGAAATTTACGAAGGAAATTAACAGTTTTTAATAGTCCCTAGTGGTCAAATTCCAATGTGACTAGTCATTTTAGAAAACGATTTGTTGTAAGTTCGAAATAACAAGTTTTATAAAAATATCACTATTTTATAAAAAACAGAATTTCAAATTAGAACAGCTCGGAGGCCTTGCTACATGCAGCAATCGTTATGTACGTCTATCAACCGAGTCGCGTGCCTATATACAATATTTCAAACACCATATAGAATATAAGTACTCTTTTGCAAGTGTATTTGTTTCATATGTCTGTGAACGAAATCTACTATACATCGATGAAAACAATAATTGAGACGTTTATATATATACGTACACACGGTCACGAAATAACCAAAGAAAATAGTATTCCCTCGAAATCGATTATTCTGCACAGTATTTCCGTTCGTGACACTTTATCTCTTACAAATTCAAAATTGCACGTAGTTACTTTACATAAATATTGCGGTGAATATACGAGATTTTTTATTAAACATTTTTTAGAGAAAAATGTGGTTATTGTTTAATGGTATGCTAATTTACTTTACACTGGTCTGTTATTTAAACTATTACATGAAGTATAAATTAACCCATTAGCTTATATGCGACCAAAATGGTCGACTTTCCAAGAGTTCCAATTATAAAGAAAAAAAAATAATATTTTGTTTAAAAATTACGTATTCTGTTATTTCGATGGTGACTGCCTTCAAAATTGAAGTAAACACGTTTCAAAATAGCGGACCAATATGCCGCCTCCAATTTGAAAACCAAAACTATTTTTCGTTATTAGATCAGACGGGAAATCGATCTTCTAAACAGTCGATGACAATGAAAATGGCTTTACTTAAATTTTTCATAGCAATTAAAACATTCAAAATGGCAGAACTAATATGGCGGTCGTAAATTTACCGAACTTAGTACTCATAGGAACATAATTAAAAAATGTAAAATATTGATGAGATAAATAGATATTTTCGATATTCTTGATCGCGAATTTGAAAAAAGTACTGGCAGTAAACTTTAATAAAATATATAGTTAAATTACAAAAATTTTGTCAAATTTAGCCAATGGAAAGGTTCAATTATTTTACGTTTGCATCTCCTTTTTGGTTCTTTTGAAGAAAAATTTATTTATTTTTTGCTGGCTCTGTCCAAAAATGGCGAAAACAACAAACAGGCTTTTGAAACTTACGAAATCAGTAAAAAATCTGAGGAAAAGTGTATTCAGGTCTCTAAATATATCTTTTTGATTTTAAGAACAAAAATTGAGTTAATTTTGTCAAATAATACATTTTTAACTTTGTCACGATGGAGTATTCCTCCTTGCAGTTGTATTTCATTTGTTACAGGATGATAATTCCGATATTCTTAAAAATTAATACATTTTTTAGTCGGACAAGTTGTCTAAATTCCTTAGAGTGAAAATTGACCTACTCTTTTACTAAGAGTGAAAATGTCACTCTATGAAGACTAGCATTTTACTCCATCAACACTGACAGAAATAAACTCACTCCAAGAAGAGTGAAATTTCACTGTCAATAAAGTAAAAATGTCACTCTTCGTGAAAGAGTGGCTCAATTTTCATTCCAAGGAATTTTGAGAGAGAGAGAGTGAAATAATTTTAGGTTTAAAAAACGTAACTTTTCTCTTGGTTTAATAAACTTACTTTTTAGCAAAACAAAATTGCTCAATGAAGTCGAATGAATTGAGAAAAGTGATAAGTTGATCTTCACTCTATTTCGAATGAATTTGCAATCTGTATCAGAATCGTTTATGAAAACCCTAAAATACGATTTAAACATTTGGATGAAATTCAAGATAAAAATCAAACTCGTTTCTGGGTTTTTAATATGCAGGAAGGTATACATTTTTTGTTGCTTTTCGAAATTTTGTACATTATTCTATACGATTCCTATTGAAAAAATTACTTTTAATACTTTGTTCGTAAAGTTAGAATAAAACATTATTTTGTCCACGTGCAAGAGAACACATTTTTGCACTTTTATTGAAAACTACTTTTTTTAATTTTACTATTCAGAAATAGTCATAAACTATAAGCCAAAGAGAAAAGTTATCTGACCATGACTGCAGAAACGAACCTACAAATTGCAATTTACCCAAAATGCATACAAAAGCAATTTTTAAAAATTCAAAATGGTGGATCTAATAATGCAAACGGGACATGTCTTTTTGTTCATACGTTCTACGAAATTTATAGAGAATTTTTGTTATAAGCGCGTTCTTTGCCTTTGAAAATTCAAAGTTTAAGATTATCACCGCAGGAATGGGATCGACAATGTGGAGAATCATTATAGGCCGCCATCTTGAAAAATCTGCAGCAGCACATAATGTTGTGTTGCCACAAACATCAATTATACACTACCATTAATGGTAACAAATGCACAAAATTCTCCCTTTCGAACATTTTTAGAGCTGAGTCGTTTAAATAACCAAAATCGACAAAAATGACAAGTTGTAAATATATATTTTTGAAGTAAAATAATAATCAGAACCACTTTTCTGATAGGTTAGAAGGTGATCAGTAACCGGTCTCACAGTGACAATTTCGTTAAAACAACAAATTATACATCAAAAATAGCGAATTATTTCTTTGAGTATTTTTGGAAATTGTGTAGAAAGTAATTTTCCAACAGCACAGATGTGCCCATTCAAATTGTAAACATAATATAGTTTAGATATATTGAAGAAATAGAGTTTTTTCTTACCTTAGGCGCAAATTGACATTTTGCGGCCTTCTAATTAACTTCGTGCCGGAAGGTAGAAAATTTAAAGTCAGTGAACATTCATTAATATGTTTACAACATTAATATGTTTACAACACTTTGCGACGCGAAAACAGTGCGTAAAATCGGATTTTGTGGCCAACTGTGACAATAATTATTTTTTAACAATTTTAAGAACTTAGTGTTCATTATGGATAATATTTATATTAAATCAAACAGCAGTATTCTTCTTGAAAGTAAAATGAAATGAGCAAAAAAAATTTGTTACACTACTTTCATCTTTTCAATCTTAAAAATCTTTATAATTAATATAAAAAAGTATTTTTAGAGGACGATTCCCTATACTAAAGTTAACTGGATATATCTACATTTATTTAACAAAAAATTATTAGCTTTTTACATTTTGTCAATCATTTTACCGGTTAGGAGAAAGATCTGTATAAATCCATTGTAAAGAACAGTTGTAAAGAGCAAGGGCCAATAAAATTTATAACCAGAAAAGGGACTACACTTTTCCGAAGGTTTTCGTCGCATTGAATACAAATCTGCTCAAGATTTTGAGATATCCTGACGTGCAGCTGCAGAAAATACCGGTTTTGCCCATTTTCAGTAAGTTTTTATGGCAGAACAATATTTTGTTCGTAATTTGGCAAAACGGTAATTAATGATCTATTCATCAGGTTTAAAGTGTGTTTTTAGACATTTCGATACGATTTTTTTCATCGTGTTATCGAAATTTTCGTCAAGATATAACGATGATTTTCTTATATTTAAGTAATTGTATGAAATGAATTAACAAAATAAGGCCAATCTTCTTGCTCAGAATTGTTCCATCGCGTCAAGATTTTGAGATATCCGAACATACAAGTACATCAAACATCGTTTTTGCCGCTTTTAGTACGTTTTTGTGACGGAACAAAATTTTTGTGTAATTTGGCAAAAACCAGATTACGAATTCGTAAAAAACCAGAAGTGCATTCATCAGAAACCGGAATATACTGTGTTCCGATGGTTTTCGATGTATTGAATCTAAATTTGACCACAGAATTGCTCTATAACATAACGATTTGGGATATCCTAATCCAAAAGTCCAATAAACGAAAATCATAATCCTGTTTTAACAAAAACTTCGATAACTCGATGACAAAAAATCGAATCTGAATTATTAACACCAATTTTTTTAGCTAATGAATAGCACTATCTGCGTTATGTCAAATTGCAAACAAAAATTTTGTTCTGCCCCGAAAACTTACTGAAAATTAAAAAAATGCAGTTATCATTTAGTAAACTTTAATAATCAAAAGCTTGCTATCTGGAATTTGTTGCATTGTCTACTAAATGCTTCGTCCAGGACGCAACCTTTCAAAAATATTCGAAGACGTTGTCCATTTCGATTGAATTTATTAAATAAGAGATTACTTGAAATAATCGACAAAGGAAATCTGAAAATCGGGTTGTAAACAGATTTTCCTCTAAGGGAAAAGTACAAGTGTCATGCCTGTTTCGAAATATAAGTATAAAACTTGCCTAGTATAAAAGGTTCTAAACGTACCTGATACAAATTTGAAGTGGGAAGGATAATTCTTTACTGCGATCTGCGATTCGATTTTTATCTTACCTGCTAGTTTAGGGTGCGATACTTTCTACTGTCTTTCGTCAAAAAGATAAAAGTCGTATAGATGTTTTTTTCTTTTGCTAACATATTAAAATATTTCAAATTTTTGCACAAAAGTAAAGGTTATTAAAAGGAATTGTTAATATTTTTATAAACATTATTAATATTTACAAGTTTCATGTATTAGTTGTTACATAAATTTTGAATTCTATTTATTATTATTTTTATTCCTCTTTAATTAAACTTTAAAATAGTTATATTTCTAATAAGAATAAGTTATTTTATGGAGATTATTAGTAAACATTTCTAAAAAAGTTCAGTCAATTAAATCTAATTAAACATTAGTACAAGACGCAAGGTACCGCATTTATCAGTTGTAATTAACAATAAAACTAAAATAAGAATAAATTTTATTTAACATTATATATATTTCTTATTTCGGCAGAAATAAAATATCATAAAAACATAAAAATGTTGAAATAAACGTTCAAGATGTAGGAAACACGTAGAAACTGAATAAATACTTTTTAAAATGATATCTATAAAAGTTTAATTATATCTAATTCAAGTACTCAAAGGCTATCATCACTATTAGTTGATTAATTTAAATTGCAATATTAAAAATATTAAAAATTAAATAATAACTACTTTAAAATGACTTTCAAATCGATATTGAAATTCCCGTTTACGGAAATGCTCTTGTGATGTCGTCATTCCTGCCAGATGGTGCAGGTAAATATTTTTATTACGGACTTGTATCTTTAGCAAAAATCGGTTGCATTCGTATCTATTTTTATTGGTTCATAAACTTGGATTATAAAGAAATTTTACTGCAATTCTCTAAAAGTATTTCGACGGTTGATCGCGATATGTAACCGGCAATGAAACATTTTCAAGTATGTTTGGTATTTGCAGATCGATTTTCGGGTACAATATCTGTAAAATTAACTGAAAAAAAATGTCTTTTTTACTCTCATTATATTAATAAAATTATCAGAATATTTATAAGAAATGATTATGCATTGTACTCTTTAAATTTACCATTAATAAAAGCGTGTTGAATAAATTCATTAAGTACAGAAGTCTAATGATTTTGACTATTTTTTTATATTAAAATTTGAATATTATTATCTGAAATTAAATTTACGATTTCTAATGTAAGACATCAAACAGATTATGATTAATTACGCAATCGAACTACTAAATTCAGAATTAATGTATTTCTAAAAGCCGACCTTTCTATTGTTTCATGAAGATTTACTAAAGATTTTTGTTCTTATATTTAATGAACTCAGTTTATTGGGGATCTTCGAAAAATATTTTTCCGTCCTTTCGATAATCTATTCAAAAGTTTATTGCACGGTGTACCTTATAATTTTATTGCGTTGTAAAACGGAACAATTGACCTATATTGACTGAAAATACTGAACAACACAGTAAAACGCCTTTGTATTCCTTACGACGTCATCATAAAACTGATGTTTACGTTGAAAATATTTTCGCTATAGTTATTTTTCGTTTGATAAGTGAATTTTAGCGAAAGGAATAAAAATTACTTAAGATGAAGTGTATCTTCCGGTCGTTTTCGTAATAATTGTTAGCTTGTAATTGATTAATCTCAAAAAAGCAAGATGTAATAAAAAGATCGTATTAAATTAAAGTTGGATTAATTGGTAGTTTTTTGGAAAATATCTCAAAACCCGACACTTGAAACCCTAATATTAAACATCTGGACAGGTAAAAATCTCTTTATTCCAAAACCCGAAAACACTGGACCCAATTCAAAACATTTATTTGGTTTTAAAACTGTCGAGTTTTTGAGATCTAACGTATTGGAGGAGTTTTTTTATTATAGGCGGACTGTTATAAAAACGATAGAAAAAATGGCTTTGGTGTACAAATTGCCGTATTTTGATGTCTAATATTGGCACATTGTTACTGGGTATCCATATAACTAAGTATGACATAAAAAATGGTGTATTAACTTCTTCAAAATGAGTAAAATCTCTCGAAATTTCGAGGAATTTATATGCCAGTACTAGTTTTTTAGGTGCTCAGTACCGGTTAATCTATGACAATATTGGGCATCTAGATACTGGTTACTATATTACTCAACTAGTTACTACTTGTAGTCAATAATAACGTCCCTGAAAATCTAATTACAATTCTCTGTTTTCCGAGTATTTGACAATCTTAATGAATACATTTCAGGAGGTAACTTAGGAATTGTGGAGTTTGTTTCATTAATAAAATAAAGTACCACTTCCCTCATTATATTTCAGGATTGTATTATTCAAACTCTTTTTTTGGAATTAATTTTCACCAATATCTCAGGATTTGTATGATTTGGAATAATGGAACATTTTTGATTATGAATTTACCATTTTTAATATTTGTGAACATTCAATTAAAAATTTTACTGATTACGGTTCAAGAGCTAATTTAGCACATTTGGAGTTTCTACTCCTTTCTACGAGTGTAATAAAGCTCCACTTCTCTCATTGTTTTACATTATTGTATTACTCAAACCCGGTTTCGTCAATTGGTTTGGATCGATGCTCCGGGTCTAATATTGTGAATTGTTATCAACATGGAAAAATCATATTTTATTCGTTTTCTAATGAATATGATTCGATTCCGGGTGGTAATTTAGCATTTTTGAATTTCTAACTCCGTTTCACGAGTGTAATAAAGTACATATTTCCTCATTATGTTGTATGATTGTATTTCTCAAACCCAGTTTCGTCAATTGGTTTGGATCGATGCTCAGGGTCCAATATTATGAATTGTTATCAACATGGAAAAACCATCGTCATTTCCAATGAATATGATTCGATTCGAAGTGTTAATTTAGAATTTTTTAATTTCTAACTCCGTTTCACGAGTGTAATAAAGTACATATTTCCTCATTATGTTGTATGATTGTATTTCTCAAACCCGGTTTCGTCAATTGGTTTGTACCGATGCTTAGGGTCCAATATTGTGAATTGTTATCGACACGGTAAAACCATATTTTATTCGTTTTCTAATGAATATGATTCGATTCCGGGTGCTAATTTATCATTTTTGGATTTCTAACTCCGTTTCACGAGTGTAATAAAGGACATCTTCCCTCATTAGGTTGTTTGATTGCATTCCTCAAACTCGGTTTCGTCAATTGGTTTGTACCGATGCTTAGGGTCCAATATTGTGAATTGTTATCAACATGGAAAAACCATATTATATTCGTCATTTCCAATGAATATGATTCGATTCGAAGTGTTAATTTAGAATTTTTTAATTTCTAACTCCGTTTCACGAGTGTAATAAAGTACATATTTCCTCATTATGTTGTATGATTGTATTTCTCAAACCCGGTTTCGTCAATTGGTTTGTACCGATGCTTAGGGTCCAATATTGTGAATTGTTATCGACACGGTAAAACCATATTTTATTCGTTTTCTAATGAATATGATTCGATTCCGGGTGCTAATTTATCATTTTTGGATTTCTAACTCCGTTTCACGAGTGTAATAAAGGACATCTTCCCTCATTAGGTTGTTTGATTGCATTCCTCAAACTCGGTTTCGTCAATTGGTTTGTACCGATGCTTAGGGTCCAATATTGTGAATTGTTATCAACATGGAAAAACCATATTATATTCGTCATTTCCAATGAATATGATTCGATTCGAAGTGTTAATTTAGAATTTTTTAATTTCTAACTCCGTTTCACGAGTGTAATAAAGTACATATTTCCTCATTATGTTGTATGATTGTATTTTTCAAACCCAGTTTCGTCAACTGGTTTGGATCGATGCTTAGGGTCCAATATTGTGAATTGTTATCGACACGGTAAAACCATATTTTATTCGTTTTCTAATGAATATGATTCGATTCCGGGTGCTAATTTATCATTTTTGGATTTCTAACTCCGTTTCACGAGTGTAATAAAGTACATATTTCCTCATTATGTTGTATGATTGTATTTCTCAAACCCGGTTTCGTCAATTGGTTTGTACCGATGCTTAGGGTCCAATATTGTGAATTGTTATCGACACGGTAAAACCATATTTTATTCGTTTTCTAATGAATATGATTCGATTCCGGGTGCTAATTTATCATTTTTGGATTTCTAACTCCGTTTCACGAGTGTAATAAAGGACATCTTCCCTCATTAGGTTGTTTGATTGCATTCCTCAAACTCGGTTTCGTCAATTGGTTTGTACGGATGCTTAGGGTCCAATATTGTGAATTGTTATCAACATGGAAAAACCATATTATATTCGTCATTTCCAATGAATATGATTCGATTCCAGGTGCGAATTTAGCATTTTTGGATTTCTAACTCCGTTTCACGAGTGTAATAAAGTACATATTTCCTCATTAGGTTGTTTGATTGCATTCCTCAAACTCGGTTTCGTCAATTGGTTTGTACCGATGCTTAGGGTCCAATATTGTGAATTGTTATCAACATGGAAAAACCATATTATATTCGTCATTTCCAATGAATATGATTCGATTCCAGGTGCGAATTTAGCATTTTTGGATTTCTAACTCCGTTTCACGAGTGTAATAAAGTACATATTTCCTCATTATGTTGTATGATTGTATTTTTCAAACCCAGTTTCGTCAATTGGTTTGGATCGATGCTTAGGGTCCAATATTGTGAATTGTTATCAACATGGAAAAACCATATTTTATTCGTCATTTCCAATGAATATGATTCGATTCGAGGTGTTAATTTAGCATTTTTGAATTTCTAAGTCCGTTTCACGAGTGTAATAAAGGACATCTTCCCTCATTATACTGTTTGATCGCATTTTTCAAACCAATTTTTGTCAATTGTTTTGGACCGATGATCAGGGTCCAATATTCTGAATCGTTATCAACATTGAAAAACCATATTTTATTCGTCATGTCCAATGAATATGATTCGATTCCAGGTGCTAATTTAGCATTTTTTTATTTCTAACTCCGTTTCACGAGTGTAATAAAGGACATCTTCCCTCATTATACTGTTTGATTGCATTTTTGAAACCAATTTTTGTCAATTGTTTTGGACCGATGCTCAGGGTCCAATATTCTGAGTCGTTATCAACATTGAAAAACCATATTTTATTCGTCATTTCCAATGAATATGGTTCGATTCCGGGTGATTATTTATCATTTTTGGATTTCTAACTCCGTTTCACGAGTGTAATAAAAGACATCTTCCCTCATTATACTGTTTGATTGCATTTTTCAAACCAATTTTTGTCAATTGTTTTGGACCGATGCTCAGGGTCCAATATTCTGAGTCGTTATCAACATTGAAAAACCATATTTTATTCGTCATTTCCAATGAATATGGTTCGATTCCGGGTGATTATTTATCATTTTTGGACTTCTAACTCCGTTTCACGAGTGTAAAAAAGGACATCTTCCCTCATTATACTGTTTGATTGCATTTTTCAAACCAATTTTTGTCAATTGTTTTGGATCGATACTCCTGATCAAATATTCTGATTTGTTATCAATACGAAGCAACCCTTTTTTATTTAAACATTGGGATGTCCCAGGTAAGATAATCGATTAAAAATTACCCTTATATACCGATCGGGGTTGTTCGCGTATCTCCGTTCGCCGGGTTCGCATACGGGGTCGTTATCCGATAGGGTTGGCCTCGGCTCTCCCCGGCAGTGGGTTATGGGCGTCGTCGGTCGGTTCCACCGCCTCCGGAGGCTGCGTCGGCACCCGCCCTCTATTCGTCCTCTACCCCGACCACTTCGGTTTGATCTTTCTCCTTCGCACCAGCAGTGTTAGTCGTGGAATCATCCTACTCCCACACGTATCGTCCCTGTCGTACCGTCCGGAACCTCTAGAACCCCAATGGTGGGGAGTCTTGTGCCGGTCGAAAGCCCGAATAGCTACTCAGATCGCAAGTAGACGTGGAGGAGCGCGCGTCGTGTGTACCAGCCGTGCAGCCGGTTTGTTTTCCCCGTTTGGGTCCTTACCGGAACCGAAAATCCAGGACAAAACCACTTGGAAAATTCGGGATTTCCCACCCGACCACTCGGAGTTGTCATTGAACTGTCGGAAGTGTCGTAGCAGCGTTGTGATTAGTCGTTTGTTGTGATTCGAGAAAACGAATGGATGTGACAGTGCAATTCGAACAGGCGAAATCGTGAGAGATTTCGCAGTCAACGACTGACGTTGTGGTGGTGCACCGGTGCGAGGAATTGTTCCTATTTTTTTTGTATCTTTTTTTTCGTGTTCTTCGGCGATTTCGTCGACCCGCTCGTTAGGCGGGGTGCGAGAAAGTGACTCGCAGTTAATTAGTGGTTATATTGTAGACCGCGTTAGCGGATTAAACAGCCAAAATTCGGGTGAAAAACAGAGAACCGTTACCATCCTACGCGATGGAAATATCCGACGAGTATCAGGAAATGGGGAATCCTGGTGGAGGAGTTGGCGTCGCCGTGGCGAACATGACGATGCCGCACCATCGTCACACACCAGAAAGTCCATTGGTAAGTAAATAAAATATTTATATAAATTTCATATGCAGTTAGTTCCGTTTTAAATGACAGTTCTTCAATTGTTCGAAACTTTGTCTGACTTACCACATCCCTAAAACATCGATTTTTCCAAATTTTCAAATTATCCGTTTAAATGCGTTTGCGCAAACGTCGACAACCAGATTTTAAACCGGTATCCTCATATCTGACACATGACAATTAAATGGAGTTTATTGTTAGCAATTGTTAAGTTATATGTAGATCCTCATTATAAAGTTTTGATAAATGAGCATGCAATGTTTTTGACACGTCAACCTCAGTGGATATTACGTACTAATTAATAAAACTCTGTATGTTTATTAAACATTCGAAGAATTCAATGAAAATTAAGTAAAAGTATTTTATAAACAATATTGTATAAATAAATCATATTTGATGTTGAATATGATTTTGAATATCAACATCATGTTCAACTCCTTTTTTTTTATGTTGGATATGATCATTAATTTATGTTTGTCATTAGTTTAACTAAACATTTAGTCCTGTTAAACCGCATTTAAAATGAGACGGGCGGTTTGTATTGTCGATTAGTTTATATAACGACCATATTTAATTAATTATTTTTGTCAATTAATTACCGATAGTTAGTTTTCAATTTTATTAACTGTCAAAAATGACGAAAAATGATTCTTTGCTTAATTTGGATTTAATGGAGAAAGCATTGAATTCACTAATGTTAATTGGACTAATACAATTCCAGTTTAAATCAAAATATTATGATTTTCAATGGAGAATAATAGCCGTGATTAACGTTAGTAGCATGGTATTTCAAACATTAATTTTTCCTGGGGAATTTTGTTCATTCTTATTCATTTAAATTTTACTAACAGATTGAAAATCGAGTATGAAGTAACAGATGACTTGGTTTAGGTGTTAATAATAGTTTTATGAATTATTTAATTGATTTTAATTATAAGATTAATGAGAGTCTTCGTAGATTAGGTAATTTTATTTACTTTTTTCTAGTACTGTTTTAATTTTTAGGTTAGGAATTTAAAATAAGATTTATGCCATTACTCAAGATCGAGGGCTAATATAGTTTGACGTCAAGTTATTTTTGATTGATGTCATCCTGTTTCTCGATCTACGATTTGAAAAAACGTTACTTAAATACACAACGTTTGTATGTTTTTATCTAGTTTCGTGGAGCTTTTTCCGGTATTAACACTTACGACTTAATTAAATGCCGTGATAATAGAATTGTTATTTTTGGCAGACGTCAATATTGTATCATCTAATTTCGTCTACTATAAATACGCATTAAGGAAACTAGCATGTTATTGAAGGAGTATGTAACTAGAGAATTTAAAAAACTTTTTACAGAATCCTTGGAGTCAATTCAAAATGTTGAATCAAAACTTTACTATTGAACATCTCTGAGAATCTGCTTGAATCTTGGCAAACTTTTAGGGAGCACTTTTAAAGAAAGTTCTATTCTGAATTGTATATTGAAAAACAGGATGACATCAATCAAAAGTCACAGTCAACCTATAAGCAATTGATTATAAATTCCAGACCTAATCTCACGTCTATTATTAAAAAAGATCATTTTAAGTTCTATTACGTTCCTTATGTCAATCACTTCTATGGTGGCATTAAAAAACTTTATAAATTCTTCTAAGGAATTTTGTTTAATTGGAGCAAATATTCGCATTTTGTATTTTGCTTATCGATAATGTCGTTAAATTGGAAATTGTGATAGGTTTCTAAATTTAGACCAGGTTTGTCCATATTTCTTTTTTATTGTTTAGCATAAACTTAATTTTTTTAAGGTGTACATTAAAGCAGTATTTTTTAATTAAAAAAAACGAATATAACGAAATTATACTCGTATAGTAATTTGCTCCAAATGGATAATTAAAATATTTATATTTTACATACGGGTTTTTGACCTCCTTCATAAACTGAGATTTATTTTCTTTTCCTATCACTTTTAATGAATCATAAATGAATCGATTGTCATAATTAAGTCGTATGAAGCGTTATTAGATCGTCGCTAATGTCATTCGATAATTCAATTAAATTGAAATTAACTAACGACCAACACAGGGTATAAATATATAATATACAATTTATTATTGTTCGAAGTTATATAGTCAAAGTTCTGACATTTGAAACCACTTGTATTAATGATAATTAAAACATTTTTACAAACAACTTTTAATTTGGTAAAAAAAGCTTATTAGTACATTTATAATTAAATTCTATTTGCATATAGCAAATATTTTCTGGGGATATAAACATTTTCGAGAATAATACAATTGTTATTTGTACTACTTAAATTAATTCTCAAATAAGTCTTGATTTGAAAATTTATTTTGTTACTAAAATACAAATTACTTATTTTATTTCTGTTATTTTTATCTACAAATAAATATCAATTGTTTGTGTTATTCAGAAATTTTTATTTAATCAAAATCAAATTTTGGAGCAAATCGAAGAGAGAGAATTCACCGGTTCTAATTAAACACCTCCGAATCCGTTCTTAAATTTACACGTCCATACGAACTATCTAAAACAGACGTTTAAATACGGAAAACATTTACAATCGTATATTAAGTGTTTTACATATGTAAGGTCAATGAACTTTGTCCACCGCATCCGAACTTTATTAAAATAAAAGCTAAACACTAATTTTTATTTTTTTGTCTGCTTTCTAAAAGGCGATGACGAAAGTAAATATTATTTTTAGATTTCTAACAGTATCTATCTATTTTCATACATAAATAAATATATAAATATATCTTATAGAAGTATTTATGATTAGGATTATTAAATAACCCAAATAACGCTCTATAAAAATGATATTGATATAAAAAATATAAAATTCTAAGTTAGAAATAATCCGTATACAGATCAAAAAATATTTCTGAGACGAGGCGTCATCTCGCATTATCTTTTTCTTTCGATTCTTATTGTTTTCTTGAATGCTACTTTAATAAAAGGCAATCCCATTATTTCGATCTCGATAGAATAATATTGTGTCGCATCAGATAAATCAGTACGGACTTCGAACCGGTTTTTGAAATGTGATATGTGAGGTCCAACATTTATGTCAATTTCCGATGTTATCCCCCGACGTCTTTACACGTAATTGTCTCTTAATTTAATTCTATTGTGGTCCATTTATAATTTAATTTTACAGAATCTTTTCCCATCATTTAACGAAAAATTCACGTTTAGTAACATTCCAACTGGAATGTTATTTCATCTCCATGTGGTTAGCTCCCCTTTTTTTGTTGATTTTCGACATTCTAAAAAATGGAATTAATTTCCTGTAACGGTCTATTTTAATCGTCAATATCAAGTCTTCCTGAAGACGACCTGAAGACAGCAATAAGCTGATAAAACATTTGTTTGATACTTTCAATACTTTTTTATCTAAAATGTTCATTATTTAATATAAATTTAAAATTGTTATGCGTCACATGAACATCTGTCATTTCGATACTGTCGTCGAGTAATTTACAGTCGAATTTATCGCAATTACCTACGGTCAATAACGTAATCATCGGTCTCTTTCATATCGAAGGTAAAATATCTGGGGAATTCTACGGAACTCCACGTTGCATCTCGCATCTGTCGGATGCCGATTGTGCACCGGCGGATTTTTTCCATCGTTATACATTTCCCGCTGTAAATAAATGTACGGACCGTTAGCCATTCTCATTTCACACGAGGTCGCCACTCATAAAGCGAGACAACAAAGTTTGCTTATTAGTTTTGACAATATAAGAATCCCGTTCCGGTCCTAAAATCAAAATGGCCCCAGAAAGTTCGTACATCATCCTCAGACTGTCTGGAAAATTTAAAAAATTTTGTAAATTTGTGATAGTTTTGTTTTATTTTTGTTTTTCTTGATGATATATAATTTATGGCTTAGAAGGAGTCACGTGATTTTGCAAATAACAAAGTAACAAGTACGAGGTGTTGCCTGGTATATTATGTAAATTATCGACTGCCGCAGATAATACTAACAAGAATATCCTTGGGTTGAAATTCTTCCGTAGTATTTTCGAACCTTCGATTTACGATAAAAATGTTGGTTTTAACGCGAAACCAAAATTTGTGTCATGCGACATTTTCTTACCGAATTAGTATCCTGCGACGATATTTACGATAATTGATTTTCCTTTGTAAGTAAAATTATTACCCAAACATGAATTAAAAATAATATGAAGGAAAAAAGGACAAATTCTGTAGTGATAAGAATTCCAAAAGAATTAAAGGGATCTATTAGTAAAACAAATATTAAAAATGTAAACCCAAGAAAGATACCTGATAAAATGATTAAATTTGAGGTTAGGTTTAGAGACAATTTTATCAAGGAAGATAAAAACATTTAATCTTTCCGCTTCTAATCTTTGCATTGATTTAATCGCGTACTGTTGAAAGTATTCAGCAAACGTTAGAAACAAACAAAACATAACAAGCATAAAAAAAATAAAACTAACGGAAAATAAAAAACGAACCGAATGAAACATAATAAGTAATTTCGGCATGTAAACAAACCGAAATATATAAAACATTATACTATCAAACTGACAAACATTGTAGAAAAACAAACATAGAAAACAAGTCAGATACAAAATGCAAGAAACACTGGCAAAATCAGTAAATGACGAAACAAAATTATGAAACGGAATAAATAAAATATCAGACAAAAATAAAAACCTAGAAAACGTTCGCAATGAAACATACAAAAACAATCGAAACGAAAGAAACAGGCAAAATAAATACAACAAACAGGAACAAACAAAAAGAAACGAAAAAAACAGACCAAAATAATAATAACAAACGAAAATAAACATGGTGCATGAATATGAAACACATTAAACAAATCGTAGCAAACGCTAACAAAATAAGTACAGAACAAATAAAAACTAAGAAACATAAGAAACATGAGAAACCAAGAAAACATCGTCGATGCAATCGACAGAAATAGACGAAATAAAGTAAACAAGAAAAATAGTCTAAATATTGTGAAAGCTATCAAACGAGAACAGAGAAAATCCAAATAAAAACTTTAAATAAACAAAGAAATAACTTTAAACAATTGATCGATACTAAGTTGTTGCAGCAAAAAAAATATTAGAAACTGAAGAAACAATAAAAACAGTCACACTAAGCAAACAAACCAAGACCAGAATAACATTAAAGATTTTTTTTAAAGTAAAATACATTTTTTAAGACAAATCTAAAACAAGAATGGCCAAGTTAATTAATAGACATCTTAGAAAAGAAATTTCTTCAGCATTCCGTCTTGTATATATGTATATATAACGCAATCCTCTAGCCATGACAGGCCGCGGCACGTGGAAAATATATGATTTTCTACTGGCAGGCGGTGGTTTTGAATGGATATACATCTACCGCTGAATAGATAATTATAAGGCGGCGCTACCGAAATATATTTTCAACAAACAACGTATTTGTGTTTGATTTGGACTTGACACTCGTCATTCAGTTTTTCATTGCGCTCAAAAACTCGATGCTTGACAATTTTTAGCATAACGGAAGCTTTTAACTCCGTATTTACTGTTGAAATTACCGTTTTAGTCCAGTCATAACGACATAGACAGCAAAAACTCTTCTACTAAATTAATTAACGGAATTAATTGCAAAACATTAGAATAAATAAAAAAAAATAATGAAAATGATAATGAGGTAAAACAAAGTTTTCATTTTTCACGCGTTACAGACCACGCAGTATACATTTTCATAAACGAAGCTCATACATAGTTTCGAAATGACACCAATTCATTCAAGAAAGATAATTGTTTTAATACGTAGCAATTTAGTACTCGAGTTGGAAAAAAGTAGAACGACGGGATTTTTTCTTCTTCTTTTTTAAATTCTTTTGATTTGCGAATTATCTTTTGGTATCTCGACGGTCGTGAAGTTTGTATCATTGCAAAAATCTTAGAGGGGGGAAACTGCATCCTAACTCTCAGCTGCTTCTTTTTTTCGAATTAGACAAAACGCGACGTCTTCTCGTAATTTAATTGTAACATGTAAGTAGCGGAAACAGTGTTCAAGAAGTTGCTTCTAATTAAGTCGAAGTGCAAATAGCGGAAATGCGGATAATAAGTCCTGTATGACTTTGCAACTGAGAGAACGACTCGGTAGGAATATTTTAACTATAAGTCTCTCGTTATACCATGTACAAAATTGAAATGTTGCGTTTGTTTCTTCTCGCCGCCGCGGAGTGCACGACGAAAGTACACGAGGTTCGTTTAGGCGATAATTAACGATTAATTATTTTTTTAGTTTGTGTCATTATTTCTATTACGAACGACAATCTTTAACAGATTAGTTACTTATTTTCATTTAAACCTTTTTTTTAGTTTTCTTCGAAGAAATGGTTATTTTAATGAATTTTCTGCATGTCGTGCTGAACAATTGATTTAAAAAAAGTAGAAAATAGATTGACAGAAATAACTAAATATTTGTTAAATAATGTTAGCTAAATTAAAACTTATTAAGATCGATACAATTAATTTTGATTTTCATAAACGAAAATCAGAATAAAATATTTAAAAACCATTGTTTATTTATTGTTTACAGGTATAAAATTATATTTATAAAAATGATTTTTAACATGAACCAGAAATAACTAAATTAATTTAATTTAATAAATAATATTTTGTATTTTTTATTAATTCAATTTAATTAAGATAAAAATAATAATATCAATAAAACAAAGATGTTCAATACAAATTTCAAATGATTTGTTTCATTTGTTAATTTTAAATAATTTTGTTTTATGTAGTTAATTTTTAAGGAATGTTTGACAGTCTAAAAATAGTACTTTATAGTCCTAGGCCGTAAAGTTCAATTTTACGTCCTCGTTTGGAAATTGTGCGCATAAAAAAAATAATGGAAAAAGCTTTATCGATCTATTATTTATAATTTCAAATTATATTATTAACTGCAACAATATTCTTAATTATTAAAATTGGTTCTTTATTATTTTTTTAATCAATCGTAAATAACAAAAAGTTAAATTACGATTTAAAATATTAATCAATTAAATTTTTATTTTAAATAATTATTTTTTTACAACAATTTTTTTACGAACTTTTATGGCTTAAATTTAGACTTAAAACATTTTTATATTATAAAAATTAATAACTTTTATTTATCGTTGATATTTTTCTCATAAAAAATATTTTTAATACAGCATATTTTATGAATTATCTTCACATTAAAATCAGTTTTTATTTTTTTGTAGCGTTTACGGTTTTTTTATTTAATAACAATTATTTACCGTGGTATATTTTATCATTAAAAAATAGTTTAAATTTTCTAACAATTAACAGATTTCAATCAATATAGGTTTACTTGCTCAATTACATTTGATCTAATATGAAATAGAGTATTTTATTTTTTAAAGATATCCATTCCCAAGAAATTGTTAGGGTCATTTAAAAATCCATTCGAAAAAAGCCTTGACCAAGTCGAAAACTCGGCAATGTCAGAAAGCGACATTTTAGAAAATACGGCCGGTAGCGCCTTGCCGCCCGGTCGGGTGGAAAATGTCCATTTTCTTTCGTGAAAGAAAAGAATCGCGGAAGGAAAATCATTTTCTCCAAGCTGGCTTTCGCTTATTATCGGCTTCGGAAGCCGTGTCGATCATTAGCTCACCGATTAGTCGTATTGTACCGGGGACCGATAAGACATTCGCTCAGCGTGTCATGTCTGCATGCACTTACGTGCACCTTTATCTCGTCACACGTTCGTCGTCGATATTAGCCTCGCCAAATGCACCTCGGGAAATGCATATACATATGAAGCTTATTATGCATTATGAAAAAATCGATTTAGCTTTGTAAATCGGAATGAGTTAAATGTCGAGGAGTTGCGTATTGTGATTCACCAAGTGCGTCGGCGACGGCTCGTCAAATCCACAACAGCTAACGACTTGACACATTTCGGTAAATGTGCGTCCATGTGGATTAGATTTAGAGCGAACACATACTGAGATATAAATACTCGGGCCAGATGCTTGGCGCGAGCCTACACCCTATTGTGTTAAGGTGTTGATGGGGTTCGTGATTTTTTTTTCATTTTCATGTGATTCTAGAATTTTGTTCCCTGGTCAACACATTATTATATTTAAATGGTTTTTACATAAAAAAAAAAAATAATAATAATAACGTTTAAAACTATAGATATTAAGATTACGCAAATGTCTGACTGATGACTTCTAGCTGAGGGTCAAGTAGTGTTGCGAAATAAAAAGACGATACATACATATATTTCAATATATAAGTAGACTTTTGTGAAAAATTTATTAGCAGGTATATTAATTTCTTCAACGCAACTTGCATTTCATTATAATAATTTTTAAACAAAATGCAAAATAAACTCGCACGTAACGCGTTGTTTCATGAAATCGTTTAAACGTATGGAAATAATGCATTTGAAATTGTATATTTCAATATTGTAAAAAACAATATTACAAAGCGGTCATTTTCTCGTTGAATTTACATTACAAAAATGATACCAAAACGTTTAAAATTTATAAGGAATTATAAAACGTTATCTGTTAATGTTTGCTGCAACAATTCCTGCACTTCCATCAAGCGTTATACATTTGCAAATGCACGTCCGTTTATAGATAAATTATATTACATGTGTCGTTTAAGAGAGTCGTTAAAACGATATTTGTGAAAGACGGCTAATCGTTTTTCTTGTTGAAACCAATATCGCAGTAATGACAATTGCTATCTTCTTAACGATGGGCAGAATAGGCACAATGGCATTGTTTTCCACGACTTTTATTTCAAGTTAAGCAAATAAAGTCATTGCGGTTTCGAGTCCAAAATCTATATGGTTTGTGAAGGTCCAAAATTTGAATTTGTGCTCATCATAATGGTAGGGGAGGCCGGGGTATTCTTGGACACATTTTTATTTTGTCCAGAAACTCTACAAAAAAATTGTTTTTTCTCAAAATTTCAAAGCTTGATTTTGTGGTACAATAAATAACCTTTCATTTGGTACCAGCAATTTGACCTAATCGTTGAAAATTGTACACTCTGTATCAGCTGGCGCAAAAAACTGGTTTTTGAGATTTTAAAAAATCTCGGAGTATTATTGGACAGTCTTGTAAATCGATAAAAAAATGAAAATTATTGCTGGAAAACGTTTATTTGTTAATGAAAACGAAAGAATATCTATATTATAATGAATAAAATAAAGTAAGGCACAACTCAAGTGAACACCTCGATCACAAGCGATACAATGGGCTATGTTTCAGCGATTTTCTTTCTCGGGCACATTTTTCTTGCAAATTATGCAGAAATCAGTATTTTCCTCCGCATCAGTGTCCAAATCACAGAAATGTCCAATAATACCCCGAACGCTCATTTTGACAAAATGTCGGCGTATAAGTAACACAATGCAAATTCCATCAAAAACTCTTATATGCGTCAAAAGCTTATAGTTCCAAGAATATTATAAATAATATATTTTCCTGGCTAAAATGATCAAAACGCTAATTGAAGAAAACACAAAATAAGTCAAGTGCTTAATAGAAAATAAGATTATGATAAGACGAGTCGATGCTAGTTGATGGAGACTCCAAGCGTTACAAGCGGGAAAAATATCGCGCTGTCCAACAATACCCCGACCTCCCCTACTAAAAATGGAATGAAAATTAACAGAATCAGATGTTAGTCATATCAATAATTTGTATTTCCCGCCACTGACCCAATCGAAATCCATGAACTGGAGGGATTCGTATGGAGTGGGATGATACAACGATAGGGTAGGAGCAAAAGATTCGCGACGATCCGCCGAGTAGAGAGTAAGGGCGGGGATTCCCCTTCCGTCCAATCGGACTCGACTCGAGTGCGCTCACTTACATCGCTTACATTCTCTCTTTCCTCTTGTTTTTTTTTTGTACGATTTCTTTTTTCTCCTCTCTTTCTTTCATACTTCTCCCCTCACTCTTACTCTATCTTTCTTTCTTTGGATCTTGTTCTCTTTTCACCTGCAGGACGCCATGTCGTGACGTCATCTCTTACGAACAGCAGACAGGCGTGCACTTATTACGTGCAATGTGCACCGTGTAAGAAAATTACGGATGTAGCGCCGTGCAAGCTCGTCGTCTCTTCAAGTGCACGCATTTGCTCACATCTTGCTCACCAACCCCACACTTAAGTGCACGCTTCCTGAGCGAGGCCGGACGCAAAAAGAAATATATATAGAGGGAGATAGATAAAGAGGGCGGAGTTGTCATATATTTATTCACTTTCTACAAGGTATAATGATGATTGTCAGTCTCTTCAGAATGCAAAGTATTTACATATTAGACTAGGGCCGTTTTCGACAAATTTCAATATCTAAATGCTAGTCGCGGAATCCTAAAATTATTAGAATATGTACGTTTGCGGATTCCAAAAAGCTTTCAACTTTCACACGACACTGAAAATTTTAGGAGAATGCAAGCTAATAATTGGAATTCCTGTCAAGACCACGTCAAGACTTTGAAAACTGTCGTGCTAGTCTTCACGCTCTCCTAAACTCCTGCAGTCACGAAGTCAGGTGGTGCATCCATTTGAGTGAATGATAAGACCCTGGGGGAATTCATTAAATCACTCGGAATAACTTTGAATGAGAGCAAATGCATATATAGGCAATCTCAGGGCTTAACAGTGGTTCCGAGTCGAATTCATGAAACGAATTCCCAAATAGACACGTACGGTTTGATTGGAGTTGATAAAAACTGCACTCAGACATTGCTTTTAAAACTGCAGAGTTTGTGTGAAACTTAATGCCCGGAATTTTTTTTGATCGTTATTTACCATCTTCGTTTCGTCGATTCCATATAATCATCCTGGATAGTTGCACCATTAGTCAATCAGTATTAAAATTTGCAATTTCCCTCAGTGAATTCCAAAGATGAAGAAATTATAAAATTAATGGGGATTGGCTCCCAGCGACATATAAAGATCCGATTCTTATTATTGTTAGTAATTTTTAAATAATATGAAGGATATGCCTTACATAATTAGTTTTTTCTTAACCGCTGAAAGTGCAGCTTACTTTACAACTCGATAAGATAGATAAGAGGATCGTAAATAAAAGTTTTACTTCGCTTTCACTGTTAATACCTTCGTTTACGACGCATCAATTTTTAATTAAAGTGGAGTGTATGGATTCTTTCTCGATGCGAGGTCTTTCGGACGGACTGTTGTATGCGAACCCACCGCGGTGTTGGACGATTTGGCACACCTTTTCCATTTTACGGCCCATCTTTCCGATCCGAAAAAGTAAATCACGACTGCCCATCTGGCGTTGTTCTAACGCTTAAAATATTCCAGCGCATATTAGCATATATTTACAAAGGTCTTAAAAGAAACCTATCCCCTTTGAAAAGTGATTAAAAACAATTTTTTGTTTGCTTGGAAATATAGATAAAAAGGTTTGTTTCTTTTGACTTTTTAATTTATCAAATGTGTGTCGGATGAGCGACTAGCCATCAGTCTATTGTTCGATGGGCTTTTGGAGAAATTCATATTAACGGAACGCGATTCAGTTATTTTTCGTCATCGTGGTAATTCACGGATAAAATGGAATATCGTGGATTAGCGTACATCCGTGAATGAGCATCGCGAAATGTGTTAACGTGCTAAGACCGATCGGTAAACTCACAAGCAAAATGTAATTCTTGCACTTCCAGTAACCAGAGCACTTGTGGAAAATTTGGTCTTGTGTTTCAAAAGACAATTTCTTGCGGGCTACACCGATTAGATTAAAAAAGATGTACAGAAATAATTCTCAAACAGAACACTGCCGTTAACAAAAGCGATACAATGTAGCAGGGGCCCATATCGAGAAATTCCTCGATAATTTTTAAAGTATAGTTGTTATAAGAATTGTCCATAAGAATTGTCATTTTTACGATCGCATTTTTCTCGGTATATGGCGATTTCGGGTTCGAACTTCTTCTCACATTAGAGGCAGCATTTATTATTGTAGGTTGCGGTCTCGAAATTCGGGCACGAACTTTCGATGGTCCTTTTGTAATTGGTCAATCAACGGAGGCCACGATTGAGGCACGAAGGGGGCGCATATACACGAATATACGGCGCGCTCGTTTTACGATAGCCCTATAAAAATCTCATAATTAGATTTCGGAACTAATTTCCTGGCGGAACGCCTGAATCCACCTGCGACTGTTGGCGGATCGGCCCTCGAAGACGCTCTATAGTTTCTCTGTTTAAAAGCCTCCCATGTGATGGTAGAGGAGGGGCGCTGCTTCTTTAAAATTGCAAAACTATCTTGGCATCTTCTTTTTCGCCCTCGGTTCGCCGTTTCCAAGCGGGGAACAATGCGTAGCCCTTTTATAACACGGGGAATGAGAATGGAGGAAATTTGAATTAATGGCGGACGAGCTGCTCGAGAACGCTGATGGTCCCGATAACGGCCGTTTCGACACTTGACGATTGTCTGTTGAATAATAAACAACAATAATGAAATTTAATCGAAACTTCTATAGTAGGTTTATTTGTTAGGTTAGCTTAGAGGGACACCTCTGTATTTGTTTATAAGTATCTAATAACGCCGGTTATATATCTCAGATGGGTCGGATTCCACCTTCATAAACTGTAGGTCCCGTTGCGATTTAGCCCCATTTGGGTTCAGAAAAGTCGACGTAAAATAATATATTAAAAAAAAAAAAAAAAAAAAAAAAATTATTAAGTTGAGGAGTTATGCATAATTTGGATAGATACCCCATGTATCAGAAGGAATAGGAACGATCAAGTGACATTGAAGAAACTATTATTTAGTTTTCAGAAGTGCGGAAAAAGTAGTTCTCTTAGAATTTATGTTTCAATAAAATGTTTCCTTATACTAATGTTAAAATTTCAAGATAAGCAGTTTATTAACTATTTTTTCCTTTGACGTATGCAATTTAATGTCAGTATTCGCTATAATAGCTACATTGGGTTCGTGCTGCGAGAAATCGATGATTACTGCGTCACATATATATAATACCTTGTTCGAGCAAATGATGAAACAAGTTTTATCGGCATTTGCGCCATTTGATGCTATTTAAGGAAGTTATAACTAACAGTACTAAAGAAACTATCGCGAAATAACGTCGTTAATAAATTATGCCTATAACAGCATCGATTCTGGGAGAATATTGTAAAATGCTCAATGGGAAACGTCCTCGTAGCATCCGAGCCAAGTCGAATTCGCAATAATTATTATTCGTTCCTGATGATACTAGGTAGCGTAATTACTTCCCGGCATGACAGTCGGACACACGCGATAAGGTCGCAAAATTACAATATTTTCAGATCGACGCGCTCGTTATCTATCGGTTGCGGAAAAAAAAATAATAGATCGTCGATAAAGCGGTCTTCGTGCCCTATCGTGTATTACGTATCGCATGCGCGGTTAGCTCCCCGGGAATGGGAGATCGAGACGCGATCGAGTCATTCAGCTACCAATGACAACGATTGCGATTGTCGCGTTGCGGATTCGCAACATTCGCACGAGGCGCGTATGTGCGCGCGCGCACAACGTCGATGCCTCATTGGTGCCTCACTGCGCCTGATCCTGATTCAGCGTGGATATCGCGATAACACGCACGAGGCAGATTATAGCTGAGAGAACGTCCGAGTGGTGGGGCTACGACTAAAAGAGGGCGATCCTGGAGTCCCATTGGCTTGTTCAGCTGCATACTCCTACGCCCACTTTTATTCATCCCGTCGACTCTCATTCCTTCCACTTTATCCCCGGCTCTGATTCTCTTTTCATTTTTATATGACCATACAGCTCCTCAATGATTCGCGAGAATCCTTTTTGAGCAATGGACAATTGTTAGGATGCCCACGTTTTTTTATATTATTTTACGGCGACTTCTCTGAACCCATATGGGACTAAATCGCGACGGGACCTACAGTTTATGAAGATGGATTCCGGACCACCTGAGCTTTGGTGTTCTTACTCACTTATAAACAAATACAGAGATGTCCCGATGGCAGATGGCAGAGGCCGGGATCGAACCAGGGTTTTCTGATTACGAAGCCGATGCTGTACCAACTGAGCTACCGCCGCTCTAGGATGCCCACTTTTATAGTATAGAAGCGCACAATTTATAAATGGAAAAAATGTCAAATGATGTTTTTTGGATGAAGTTGAAACTAGCCTAGCCCCCTATTCCCACTAGTCTCTACTCCCATTCTGAATGATGCTATGATGCTGAAATTAATTAACGAGTTATAAAATTAGGAGTAAGAGAAGTAGGAGGTAGCTTCATATTCATGTTTTTTGGTCGCAGTATCGATTCATATACAAATGTGTTGCCATACATAAATAAATCTCGACCATTAAACAAATATCAAGAGCGTGAAGGAAAAACGCGGATACAGACGATAGTGGCGTGATATAATGGCCAGTTGATAAAATCATGGCGTGCTTCCAACGTCGGTATAATTCGACCTAGGGTTTCGATTCCATCGATAAATCCACAGCTCCGTGAATAGAATAATCGTGATCTTCCGCGGAAATATACTGTATATTATACAATACACATAATTGGTTCAGAAACAATATAACGTGATCCGCATACTGTATTGTTACGAGTCGTACCGGTATCATCATTTATGAAGCTGATCATTCAAACTTTGTTGTATGGTCTTCCTTTTGAATTCATGTTAAAGAAAATTGTGATGATGAAATAATTATCATGGTCGTAACAGGACACACGTCTCCTGATTCATTTACGCCATTTTGGTACTGAAAGAAAAATATGTCCAATTTAGATGGAACAATAAGGGAAGCAGGGTGGGTAGTTAAAGCATCGAAGTCCTTTCTTACAATTTATGCTGCTATGGTAGGCACGCATCCAGTCACAGGAATCCCCCACTGTAGATCTTTGGGAAATTAAAATCTCTAACATAACGGTCTGGTCTGATGCGTTTTCCCATAAACAATCACGAATGGCAAGAAAATTCATATACATGGTATAATTGTGATTTAATTATAAGTTTACAAAAGCACCTGATATTTAAAAGCATTACTGTAATAAATCTTAACTCGAATAACTTTGTGATACAAAAAATTGGAAACGCACAGTTTGTTACGTAAGGATACGTACTTTTTGTCGGTCTATCGTATAATGTTCGTTCCAAGGCAAACGGACGTGTAACAAACGGCAAATCTGCGATGCATATTTGTAGCCCAGGAAAATTGCCCACTTTTCTCCTCTCCCTTTATACTTCGCTCCCTCTCCTGCTGATCTCCTTGCATTAGCGAGTAGGTTGGTGCATCGCGTCGATTATCGTTATATCGCGGTTACTTCATGAATACGGGAGAGCGAATGTTACGACTGTTCCCGATACGTGGGTTTCTCACGTAAATTTATTGGCACAGAGGCATTTTTCTCCTTTTATATTCGCTGTATACAATCGTGACTCGTTATTATCGACGCCTGGAGGGTGTTATTTTATTGAAAAACTCGATCTTGCATGCGAGCGTTGTACAGCTCACTTCCCATGACCGACGATTACAATGCTAAAAAAAGATGTTGGGATGAAGAAGAGTTTAGGGCCAAGATCCATCACTGATCATTCGCGAAATAGTAAAATTAACTCGACCTAACATTTCTTCGGCAGTTAAATCATTTGGTATCAATTATACATTTAAATCTATGATGGAGGCAGGGAAAACTAGAAATGGCGGCAGGCAGTCACGTGGTTGGCATGAAATCTCGACAATACCATCGGAACATAATGCGTTGAAAATGGGCGTTCTATTCATTCAGTTATACGCGTGTCGTAGGTGCGTAGGTACACAGTCGGCGAGCCAAAAGAGGTTTTGTAGGGAAGATGCAAGTATACACATAAGCCAGTTCCTGCTCGTGTAGTTTGTTTCTCACTCTAGCATAAGGTGGCTGCTGTGTGCAGCGTAGCGTGTGGTCGCCGGTGACTGCTGGAAAATAGACACCGTGCAGGTAATAGGCCCGGCACGAGCCTTAGAAATATACTGTTCCGTCTTTTGCTATTGCGGTGCGTTACAACTGCGTAGGTGTGGGTGACCACTTTGTCCATTACTCCTGGGGAGATATCCATTCTGCCTCAACGCGACAATATTCTTCCAATTCTGAAAGAGTTGTAAGCCTTTCTTCTCGTTACTAGATTTTTTTAGGATGGGTGGTTATTGCAATTACATTAGTTTCATTGTTAAGAATTTATTATGCAAATGTTTTAATTAATTCTTGTAAAATGGAATATAACATAGACATACATTCGGGCTTCCTCATCGACATGTTGATATCAAATACTCTGTTCACGTAACTAATGAATTATCGAGCAGTATATGTATAATTAACGAAATCATCGCAGGCCCTATAGTTGTTTGCTTATCTGTTTCTCCCTCCTTTTCTTATCTTCTCTTGACACGACTTTCATGCAACAGAAAATAGCACGCGTACAGCTAAAAAAAAGAAGTCGGTTAACGACGTGCCGCGAGAGGAGAAGAAATCGGTATACCCTTTGGTCGCCGCCTTGGTCGTCAAATCCGAGAATCCGAGATGTGGATACACGGCGTCCTAAGTAAACCACGATCTCCATGGGTACCCGCGAGGGCGACGCGAGAAACGGGTTTTCCTTCAAACCCGTGCAAACACCAGGTCCTCTTATTGACTCTTCAACTTTACTCCGTTTTACCTTTCGCTGGATGTGGACAAGTTCGCGGCTTGGCCACCACGAATGGATCATCCAGGTCATCGACTTTTGAGTCCTCCCCTCTTACACCCTCGTTCCTGGCGATGTCTTTGCCCCGATCCGCGAACTCCTTCGTGGAACGGCACTCGCGCGGACCGTTTCCTTTAATTTTCGAATGTTTGACGAACTTATATTAGCCGATGGAACTCTCCCGTTCGCCCCAATCGCTGATCTTTATTCTCGAGAGGTGGAGAATGGCGCAAAGAATAATGCCGAGGAGCGAGAAAGAAGCGATATTTATTTTAGCTCAAAGGATCAGTTTTATGAACAACCAGTAAAAGTAGACTCCCAATTATTTACATGATATTTACATGACTTCTGATTTTCGAGGGGGAACAGTTTGGAGTAGAACCGCTCTCTCTTTAATTGATTCTGTCAGTGGCTGTAGGTATCAGAAAAATACTGGATACAAATCCACGTTGAATAAATTTTACGTTCTAGTATACCATATTATTATATCTGCTCAAGATATAAAGTAATGAACGTCTCGGCTGTAGGCGTTTGATAGAGGTGAATAATAGCATAACCAATAGCATTTAATTTGCGTATTGACTGGAAACTCTTCACGCCACGTTATTTCTCAACATATTTGTATTCAAAACGCGATAGATCATGAAGGATAAACTTACGACCAGTGTGCTTGGTCCTGTTAAACATCGTTCGCATAATTCATGGAAGATTCATCGTTTTCCGGCGATCTCTCTTTTTTATCAGTAGAGATCGTGTGAACTTCGACAAGACGCGCTTTTAATTGTTGACTTATGGGGAAAATTTGAACGTCAAATATTTCGATAACGATTCGTCCGAGATTGCGTCTGCAATAGAGACACTAAATCGTGGGAATTCATTCATCATCTTTTAATACTTCGATCTTCAAGTTTGTATAGACAGATAAATTCTTGGAAATTGCCGCAAGTGTATATATCTCACAAATGCGTGAAATTTAGTTAGTATCTTTTATATTGTCACATTTTACTAATCATGAATTTCATGATATTAGTCGACGGATATTTGCAATTCAGATGAAAGAAATTCTTGGTACTATTCATATAAGGTAGTAGTTATATATGGGAACTGACAGTAGTCACCAGATGACTATCTGCAACCTTAAACGTGAAAGATTTTTGCGGATACTTTGTATGGAGGTGTTAATTTACAAATAGTCCCATCAAGTAACACGAATTTTAACAAATTTTATAAAAAGGGAGTTGAATTCGGACGACAATACTGCAGACAATAAAACAGCGCAATAAAATCTGGACGGATGGAGGACAAGGCAGCAGTCGCGACCAGCGATTATTTTATTAATCGTGCTTTGTTACCAACATAATTATCAATAATCGATTCTACGTAGCGGCAGGTAGAGATTGTTTAGTAAAATAACGAGGCCGAAATGCGGTGCCGTCTCTGTTGCATAACGGGCAGTGCTTTTACGCAAGCGGAGCTCAGCGTGCTTTTAATGTATCGGAATAGATGCCTGGCGTATCGTCGAGTGTCATAATGTAGCGTCGTTCGCGTATCATTTTCCGCGTCGGTGCCTAGATAACGTTGTTGCAATCGACGCAATTATATTTTTACGATCCGCGCCAAGGCCTGTATTCCGTGACTATTAATGCAGCGAGTATATACGAGCGCATACATGCCCAAGGCATCGGTGAACATGTACGAACGTTGGCATGCATGTGTACGTTTGTAATATGCCCCGATCCGTGCAAGGCTTCGCGCCGGTACCCAAGAAATAACCTAAATACTTCGATATATTGCCGGCAGTTCCGCGAAAACGATCTTTTTTTCTAACGGCTCCTGCCTTCCCCTTCGGGCATCGCACATTCGAAAAAGTGCACGCCTCCTAGCCAGTGATTCCAAACCATGGAGGTGGTGATCGATAACATGGAAATTAGCAACAATTGAAATGTTGTTTGATGTTTGGCGAATACTTAATGTACGCTCAAGTAGGGAATAGTGACGAAAGTGGAGTACCTTCCGCTTTTGTCGTCATGTGGTACTGAAAATTGGAGACAAAGCCATCATCATCTATGATGATGAGAGCTGCGGTGGCTCAGTTGGTAAAGCATCGGTTTCGCAATCAGAACACCCTGGTTCGATCCCGGCCTCTGCCATCTGTCATTGGGACACCTCTGTATTTGTTTGTAAGTGTCTAATAACGCCAAAGCTCAGGTGGTTCGGATGCCACCTTCATAAACTGTAGGTCCCGTCGCAATTTAGTCTCATCCTGCCATATTTAATACATTTATGTTAAAGATGGTAAATGAAGGGACTTAAAGGTGACATTTGTTTCGATCAGTTGATGGATGTTATTAAAAAGAAGATCTGGCGGTCAGAGCACCCCATCATCCACGCACTTCTAGGTTTAACTATGTCCATCAGTGTAGTTAGATTTTCCATCACCAGGCAAGGTTGCAACGCTGGTAACTTTACACTGTACTTTTTATTGCGTACATTAATACCTGCCATACATGATCTCCATTTCTTTAACGGGAAGCGGAGATCTGTGATCATCGAGATCTGGTGGCAATCAGTGTAACTACATGAAACATACATACTTGACTTTTGTATAAATTGTTAAGTATATAGTGCCATCTTTCCTTAGAAAACTGAAGTTCATCACGCAAATATTAAAATAATATAAACAAAGAAAAAAACAAAGTAATAAATTAAACATTTCGTTAAGTTGTAATGAATGCTATTACGCAAGCGCAACAGAAAATTAAGAATCATGTTTTAAAGCAGTTGGAAAATAAGGCTTTCTTAACTTATCTCGATTGCAAAATAATTTTTTACTGCTGAACGTTATAAGTGAATGCTATTGTGTTTCGACGATAAGAAATAACCGGTTTAAAGATGAGACGTAAATTTTGTTACTACTTAATCTATTGTTATTACCGATATACATAGTTTTTTCTTTCATAGCTTTGCGGCGATTAATAGTCGACCCCATTTTGGAATGGAATATATATTTCATACTTGAAGCATACATTGCCTCCATTTCTGAATCACACGTAATTATTGTATTTACAATGTAGGCTACGGTACTTCTAAATAAAAACTCGGAATATTAAGTGATTGATGATTTGAAAATGGTAAAAACATTCGTTGAAGGGAATGAAATAATTTCCACGTAATTCGAAAGTTGGAAAATGTTCTTGAATTTAATTTCTACAATCTCTTACGTTAATTAAACATTATTGTATTACATTACTACGAAGTTTTCTATTCGCGAGAGAAACATGTGACTTTTTCATGAGAAACTACATTTAGCTTCCGACGAAGTAGCTCCCTGGTAATTGCGAAATGACGGTTAATTTGAGTTCGAGATTAAAGAAATTCAACTCGATGGGGAAATAATACACAACATTGTATTTTGTAGACTTATTCATGTTATGCATACTCCACTTTACTAATTGACAAACCTACAATTGATTTAATTTAAAACGGGGAGTTTTATTATGTTCTATTGTTTATTTTTTTCAAACAGATATTTTTATCATATCTTTTTATATTGTTGAAAAATATCATTTCGATGTAAAAAAATGGTTTCCTTTGTAAGTAGAATTCATTGTGTGGAAATAATTATTCTGTCACATATTCCACGAATTCGACGCAATTTTAAAAATTATTTGAAAGGAAAATATCGATTGTCACTTTTTAGATTGCTGCGAATGCATAAATCATTATGCATCGACATTTACATATACCGCGATATCGACGGCAGATAGAGAGAAGCAGAAAACACGTCAAACAATTTTGCGGACCGAAGCGCAACTGAGTCGTTGATTTTTTTTAGATTCACAATGAAGCACATTGTTGTAACGAGAAATTAAAAAATGTTTTGCAATTTATTGAAATTACGTAAACAAAATGATTGAATACAGTTCCGCCTCTGTTCCAGTTTTATATCAGGAAGAAATAACTTTTTCATTTAATTTTTTTTCCAAGGTAATATTGCAAATAGAATTTATTTTTCATCGTGGAAATGTGAATTGTGTAACGCGAATACATAATAAAAATCCTAATCAGATCTGATAAACAAACATGTTGTAGGGCTTCGCTAGCTTACCTACTGATATTTTCATGCTTTACGTACTATCGCAACCATCAGGAAAAATAACGGAACAACAATAGAGTCATGAAAAATTTAGCAGTCCTTGACAAAGTAACATGTAAATTGGTTAGTGTTCACTGATAAACTCGAAATTATTTATTTCTATTTATACGAAAAATAAATTTAATAGCTCGAAACGGGACAGTTAATAATTTCACATAATTACGCGCTATTTGTACAATTTTTGTGAATACTTTCCTGCCATTATCACCTTTTCTTTATTTATCGTTCGAATCACCGAGGCGATTGTGCGTTGCACATAATACATAGAACAAATATTAATTTCTACGTTTACCAGGAAGTATAATCATTCGGCTTATATCATATCAGATTATGTCACTAAATCATATCCGTTTTAAAAGATTACGTTCGGAAATAAGTTTTCAAAAAATATACTACGTAATTCCTCTAGAAATCAAATATAGTAAAAATTTATAGTATTAAGTCAACAACCACAGTGGGTGATTTAATTTTCAAGCATTTTTTTTTGTTTATCTTATCGGGCGTTATCAACTCGAGCGATCTCATCGTGTCACTGACCACTCCACAAAATTATTCCTTTCAATCCTTTTAGCTCGTACTGGGGGAATACACGTATACGGTAATAATTGAAAAGGAGCGATCGGTAATGCACTTAGGTATCCTGTCGTAGTATATTCGTGAGGTAAAAATAAAAGCTCGATGGTCAGAGACCGACTCCATCACCGAGTGGAAATTGCCGCCGCCAAGAATTATATATATGCATATGTGGTAGCATGCTTTTAGGCCATTACATCGTCTATTTGCAATGGCTGACACATACATACACACACAGGTAGCAGGTCCCAGCATTTATTGTATGCTCGAGTCGTGGTTCTCCATTTTGCGTGCCCAGAGTAGGAATAATTTTGTAGAAAGTATCTGACATATCGCCGAGTAAAATAAGGACAATATGACTTTATAACTATGCAGTTGTCTTTTGCCCTTTTTTACTCCTGTCTTGGCATACGTCATCGACTGATTTCGATTTGTGTCCGACCAAGATCATTCGTGGCCTTTGCTTCTCTTGGCTGTCGTACGGATGTCACGACCGTAGACTTTCTTTTCCGGGAAACTCCGTGTATAATATTTTCTATTGAGTTTCTACGTCTCGTATTTTATTGGCCGATGGCAATATGACCCCCCTAGGTTTGTAATGATTTTTCGAAAAGTTCCTGTACTTGGAAGAACGCTCTTGAATGCTCATTTCCTGTGCAGTTGAAATTTATTCACTGAAATTTTGTCGGCTTTCGTTATTCTATTTCCGGATTTTACATGAATTATCTGTTTATTTATTAATTTATATTTAATTTATGCAAATTGAATGAATTTGTATTTTTGTAGATATTTTTGGTAAATAATTATCATTTTATTTAAAATGCAATTGAGTCTAACAATTTATTATGGTCTAAAATGCGTTCATTGTTTATTTTGTTAAGCATAAATTTGTAGAACACGACTTACAACGATTTGCTGTTGACTATAGCCAATAGCATAAGGTTTCTTAATATAATTTGTTCAGATTGAAATATCTCAATATCCAGTTAAGTTCTCAATATTGTTGATCGATTTATACCTTATCAAAATAGGCTTGTAAGTTGTAATTAAATTAGCCTATTTTCAATGAAGATTGAAACGATGAGTTTAGAAGTTAGTAAAGTTTGTAAGATGAAAATGCATTTTATATCTTCCTGTCACATATTTACTTGAATGAGTCATGGTTTACAGGTAATTCGTGCAATATTATTAAAACATATAATTCATGGCAAGGGTGGCCTTCTAGAAACCCTACCTGCAAAGAAAGCTGTCATCGATCCATGCAGAAATACGATCCCAGATGAAAAAGCCGCATGGTATATTAGTCTCAAATTATGCAGCGTTACTATTGACAAAATTCTCTTTTGCTTCTAATTAATGTTTTTCATTTACGTTCAGTCTTGATTTACGACAATAATACACATATACGTTTATTCATTCTTTTTCACCTCAAATGATTGATGTCACGTAAATGACGCAGCGTTGCGTGGAATCAAGCAATAAAAATAATAGCCTTTATGAATGAAGTTATTGCAATTGTACTTTTGTTTTATAACGATTATTATCTTTCAAATGTAAGTTTGATAGTTCAATTTATTTCAAATTTTCGTCATGATCTTTAATAAACGCATAATTTTTTTTGCTTAGAAATTCCTAGCAAATTTCACGAAATCTAAACGTATAAACTAAGCCGTTCGCAATCGGACAATTAGTTTTCAATCTATTAGGAAAAAAGAAAGGCCGCTATAAACGCGCATCGTGTCGCAACGTGGTTTCCGCGCAACATTCCGTTGCTCTTTCCCACTTGTAATCTTTAAAATACATTCATTTTTGAATAATTGCCCCGTAAATTTCCAGTATGGAATTAAACGCTGAAATGAAATCCTTTCGAGTTACCGCGGCAATAAAGGACCGCTGCCGCGCCAATTTTCATATTATTATATCCATAACCCGATCGGCAATATAATTCTCGTATTTAAATTTTTTCCCCACCGCGACGGTTGCACGCGAAAATCATCGGGCACACCTTCCTCGTCGATATTATTTGGAAGTGGGAAGCCGCGTAGCTTGGCTTAAGGCCTCCCATAGCCGAGGCAATACGCTTTCAATCGTTTAAGTCGAGCAATCGTTAAAGTAATTGCGCCTTAAACGGACGTAAAATCGAACCTAGGTTTTGCAACTGTTTCCGAAACAATAACTTCGCGCCGGGTATGCACATTGCATGCCCCGCTGCTGCTGCTACAGCCGCTGTCTATACCTACGCTAGCAGCAATAACCCGACTATGCATCGGTCGCGCTTCCATCGCTAAACTACCAGTAAAAAATGGGAGCAGACATTACACGCTATTCTAGCTAGATTAAAGAGGCCCATTTCAACAAATGGGAGCTGTAATGAAATGGAATGTCAATCTCTTAACGTGGCATGCACCCGTTGAACTAACCTCAAAAACAGTGGTCATTTATATCACGTGCATCTATCACATTTGCTTGCTAGATCGTCAAGACAACCCGGTTGGTATTAACTATCCAATTATTCATAGTCCTTGTGTAAATCAGCCTTTCTGTCATATCCTGTGGTATCCATCCTATTATTACTTGAATGCTAGGGTTGAACCAGGTGACCATACGAAATTCCCGAATCCAAAACATCCTCCATTTAGTTCCAACAATGAAACCTCCTCATACTAAAATCTTTAATACAAATCCCCGATTTCAGAAACCAATTTATTAAAATTCCGGAATTAGGATGAACTCCTTACCCTGATTGGAAAGTTGAGTAATACAAACATTCCAGGTCAAATATATATCATACTAGCAGCATTACAAAATGATTTATATGAGTCCCATTCCAATCCAGTGGATTGTGGGAGAGAATTGACCTTCATCGGGTCATTTGTGCAATTGGTCTATAATTACTCAAATTTTCTGAAATCAAACCGTTTTCTAATTGTAATTCCGGAACACTGCCAATCGCATTCACACGACATTGTTAGCTACCTAGATGCTTCATGACGCAATAAGGCTAATTGAATCGTGAGAATCTAGGGGCGCCTGACACGTTTTCTCACAGTCGGCGTCGGGTCAAAAACGTTCGCCGGTTGAATGTTTCACTGATTCCATGTAAAAACGTCCATCAGCCATTTTCCTAATTTACACTCAGCGTCATCAATAGCGTCGATTAACATTTCCGCGCTGCGCATTTCCATTCAGCCGAGGAACATGCATAATCGTCGAAAATGATTTGTCGCCTTTGAAAAAAATATACACGCCAATCGTAAACGAACAAAAGCGTAGCGACGAAGGAGACCTGCATGCGGAAACACGCGCGCAGGAAGAAACTTGGCGATTATTGCGCGTTACAGAGACATCATTTTCGCCCGTACGGAATACAATTAGCAGTAAATTAGCATACGCCATCGCCGGGGCACCGATAATAAAATCCCGCATATTACAATGATTGCATCGGATTTTACAATGGCGTTGTCGACCACAAATTATTAATTTAATGGCCCGCGGCCGAGAGCTCGCGCTCGTATGGCGAGAGAGAATTACATATGTATTCCAGCAGGGTCCGTGGCTGTCTCTGCTCGTCCCATCGGCGTATACCTGCAGCCAGTTACCGACAGCAAGTTAGAAAATATCTTTGAGCTTTGACACGTGTGACTTCAAAAAAATTTCCCTCTCTTCGTCCATACGCTCGACGTCGATATCTGACAGCGTGGCTGATCTGCTGTGGTAGAAAAAGGAGATAGGTGGATGGTTTATTCATATTCAGATTTTAAAATAAATCAAAGAATTTTTCAAAATTGATTTAAATTCCACAAACATTAGGGACAGAATTCTGATCAGCCATAATGCCTAAAAACCATAACGAGGCTTCCGGCAGGTGCAGTGAGATCGAAGCTATCAGTCTACATTGTCGGTAATGTTTTTAGTTTTTCAGTCAGTTGAAAATAAGGCGGGGATATTTCGGAGGTTAAAAGCTCCTCGGCCGTGTCGCGCCATGAAACTCCGAAACGGAGTTTCGCTTCTTGACGTCTGGCGCGAGTTACATTCGCTCGTAAACGCGTCTCGTAACTCGAGGCGTTATAGACATCGCCGGGGTATATAAACGTCTCATCCTATGTACTTACCGAAGCAAAGGCCTCCCATGGGCGGTGTATACCCATGTTCACTGGTGTGCGTGCGATGGCCGATACACGCACATTTCCAGTACCACGAACGCGTGCGCTCGCAAATGCGATACGCGCATTGTACACCAGGCGGTGTACACCAAGTTCTCGAGAGACGAAATAAAGTGTAGGCACATAAAGGCGCGTACAGGCATGTCGTTCCACGCTCTACAGCCGAGGATATCTCGACTCTTCACGTTGCCCACGGGTCGTACTACTATTATTAAAGCGTACCTGCTACACGTCCGCGTTAAGAAAATAACGCCATAATGCTTAATGCACTGTGTATAGCCGCTGATTTCCCGATTAGTTTCGAACCCTTTGTTTACATACGCCAAAGCCTTTTTCGTGTCAGGAAATATGAAGTTTGTTAACGTTCGACAAACGTCGAGGGACGCAAAAATCATGAGTCTTCCAGACGAGTTCGTAGGTTCAGATTGTTTGGGAGTTCTATCTATTGAGATTATCCTATAGCGATGGCAACAGAAAAGTATTTATTACAGCGTTTTATACTTCGATATACAAAAAGAGTTAACTAACCGGGCTTTGGGCGATAACTGATACGAAGAATGGGATCATTAGATGGGCTGAAAGGCGAAATTAGCATTGGGATCGAATAAATCGAATAACCGACAATTGTTCATGCTGGACTGCGGTAGAGTCGCGAGTGCTTAACTGCTTTTAAGAGGAGCTGGCAATTTTAGTATCGAGCCTTCTATTATGCCACGGGTGATGAAACCCACCCAATACAATCTGGAATAGAATAGACCTCATGATTGCGTGTTCAAGTGTTTTGTTTGCTCCATTTCAACATTGCGAATTAAGTGTGGCCCAGATCTGGTTAGATTTTTATGCCATGAAAAATAAATATAAAGGACACGTTGGTTGCTGATAGTTTAATTATGAGGATTCGGAGTTTCATGGGTACTATTTTGATTATAACCATATCAGTAAATCAGAGAATAAATAGATTTGTCTATTCGATGTTGGGGTTGGTGCAATTTAATTTCTAAACTGTCGAATAGTCTCGATGATAATTAGATCCCCACTTCTTTTGGGGTGTTATTTAATGGATCTTTAGGTATTTAACCAATTGGTGGCTCAACCCATGAGCAAACAATTGCCCAGAGTCAATTAATGATATAAGGTACCTTTTTATGTATTTTCTATTGGGAATTGAGTTCCCGAAAACCCGGGACTATAAACATTACGGAGTATCATTCTTTCAACTTCTACCTTTTAGTATAGTGGTTACAATAAAATTGTCACAACATTCACTTTTGATGTTCAAAAACTTCAAAAACCTTTGTGGTACAGTAGCTGAAGATGTCAGGAAGAATCTTCATGGGAGGAAAGATATAACCGGGTAGGTGCGAGCGAAGTTTGAGATTCGAAAGAACGGACCGAGCCGTGTTTGGAACGCTCTCGTGGAATTCGGCTATTAAAACCAAACTCCGAACGGCCTATAAAATTCGTCTGGCCGCGGTCGCGTTGTCTGCCCGGCGGAGTATGCATCAAGCTCTGTGGTTATGGACTCGTACCCGCTGCACAGGTGTCTGCCCCGATGCCTGCCTTCGCTTCGCCAAGTGAATGCATTTGCTCTGCCTTACCAGCTTTTTTATTCGCTCCTCGTATTATTCGAGGTATAATTTTCACGGGAGTTTCGTTATTATTCGGCGGACCGATTGCCAAGCGTCGCGTGCAGTTCCGCCGTGCGTTTTTCCGCACATTCCCGAATTACGGTCGAAGCGTATAAGACAGAAATCGGCAACGATCGATCTGTGTGAAACGGACTCGTTTTTGCAAGTAAATATACGACGTCGTTATTACATTCCACGACTCTGATCCTTTCTAGTCGTTCGCTATCAAAACCTGTAATGAATGTTATTTTTAGTCGGATATCGAATTTCTGCCGGTCGAGTTATGCAACTATTATTTCAGGCCGATTGGTGCGAAATTCGAAGGCCGCAAAAAGAGAACAGTAGTAGATAATTAAACTTACACTTACGCGACCGCATTACTATATCGACGACAAAGAATGGCGAGAGTTGTGTACGCGAAAGTACGTGTGCACACAGTTCAGAACCAATTTTATTCAATAGCACCATTCGATCTTTTCAAGTGAACGCTTCGTGCGTTTTATTAAACCCCTTCACTCGATCACGGCCGTTTGACATTTAATTTAATGCAACAATTACCCAGTAGTTGAATAACACTGTACAACTATTTCAGTTAAATCGAATGGATTTAATCTTAGCCATTCACCTTATTATTAAATGGAGACATCAGTTTAATGAGCCGAATATTTATTCGCTCTCGTCACTAGTTCTTGGAGATGTTGAAACATTCGATGACGTAACTCCGCTACACCGAAAAGACCCAGTAGCTTCAGCCAACGTCTCAATAAAATGATTTTTCGACATAGGTTGGAAGCGGTCGTCTTGAGGTTGTGCCTATATAAAGTAGTATATCCGCGAAAGCAAGGGGCCAAGTAATTTAATTAGTCGCATTATTGTATCGGATAATACGCAGAGCTGCAACGAAGGGGTTCTTGTGCATCCGCTGCCCGCCTGGGGCATATTAGTAACAGAATCCGTACAAGGCAGCGTCGCGTTTGATATTACCAACCGCGAGACGTCATATATGCGCCGCACGCTTGCAGATCGACGGCACCTTCCTCGTCGTCTTCGAGAAGAATCGATCGCCGTCAGCATCGAAACCTTTTGTTGCGGCTTTCCTGGGCGAATCGGTCTCGTTGCAGCGCGAGTTCTTTTTTATTGACTGGTCCGACAAAAAACTCCCCGAGGTCTACCTAATCATAAGGTTTGCCATAGCTTCGAAAAACGTTCAAGGATTGTTCCGAGTTTTTTTACGAGTTTTGCCTCCGCCACTTATTGCTAATAAGTAGCACATGCAAGTAATAATAATAACGGTAATAATAACGTGGCAGGATCGGGCGAAAGTTATTAAACTCCGATCATGCTGAAACAATTTCTAATTTCTGCTGGTAATGACTTCGATCGTGCTCCAGTACTATATAAGCCGGTTCAATCGTTACGATCGGGAAGGTCGAACTTCGGTTCGGTTAAACTCGGTTCCCGGAACCGTGCGCTTGCACGCATTCCTATATAGGCATCGATTGATGGCGTTTCATTTCCTCGATTACTAAGAAAAGTAATATCGTAAAATCGTGGCTCCGGGAAGACTCGATCGCGTCATCGGATATGGATGAAAAATCAACTTTCGTCGATGTTTCAGTAAATGGATCATTCATTTCCTACCCTGGTACACTTGATTCGTTGATTAAGTTCAAATCTGTGTATTGATTGAAATTATAAGAAATATTTGTAAAGCTATTTCAAGATATTTTCTTGTCGAAGTTCATTCAATATCTGATTACTCGCTTGAATTACATTCCAAGAAATAAAATCGCTTCTCGGGATAAATCCCCAAAGGCCGGAGATAAATGTTACGATAATAATCACCAAGCTTCCTCCTTCAGTGAAACCCTTAAAATTCGGATTTGTGTCTCGGTCGAGCATAACGTTTATAGATCCTAATCTTGATCGCATTCGAAACCGAGGCTACCGCAAGCCTATAATTATTCTTTGTTTCCGCCAAACATTCTTAATTTTGTCTCTCCGCTTGTCACTTAGTAAGAGTCTCAATTTCGTCCGACAGATTTTCATTGATGCTAATATTTTTCGTTTATGTTGAGTAGTTTTTGTATTTGTACACTGTCTATTGGAAAGTCATCGTGAGGTTGCGACTTTCTTTAAGTGTGCATTGAAATCATGAGTGGAGTGCGAGTGTTACTTTTTCTAGAATTTTTTTAGTCCATTCTTGTTATATGAGATTTACTAGAATAATTCAATTTTTTAATCGTATCTCTTTACGTAATATAGGCGCCCGATAAAGAGCGGTATAGTACAACATGAGTTTTTTTAGAAGCAAAATGCGATATTTTCTACATCTGCCCACAAGTTCTAGTAATAATATTATGCGAATATATGGATATCTTCATTTCTTCTGGAGGTGAACATAGTCTTCGGTGTCGAGGATAAAGAAGCCCCTCATTGTCTTTGCTTATGATATCCCGTTTCTTCCACCGCTTATGCTTCTCTCATATAACTGAATTTACTCCTTCCGATGACGGTGTCACTTGCTCTAGAGTCACTTTAATACGTTTAAATCAGAACTTTGAGATTAAATTTCCTATCAATTCACAGAGAGGGAAATGATATTTAATAAAAAAAAATGATTTTGATACTTATAATTTCAATTATTTCAGAAACAAATCCAAATAGAAATAGATATTAAATAAGTTGATGTCGACAATTGCATGGTTATAAACTATGTCTTGGGAATTTCTGATCCCGTGTCATAAATGGTCACGATCGCCGAAGTTGCATCTTGAAGTTTACTGCTTGCAACAGGCAGTGTTGGTACATGTGTTGGCGTTCTAAGAGTCATAAAAAGTTCCAGGAAGACCGGACACATATTTGGTGTTTGACGAAAGCTCGAATGTATTAGAGTGCTTTTAGAATATTCCCAGCTTGTGATAATATAACGCAGAGTGACATTGTGTATTTTAATATTTTTGAAAATATTTTTTTCGTTACGTAGACATTTTGAATTCTAAAAAATATTCTAGTACCATATTATTTATTTTCAACGATAATAAAAAAATCTTGTTGCTGGAGAAATTGAACTCTCTTTTCTCGTTTCGGGATGAAGTTTCCATTCTTGATGGATTGGGTTAATTGATTCCATCGATTTAACCGACTAATGATACAGAATAATTGAAATTCTCTAATAAATCAAGAATATTACAAATGAAATCAGTACACGGAGTAATATAAGTGATTCGCTAGATCTGAATCACGACAATCAAAATACTTGATTGAATTAGTGACAACAAATAATTTGGATTTTGCAAACCCAACTGCTGAATCCGTGGAACCGACTAACTCAATTGAATTTATTGACTCTAATGTTAACCATCTTTGAACAGAAGGAATTGATTGAGTCAGTGGCTTGAATTTTGAAATCTAAATTAACTAACCCAGATAGCAACGTGAGTTCAACGTCAACTCTCAAATGAGATTAAACCACACGTCTGCGCTCTATCTGAGTGTTATTTGTGTTCTCCAATCAGATGACAATCGCCAATCACATATGAGTCTTGCCTTATTGAACAATTTGCGCACGCGACGCCAATTGGTTGCCCACCAATACTATTAGCTAATCATTAGAAGTATCACTAGTTTCATATGCGAGTAGGAGCAGTGATTTTTTACGCATGAGCAGTCCAATCCCGTTTATTTCACTATTCCTGTCTATTTCCTGAACTCTTGTATGCATTCACATAAGCACTCAGAAGTGAGATCTCCAACATTGGGACAACCTTGCTATAGCGGCCCTCCCTTTTTTTTAACTGCGTCCTTTATTTTAACTTTTTTCGTCCCTTATATTAACTTCTTCTCCTCATGAGTTCCCCCACCATTCGCCATTTGAAAGTGTTCAAAAGAGTGCGGACTGCTGTTTGCGCTTGCGCATAAAGATGAATAAGGACGCCACTATATCTCCTCTCTATGTTTTTATTCTCTCATATTGCCAGTGGTAGGGATGAAGGGATGCGGTAAAATAAGAGAAGAAGTCGCCATCTTCTTTGACTCGAAAAGTTAAAATAAGGGGAGGGCCACTGTATATAGGAAAGACAACAAGCAATCTCATTATAAAATGAATCAAATCAACAATGGAGTACAAAAAATAATGTTTTTGGTGAAAATATCGAAAGGATTGATTCAAATCAATCCTGATCGAAACAGTCTCCCTACATGAAACAAACGGAATTGAGAAAGATTTTCGTCGGGGATTCTTGTATTTTCAGAATTCGATTGGGTATGAGGGGTACGAAATTGTAAAGCGGTTATGGATTAATCGTATCAAACGTACCGACCGGGTCGGCGTCGTTTGGACTCGTGCGAACGCGCGTGAATCTGGAGACTCGAAGGGTGACCACAGGAACCGTACACTCGTGTGCTTGCGAGAAAAAGAGAGAAATAGAAAGAAGGATACAGAGCCAAAGAGTCTGCGGCCACCTTTTCGCGATGCAAAGACAGGGGATCGCCCCCTCCCCTCCGCTCGTTCCCCCTCGTGACTTCCGAACCCTTCCACGCCCCACGAGAGCGGGGCACGCACGACCGCGTCGCGTCGTCGCTTCGTAACGTGGTGCGAGCGGAGCGTAGGCGCGCGTGCGCCACCAGACCCACACTCCGCCACGTGGTTCCGCTCCTCGTACATGATCGACACCGCACCGCGCGAGTTCCCTTTCAAAAGACGCCGCCCGCGCGACTCACCGGGCGCGACAGATCGCTCCGATTTACTTCACGTGCCAATGCGCCGCGCACTGCGCTGACCGCGCTTGATTTTTGTTTAAAGCGATTCGCAGACGCAGAAAACGCCCGCCGCCCTTGAAATTATGCGAGGCGAATGCGGATTATTTCGCGCTGGAACAGCTCCGATTGTCATTCGAATATTCTCAACTTCTACAAAATGTGCATTCTTGCAGGCGGTGAACTGACCAGGTCGATCAGTAACTTCGAAATAATACATGATCAAGTTTTAAGAAATTGTCGACTATGGAACAAGATTTTGAGTCATTCTTCGTCAAATCGATCATGATCTGACATCACATCTCCGATTTTGTTAAAAATTTCAAAAAAGTTAGTACTTGACATACATATGAATGTGGTGAAGGGATTTTTCGAAATTCTGAATATTTTGAAAATTCTTTGGAATTTGTCATCCAATCGATCTTTCAGTTATTTGTTTAATCCGAACCGTGGATGATCATTCGTATTTAGGATTGAATGGGAAAAAAATGGATCAGTTGATTTATTTCATTCCTATGATTTCTTGATTGAATGTTTAATTGAGGGATTTGATCAATTATTATTTGGATTTATCAGTTGGATATGTGACGTCCAATTTTTTTAATCATTCTTCATTTTTAGATGATTAAATCCTCTATAGGAATTACTGCGTAATCCTTAAATGTCCATCCTTTGTTTTCGTTAAGTGGGTACCAACATCCCGACACCTCTAAATCCCGGTGTGCAAGAAACTCGAAAGTACGAAAACTCCCCAATCTTCCGACAGTTTTAAAGTCTGGAAATGTCAAACTGAGAACTTAAAAATACAGTCAAGTCGATGTTTTCAGTCAGATTTTTTAATGTCGCGTTTATATATTGGGTTTATGGCACATTAGGATTTTGGTACTCATCCGCGCTTTTGCTACCCACCCTACAATCATATCTCGAAAAGGTTTTGTAGAACCAACTGCATGCATTCTTTTCATTACAGTAAATGTGTTCAAAGTAAAATCACTATTCCTCGTTTATTTTGTCATTTCAATAATTACGAGTTTCTCATGTTTTTGTTTTGCAAATTTTTCCTCGTATATACAAAGTATAAATGACAAAGCCACGACCAACGCAACATAAATTCATGGTTGTAGTTACATAACTGCAGATATACAAGCAGACCGACATATGCATTTTTTGTTGACCGCAAGTTTGTACGTATTGAGAAATGTCGATGGTGACGTCAACGAGGAAAGGATATTCTTTTTCCGATTTCATTTTTTTATTTAAAGGAATATCATTATAGAATCAGGAAGGATATTTACCTTGGTATTCTATTGTATATTTAAAAATTCCATACAAGGAAATTGGCGCCCAACGAGGGATCTCTGGACACTGCATAATGAAAAAATTAAAATTTACTGTCGGTACTTTCCACGAAAATGTATACAAATTTATTGTTTAGAATTCAGATCGCATAACCACGAACGGAGGTATCTCAGCCTTCGAATATGGTCATTCGGTCTAAATAGATACGACAATTTTTATGCACTCGTCGATTATCATTTGCGGAGTCAATAAAAATGGAAAAAATATGTTGACATTATTATTGGAACCTAATCAGCCTCTAACACAGCATTACGTGTGCCCACATGTACGAATAGCGACGAGTACATAAACTTATAATGAGTCATGCGGTGGACATAAATTCCGTCCCTAAATAGACGCTTACTTATGCGAACGACACCGCCTAGCGATACCGCATCGTATATTCGCATCGTTCTTTTTCCATTTCGAAGACCTGCGTAATATATATTGATATTTATTTATTCCTCGTATCATTTGCCCGAGGCGCAACAATGGTCGGATAAGGAGTTATCGCGATGTTCGCAATTTCAATTCGCAACGTACGCCATAATCACGCACAGTTCCGCTGTGTACTTTCACGTAATGAAAAACTGATAAGCCTCATTATTATTACAAAGCGTTACAGGTCGAATAAATACCACCTGCAAAAGAAAACTGGTATAGTCGAAATTTAATTTGTTCCGATTAAATAACGGAAATTCATTGGAAAAGTCAAATTTTCGGATGTAAGGTTAGATATTTGTTGTTTTTTGGTTAGGTTAGGTTCAACGTTTGTTTCAGTAATTTTTTTGGGAGCAACGTTCGTCACAGCTCGATTTTAATTGAAAATTCGATATTCTACAACGGGTACACCCCCTTTCAACTTCTTTAAATTCCACGGTGTGTTCAGAATCGGCCCTTGCACGAAGACGCACACGCGTCCTTGCGTGCGTCAGTTCTGTACAAACGCGTCGTTTTTTCTGTTTTAATCTCGCTGCGGTTCGTGCACGACGTGGAACGCGCTGCTTTCGTTTTTTACGAGGTGCTTATATCCGAATTTATTAAACAATAAATGTAGAACGTAAAGCAAACAGGGACGAGTTTTAATTAATTTTTATAGACCCGATTTTGTCATGTTTCACTTAAGTACATGCTTGAGATAATCTTGAGTACGCAGTACTGATTTTGATATTTTTGCTCATTTTTTGCCTTTTTGCGAGAAATAAATATTAATGATGTGTATTTTTTTGTTCCAGGTAAGCATCGAATCAGGTTCGACCGGCGACAGATATAAGACCGATGACGATTTGGTAAATATGGCTTTTTCTTTTTTTTTATTTTTTGCAGTTTTCAATGTTGTACTTTAAATATCCAAAATGAAGACTTGACGCAAACAATATATCGTTTTTGTTCTGTTTTATTCTTATTTTTGTATCTGATACAATTTTTAAAACTTTTTATTGTTAACCATCGTATTGAGTCTGCCATTTTGGATTGTTAGAAATTATTTAAAGTATTTAAAAACTCAAATTAGTTTAATTATTGATATTTCATTTTGGCAATCGTTTTCTTGACAATTTATATCAGATGTAATTAATAGACAGTTCTTTAAGCACGGCCATAAGCAAACACATATTACGTATTGCTGTTTATTTCCGTGCACTTTTAGAATGTCGGATTCTAGCAATAAGACCTATATACCGTAGTGCGTACATCATAGATAGATGTATAACCTCAGTTACTAAATAATACCGAACAACTATTATTTTGGTTATATTGTAATTGTGTCTGAAAAATTCAGTATCACAATGTTTTACCGTAGTGTGTTCGATTTACGGAATACCGACATATTTGCACCCGTGACCTGGAGTAGTCTAGTATACGATGGTGGGTAGGAGTTTGGCATCTATCCAAGACTCCTTGGCACTAGGTCTCGTCGTTTTGACATTTCAATCGACTTGTTTTAAAGTCTGAGTTATCATTAGTTATTACGCGAATACGTAAAAATTGTCCCCCTTTGTTTATCGACGTCACTCACAGACGGGAAACCTTGTAGTCACTTCAGTTTGCTGGAATTCCATCAGCCGTTGTAAACGTTTCATATAAAAACCCTTGAGCAAATAAAATTTAAATTTACATAAAGTCGTTATTAACGCGAATATCAGAATTTTTTCGAGGAATGGAAAAAATTGTAGAGTTTATAGGTGGACGTACACATACGGATTTTATATGTAATTGGGTTTTATATCGAAAGAGTTGATTGATTGATCGATCGTAATTAGCAATTATGATGTACGTATATATCTGATCCATGCAGCATCGGCATAGTAAATTACAAGCCACGATCAAATGTGAATACATTGTAACCGAACACGCTACGTTTGAGGATTTTTCACATGATAATTACAATCGATCTAGCTATCAATCAATCTTCTTCTTTTGGTTTCTTTTCGATCACAGTTTGAAATATTTCACTGGCCTGAGATGATATACCGGGTGTTAGAAATAGATACTGCCATGCCCAACCTTAAAAGAAATCACTATTCGGAAATTTTTTCGGTATGTTTCCCAACAGTTCATTCAGACTTACTTCGAACCTATACCAACTATATCGGTAACTTCTAAACATGAATTTGTATCAATCATGAAAGAATATCGATAAGACCATGGGAAACTTGGGCAGTTAAAAAGCACAAGATAGAGCGTCACGAAGGATTCGACCTTCACCTTCGAAATCGAGAATTTGCGTCAGAGGTTGCTTTGGAACAGAACGAGACGGATTGCTGAGAGTAAGGGAGAGAGGGAGATGGAGAGCGAATTATATCGATACATTGCGTGACCGCGCGTTTATTATATACAAGTTTCCGAAATCTCGAATACCCTCTCTCCCTCACTCGCAGCTGCTAAACTGTATTGATGCTGATACCAATGCTGATGCTGTATCTCCACCGCGGCTGGAATATATGTATAATAACGGCGCTTCTTTCTTTTATTTCGTAAGGTTACAAAGCGATCTCGAAGCGGCTCTAATAATTGGATTAATTATACGTCCCCTGTAATCTCCCCGAAATAGCTTAAGAAGACTAGAGAGAGAATTCTGTATTCACCGAAGGATGACTTTTTCGGTTCTAATGAGGCGCATCTTATTCTTCATGATTCTTGGTACTGAAATCCTTTCATGATTCCTGATCAATCACAGGAAATTTTGGCACGTATTCCAAATATATGTCATCGAGCATTTACAAAGAAAATTTACATCACGGGATTACCGCTGAAGGGTGCATCTTACATGATATGATGAATGGATTTGTAGATTCTGTGCTAATGCTGATATGATTGGAATTAGTTTACTCCAGAAAAGAGCATTTAGACTCCTAATTGATGGTTCAGATAATAAAGGATCCATAGTGGGGCCAAGTTGTAAATCAACCAATTCATTTTATACGCCGAAATGACTAAAGCAGCATTCTATTTTAGTGCTTTTAGGTAAAAACACAAATATCGGACTCAGGCATCCTAGCACGATCGAAGTTCATAAAATTCAAGCTAAGTTTACGATTCGGACGTCAGCGTAGTTCACACGTTATTATCCACGATATCTCCTGAAAATGTCTCCAATATCTTAACAGGACTGGAAGAAAAATTAAATATCCCGTAAATTCCATCACGAATCGCGTCAGAATTATTTACGACGTTAACGTGGAATTGAATCCGTGGAATCGTTTCCATATTGCGCGTCTTTCGTGCAGTAGTTTACAGTTGCTTCAAAGACAAACGTAACGCACAATGTTTCTAATTCATTTCTGCGAGTTCGAAGGTGCACTTTTGTCTTTCGGCGTTTACTCGTTTTCAGTCTGGGACATCCTTCTTGCCCCGCAAGCCTTGGATTGTATTATACCGGTAGTTAGTGCTATTTCGCGAGTTGAGTTTGACGAGTTTACGAGCCGATTCTACGAGGGTCGAACGCACGGACGGACGGCCAGACGGATGGCTCGCATATCGCGCGGCCCAGGCTTTTTGATTTATGTCCGACGTTACCTCTGCCAATGGATTTACATCCCGATATTTATTATTCGGAATATTATCGCGCGCGTTTATTGCGTTAGTCAAAATGCCTCTTAGGCTCGCTGCGTCTTTTATAGGCGTGTACAGGCCACACGTACACATCTAGAGGTACCTATGTACCTTTAAGTAGAGTTTCAATGTATGCTCATGCGTGCTCTCATCGCAGTGCCACGACGCGAGGTCCGTCACGCCTCGCGACGTGAAAACGCGAAACTTTAAAAGCCTTCGGCATCTAAAGGTGAACGCAGCACAACTGGCGTCCCGCTCATGCGAATGTGCATGAGCGTTCCTCCATGCATGTGTTAGTAAAAAGTCATGTATATATAGATATATGTATGTAGGCAGAGGTACCAATGCGTTACGCGTCATGTGCCACAGTCCGCCCATATATTTCTCCTGACGTTAAATGCAAAGTCGATACGAAGATTAGTCGCGGGTTGAAGTCGGGTGACTAACCAACGAAACTCGATTTACGAATCAAATTTTGTTAGATTTCGCGGCCAAGGGTGTCTTCGATAAAGACGCAATTCTCCCTCATTCGGGTCTCGTACGGGCAGGTACAAATTTAAGATCCGACCATGGTTTACGATCGTCTGGAATTCTTAATATCTTCAGTGTTGTCCATCCAGTTTTATATCGTCAAATTGCCTTCGAGCCAAATAGTCCAAGTGATTGATTTGTTGCGCTGACTGTCTAGTGTTCTCAGGTCCCAAATCGACGAAGAAAGTGAACCTTTTTAAACTCCGAATTTTCTTATATTATATGGGTTTTATTTTTTATGGTCCGAGTAAATTTCCTCTTCTACCTGAAGGACCGAATTCGGAAATTAGACGAAATCAATCTGATGGGCTTTTAGGAGCTTCGTGGGACCTTCCCAAACCTAACTTCAATACACTAAATATAGAATGTCTGTTTTCGGGGATGTAAAAAAGTGGCGGGTAGTTTCTTAACGTTTCCGTGCAGAAGATAATATTTTGTTCTTTGTATTAAACTACCTCGGTGAACGTTTAACTTTAATCTTTGGCAATTATCTGCCCTCGTCGGAAATCTCTTTCTCATACGCATTTGAAGATCGCGGACCAATCGACAATCGTAAATATTTTTTGTGCGAATCGGACGTACGTCCGCGTTCGCAACGATACTCGTCGGAGGCGTTTGTGTTTCGTGTTACCGTCATCACATAATTATGTAGATAGAATTTCAATGGTCGCGTCCTTCCGCGAATATTTTCGAGGACGCTCTGGCTCCATGTTGGGGCGGTCTCCATTTATCGCTCATTAAATCCAAGTTTCACCGATAAACGGCGAGGGAGTGAAGAGCAGGGGATGGTCGGGGAGGTGGACGGTGCTCTTAATTTCGCATGCTATTCCGGATGATAGACACGGTGGCAATTCCGCCGCGAAGAGCCGAAACCTGATTATTCATTCAGGGAGCCATGTGAGCCACCGTCTCGGCTCCCGTTCTTCTTCATGGAGACATGCGATCGTCCTCGTCTCTTCTTCCCCGACCTTGGATCACGCTACGCGTGCTTTCCCTTCTCGCTCGGTCGGCCAGTCCAGAATTCTTTACCCGAAATCCATACACGTGTCTTAAGGCCCGACGATGATACACCCGGGTTGTGTACATATACTCGTATTGTCCCGAATATGTGTTTGTGTTTGGGCACAGACGGGAATCGCCCGCACAGATCAAACGGGGTGGTTTACTTGACGAGCATCGCTTACAGACACCGGACCGTTCTTGCGTGCTGCCCAATGTTAATCGGTGGACTGAACCGAAGACCGATGCCTTGGCAGCACTAGATTGCTTGTACATTGTAAGACTATGCTAATAGCTATAGATCCCAGTGATTTTAGTCTTCTCAGAAACAATAACAGCCGACGATTACAATGAACAAGATTTTGCAACATCGGAAATGTTCGGCTGCTTTAGATGCTTGCGATACTACCGGTTCCGGTTGTGTTCGTGTATTGGTTCGTGTCTATTTCGCCGAATTAATTTGTTATGTTTTCATATTTATCCATCCATCGAAGCTTTTCAATTACATTTTACGATTTTTCAGTTGTTATAACGTTTCCTCCATCTTGCAAAAATGTATCGCATCAAGAAATGGAGTAGGGTCCTTAGGTCTATGACTTACAGAGAATATTTCGCTTATCCACATTATTTAAGCATAAATCACAATGTTAATTACAAACTCCCATAGATTATAAGTATTAGTTAGTGTCTTCATCAAGTTTAAGATATGAACAGGAAACTTACAAGAAAATATATGAAAATGAAATCGAGGTACATAAATGTAGGTTATAATTAATTTATTTAATTGCTATAAAAGTAGCCGTGAAACGAAGAATAAAATCATCCACTACCTTCACGCAGGATACTTCGCGTTGCACGATGCGTATAATTATAGTTAATTACCTGGACATTACGGGATTAAACCTACATGTGCAGGTAACATGTACAACTGATAATTACAGGTTGCTTTAAGAGTGATCGATTTATCAATAAGCTTGTTTCTTCCAGACTTTCAGTTCGCGAAAATGATCTAATGCGAGTAGAAAGTAAGATTTGTTAGCCGAATTCACAGAGCCCGAATCAGTAAAATATTTTTGTACATTTATTCAATCCGAGGCGGGGATAAAGAGGGACGAAGCTAGTGTCGAGAATAGAAGCTGCACCCACGTTGAGAAGATTCAAATTGTTTTTCGAATCGTTCCCATAATGATACGTTCCTAGATTTTAATAATCCGTCGGCGTGCCCTTACCTACATAGACACCGTGATTACAATACGGCCGGATTGCGTGGGCACGCGACGCACCGGTCCGACCGACCTGCAACGAGATTGTTCGACGAAAAAAATATCGAAAATGTAGACGCCAGCAATTTTTTGCCCGAGGTTCGTCGAATGCAAAAACGTTGGTAATTTTTTTGACGCTTTTTTCAAAGACGACGCCAACAGTCTTTGTGTCTGGCGCACGAATAGGCCTGTAGATTTTGCTATAAAGTTGCTATTTTCAAAACAGGCATTTGTTTATCAGGTTTCCGAGGGGAATTTACCATCTCTGTTATTAATTGCAATGATGAGAACACGTAGGGCTTCCCGTAAATGTCTGTTTATTTAAGGGCACAAATCTTGACGAATGACGATATGGGTCGACAGGCGCTTGAAACAATATTAGTGAACGTTTTGATATCAGGATGAGAAATCAACGAAACAGCTGCTTCCGTCTTTCCGGAAAATACAAACAACCCTTGATAAAACTTCTTAATCGCTACAGTCTAAAGGCCCACCCGAGAAAATAAAGATAGTCGAGGCAAATTAAGGCCCAAGAGGACCTTGAAAAACAACTCGGTGGCGCCGGCCGCGACGCAGTGGGAGAAATTCCGAAAAGCTGCATCGTACCCTTGCAGGCCTGGGTTTAGGGATGAACGGTTGAACCATTTCGCAACCGTCAATCGAATGAGTCATTTATTTTTCTGCACCTCCGTACATAACTAACATTTTTTTCGACCCTTCGAAATTTTCCATCCACCTCATCTTCGCTCGGCACGATTCGAAATATGTCGCCTAAAACATTAACGGGAATCCACGAAATTTTTGACAAGTTACTAGTTTTATCGAATTAAGAGGGATATATTTGTTTACAGAATATCTCATTCGGCATCGTCAGCTTGACAGTACACGTGTACGACAGAGCGCGGGTTTATTAAACAATTCCCCCGATATTAAACGTTTTTGGATGGACCAAAATCCGGAACGAATCATTAATCACCTCAGGAACGTTTATTAATAAATTATATGAATAACGCATCGGTAAATCTATTTTCGCACCGTATCTAGATCGAGCGATATCCGTCCTACGTCTCGTATTCGAACGAAGCGGTCCATCATTCTGGCAACGAGTCAGAACGTCCGTCAACTCGAGCAGGAGTCGTCCAACAATTCGATCCTGGTCTCTTCTTTCGAGATTCGCGGATTTTCCCCGGCCTATCGTGTTTTTCTTGCTAGCGTAAAAGAAAACTTTCGCAGCGTTAAAAAAACACTGTATGATTTGGGCGGAGAAAGGTCGACACGTTATAAATAACGAATTCCTTCTATTCGCGTTAAGTTTTTAAATAATGCTTAAAAATGTATTAGGCGGCGGACGAAGGCATATTTTAATAAAGCAAATAATACAAAAATATCTTCATCAATGACAACTAAATAGACGAAAAATTGAACGGTATATATAAGATAGTAATAAAAACTAGACAGTTGTTTACTGGCGTCGCGACTCATGCTTCATCAAGCATTAATAAGCATTGTGCCTCGAGCGCATAATTTGTTATGCTCGGGAGAACGGTGCTTCAGCGGTAGCTGGAAATATTTTCGGACTTACTCGAGCAAGTTCGTCTGTGCGGGAGTACCCAAATGAAAACCCTACCCAGGTTTATACCGGGCCCTCTTTGGGTCTTATAAGTGGGGGAACCGAAGGGGGACTTATTGTTTCGTAGAACGTCTTTTTCGCGGAAGGAAATGCCAAGGACGTCTTGCTAAAAGGATCTCGATCTGGCAGCGGGATGTCCGAATGTGCAACAGGAAGGAGAGAGAAAAAAGAGATTGTAAAAATTGTAAAAAGAGACGGAGAGTGATGCAGGAGGACGTAAGGGAGTGGGGAAAATCCGATCATGTGGCCTGCAGATGCCGGCATCTCGGGTCTATAAGTTTTCCAAATTCCGGCTTTTCCGCTTTAGGTGCAGCATTCTATATACCGGATCCGATCCGGTATTACAGCCTTAGTCAATGTCTGATGCAGGCGTCGATCCTCCGAGATCGAAGAAAAACAAAGTGATGAAGATCGAAGATGCACAGATGCAAAACATGTCTTAAGAGAGAGTTAGTATTTTAAAAAGGCAAGAATGACGACAAATTTTAATTTACAAAAATATTTCCAAGAAAACTTGAATGCAGTAAGGATATTCAACATATGACAGATAATAAGGATAAGTTATGATCGACATCCTAGATTCTTATTATCATTGATACCTCTCATCAGTAGATTTTAAATGTTTCATTAATGTCCGATGTTACATCAGAACATTTTTTAAGGAATGTTGCCAAATTGGAAAGGTACAGAAGTCCTGATTAGTGCCAAGTGCTTTTGTACAGTAGTTATTCTTTCATTCGTAAACATCTCTTTGATTCACACGAAGTCGGTAGATGATAGTTCTAAGCTATGTTGCTCGTATAGGAAAAACACGGACCAGACCTCTAACGCTCACTTACGACTGATTTACGAGGCTTCGTACGCGTTGACGCGTTCCGGCATGTGAAGCGAGATTCGATCGTAAAATTAAAATAAGAACTGGCCCGCATCTCGCTGAATTCTCCTTGGCCATTACGAATGCCTATAGTGTCTTAAAATTAATTAAGCATGCTCGATACCAGACGATTTTCAATACTTCAGTTTTTCATAAATGTAAAACCATATAATTCGTACTACGCCCATTCACGATTAAAAAAAAAAATTCTGGATATTTGTGTGCAAAATTTAAGACGAATTTTAGAAAATTTATTAAAAAATCATTTCCTTTAAACAAAAAATATTATTTTTCTAATTTCTACGAAATGTGCGGACAATCTCCAAGCACTTACAGGAAATGCATTCCGAGATAATCGATTCTGGTATTCTGTTTAACATCGATTATCCGCTGATCGTTTTGTTCCAGTTTTACTAACAGGTTTTCCGCAGTATAGATAAGTGATAGGGAATAGAGACGATCCGACGCTCGACCGCCACTAGACGCTCCGCATTCGTGTCGTATCCTTTTTAAGAAATAATATAATTGCATTTTCACTTGGACGAGTAAATTGCAACCCAATTAATAATTTAATCATTATGTTTTAAACAAGAATGGATAAATGAGACATAATTATTTGGTCGACTATGTTCGCTGTCGTCTGGTATTTAAATTAATAATTTCAACCCAAAAGGAACAAACAATAACTAGTTTGGCATGCTGATAACTAACTGGGAGAAATATATTAATTGCGATCCGATCAATCAATCAATCCAAAATTGACTAAACGCTTCTTCATCATTTTTTTTTATTTTTATAAAAATATATCTAAAGTTTTTATTTAATTATATCATTTTCATAATAAATGTCTCTTTTTGTGAAACATAATAAAAAATGGCATTATTTTGAAAATGTTCAGTATACTAATTTTCGTATCATAACTAATAAAACAACTTGAATGATAATTATAGGATAATTCAGGGACATGTAGAGAATGAGCATCTCGACCGCATCTAGTGCCGATAAACCGAACTAAAATAATAATAATTTTTTAAAATATTACACTATTCTTTTTTGCGTAATATTATTTCGTAAAATTGTTTTTCGTTAGTTAGATAAATATAGAGGAATTTCCCCAACGTTAAAATAAAAACAAATTTTTAAACACTCTAAAATAAAATAATAACACTTCAATACGTCCCGAACATGTTGTATTCCATTTTTTTCTTCAAATCTCTTGAAAAGTTAAAGATATTACAAAAACTTTAAAACAAGGCATTCGACAAATACTTCAATATACTGTAAGCTACATTAGTTTTTTTTAAATTTCAATGAGAAAAAATTATTTACATACTTTTAAAGGGTTTGAATTATTGCAATACATCACAAAAGTTGTTATTTCAATTCCAAACAATAAACATATATATAAATCATATTTCATAAGTAATATCATTTTCTTTAAGTGAAAATACTTTGAGTTACACAGTAATAAAAATATAAATTTAGTACTCTATAAGATGTGAGAGCATTAAAAGTCACATAGCCTAAATTCCAGATACATTTTGTTTCAACCACACGTGTTAAAAACTACATAAATCTTTGGTGGGTGCGATTAGAAAATGATACATAATCTCGGAATTCAAGTTGCACATTCAAGTTCTTCTTTCGACCTATTTGCTTTGCTAATTCGTGAATTGCCACTAGGGTGTCGCAAGCGTTAGGAAATTAATGGACTATAAAATCGCGTAATATAATTCGCCTACTTCTTCGCTCTGGCGAACTTCCATAGCCTTATAATTATCTCTTTTTACCTTACTCGAAGAGATTATTTTATACATCATTTAATGTTGGGTAAATACACGAAGAGAAATGTATGTTACGTGTTATCATATATTTTGTAATATTTACTATATGCATTGCAATATGTCCAATACCAATTGTCTAATAACCCATTCCGTTCTATTGTACGTTATTTTTCCGTTGCATTGTACCTATTCATAACAATACGGTGGCATCATCTGTGAGGGATATCGTAAATATTATAGCACATACAGTAAAATTTAACATACATTTCTCTCATAGAAACAGAACATATATATCTGAATCATAATTTTATATTTTAAAAAATCTTCAGAAATGTTGGAATCATTTCATTACAAGCCAGAAAATATTATTGCGCGAATTTTAAGAAAAAAACTCAACGTGCATATAATGAACCGCCATATGGCTGCGAATTTCGATGAAGTTTGTGCACACGGAACTCAAGGCGATAAAGGAACACCATTGCCATACACACGAACAAGGGAAGACGAGGCACGGGTCGTGTTTACTTCGAGCCGAGAACTCTCTTCGGCCACGTTCCAGGAAATCGGATTCCTGGAAATGGCCATTTGAATCCGTTAAATAGATTTGTAGATATTTGTTTTTCCTCGTAAAACCATCAGATTTTAATATGTAGAATAACAAACATTAGTAAAAGTTTCTGCAAATGGTCGCGACTAACTAAAAACGTTTGCGGTTTAATTAATATGTAACTTTAAATTATTAATTTTATTTTGAAAGATGCCCACTTCATCGAAAATTGGAAACATAATCGAATCGGATATTTATACCAGATGAATCATTTCAGTAGTATGGCATTTATATCCTACAGGATATTGTCGCCCATTCCTATTAATCCATGTGGTGGACTTATTTCTCACAAGAATTATATTGCAATATGTATTAAAAGAAAGCAATGACATAGATTGGTCCGCGGACTATTTAAGCATACATTCTTTCGTATTTTAATGTATTGTTTTTCAATAAAAATGTAAGGCACAAGATATACAGTTTCGTTAGACAGGCAAAGCGAACTTTTCCGTGAAATCGGGTAAATTTCGAAGTCCGGGAAATGTGAGAATCTGCGCTGTATCAAAAAGTATTTCTGCGATTCCTCGAGTCGAAAACGCTCCTTTCGGTTAATCGCGGGAGATCAGTCATGGAACTATGAAATCGGTTTTAGTCTAAAATCGTGTGACGGACGGACAGCTGGCCGTCATTAAAACCCCATTAGCAAGGGCTCCACCGTCATTCGTCCGCAAGCCAGAGCCGCCGAGTTCTAACAATATCTTCTACCACCCACACTATTAATGTTAGCCCATGCCGCGAGCACACACTTAGATTCCGGACACCGTCGTCGTCGCCACCGTGCCGTGGATTCGACATTTCCGAGATTATTAATATCCGCGACACTTACACGCTTCGCACCCTTATTTTCGCACACACCTGGAAAATTCTTTGGTCATAGTAATCCTTCATCTGGAACATTGTCAAGATGTTATATATATATAGTTTTGATTGTGTTCCTTGGACACCAAAACCACCATGGTAACATTCAAATTATCTTAAAGCGTTTCTGTGACTCAATGCTCCACCATTTCAACAAAGAGCCCTTATGATTACAAGATAAATGGGATATAATGACTTTTATCGTGATTTCGCGTAACTCACTTTCTCATCGCTATGATTAAGACAGTTGATCATTACAAAACTACGCTGGGTGATTCTTCTGTGTAGGAGGCAGACATTATTCCGTCATTTATGAGCATTAAAGATGCGTATCACATGATAAGTGCTCATAGAAAAGGAATATGACAAATTAAAACTTGGTAATTCTTGCAAACTCCTCCCGAGTTATATTTCAACCTCGGAGCAGTTGCGCAAGACCTAACATCGCCAACTTTTTGCTAACATTTGCCTGGTTCGTTTTGTCGACTAAGCCCCCTAATAAAATCGTTGAAGGCAGTGGAGAGGGATCGCGAGACCAACATTGCACACGACAACGAGGGAAAGATCTTGGTACGGAAATAACGCGAGTCATCCTAACCTTTTCTTGCGATGGCAGCGTACTTCGGCTTTGTAGCGGCAGATCAAACTCGACGGGTCATTAATTAAATCTGGCATTGCGGTCGTTTCGTTCCCCTCCCGCGACCTGATTCCTCCACCTTCTTTCCATGTACCCTTGATTTCCCTTGCATAAATACGTGTGTTCGCGCATACCCGTAAGCGACGATGAGTTATAAATAAGTCGCATACGAAGACGTAGGGCGTGATTCTTTTCCCCGAATTCAATCTCTTTCTCGCTTCATATAGGTCCGATTCTCTTAGTCGCTTTAATTTCACACTCTGGTTGTCTCTCGGCGAAATCCCAAATCGTTTTGCTCCATTCATTGCTTCGAAAGCAAACTTGGCGAAGATACCGAATGCTAATTGTTCGAGCATGCTCCTTTGTCGTTGCCGTTGACATTTTTAACAGGGGAAGGGGATGGCAAAATGTGTACTATCATGTCTTGAATGGAGGAAGCCTTTCTATTTTCCATTGTTTGTCCTAATTCCTGTTTGTAGCGTAACAGTGATCTCTGGTCTCAAGTAAATAGAGAAAGCTTTTAACGCATGTTTTATATCCGCTTCGTAGAAACTGTATGACCTTTATGACGCTGATGTGGATTCAAAATATATTCTCGGATAATACTTTGTTGTGACGATTGAAGTGCAATATCGTAGGTACTCATGGTAGAAGGCAATATTTGGAAATATTGCTATGGTAGGCAGGTTCATGTAACACTTCAAAGAATTTTTACAATAACTGAAGACCAATTACGGATACTCTGAAAAGCGTCTGGATATAAGAATGCAGATCTATTTCCGTTTTCGATATTTTCATGCAAGAAGCAACAATCATAAATATCAAATATGAATTATTGTCAGTGATGTATGGCCCCATAAATTACACCGAAAACACGACTTAATACCCAAGAAATTACGATGTATTAGAAAATGAATGACGTTACATGTAAATTTGTTGCTTGCGATATATTTTAACGATGAAGATGAAATAAAAGCGATGAGCATTTGGCTCGCACGTCGAATGGTTCCTAAAAACCTTGACAATCGGCGCCCATCTTATTGAATTCAGTCATGCATCAAACAAAAGGTGTGAAACGTCTTATTCGGGTGAGGGGAAATACCACGCTCTTATAGGTATGCTCTTGGAAAAGCCCCATGCAGAGAAAACCATCAGACCGTTGCATAAGAGTAAATCTATAAAAATAAATTGTCTCTCGGTCGATCTCGAATCTGGCAGACACGTGAAAGAAGAAAAGTTAGCATCTGGCAGGGGTTCTCTGCATATCTATAGATATATACACGCACATATATATGTATATACATTAAATGTTAGAATATCCGTCTTCGATAAATAACATGCTGCTCCGCTTGTTGAATCTCTCCGTAGAACAATCGATGCTATACAAATTGTCGACAGCAGTTTTTATGCCAAACGTTGCATGTAACTATAAAAAACAAAAATACTACTCCGTTATTAATGATCACTGTGATGTACTTAAATAAAATCTCGTCTCCTCGGACAATTGAAGAGTCGAGAATCGCGATAAGAAAATATCAGAAAGTGTGTACGATGTATCGGACACGCACGAGCAGACATTGTCCGAGATTTCGATCGATTGGAGGCGCAGCGCTTGCTCGGGTAAGTACGCGTCCGGATAAAATATTATGGCGAGCAATGAATTTATAACTGCCAAGATGACCTCCTTGGAGTATTAATCAGCGTACTGTTAAATAGGATCAGCGCTCGCTGATGGTTGATACACGTGCAATCTCTCCATCTAAATCGAGGGACTCGACTAAACGATCGCAATTCATCGAGCAGCTCGATTCTCCACGGTCTGTGAATCTAGATCCTCTGGACGTCGCAAAAGGGTTGATATCGATGATCGGTCTGTAACGACATCTACGTGGGAACTCCGCGGGGGTCCCGCCGGAACTCTCGTCCTTTACGCTCGTCAATTTTGCAGCCCTGCGAAGGCGATCGCTCAATGAATTACGACCCGGCTCTCACTGTTTATTCTTGAGGCACATTCCATGTGGATACCGATATGAGTTGTTGTCTAAAATAATTTGCATGGAATTAATTCGAGTATTTTCAAAATTGCTATGCATTTTAAAGTTCTGGAAAATATATTTTCCGATATGTCAACCAAAAAAGTTTAAATGGAAGATGTAAATAAATAGCCTACTAATGCTGTAGTATCTATTTATGAATAAATCGCTATGTATACAACGTAGTCGAAGACGTGGAGGGTGCAGCGTCCGGGAATGTTGCCTGACACTGATGGGTAAACATTCCAATTTTTTTCTCTTTTTGACTTTTTTCCTGTTGTCCCAACTTTATATCGCTAGTTCTTTCTACTCATTTCCTCGCGTCTCATATTTTTCCTCCTGTTCTTTCCGTTTTGTCGGGTCACGTATATAGCTCTGGGAAAACTTGTGAACACTCGCGGATACTTAGAACAAATTTACGCGCGAATTTAACGGACTGACACTTTAGCGCGTCGCGATTTCATTATGTTAATCGTCGCTTAGACACATCACATCATTTTATTAGTTTTGTTTGATGTTTCTCGGTACGTTAGATGTACGCTCTCGGATTTTTAATGGGATGTTTTCGTTACTTTGACAGGTTTTGAGATATTTGTCAGACGGAGTAACTATATATTCTCCGAACACGACGAAAGTGATGGATTAACATTGTTGCTCTTGACGTAGGCGTTTTCACGCTTAATTTTCACGAACTCGAAAGAAATGTAATGTTTGTTTTTATTAATTATTGCAGGTTTATTTTCCGGTAATTATTTTTGCTGTAATATTTTTTTTTCATTGAATGAAAGCCGACTTTCAAATATAATGACTTCATGCTCTCATACAGTTATTGCACATGTCGCGTGCGATGATTGCAATAGTTGAGTAATGTAGAATCCAACAATAAACTCGGTGACAATTAAGAGAACTGCAGCTGCGAAACGTTGGTATATATGAGTGCAGTTTACACAATCGTGCTTCTAAATAAAATTAGTAAAATGCAACGTAGGTCTAAATTATGTTTCAGTAAATCAAGAATAATTAAAGTGGATCGTAAAAGTAAAATTTTAAATATAATGAGATACGTCTTCTCTTCTTCCGTTCGAAAGAAACCTAAAATTTTCCATCGAGGAGATATCAGTCATAAAATCTCTTCAAATCTCTATTTTTGTTTCGTCGTTCATCTGCTGCCCGTCACCGAATCCCTCTTCGTTCGTTTCCCTCGATCTTAAGAAATAGCTGAACGGAGAGGGCAGAAAGTGAGACCCCCGGCGGTCCACGGGTCTCCGCGGCTCTTCGTCATCTATAGACGTCCATGGGCAACTGAGTAGTCACAGGCGTAGGCGCCATAGTGATTTGTGAGGCGAATCCGTCCATTCTTCTGAGCGCTTAACGGTTTCAGCGAAGCTATGATCAAAGGCGGTCGTCCAAATCTCGGATTTCAATGAATTTTCCTATTTGCGCATCGCGGCTAACTGAAATTGATGAAAATGCTTTTATTAGATGGAGAGATTTGATGAAAAAATTATTCTGAGATGTTCGAAGCCTACACTTCGTTCGAGAGTGAAAAATGACTCGTGTTATTTCGAGTATAGGCGAGGCTAATCCGGAAGTAGGAAGACACAACGGTTAAGCGTGTTAGGTTCAGGTAGAACGATTCATTGTTTGGAGTCCGGCATTTAAACGGCCGTTTAAGACATTTTTTGGCATTTTTTGGCCCTATTGGCTAGACTAATGAAGTTTTAAATAGGTTGATAGTACGTAGCTTCGTTAAAATCCCATATTTCGTGGATGATTATTACTCATAGAATCCTATCCAAACCTGTTTTAAGTACACCTGATCGTCGGGATCTAAAATGAGTTCATACCTATTTCGCGAATTACATAAGAATATGAGTTGTTACAAATGATGTCAGTTATGGCAGTCGAGTAAAATAAGGAGTTTGGTAATCATATCATACTCTTCTTTCGAATACAACAAAAATATTTATATAAACAGTTGTGATACAATTTTCTCCCTTTTGTCTGATTCTTCTTGGTCTTTAAAGGAACTGTAGACCATAGTGGGGCAGAGAACAGAACCGCGCCTACTTGTTTGTGCACTGTTACCTGTTCTTCTCAATCAGGGTGGCTCCCGGCATTGACTCGTGTTAACAATAAGTCAGCCGGAGGTCTTCCGACCTGTCTTCCTTTTTCTATTGATTTATTCGGCTGATCCCCTTCCCCCGTAATAATACTCATCGAGATCTAGTGACTCGACGATTTTTTTTACACGGCCCACTTGCGCGACGTGATGAAGATCGAGATTCAATTCCACGTCATCTCAAGGAGTTCGTATGCTAAACGCGTATGGTTTCGTATTAGTCGAGAAGAGCTCGTTGTCTTTCGCGTTCTCGTTTCCCGAACGGCTTAATATTAACACCTACATTCGCCTGACACCCTCGAGTGTAGAACAATAGTTCGCCCGGATGTTGCCTCCAGTCTCAGTCCGTAATTATTGTAATAAGGCGAGAGACAAGCAGCCGTTCCAAGAATCTTCTTGGCACTTGCGTCTCGTCGAAAGGTGGCTTTGATTTAAGATTCGATTTTCTTTTAGATGGATGAATAATTTTTAAATTAATCGATTTAGAAAGTTCTAAACAGAACATCGAAAAATGTTCCGCTGAGTTGTGATGTAGTAGTATCCAAAAGTAGGAAATATTTTTGCACCTGCTTATAATGTGGTCGGGAGGATTTTCATTATGTTTTGACTTACAAACAAAAGTAACTCTAAAAAAGTATGTGATTTATTTTTCTTGGGAACTAAAATAGCTGTGAACAGTATTTCGGTCATATTTTATTTAATTTCATAATATGTTGTAATTTAATAACTCATGCCAAAATGAAAGATCGATAATATATACAATATTGATATCACTGTTTAGTAAGTGTTAGAATCTAAGAGAATTTTCATGTTTTCATTTTTTTTTTGCAGTCGCACCCAGAAGATGATCTATCAGATCCTGATCTTCAGGATGAGGAAAGTGGAGAAGAATTGCCGCAGCAACCTCTTCAGGGTAATAATCACTCTTCGGCTGATATTGGGTCGGTGACGTCAAATAATTCCGCAACACCACTAACGCATCTCAATAGCCTTATGGGCTCGTCGCCGGCGAATAGTTTTCTGGCAAAACTGAAGTTGGAAGTAAGTTTTTATTGCTTCAATATGTTTGAATAGCTTCAGTAAATATTAATTCACTTGAAGATACTAGTGGTATAAATTTCCTATGAAAAATGGCTGAAAATATTTTGCTCCCATTGCACGAAATAAATCATTGTTTAGCAACATTTCGTCTATTGCGAGGCATTCTAGATGACCAGGCTCTTCAACCCACGGTGGCCACTAGTATCTTGTGATTTGGTATTAAATCTGGAATGCCATCAATCATTCTTTGTATGACTATACTCAAATATACCTATTCGTATTTTCAGGAGGAGTTGACTAACAAAGGAATCCCGATAGAAGCTCTCCAAGCTGCAATGCAAAGCAGCAACTTTAACATACCATTCCCATTTATGCCACCAGTCCCTTGTTTACCGCCAGTACACCACTCCCAATCACATTCTCATTTATCGGTCCCAACTAATGTGGGTGGGGGAGGTGGTGTTAACGCATCTTCTGCAAGTTCCCATTCTAGCGAATCATCCCAGGGTAGCGCGAGAAATGGTGTTGAACCTCGAGAGAGCAGCAATCATTCGCAAAGCAGTAACGCACAAGCCAATAACTCGTTTCAACAACACCAAACAATCTGTAGTTTTGAGGAACAATTCAAACAGGTGAGCCAGGCAAGTAAATCTATAACTCTATGCACAAATTTCGCAATCACGAGCAATACGCGTACGTTACTTTTACGGCTGGTACATCATTAATTTACGTTACCGCACATCATAAAATCTATTGTATAGTAATTTCATCAGTCGTGTCATTGTTAAAGCGCACATAACATATCTTATATTGAGAGTGAACTTGATATAGCAGTTAAACCTCTCCAATTTAGATTGAACTACTAAAGCATTTAAATTGTTTCTTTTTCATTTGAATTTTGCACTCTTTTCCGTGATTGCTGTTTATGCATATTATCAATTAAGAACTAAATAATGTAAGAAATAGGGAACGCGTATTACATAATTTCTTTAATATTTTAGAATATCTAGATTTGAGAGGTTTTGTAATATGAATACTTTATTAAATATAATTTTATATTGTTCTTAAAAAAGTCGCTGTCTACATTTGCTTCTCTATTGAACAGTTTCATAAAATACAACCACAATCGTTTCATATATGCAGAACACCAAACTGTCATACAGTATTAATCTTTTTCTTTGCGCATAACAACGTTATGCTCGGAAGACAATTCTGTATTGCATGTATTTTCTATTCACTTCTGAAACTGAATGTTAGTGAAACTCGCGTAGCATGTTAATTTTTATGCCTTTTTACTCAAAATTGTAGTGACGCGTAAAAACGATCAAAATTATAATTACCTTCTTAATAATTCTGTAATATATTCGTAGGATGTTATTATTACTACATTTGGTAGCAGAGGTAGCATTTTATTACACCTTAATTATTTACTCGCAGTCCGCGTATTATAGAATTGACCATCTCGGTCTTGTTAGCAGTTTTTACTGATATCGCGAAGAGAAGGACAAGGCGGACGACCAGAAAGGAATGGGCGTGGAGGAGTGAGATGGATATAGTTTTTGGTTTTTGCAAAGAAGGCGTGGTTTTGGATTACCATTTAAATTGTCCGCTACATGTCGGAGCAACACCGGCGCTTTGTGGGTTTTGTATTTTTCATCAAGCGATGCATTCGCGGCCGTGATCGAGACTTGAGTTTCGCTAATTGAAATTAGTTAGTGTCGATTTGAATGGCAGTTACAACGGCATTTTAATTCGTTCGCACGAACCTCAAACTACAGCACATTTCGACGGCATTGCAGACGCGCCGATTGGTAGAGACTAGGGTATTAGCGTAATGCGATATTCTGCATCACCGTTTAAATTGCATTTTGACATTTCACTCTCAGACGTTGCCGGTAGATTCTCGATGGTCAATAAAAATATGAAAAAGCAGCCGAGACTTAAAGACGATGAGCTCCACCTCTTCGCGAGAAGAGAATTCCCGTTGGCCCGCATCCATCATTTCGCGGGGGCGTACTTGTAGGGTCTTTAATCTTACTCCGTCCTGCCGGCGATCATAGTACCTTTTTTGCACCTTCGAAACTCGCGTATACCGCGAACCTTTATTTTCCAGTATGTTCACTTTAGAGGATGGGTTGAATAAGGCGGCACTTGCGGCATTGAAATGGCTGCCGCCTCGGTCATTAATTTGTTTGGGTGTAAAATTCTGCATGCATTTTCATTAATGATTAATTTGACAAGAATTGTTTCAAACTTCGATCAAATTTAGAGTTGGAAGATTTAGTTTTATCAAACCATGTCTCATTTTTCCAGCCATCGCTAATATCTTCTTGAGTATCAAACGCACTTAACTTTACTACCGAATGCGGGTACTCTGCGGCCGATGAAAAAGTGCCAACAGATTCAAACACGGTATTACTGCTGTCGGGATTATTGTAACATGGGGATAAGAGGTCCTCGGACAGGTTTATAGTCAGTCGGTTATTGTCTCGAAAGGGGCCAAGAGGCCTGCGAGCTCCGAGAGTGGATGCAGCCTTTTCGCGAATCTCCGCCCAAAACTCACGCACGCATATGTGTACGCACGCGTTTCCTTCGCCTTTTTTCCACGTACAGATAAAGAAGTCATACACCAATACGACGCAACTCTACTGCCTGCGTTCTCGGGCGTGCAAAGAGCACTACCAGTACCTTTGGCATACGGCAGAACTATACTTTGCAGCCATTGCGAAATAACTCGTAACAGTACAAATTGCCGGCTATTTCGTCTCCACGTACGTGCACGGGAGGTCTTTCATACAATATCCAGTGCAGTTATCCAGTCTCGAGCGTGTACAAAATTCTTTTTAGTAGCCCGAGGATGGTGGCAAAGTTCCTATATGTATTTGGACAGTGTTCGAGGCTGGAGAGCCGCCATTCGGAAATAGTGCTTTCGGTCGACGGGAATCCGGAAAGCATCGCGATGGTGTTACTCGGGACAAAACTTTCTCCGCGTAAGCAATCCTTCTTTTCCACGTAGCAATCGTGCATGTACCATACAGCTATCCATTCAGGTGGAGAAAGTTTTGCATCGAATCGCATCTCGACGCCACCGTCGCCGTAGATGCAGTAGTCTTATGCAAGTAGTCGGATTGCCACCGAGGTTATCATCATGATTATGCAAATGCATTATCATTATGCAAATGCAACGCTATTCCACGTCGAAACTAAATGCAGGAGCTTATATATATATATAACGGAGAGTCCACGACGTCCACAGGAACGCTGACTAAGAATGATGCCGGTATAAAATGCGCAGATACGCAAACGTCTATACTTATGACGAGCAAGATGTTTTTTTGCACGAAAGATACAAAGGTTTGAGTTCTCACGCATGTGGGTGGTAGTTTGTGTAGACCAGCAACTGGTCTTCTTTCCAGTTAAATTGCATTACTTCTATTCTTTGGGCAAGTTATAAAGATTCTCGGCTGATATGCTATTGTTTTGAAGGTGTCTTGCATTTAGTACTAAGAACCAGCGTGTAAGGAAAACGATGAATCCCGATTTAAGATAACTGATGAAAGCAGAGAGATATTTGCCTAAATCGCATGAATATCTGTAATAAATGCCCACCGCTTCTGAAGTAGTTTTTCATGACGTTTCTTATTTTCACCGCTCTTCCATTGTTGATTTTCTCAAATGATTGAGATTAGATTCTTCGACCTGCACCTAATTTTTACATTTATGTTTTGTAAAGTACTATTGTACGGACCTTACTGCACTATTGTTGTTGCGTACCCAACCCAGCAATCTTCCACTCATTAAGAATCTTAACGGGACCGAGTATTCTTTACGAACGGGGTATTATTCGTCGCGCTACCAATGTTCGCTTCTAGTCGTCACGGCATCAACGACCGAAACAATTGTCCATCGAGGAGTGCACATCACAACGCGATAGTTGGTCGAGCCCCGCGAGCGGCAAATTGGTGCCTCGTTATTTCATACTAACAATTCGTGTTAATCGCGACGAATGCCAGCAGGATGTGACGAGTCGGTGACCAAGTTGCACGGGAGGACAACGAGTAGTTTGAATCAGGGCTCGCATTACCGCGAGTTGGTGCTCACCATTCCTCTGCATGGTGACAAAATCGCAGTTTGCGGAGCTTCTCTGTACGTTGCGCCTCCGTGCCTTATCGCGACAATCGCAGCGAACTATTTTCCATGAGCACGCTATCGCGGTCGCTTTCTTGTCCAGATTATCACGTTTCCTTTGGATGTCGCCTCCTTTTTTCCCCTGCCACCGCTGTTCTGTACGACATGATTTGCTGGTCTTTGTAACCACTGTCTTGATTGGAGAATAACTTTTCTACAGACATATACGTGAAATGTAATGCTCCAGAGTGGAACCAATTATAAACTGAATTGGGACATGCCTCTTATTGGTTTCGATATAATGTTCGTTTTTCACATATTTTTAGGCCATCTGGCAAAACAAAATACACTGTTTCATCGACTCGCCCAAGATCTCTTGTATCGTTCATTCCCGCCTCGATTTCAAATTTGGTACTACGCAATTATTGAGGAACCGCGGTGTTTCTTCAGATGTGCGTGGACCGCACATATGAATATAATTAGGTAATTAGATACGCCGCGATGCAAGATCTCCATCTTCTGCACGAAAATAATAATGCGGGGATCTGTTACATCGAGTGCGAAAGAATCATATTTTGACCCTAGTTAGCATACCAAAGGCATATTATGTTGTATTATACAGCGGCTTATGTCCGCTATTATAACGAATGTCTCGCGACGAGGCCACTTATGCAGAGAGGATAAAGAGGCAGGCGACGAAGAGGCAAGCTCAGCATTCAGTTATTTGCTTGCGTGTTGGTGCATTCACTCTCCAGCGCGCATACATGCGCGCGACAAAGAAAATGTTCGGTGTCTTCCTTCATGCGCATGCGAATTCACGAACTGGTCCTCGAAGAAAGTGGAGGCTCCAGAAATGTACGTTTTGAATTTCAACGAACGATGTGGGTGCTAGTACTTGAATCAAGTGCGAATTACTTGGAATGTTCATTTGCAAAATACCATTTATAAAATATGAATTCCTCTCCTGGAGTTCTGAGTTCTTGATGACTTTTTCGTTATAATAAATTGACGGTTCAATACATAGCACAGCACGTGATCATTCGATCATGTGTGTACATATACCGAATGCTCAATAGATGACAGGAGTCCTTGTCATACAATAGAAAGATTATCTTCAATCGACCTTTGTGAGCAATTTTCCGTGAAGCTCGAAAGCACACAAAGAGAACGACCAACACGTACGATGAGACAACATTTGTTTCGGTCATTTGGATCTGATGTTTCTTTTACACTCTAACCTGGCGGCGACATCGAATTCCGGCGTTTATCGCCGCAGTTTAAGAGAAGATCATCCTTTTCATAGAAATAAACCGGGTTTAAGCCATCGCTATATGATAATGCGCACGGAATATAAATGATGGAATGGACAATAGCCCCAATAAAATTACAATTGTAAATACCGATAAATTATCCTACACCGCCTAGAAGTCAAAGAAATAACTCAAACCGTGAAGGTGATCTTTAATTTACAACTTATTTATACGAATGCGTCGAACAATGTGCAGAGGAAACTGGAATACGAATATGATAAGAAAAATGACGCAATAGCTTACGTTTTTGTCATCGTTAATTCCGAAATCGATCATTAAAATGTTTGTACAATTATGGAGTAAATCATACATTGCGGGAGAAACATCAGGGCGCGCACAATTCGCAATTACATTGCTAATTTCCGGGCTTCATTTATATCGCGCACAAGAACACGGGTGGGACGATAATGAATAATGTTAATAATAGGCAGATGTTTTTCTCAGAAATTTCAAGACCGCAGACCTTTGAAAACTGTCTCGTTATTGTCTCCTCGAAGGCAGCGATGTATGCGCGCGACCACGCCAAACGAATTACTTTAATAGCGTCATTAAACATCTAAAATATGATAAGCCTTCAAGCTCGGCAGTTTATGATCGTATATTTTGAATGACAAACAAGCCCGACTGCCAGCATGAAGTGGTAGGTATACTCCCATCGTATACGGCCACGCATCGTATTTTGCATAGGCACCATATAGTTAGGTGCGTATGCACACGAAGCGCATCCTGGAATTATTAACAGGTCTCCTTCGTACCACGCTAAGAGACACTAATTAAGAAAATAGATATGGTGAAGCAAGAAATCGTGGTTGATACAGGTAGCAGGTTCTTCATTAATGTAAAAGAAATTCTGTATAATAAAAAAGCTCTAAATCCGTTCCACGTTTTAAAAAAGCAAAGAACCACAAGGATTTACGACACGTTCCATATGCCATTCATCGGGGCTGGTTTTTGAATCGCGATTCAAATTGTCTTATGTGGCTTTTCTATCACCGTGAAAGAACGCGACTGCATCAGAGCCGTTTTACAAAGGTACAGAGAAAGAGACGATACGATACACCAAGAGCAAAATAATAGTCGTACACGTACAAAGGAGGACGCGCGAAAAAATGTCACTTTTGCTCTTTAGTTCCAGTACAAAATTTGACGTTTTGATGTATGAGCCATGCCCATTGCAATATTCACGATTATTCCACGGCTCAGGGTCTGAGGATGAGTCGTTTCAGATACATGATAGCCTCCATTTTAATGCTTCTCATGTAGGATGTCCACAATTTATATCTGACATTTATTAACTGTCATAATATAACACTCATGTTCTATTAGCAACAGAAGAGACGGTGTAAAATTACAATTCTCTCTAAAACTGGTATCTATAACTAAAGAGGTATCTTTGTAGAATATCGATTTTCAGTATCGAAATCGCCAAAAACGGTTATAGAAGGAACTCAAGCGTAATGAATGTCCAAGAGAATTCCAGCATAAGTTTCGTGCATGTCTCTCGATGCCTTTTGGCGATTCGTAAACCGTGTGCAAATTGAAAGTAATGCAAGAACGCACCGAAATAAAAGCATGTACATTGGACGAAACACTCAATTGGGCACGAAACGTTTAGGCACACTTGCTCACGCGCACCGGTTAAGTCATTATCGCACTTCGAGCGGTCGGTGGTTAATTTAAGAATTCGACAATGCCATCTTAATCTGCCGCGTGCATGAGTCGCAATTGCGCATGCCTGCAACATAAATTGTACCATGACAGTTTGCAAACACTTCAATACCCTACCTGCATTGAACGCTCTTGCAGCTGCATAAATTTTAGTAAATGGTCTAACAATGTAGCGGAAGTTGGACTTGAGCATACCCTTATCAAAACTCAATGGTAATTTGTTCACGATTTTAATAATTGTATTCACTTATTTAGTTTTGTTCTTTTTTTATGATGTATACGAATCTTGCATGAGTAAACGTTTCTTTATGGTACAATTCTAAAGAGAATTCATCCATTTGCATTCGGTGTTCTTGATTGGTAGATACTAGCGATGTGTTCATTAGTTTAGCATGGACGCGTTGCGGGTAGTAGCCCGCCCCTCGGCGCGCACAATGATTTCGCAACACCCGACCAATAATACTATAAAAGCTGTTATTTCGCTTGGGTTCCACCGGTCAAATCGTGCGTGCGGGGCATAACGTATCGTCATGTAGGACCGAAGACGCATGTGCATTAATGCGCACTCACAAAATTATGCATTTCGTGCACAAAAGCACGGCGCGTAAGAAAGGGAGCAAGGTCGGACGAGGGGAGAAGGGCGAGATGTGAAGTCAAATGCGGTTAAAGGGGTGGCAGAGGATCTTTCTATTGTGCATGAAGCGTGCTTAAATTACACGAGTCCTTCGTCCTTTCAGGATTCGCATGAGCGCACGAATTGCACTCATCTCGGTGCGCAGTGTATGTTCTTGCACACGATTCGTCAAGCTCCATTAGATTCTATATCACATATTCAAGGACAAATAATTTTCGAGAAATAGATAAGTTATGCGTAGCAATGGCTTGAAATATTCGCGTTTCCATCGCCAATAAAAATAATACTCCGAAGTTCAACAGAAGGCAAAGAAGACTCCGAGTATCTGACACGACATGTGTCGGTCGTCTCCCGTGAGAGATCTAAGACCGCGCTGACTTCCGCTAATCCGAGAATCGGGCCTTTTAATGCGCCTCGAGGTTTCGCGATTATAAATATCAGGGGATACTGGGAATCCGGGAATCCGGGGGGTCCCTCCAAGCCCCTTCGACGCACCGACGAGACCACCGAATTGAAACTATATAAGCGGCACTGAGCAAAAAGATTCGGTCTTGACATGAGCGAAAAATAATTCGGCAGATGCGATGATGCGACTGGGTCGATCCACACTTTCTGCGAATCGAGAACGATTCTTGCAAGTGCGTTCAAAGTAGCGTTTGGTGAATTTAAAATCTTTTCGGGAAAGAAAGTACGACTAAATTCATTGTCCTAAAAGTTGATCAAAAATAGAAATAAATATAGTTTTTTAATATCATAAGTATATGAATGGTTGAAATATGTGCATCGTTACGGCAGATACGCTTTGGCCTTCATCATTTTTAAAAGTAAAGACCCGGAAAGGCGGGACAGTGTCATTAATTTCGAGCTGTCATTTCCGTAAAAAGTAGAATAGTGAACTAAGAGAAAAGGGATAGAGAGTGAGAGGGAAATAGAAAGGGCGGCAGTATAAAAGAGATAGAGAGACAAGCAGGCAACAGAGATGTTAGGAACGGGGGGTTGAAATACGTCCATGGGCTTTCTTCAGTGGCACGCGACATACCGGAAAGAAAAATCTAGCATTAGTATCCTCGTATTCGCAGCAAAACGGGGGTCCGATCATTGCGAAGAGATAATTTTAGGAGTGTAACGAAGCGGCACTCGAGTGCGGTCCAGATGCTGTGGTGATGCTGAAGCATTGTTGCACGTGACACGAGCGTGCGCTAATTTTAGATTTCAGTCCAGCGGTGGGGCACTTTCAGGGACCCCTTGCTCCGAGCACGAAAAAATGCATTTTTTCGCGTTTCAGCGATATCTTTTCTTCGTTTGTTTTTCGTTATGGCCAGCGAAGGAGATAAGACTTTCGAGTAAGAACTATTGGGAATATTCATTTGTTTTTATTATTTTTACGTCTAGGTTTCTTGATGAAACATTTCTTGTACATGTACTTTCAGAGAAATGTGACTGCGTGCCATAAAAAGTAAACAAAAGACATCGCGAGGAAACAATGTCGAGAGTCGGTAAACTTTGAGAAGTCATTGTTATTGTTTCCTGGGGTTCGATCTCGAAAATCTCGTCTCTTAACTCGCTATTAGGTTTGTTCTCTTGCCGGTTCATTGAGTTATCTCTCGTGCCAGTCGAATAACACGGTGTATATTATTCCTCCTCTTTGTTCCTGCCGTTTCCGTCCTAGACGCAAGCAGAAGGCCATTCAAATAATCCGATTTAAAGGGGCATACAAAAACGACGTGACACATATGTTTTGATTTAACCCATGTTTTCATTTATACAATATTAGCTTTTCGAAAATGAAATGAATAAGGTTTCTAATAGCAATCGATGTTTGTCGCCAAATCCGTAACTTATTACTTCAGGGGTACTAAAAAGAGAAACAATATAACTTAAAGGATGAAAGGAACATTTAGAAGAAGACAACAAAATAATAATTGGTCAGTAATAGACTCAACGTCCGAGTCGCGAGATGCATTTGCTTGAACAATCTCGCGTGTAAGTGTCATAGGGCTTGAATGTTCGCATGACAAGATTAATAAGACTAGCAGCTGTTCGACGCGATGTCTCGGTTCGCATCGCGTGTAGTTATTTCGTCTTTCTTATTCGGTATGAACATAATACCACCCCCGCTACCAGCGCTTACATATCTTCGTTTTGTTTTTTGGAATAAGACCCCCGACGCGGTGGTCTCGGCGTACTTCATCCTTAACATTAACGTCAATTAAGAGGAACTAAATATCCGGATTAAAACGCATAGTTAATTCTGTTCTGTCAACTTGGCAAATAAGCATCTGGGTATCTGTCAGCGTATTCTATCTGGAGATTTAAGAGTCGCAATTACTACCTTACGTTCGCTTATACTTCAGGTAATAAAATGAATGCTAGATGTGGTAGAAAAAAGACGGCTATGAGGAACAGCGCTCAGGTACGTTCAATGTGCTCGTAGATAAGAACTGAAAGCGCACGGACATTTTCGAGCTGCTGGAGGCGTACACCAAACAGTCATGGACGAGCGATTTGCACGTGTGCATTTACCAGCCGTTGAGGTACATCCGTGTGTGCTCGCGCGCGCTAACTGACATAAAGCGAAAATGGCGACGGGAACATGGGGGCTTGCTCAGCAGGTCGAAGGAACATCACGGGGCTGATACATCGTGCCTCGTAAACCGTTAAGTACCTTAGAGTAAGTAGGAATAAAGCCGCGAGTACCACCAGTACCACGCACATTTACTGTACATGTATATACCTACACAGAGACTAGACGAAATAGGGTCGTGGGACGGAAGCGGATGTAGCAACCATAACTTAGCGGACCTGTAGTCCCCGTGCGTTACTCGCGATCGACAATGAGGAATCGTATTCCTCGCTTAGTTCTTCACACTTAGTCTAGCTTAGTTGGTGAGGTCACTGCGTATTCATCGTTGCTGATTAAGCGATCGGTAGGTTTCTGTTTTTCAGCACATAGCTGGAACGAATCAATGCTCCTGTGGTGGATGAAGCATGTGGTATTCGATTCGGTTTATGGCTTTCCAAGATAAGCATAATCTGCAGGCTTATTTTTTGAGACTAATTATTAGGAAGATTGATGTGATACTCACAGATACTCCGTTTTCTTAACATTCATTGACAACGTTGTTTACTGCTCTGCAAGTTTCTATTCTTCGATGAAAGAATGTCCTCCAGCTAAATCATTCTTTCGCACTTGCATTAATCGCAAACGACATTCCAACGACAGATTGAACCTATTACAAATGCGAATCACGTCAGCCAAAGGGAAAGTTCGTCGCTTCATAGTGAAAGTCTTGTCTCTATTCTTCCAAAGAATCTTCATGATTGAAAAGTGAAAATATCAGTCGTACATTTTTATGTTCCGCGTTAAAACTGGAGAGCGGCAATACATTTCACATTAATATGCACGGCGTTATAATCGCGATGAATGAAAATCCTTGGTTCTGGTCGGTATTCATCCAGATTTTTTGCATTACAGTCGTTCTGCATCTTATTAGTTCAGTATAATAGCCAGAGTCGCTTATAAGACGATCCTTGTATGAATCCGTAATGCGACGCTGGGCGTGCTTCTTTTATCAGTGTACGAGGAATGCTTGGACCGAATTCGTTCCATTCCTACAAAGTGATCAAGTAGTTGCCATTTTTTTTTCAGCGGACACACGAGAAGAATGCTCAAATATTCAGCGCGTTGCTTAATAAACAATCTAAACCCGAGAAAGGGAAGTTGTTAACTGATTTTTTTTTAAATAACAAAAAGTTTGTTTCAGATGAATCGCATGTCCCCAAAAATAATGAAAGAGAAAAAAATGGAAATTACGTGTATTGCTTCTTGCTGAACGTTGCAAAAGGGTTTAAGTGCTGTGCAGTTATAATCGTTCAAACACATTCGCAAGCGATTTTATATAAAATGACATGTACATACGCGGGCAAGTGGCACGTAAGGGTGATCCAGTTTATTCTTGGGGTTCGTGACGATTTTCTATTTAATTGCTTGAAACTCGCGTGCTCGCCATCTCTCGAGACTATCAGGTGGCTTATAATTTATTTTCTTTCCGGAACGGGCGAAATCAACGTCGTCATCGTAATCGTCGCTTCGTCGAGCCGTTTTATCTGCTGCGAGGGCAGGAACGCACATGCAATTCGAGACGAGAAACCCCCAGGAACCCTAGATCTCATTGATCGTATTTAGGCCACTTGTACACGAATTGTCTAATTGCATCATTGTTTCAAATTTAACGCAGAGCCATTCGATCTAGGATTGTTCGCAGGGGATAATCGCACCCGCTCGTTCCCACGTACCTAATGGCTTGGAGATACATGAACAATTTACTTTTATGGCGATAGACGTTGGGCGATACATTTTCTTAACGTTACTTCAGAATTTTTTATAAGCGTTATTATATAATTTTTTTGAGGTTCAAAATTAATTTTATTTTATTTTACATAAACGTCGAGGTAATAAATGATATAAAAGAATATTGAAAACAATACCAGTTTTCTCATAATTCTATACGTAAAAATGAATTATATATACCCTATAGCCCCGTCGCACCTGCTTGATCAAGACAAAATCCGTTTATACGCACGCGATGCAATTTCAAACATGCCGTTTTAATTATTACAGGTGAATGGAACTTTTCTATTGTATCTTTCTTATTTTTTTATTTATATAATTTTATGTTAATGAAAACCTACACTACTTTCAATTATTAGGGAAGGTTTGAAAAGATATGTACCCGCAGAATGGTGATGTAAATAAATGTTTTAAAAAATGTTTATTCAGATCAATTCTGAGTATGATATAAAGATATGAATTTTAATTCAACGTAGTTGAAGGCCAAATACTAAAAGTTTGCAAACGGTTAGAACAAAAATCAATTTCACATCTAAACGCTTAAATGTTGATAAAATGTATGTATGTATCTCGTGTGAAAAGATGCGTGTAAATATAACACTTGCGATGAATCGTGCATATAACGGAAAGCAGCGAATAGCAACAAAGTAAAACATCCTACCCAGGGAAACTTAATTGTATGAGATGAATGATGTTCGCGTGATGCGTATTTCATCTGCAGACAAATCGTTAGCATCACTGAACTATTGATACTATCGCAAAAGCAATTTGTATAACATTAATGAATAAATCCAAATGGACAACTTTATCTTATTATCTTCTCAGAACATTTTAATAATGTTATCATGTGTGTCAGTAATGTTCATGATCAAATGCCAAGACGTTGTTCATGACGATGATTAGAATACTGTGGTCGGCAATACCAGTTCTGACTAAAAGATGATGATAGTAATTCATCACAACCAAAAGCAGTCTACCTACGTCAAAAGGATTAAAAATCCTCTTTCGTAACGCAATAAATATAAAAAGCGATCGTCGTCAAGGCTTCGCTATAAAATATGAAAATGAATTCAGTATTCGCGATTCTTTCGTGATTCGCAACAAACGATTATTACACTCGTAACCCCAGTTAATCACAGCGGAAACTCGACATAATACTCATTCGTTTCCAAGATTCGTGGCATTTTAAATTAGATATTAAAAGTAGAGAGTCGTCTTATCGGGGAATAATATCTTTTTAATTCGTACGAAATTACCGTTGTGTAATTATAGACGTTGCATTTGCACGCTGCCACGAAACGTTTCTGATTCAGCGGACGAATTGCATTTTCTTTAAGAATTGCAGAAAATAATTCTGGAAAGAAGAATAGTACTATTTAGATAATATTTTAGCAGTTCTTCCTTATTTCGCTAATACAGAAGACTATGGAAGATTGGAATGGGCACACGACGTCGACAGCTCGAGAGGAAAACGGAAATAAGTCACTGTGTTGCACGCTTGCAAATCGGGCGTTTAATAAGTGAGCCGAAGAAATTGGCACGCATGCGTATATGGTGACGAGAAACCCGGACTCCAGACAAACGGTTCGTGACTATAGCGACCTGCCCGCGACAAAACAATGTTTTCTCGAACCGCGGCTCTTTTGACATGGTTTGGTTCATTGTTTCTGACACGGAGCTATGAAAGGGGAGACGTGCCACACACGAGATTTTACCAAATAAACCAAAACCTACATTAGCGACCATGCTGGATTTTATGGCTGCTCCCAAGCGATGACTTAGCCGTTAATTAATTGACTAATCACGAAAAAGATAAGAAAGTGTTTCAATCTGACCTACAGGTGCGTCGAAATTGATACGTTAATTTGTTGAACCGATCTTCTGGTTAGTGAGTGTAGAAACCCGAGGTGTGGTGTTTTCGCACCAGCGACTCTTAATGGGTTAGCCAAGCATCTGGTGAAATGCAGCTCGTCCCGTAACTTTCCGCTCGTAGATCTCGATGGTCGATTACGCTTGTTCTAAGCGAGTACAAACACGTATGATGTTCACATCGATGTTCTGATTAAGGTAATAGTTGGACAGATTCAACAAGTCAGTTATCTCCTTAAAAAAGGTGGTCATCGTGAGAAGAGCAAAAACGGGAGTACTTGAAGCAATCTTTGCAATTACGACTTAACCCTTTCGACTTGGATTATATGAGAACCAGTTTTTTAGTGATTGTGGGGGACATCATCACTGGTTCAAGACACTGATTGTATTGGTCTTCTGAAGATACAATCATGACGTGAAGCAATGACAATGTAAGCCGAGTAGGAAACCAGCCATAACATAGTTTATTGTATTAATTCGTTGCACTAAGTTTTGCACCTGGAAGCGATTATTCCACAAGTCAACCGTTTTTTCGCGCACGTGCGCATGTTAAGACTGGTAGTGAAGAACGCAGACGAGTCGAAAGGCGAGCTAAAAGGCCAACATTGTTTGGAAACCGCGACTTTGATCTGCGCACCGGGCTTGTCGTACATCACGATTTTACAGCTAGTAGCACGCATACTCGGAATCTCGTTGTGGACGATTGTAAACGGTTTCGCCAATCTCTGGATTGTAACCAAAGCAAAGCCTACGAGATTATTTTCAATAATGAGTTGCCGGAAAGTAGGGTGAAACATGAGCTTTTTAAAGGTATGCGAACTTTTAGGCATCGTGGAATTTTAGCTATTTTGTATAATGATTGGTAGGTTTATGAAAACAAAATAATTCACCGTCACCATTTTATTGCTACATTTTAAATAGTCTCTCGATGGGACTTTTGAGCGAACCACAAGTAAACTTGACTGTTTTAGGCTGAAATAAATCCCCAGTTCTTTAGATTTTGCATATACACATTTCTTTCGCATTAATCAACTTTTTGCATTTTTTTTAAACTACTTGTGAAATAAGGTTTCTGGAATTGTGCGAATGCATAAGGCCTGGGAAAGTAGATTTTATTCAGCAAGAGTAAACTTAGTTAATAATTTCGATCAAAGATAGCAATGATGTAATTAAATTTGATATCTCTTTTACTGTATGGGTTCAAAAATACGAGAAGCAGCACATAGAGTGTGGTTCTGAATTAAGTCACTTATAATTAACTTGTTACTAAGTAACAACGATTATAGCAGAGTTTTATGAACATGCTAGCTGTCGTGCATTTCGTATCTGAGTGAGAAAACATTGTACTTAGCTGATGCATCAAGTGTTGACTAATAACTCGCGGATTTTTATTTTTCTATTAAGATTAATTTCTTATTTTTAAATCGTTATTTGATAATGAGATTCAGTCTAATAAATTAATATTGATTTCATTTTTCATAGTACAACAGGTATATAATTATTACAAAACATACATTTTTTACATTCTATTCATAAATATTTATATTTTTGTATTTACAATGATTAACTGTTGAAATTTATTTGGTATTTTTTTTGTTTAGATTGAAAAATTCAATATTTATAGAAAAACAAATAAATGAAAATGTTATAATCTCGAAATTCTCTGTGAATATAAATTAAAAAGAAGCCAAGAAAAATTTGTAACTTGGATTATTATTGAAATTTGTTGGAATATTAAAATAGGTTTTTCTTGTAATGTAGACAAAGTGTGTCTCTTAATTTTATTCGCTACACTTCTAATTCTGTTTCATCATATCGTGGATGAAACTGTGAGTTTATGTGATTTCTGGGTATGGACATAAAAATATTTCGGCGTACGTAACTATTCGATGATGGCTCAAACCCGAAGTGACTTCAACTGAGCTTATTCCAAGAATGAAAAATACATTGTAATGTTGGAATTAGGCATTCATGAATGGTTCATTAATTTATCATTCATTTAGATAATTATTTCATGTTTAGGACATTATTATTAAACTTTTTATCGCTTATATTTTCGTTCTAATATTGAGTCATTTAATAGTAATATTTATGGGTACGCGGGGCAAATAATCAGCGCCGTGTGTCAATAGATTTCGCTGTGAGTTTGTCAGGGTAGTTTGAACGGTTTTATTCTTCTCGCTTTCATAAATATGCGTTTTTAACAATCCTTTAATAATAAAAAATTTTTTAATTAATGTAGACCGATACATTGGTGTTATCGGTAAATAAGTGAACTGTTTCTGAAGTTTTTTGGAATCAATGTTTTCTCTAGAATCCAAAACGATTTGATTTATTAATCGATTAAAAAAAATCTCTACCTATCGAGCCATCATTTCAGCCATATACAGAATGTAACATAACCCAACATAACCTAACCTCACCCAACTTGCCCTATCTTATTTTACTCAAATCCATCGCATGCATTTCACCGACAACTCACAATCTTCAGTACAGCAGAATTCCGAAAGGAAATTTTATTCGCGTGAAATACATCATTTCACACGTCACAAACTCGCGTTTCATATACATCTCGAGTACGAAATGGTAATTTCGTTTTGCATCACAGTTTGTTATATCGTTCCGGTGTAAAAAAAGGGAGGGATCTGCCTAACGCAATATAAAAGGCCATTGTTAGCGGAATTAACATCGATAACGCACAATTGAACGTGTATTCTAATTGAAAATCTTAGAAGAGCAATAAAAAGAAATCGTTCCGGGCCGTAAACGGAAGAACATTTCCGGGCGTTTCGAGCGGCGCAAGTCATTAGAGCCGACGTTTTGCGCGATGCGAATCGATGGATCTCGTTTTGCACAAACTTTAAGGTAGGGGCTGAAGGAACAGCTGTTCTCAAGGTAGATCTCATCGGCAAGGTGGACTTGTGTATAGGTGTATAAGCATAAATACGTGCGTGCAGTTTTTGGGCGCATCCCCTTAATGACCGAGTTCGGGCGTATAATGCGCGGGCGGTCTTCGGCGCCTCCTTAATCAATTAATCAAAGAATCTTGCCTATATCTCCATGCTGGTATGCCCTGATACTTCCCCAGATACAACCCAGAGAATCCTCGTCAGGGACCGGTTCGTCTGTCATTCCCCTAAACATCTTAAACTCAAAAGCGAATTTCGTATCGCGGCTACGATTAATTAGATATTCCATTATTATTAATCGTACCAGATGACCGGTCTCGGCTCGAGATTTATTCCTTTTGTCAATTTGCCCAAATTTTTTATCCAGTTGATGCTATGTTGCAGTCAGTCTATAAATAAATCATGATAAAATTTGACGTTCAACCTTTGATTCCTTTTTGATGATTTATCTTTTTGATGAATTTTATTGCTTGCAGTGGCGAACGATATTGAGGCTGAATCACGTAGTCGTTTCTTCGGATTTTTGTTCCAGCCTTTATAAGAAATAAACGTTATATCGTTTATAAAATAACTATGAATTCCGAGCTAAAATTAAATTCTATAATAGATGTTGTCTTCCATTTCATGATCCATGCTGGCCATGTCCTGAATTCTTTCTATTCAATTGAAATGCTTTGCTTATTCTGATCTTTTGTCATGAACAGATAATAAGTATGTGTCGCATTTATCATTGGAGTTAATAAGAAATAGAGAAACCATTAAAATAGATCCGATTTGTGATTTTTATGTTATCCAAGTTCACAACGGAAGATCTGTTTAAGAGGTTAATTGTTTTGCAAATCGATGAAAGTGCATCAGGCTGCAGTAGATGATAGGTGGAAAAGTAACGATATAAAGAGATGTAAAAAAATGTCCATCATCGGGGCAGAAGATAATATCGCGAAACAATAAGCGACTTTGCGTTCATCCCGCACGATCGGCAAGGATCGTTTACGTCCGACGAGCGGCCCTCCGTCGGATAATGCGTTGCCACGAAGATCTATGGACTAACCGTAGTTTATATGCTAATAAGTAAAGAGTGTTAAATACTCGATCATTTATCACGCCGTCGCTTCTCTTTTCCCCTCATCGACCTCTCACTCTCTAGTTCCATCTCTCTCGTTTTTGCTGATGAACCATCCGAGTGGCTTCTCGCTATTTCTCTCGTTCGCTCATCCAAGTTCCCCTGAAGGCGTCTCGTGATGTCGCTGTGCTCTTCGATCTTTTAAGCGTTCTTGACGGGGGCCCCATCCCCCTGTCCCATTCTCAGCCAGATACTGGTTGCAGATATTACATTATTATAAACGTAAACAGCCAACGATTAAGAGCCAATTATTTTATAAAACAAGTTCGACCTGTTGATCGACGTGTGTATTACTCGGTGAAATTTCCGAGTACGTCATTCGAAGTATCAGTTCTCATTTTATTTCATCTTTTTCTCGAATATCTCAAAGTTTGGAGATATCTGATCATATCCTAAATATGAAAACATTATTGATTAAAATCTTTTGTTTAGCAGAAATTCAAATTATTTCGAATCCGAAGAAAGCATACAACGAAATCGGTCGGTTAAACCTAACTTTGGTTCGCTCAATTTAATTTTTATAAGAACCAAACTGATTTGGTTGTATGTACCAAACGAATTTAGTTTAAAAAATATTGGTTTCAAAAAACAGTTCTGTTGTGAAAAATTGTTTGTAGGAAACGCAGTCTTGTTTTATAATACTTTTACACAATGCATCGGCCATCTGATTAAGTCTAAATTCCATGTAAATTTCGTAAACCAAATCATTTTCATTGAAATAACAATTGTGAAAATAGAACTCGTTTAGAAGCCCAATACCGACAATCAAATTATTTAGGAATATGCAATAATAATCTAAATGGCGCCCAAACGAGGATCGGAGGTTTTCGCTATTCCGGAAAAGAATTTGTTGACGGTTGATATTTTCAAATGTGTTGACATGACTTGTTGACTAATACCGGTTATATATCGATACGCTTTAATAAGGGTTTGTAAATAATTTATGACTAATTAGAAACATCCCCCGGCCAGAATCGTCAAATTTTACTTGGGTGAAGTCTTTGTTCATCGGTGATAAATAATAATAAATGATCGAAAAGCATTTTCATTGTATCCAAATTCGAGATCCGGGTAAAACGGTCAGTTTTCGGAAAAATTCGGGATTAGAAATCATAGTGAGACCTATTCCTACCTGCATTTTGCGTGGGTGAATAATACACGACTGCATTTTCATCTGTTTACCAAATTTTGGGATCAGTAAGGTTTGATGCTCTCCATCTGGTATTTTTGTGAGAAGGGTCACACGACCCACTCGAATAACTTCTGAAATTGACGTTATTTGCTAACCGTATTTATTTGGATTGGGACTCGCATACCTAAGTTAGCAAACCTTCGCTTTGTTAGACTCTTTAGCTTACCCTTACGTGTACGTGTTTAAGCGCCGAAAATTAATTATAATTCGTAATTTCATCGTTTTTGGAATTTATTTATTTATGTATTGATATACACTTAAATAAACGGTGCAGTAATTAATTATCGATATTTTAATGACATATCACATTTATGTAAATTAAAATTATTCATTTTACTGGACTAATTAAATTTTTTTCGTTTATTCTGAACTCTACAAATGTTACCTTCAGATACGAGTGTTCGAATCTATTTATGAAGCGTTAAATTAAGTCGAATCAGATACATTTTAATTCCCCATTAATCAAAGAATAAAGCATTTTTCAACGTATTTTGTCCCGAACATGGCGCCATGGGTAAACACTTGCTTTTCAAAGGTTCTCCATTCACGAAAATTAGCATTAATAAAAAAAAACATGAGTCATCCCGATGATACATTATGTTAAGTTGAATGAGTGCCTGCCCTATTCAACAATACATGCAGCTAATATTCATTATATGGGATTCAAATATCTTAATCTTCATTTTTACCTGATTCCATGGGTGTCAGTTTTCCTCTCATCTTTTTTTATATAAGTAAACTAATTTCGAAAATATAATTCAACAAATCATTAATAAAATACCTGACGAGAAAGGTTGGAAATATTTTTGCTATATGTAAATTATATAATGTTATTAATTAACAATTAATTCTTATTAAATTAAAATATTTGTCATATATTTAAAAAATATACAAAATATTATTTATTATTTCTTTATCAACATTAAATATTTATAACAATTACACAGTTTTATTTTCAAATTATTTAAACAAACAATAAAAATTAATAAACTTTTTGCAATTTACCTTGAATTTTATTAAAATGTTATTTTATTATTGCAATTAACATCCAACGAAATATTTCATAAGAAATATAAATTAACCTAAGAATATTTATACTATAAAAATTGCAATTTTAATATTATATTAACTTTTTAAAGGCGAATGACGAAATAAAAATATTGAAGTAAAATAATGGTATGTTGCATTAAACGAAATTACGTTTTATGACTAATAAATAATTTCATTAATCTTAAGTGTTGAGACTATTAAATTTATACTTTTTACTTTCGAATTACGTTGTGTAATAATGTATGTAAACATTTTTTAAACACAAACAGTTTTGATAATACTGCATTTATATTTATAAAATAATTTTCGATATTCCGACAGTATTTTTTTCTTTAATTTTACTGAATTTGAGTGTTTTAACTTCATGAATTCAGTTTTTGATAAAGTTATCGTAATAATTTTTGATTAACAAAATTCGTATTTTCTGAACCGCTTATGTATCATAACATTTAGATAAACAATGAAATTATTTCTAGGTAAATACGATTCTTCGAATGTAAATAAAGTATAATAAACATACTTAAACGAGTTTGGATACTAGCTACTAAATTACAAAATCAAAAAAGGATTGAACGATTTTTTGTTAACTATGTCAGGTGACAATTTACTATACAAAGTCTCTTAAAAAATGACCGTCAGGTTGTAAAATATGTTATTGTACATGTAGTTACTATATTTTCACATAAATTTTTCAAAATTTAATTATAGTTCTGATTTATAAATGTTCCCAATAAAATTACAAAGTGAAAAGAAAATTTAAAATACTTATATATAATTGTCAATCAATATTATCAAAATAATTGAAAATTTCTAATGTTAATTTGAAAGTGGGGCTTATTTATACCTCCTAATTACATTGAAGAACACCAATTTTATACCATGTTGATTTCCGTCTTTCACATTTTCGTGTAAATCTCCGACACGTTTCCTCGAATTGTAAGAGTGCGTGTTCGCCTGAAGAGTCGCGGCTAAAATGTCGGCGATCTTGAGCATTGTTGTGGCTGCCATTGTAGTTCGAATTGTATTTAAATTACGAACGAATTCTTGTAGGCCTGCATTTTACGTCAATAGTTACTTCGCGAAAAATACGTTATATTTTTAAAACATTTAATTTGTTAGTTTATCACTTATTCGTAGATATTTGTCTTTATTTACAATTATTGGCAGAAGTGCGTTCGTGATAAAAAAAACATTAATGCAAAATGTCGAAATCTTCCGACAATGTTAAATCTCTAAGACGGTTTTAAGTCTACATTTTTTATCACATTTATCAGAGGCCCCAACAAGTTTTTAATTTTGGCTACTTTTTCATTACTCTATTCCACTGGGCATCCATGTAAAAAAATGTCATGATCAAACGTACTTGTCCAATATGTTTCATTTTTAAAATTCGTTTCATCTGCTCACTAATTTGTCATGAGCGTCATCTGATGACACGTGACAGGTCTCATTATCTCTCATAAAATGAGCATAAATATACTATAGGAGTATTTTTTCAATAATAGGTTTCAAAGGGGTTGCAAATTTTGTTCATTCTATTGTTTATTTCTTTTTACCAAATATCAAGATTAATGATTCTTGGTGATTCGTTAATACCACCCGAACAACATTTTGTCACTAACGATAGGAAAGATGAAGGTAGACATACGCGCAGTTTGTCAAGCATAACACGCTGCAATTACACGCTGCCAGTCTAATTCTAGGTTTATCATGCGCCGGCCCCGCTTCGTTACATAAGCGAAGCATCCGACTTTGCATCGTGCACGCGAAATATTTGGCCAGGATTCAGAACTACATACTTGTTTATTGCTGGATTAGAGGCATACAACGCGACAATTGTCTTAGGCGCTAAGTACTCTAATACCGTTGTCCCATTTGTCTAATTCGATCGTTCGATACTTGTACCAAATTCTTCAATTTTCTTGATAAATGTAATCTCGAGACGCAGTTCTTGCAATAACAACAAAAATGGTAGAGTTTGATCATATATTCCCTTATGTGTCATGCAAACTTGCAACAATAGCACAATCGCCAATACCCATGTGAAGTGACACGGAAGATCAAATTCGGATCTGACTACTAGCCTTAGTTAGCTTTTGATGCTCGTAGACAAATAGGAATCATGGATTGAAGCCTGCATGTATTTTCGAAAAATGTATCTCCTCCATTATATCATATTTACCTTCCTGTGAAGCTTCAATAGCATTATGCTTTCCATGAACAGAATTATCTCACTCTCTTCTTCTTCATTGGTTGTAATCGTTTATTAATCCCCATAAGTTTTTCGGTTTGGATAATACTTTAAAATCCACTGATAGACTAAGATAAGATGTCTTGATTATGGTGCATCAGATTTGGACATGGCTTTATAAATTGAAAATCTCCATTGCTGAATGATTCACATGATCCAGATCGAACGTTTATAACAGTTTCACAAAAGTACTGAACCCCTAACTTGAACTGTACATTCAAAGGTCCAGTGCAACCTTCGGTCCGCCTAAAAACTTTATTTGGTGTGAAAAAGTAAAGCATCGAATTAGTTAAATTCTCCCCTGAATGCCATTCTCGCCCAACGACAGACGGAGTCGACAAACTCCTAAATAAGCACGATGAGGGAGCAGGCGGGAAAGGACGTGAATTGTTAGACGTGCTTCTGGGTAATTGGTCACATTTAACTATCACAATCTCAACGAGAAAGAAGGGAGAGTCGCTTGACTAGACCGGACTCAGAGTCGAGAGGAGCGAATTGGAGTGGTGGGTCATTATGCGCCGCAGTGTTCGGTGCGAGACGAGATAAAGTGTATGTGTAAGTATAGGTGGAGAGTGTATCTTATGGTCTTTTCCGATGGTGGACAACGAGGGGAAGAAAGGTGGTTGCATGGAAACGAGATAGAGCGATCGGACCGAGAGGAGTGATGTTCAGACAAATAGAAATGTTAGCTCCTTCTCTCTTTCTCTCACTTACTCACTCTCTTCCCATCCATTCTCTTACCGACACTCTTCTCTCTCTCTGTGAGGTCGCCGACTACATAACGCTGTCGTGTAAACATGCGCTAACAGCTTGCCGCGGCGTGTCTTCCCGCCACTTTTATCGCACACCTACCTCGAGGATGCCATCCAACATCCTTCACAGCATTTATATGTGCATGGAACACCAGTATATTAGCTTTCATATACATCAGGTTTCCATAACATCTCTCCCTCCTTGCTTTCTTTCAGACATTCCAACCACTGTGTCGCAGTAATCCGAAAAGACCAGAGACGTCCAATCTATTCCATCGTTATCTCATCACTCTTTCAATATTAACTGTTTAAACGTTTCAATTTCATGGATTACAATCAGATATGATCAATCGTCGATATGCCGAAGCGTACAGGTCGATCGCGTTTGTCGATTTAACGGAGATGAGATATAATGTATGCGAGAAATGTCTGCTTTGTGTTGTTCGATTAAATTATCGAAGGAATTTGTCGCGACGAAGTGAGTACAAAAATGGCCGCATTTTGTATGTCCACGTAGGCATACATTCAGTGTAGTACGCACGCACGAGTTCTTCGCGAAAGAACTGCCTGGTTTTCTCTGTATATATGCTCGATTAGCATCCGAGTGCGAGTTATTTCGCTTCCTCGTTAATAAGAGAGCCCGTACGTTCGATTCCCGTCGATTTCTCCATCCCCGTTTCATGGATGCGGTAGAACGCGCAATTTCCCACAGACGAACAATGGTGTCGCTGTTTTTCCTTGAAGAGATTTCGCTATTTTCCCATGAGAATGTCGCGAACAATTATTAGTGATTTGCACGTCCATAATACGCCTTTGACCATCCACGCGCACGTTTACTAGGGATTCGCCAGTCTAGACCAAAATTTAGGTGTGACTTACCTGGATAACGTCTTTGAACAAGTTCAACATTTAAGAGTTGGGGATCTAGACGGCTAAGAATGTTCTCATGGATCTTACTATATTAAGCACTCGACGGTACAACTATGTTTTCACATCTAGCATACAAATGCAACGTTATCATTTTTGTTCACACTGTAATGGTATTGGACCATTTATTCAGATCAATTGCAAAAGGATTCTCAAATGGAAGAGTAGAAAGATGATTACTTTTTACCAATAATTCAAACAACGAATTCAGTTTACGCCTGGCTCGGATTTCCCGTGCGGAGAGTTTCGATCAGCGCATCGGAGAAGGACATTAATACCCGTTGACCGTTTCCGAAGGGCATCTTGCATACTTAATAATAACGGCTCGCTTCGGATACCCATCCACGCAACGCGCGCCTGTGAGATTCGATTGCATACCTGCCCGTTCTGCCATCGTGTTATTTATTCTTTGATTTATTACAATCGAAGTTGCATACCCATTTCATGATCCGCGTCGGGAAGATCCTTTCAGTTCGCCATCGATTCGGCGGACAAAGCGAACAAATGAATGTCAAATAATATCGAAACTCCGTCCTCCGCTGCATTTTTTCGTTTTCGTTAACTCAAGAATGAAATAAAAATGCGACACGACAGTTTTATAAAGTGATTTATGTCAGGATCTTGTCTTTTTACGAGCACTTTAACCACGTAGGTGTTTAAACAACCAAATGCTCATCAAGATTTATAAGGCCGTTACATCCCACCGATTAAATTCAGTAGCGAGCTCATCGCAATCAGGTTATCGCGTTAATGCGAGAGAAGGTATTTCGTATTTCCATTTTCTTTTCTTTCATAAAAGATTGTGATGATATCTGGAAGTGTTTAAATCGATTTTTAACCATTACCAATTCGTTCTGATCGATGCGGGATATATCTCGATTTCTTTTCCAACTACATTTGAGTAGTCCCTCTGGAATGCGATTTTGCATGAGGGATTTAATGTTGTGGTATCGAACATGAGATCGAGACGTTCACAGTTAAGCGGAAACTTGTTAATGGGGTGATATTTTTGGAATCGTGCTAATTGAATAAGAGCGACGGACATATTATACTAAGCAGTGGGAGGGGGTGGTTATAAATAAAGGAGCAAAGAAGGAATAAGGAGACTGCAGCTCGCGACGGTCTTTTCGTTGTTTTCACCAAGAACCGGAATAGAAGTGGACATTGCGTCTAAGCGAGAAAGAAAGAGAAAGAAAACGCGATGTGTGGGTCTTACAACTCGGTTGCTTTTGTGATTATTAGGCGGTCGACATAAAACGGTCTTAGGTGTGATTTAATATTTCCAACCAGGAGCATAAAATTCGACTCCGTCTAAAAATCGCCGAAGAACCGAGTCTGCTGACAGCTTTCTCGAACATTCTCTGGTTCTGCGTCGGATTCGATCAGTTGTTTTTTATTCAATTTTACGACTGATAGGGTCGTATTCTGTCATCTGTATCATCGCGAATTTAGAAACCGCATCAACATTGTAACTATCATGGTCATCTTCTGCTATAAAACGGACCCGAAGGCGTGGTACCAAAGTCGTAAAATCGACATTGTTGCAGAAAGACAATTGTGGTTTTTATAAATTATTGCTCATATTTAATTCCACCGGCATTGCGTGGAATAGTGGCCAATTTAATGACAACTAATGAATCGGACAATGAAAGATTTTACGGGAGGTTTTTGCAAAATGCTCCTTTATCGTCGGCATACAATAGAAAGGAATAATTATTAAATTTCGAAGAGTGGCAATTTTAGTGAGGTTATGTTCGCGTATAAAATATTTAGACTATATAATTTGGATCGAGCGTAGTAGCTTTGGTATGTGCGGGTTTGACCTCGATAAAGAGAAGCGGAGTCTACCTATATGGTTTTACTCCTTCAAAGTTGAAGGGTCGAGCTCTTTATATTTCTTCTGAGATTTAGACGTTTTTATTAGACTCATAATAGAAGTAGACGTTAAATTTTATGTTTTTCTTTGCGCGGCTTTATGTATATATATTTTATGGTATTAAAATACGACTTTATCCAGTGAATTTCGTTTTTATAGTTGCGGTTAAAACGATCGATATTCCATTTAGCGTCTTAACGAATACGTTTTTATTTCATAAACATTTGCCGATAAACGTTGGTAAGTAAGTCGTTGAAAGAATCGTCGAGTTATTATCACCACTGCATTCGCAATCGTTCCTTATTCTAAGGTCCGTTTTAGAGGTCCGGACCTTCCTCGAGGCGCGGAAGGCAGTAATACACCGTAAATAAGAAAGATTTATGAAACGTAGAATGAGAAAAAGGAATCCCCCGACCTCGAGAAAGGTTTACTAATACGGGCGTACGTGTTTCTATGAAGTGTTAACGTAATCCCTCGCGATCGCACATGTTCGATCGATTACGCCGACAGCGCTATTAATTTACGAGGGCCGATTTGTAGACGCATTCGGCAGATAATGGACTCGGGGGCAAACCGGCGAGGGATGACTACGATAATTGCAAAGCCCGCGGTCGATTGTATTCGGAAAGAAAATGGAACGGTCGCAATGCTTAGAACGAGAACTTCATTCGGCTCCGTTCTGTCGTTGCCACGAATTCCCATTATTGGGGCAAAATCAATCCGCTTTATCCCGACGATATCGTTTCGCGGAACGAGATAAACCCCACGACTAATCCCGGATAAAAGTCTCGCCATCTCCTTAAGATCCCTTTGAACGGTCACGACACTTAGCCGTCCTTCTTCCTTCCGCTTTTTCCGGCAGTTTTCTTTCTCTACCTGGTGCATTTAGCTCGATCGCTGCCACCTCCAGCTATTCTTTTCCGATTTGTCCCCTTTTCTATTTCCCTGGGCGATTCAATGTCGGTATTGCGGCGCCAGCAGGATTTTATTTGGAAAACAGAGATTACTATCGTAACGAAGTTTTCACAGTTATATGATCATTTTCCAAGAAGTTTCACGATCTATAACTCGTTTAAATGATATTTTTATCTAATTCGAGTAGTAGCGAGATACCCTCCATGCAATTATTGTTTACCAATTCTGGGAACTTTGACCATTGTCGGTGGATTCTAAAATATTGAAATATTGAAAGTACTTCAAGAACCTTAAGTAGAAAATCTGAGCGGTAGTTGAATTAGTATTATCAACAGAAAGCAATTAGATAACGCATTCAAGCGCCTATGGCCTAATTATACATTATCTAAAACGCGTAAAACACGAAAGTTATAGCTGTGCCTGTTTTATCGAAACGCTCCAAGTTGAGAAACATTGAAATGACCGTAATTGACCAATCGGACAACTCGGTCGATCCTATATGTTGGATCATCGGGTGGGGATGGTGGGGGGAGGGGAGAATGGAGACGCAATCGGAACAGCGGATAGGTGTAGAAATTTATAAAATCGAGTCACAAAAGCAGCTTAGTGCTTGTCTGTATGCTATCCGCGTCATATAATGATGATAATTGAGGTTGCTATGTTTAATGGCCTGGAAGTGGATATAATGATAGCTGCTATTATGGCCGCTCGTAAAACGCGCGATCTTGATATCCCCACTGTGCAGCGCACTAGCTCGTCGTACGTATATGCACCTTATTAATACTCACTACCTCGTCGTGCGGTTTTTCGCTCTTTCTCCTTTACCTCCCTCGGTTTCCTTCTGTCTGCCTGTTTCAAGCGTATTCACCCCTCTTCCCTCCACTCCTGTCTTTTTCTCTCTCGTCCGTGAAGTAAAACACCGGACAGACGATTTTCTTACTCACCGACCATTTCTCTTCAACGCGACTACGAGTCGTTAAGACCAACCAACCAGTCATCGAACTGCAGGACTACAATCATACATATGTTCTGTGTACGTGTATACGAGGTATATGTACGTAGCAAATGCATGTGCGTGTATCTGCATTACGCGGACAGCGTTATGACCGTAAATCAGCATAGCGACAGAGGATGTCACACTAGGGCTACCTTACACGCAGTGTATTTACCTAAGCCGAGTTAAATTACTTTAAGTAGATGTCGTTAGCACTTGGAAGATTCAGAGTAACGAAGACATCTTACTTTTTGGGAACGGCCCTTTCGCGATTTCATTGTTATCTTCTTATCTGTAGGGGAAACGCAATGAAAATCTCAATGAATGCAACGCGTCCCTTTTTCCCCGACCGCGGCGCGCCCTCGTCGCGGAAGTTTACGACCGGAAGTTGACCCCGTGGGAGGGCGAATTGGCGCAGCGGGTGCAGCCCCTTGCAGTTGCCTCTTTTTTCTTCTTTGCTCGGTTGGCCAATCCCTATCTGCGTACACATAAAAGTACAATAAGCTCGCACGCGCGCTTCTTGCGGGTGCATACCACCGTATGCGATCGTATACGTGAACGCTGAGCACACACCTGCACTTCGCAATTACACAATTAAGGTTGCGAGTAAACGCGAACGTCCGTATGGTTATTATCTTTATGTTTTACGCGACGTAGCCACTCGCAAATTTGCCTCTTTATCGCATTGTTTTCGAATCCACTCCCATTTAATGAGAGTCTGCGCCCGCGAGCTCGACCGCCGCCATAATTGCAAATATAGGGGCAGAGGGGGGACTTAAACAATCGTTTCAGCGATAAAAATTGACGGCTAAAGGTTACTTTCGCAAAATAAAACATTGCTGACGAACGGTTGGGAGATTTCGATTTAAGAAATGTTCAAGGTTTACGATGTCTTTGACCAGTAGCTGTATTTAAGAAAGTGATTTCATGTTAGTTGTATGAATTTACCATGTGGCGTGTAATCCATAGGGTGGCTGGCAAGTCCGATTACATCATTCATTTATTTGGGAGTAATCAAATGATCTGATAGTACAGAATTATACGTAACCGATTTTTCGCTATTTATTCTTTACAATGTTTTGTACGTGGCCCCTGTTGAACGTTCGCGTTCAGCGCATATCAATCAAGTTGGTCTTCCGTCCTTCGCTTTCTTTTCCTCTTACAAGCATCTTTTTTTAGCACTATCTCGCTTCCACACACTCTTTAACGAGCTCATCGCTCGCGCAGACTTGGTTAACTGGTAGAAAAAAAGAAATCCAAGAAAATGGTACAAAACGGCCCCTGAGATATGCTGTTCTGGGCGAAGGCGTTGCCGCGCGCATGAAAACTGAATAGAGCATATGAACAAATGAAGGGACGATCGCGAACCCACTGACCCGATCATTTCTCAGGTCCTTTTTCACATCGACTCGTCGGCGGCTAATCACGTGCTGTCCGGCCTATCGATCCCGCGGACGATCATTATTTTTTAGAAAAGTTCACTGGCGCTAACGTTAAATAATCTCACTAATGCGATTAAAAAGAACGAGGGTAATTATCCTTTTGCTGAAAAAAAAAGACGATACCTACGGCGTCATGGCGAAACGCATAAATCTTAAGGTTTCTTAAACATTAATTTACTGTTACGATAGATACGTTATATTTCTGTTAAGGGTGATATTGTAAAAATTGAAGGTGTAAAGAGGGACGCGCTTTTATCGCGTTAGGTCGATGACATAATAACCCGATGCTTTTCGCGATTTAAATGAATAGTGGCATTTCGTTTTTATCCCCTCGGCCTCCCGCGGTGTAAACGCCAGACTTTCGTTTCAGAACGCCGGCAATTATGTCGGCAATCGAATATTCACGGCGCAAACTGTTCACAGATCTTTTCAGCAATAGATCACCAGTAAAATAAAAGCAATAATCAAGTCGAGATTAAAGAAAAGGAAACGAAAAAGAAAGTAGGAAGAAAATTCGGCCAAGTCACATCGAGTGCAGCATGGCAGAAGGTTAAGGGAAGGATATCGAATTATAAAAGCAATTAAATGCTCTCGGATTAGATATGGCACATCGTACATAACAGATATGATAATACTCCTCGTTGTAGCCCCAAGGCTTGCATTCGCTTTCAATCCTTGGGCAAGGCAGGAAATAAGACGGAGAAGGAGAGAAGAGGGTCCTTCGGACCGTGAGGAGGGTTAAACGGTATCATTAATAATCGGAGCTAACTAATCTGCCTGTCGCTATGAGCATAGGTGCTTATTTCATTTCTGTTTTTATTACGAGATATCACGATGACCCTTGGCTTTATTTCATTTCACTCAAATTCACGATTACCTACGATAATAGTCTACGATCTTTTTTGCTGATGCGATTAATTTCGACGCGATTTTTTGGTAACAAAGCTTTTTAACAATATCACTAACATTCAGAATTGATCTCTACTAAATACTAGATCTCTATTTTTTAAATTCGTATTATAATATTGACGGAATTAATTTTTAATTTGAATCTTTGTTTTTTGTTTTAGTTGTACGAGGTGAATGACGATCCTAAAAGGAAAGAATTTTTGGACGACCTGTTCAGCTTCATGCAGAAGAAAGGTAAGCACGACTGTATTTTGTAAGAAAACTGTTCTCAGGATGGTTGAAATCTTATAACATAAGAAATTGTTTCATGCGGTAGAATGATTTCCATTAAAACAAATTTCATGTCGACTAATATTTCATCTTCGGCGTCTAAAAACGTAAAAAGTTTATAATGACTCATTTCGAAATTTCTTCATTTACGTGATAACACTGAGGTTATTAAGTGACAGTTCTAATGTTGTCGTATCTTTGACACTCTAAGAGAGACTGTCTAACCGCCGAATTGCACGTGCTTCCGTCACCCGCATTAATATTTCCTGTGCACGTGGATTGTTTTCGCACGAGTCGTTCGAGTCAACCACGTGGTCTTTAAGAGAATTCCAAAAGCGATGCATCTGCGTGAGAACCTGTAATTACACGAGGAAGTATTAATAAGGGTAGGAAAGTGCGCTTGCATACATTTCTGCCGACATGTGCTTGTATGCAAGTTCTGTCGGTAAAGCAGGCTAAAGGAAATAATGAGTCGCTCGCGAAAACCTCACATAAAAGTCCAGTTCCTTGTGATATAATTGCGCACTCGGACATATGCTAAATGATATGTTCTGCAAATAAATACTTTTAAGTTCAGGTATAAAAGATTATGTGAAAATAGAAGCAACAGAATCATGCCCTCGACTGTTTCATAAACGACTGAAGTTAGATTCCACATTTCGTTCGTGACATTTTCGCTGCGTTTTAATGTCAGAGATTTCGTCATTTCTGACTTCATAATTACGACGCATATATATAAATACTAGCGTCTGGTTGATCCAACGAGTTTCGATTTGGAAAAGTGGTGTCAGTTAGCGCAAAGGACCGGAAACGTAAGCCTCTAATTATAAACATGGCGACTCCTCCATCAATCAACCGTCAAGTTTCTCTGACGCGGCCTCTCTTTCTTTATCTATCTACTTGTTTCTATCTCATTTGCTCACGATTGCATCCACGTCTGAGACTGTTGCTATTATTACCGAACCCCCTCACATTAATTGGGTGCAATTGGATTCCCATCGTCATTGAGCAAAGAACTTATTTGGATTCTGAAACGACTGGTACTTTGTAAAAATTACGCGCTACCCAATTTCATACGAATCTTACAATATTGGAATAATTCGTTTTGGATATGTTGCATAAAAAATACTTAGCCAAGATTTAAATTGCAGTTCCAATAATGAAAAAAGTATAAGACAGTTTGATATTGAAATATTTACGTTTCAGTAATCGAACGCGATGGTGATAATTTAATTCGATTGATTAAGGCGAGAAGTTGATAAATAAAGAGGGAAAATACGCACACAATACGACATGAAACGAGACGAGCTTATATGTTCATACACGTATATGTTTATATGCATGAGCAAACCGCTCTTATTTATCGGCAACGCGGCTGCTAGCACTTTCAAAAGTGTTTCAAGCTCGATGGTTATAAATCTGGAGCCGTTTAATATGCAAATCTTGCGTCTTCTCTTTCTTCTTTTATGCTTACTCCCTTCTTTTCTTCGGAATCGATAATCCTCGGTCTGCTTTTACACAATCCAATTCTTAGTGGATTATGTTTTTATTTCGCTTATCCCCATAAATACAATTATTCCATAACATAGAGTAAAATTATACTATTTAGGACCGTAATGACGCATTTTCATCTGTTCGGTTATCAAACAAGTCAGGTGTTTAAAAAAACAGTACAGTCTTAGATAATTGAAGGAAGCCCTATACCTTAATATACCGAACACGTGTTTAGCGCAAGCTCTTGTCCCTGCCTAACCGTGAATATGGAACTCTGGCGTGCCGATTGAATATAAAAGATTATTACAATATTACTCCAGAAAAGTTTATACGTACTCTGAGTAAAACTTGAGGATCAACGGCTTCATATTCTCCAAATAACAATCAGTTGGTAACAATAAGCCTTTCGTAAAAAGAACGAGTAAGATACTCGCAACGTGAAAAGTTTCCGTTTCGAAAATCAGTTCTCATATTTTATTGTTTTCGAATAAGTCTTTCTCACTTTCGTGTCGAGATTTTAGACCTCCCGTTACGCCAATGTCGGCGGTCGATTTTACACAACACGCGATATTCCGCGCTGACCTCGCCGGTATGTTCGAAAACTATTTTCCGTTATTCGCAACAATGGAGAGGCAACGCGACACGGCGTGGCGACGTGATTATTTTCAGTTTGCGCTAGGAAAGCGAGCAATTTTTCTTATTATTCGGTATTTTGTGCTGCAAGCACGTACCACGTATAAGGCGCTCCGTTAACTGCCGGGTGGCACGGCATTTGCAAATGGTTTATAAAGTTAACTTGATTCGCTCGGCGAAGCTGAGCTACATTGCTTTTTGAATATTACGCGAATCCGCGAGCGTCACGCTTTAGCAGTTGCAAAGTGCTATTAGTATCTTTAAGTGCTGCCGAGTTTGTGCAAGTTCGGTAGCAGATTCGGCTTGATGTGAGAAGCTTTAACCACGGCGGTTCGGGAGACGCGAGAAGAATGCTATTTGATAATAAAGTTTCTTTTTTTTTTGCGAAACAGTCGGGCATAACTCTTTTCGTTTAATTAATTGCGTACGCGCCAGGAGGCTTTCGAGATATAAACCATAGTATAATAGAAACAGACACTAAGACCTCCGTGAATTATGATGCCACGAAGTGTCGGACAGTGACGTAACACGCTCATAAAATATCCCTAGCCATGCCTAAGCCTATCTCAACAACAACGTTAAAATCCTAAGCAGACCTTGTAAAAACTGTTATTTTCAGTAAAGATAGTACATATCATGACAAATATAAAATGCTTAAGTTAACTCTTTCTTTAGATTTGTCATGACAAGTACTTGCATATTCCTGAAAAAATAATCCTTCCTCTTTCTAAATCTCTTTCTAGAATTCCTTGTGCCGAAAGGTGCGATAAACGTTCAACATCTATTGTTCAAAATATCGATGATCAATAAAAGAGCATTTATCTTTATTGACTCTGACTGAGAAGATCTCGATGACTTGGAAATTATCAATTTTAAATATTTATGCATGCTACAAAAACCGTGATGGGAAGTTCATAACGCGAAACGTACCGACGACCATTGACCGTCATAAAAATAAAATCCGAGATGAGTCCGAATGCCGATGCTCGGTGGGACGCACTCTCGGCGGCGGTTGGAGAGCCGGATTCATTGTGGCCGACGGATGTCTTTGACGGATCGATTGTAAAACAGGATCGATTCTCGGAAGCTGAGAAAGCGAATCTTGCTTTTTTATCCGTCTGATGGCAGCAGCTCCAAAGTTCGTTTTCGCCGTTGCCAATATCGTTTCCATTTACCTAGTCCGATAACCGATGCTGCCAGTAGTTAGACCCTTATTGTTTTTCACCACGGGACGTCCCATGATTTCAGTTTATATCACAAATTTCTAATTATGGTTGAATTTAATAGGTCCGGCTTTAAAACGAAAATGTTATAAATTTTTGTTTAGGTGATACTGGGTCACTAGATTGTTTACACTTTTGAAGTCACTGTTAGCTTCATGGACTCCGCGGATGCTATAAACTGTATAACATTTCTAAAATGTTATCGAGTGTCTCATAGGAGTGCAATGTGACGGCTAAGGGAAATCAAAGAGAATGTTGTAAAACCTGCCTCTAGCAGTTATCGCGCGCCTTCCGTTTCGTAGAAATTCCATGATAAAGAAAAAAGTACAGTAAAGTAGAGAACTAACCGTCGTCAATTATTCGAAATCGCGGGATATAACGATGCGACGAGGATGATCACGATGCCCGGCAGCAGCAGCAGCCACGCTACGCAAAGATCGCGTTTTCGTGCAGAACTCGATCCCCGCAGCCTCGCATTCATTATTATAATACCAATCCCTCAGGTATACACGATTAACTGTCTTTTTATCTCTCTTTCTCGCTCCCTGGATTCTTCATCCACAGTATAAGGCGCCAAAAAGCCCGTGTCGGTGGATTTTTTTAAACACAATCAAGTACAATTCTGGACTAATTTGTCTCATTCCCGGTAGTTGATTTCTTCCCACATATAATCGAGAAGGGAAAGGCTTGCTTTGTATGAAATTCTGTTACCTCGTGTTGAATTTCAGGAAGTGTGTTGAACAAAAGAATCGGACAATCAGACCTTTCTCAATATCTCACTTACTAAGAATTCGTGACACGTTCTGTTGCACTTTAGTTGGGGTGCGAACGCATTTTGCAGAATGACGTTTGCACATTCTACGTTAGAGTCGAAAGCAACGATCATCCCTTATTCGCAGGTGACGTAAATGTCGAATTCTTGTCCTCAGAACATTATTTCTCTTCGCACCCTTATCGGTTCTTCACAACCGATACCCTCGACTGCATCACACCCCAAAACACATACTTGACAGCTTGCCCCCATAATTATCGACTCGAAACACGTTTACATCGAAAGATAAGGCAGGATCGAACAAATAGAGCTTAATGAAAGAAGGCATCAGTTAACTGACGATAATAAAAGACAATTATTTACCCTCCAAATGCTTGTACCCTTTAGCAGACAATCATCGTATTACTGGCGGTAAACTGAGCCAACGACTTAAAGTGTTCATAAGGAGAAATAGTAAGGGAATGTCCACAACTTAAAATGTCATGACGATTAACTTCAACACCGACTCGCGGCTCGATGATAATTGATGTTCTGCATGTTCCCTTTGCTTCGCCTTCTCCCTCAAAGTGGTCCGATATATTTTCGACGTGTGCTACCACAATGCAGGTAGTTTCCTTTTGAGTGACCGCGTTGAAAAGTGTACCTGGCAGCTTATACACCTACCAACGGTGCGTCTGCCGGGTGTCTCGTGTGGCACGAGCCCCACTTACGCTTCCTTTTTTTATACGTATACACGCATACGTCATTCATGTACGCACTACGCGGCCTTTCCCCTTCTGTCCTTCTCTCTTGCTCGCGTTCTGTACATCTTTTCGCCTCTTTAAATTGTACCTTTTAGTTTCGGGTCCAGCTTTGTGCTCGCGGCCAGAATGAGATTTTCTTGGTAGTAGAATCTAGCATAACTCAATTATTGTATGACCAAAAGTCGTCCAGAGAAATTCTAATGAACGCTTAGCCTCCGATTTTATTCGGTGGCTCGGATACAAATAATCAAATTTTTCGAGGCCTACTAGTATATCACAGGAAACGTCATGTCAGGGTTTTCAAGTACAACGTCAGTCTTTGACAACTGGCAGCTGTCGCATAACAAGATTTTTATTAGGTATTTTATTACAGTACATGTATTCATAGAATTAACAAAATTTTCATCATGACGTCAGATGATTTCTCGGATTCAAGATTCGTCTTGTTCGTGCTTAGTGGGTAAATAATGTAAATGGATCGATGAAAATAGGGAACGTAACTTTGCGCTGTTCATCTTAAACTGAGCTTGCAAGCGTGGGAAGTAGAAGTAAAATACGACCGTTGTACATGGTCGACAGCCACTTCCACCCTAATGGTCGAGTATCGCTCTGGCACTAAGTCGAGACTAATTTGCTTATTAATATTTCACAACACGTTGATCGCTCTGGGGGTTCGTGATATATCGCTCACGATATTCCTTCCTCCTTCGCTTCCACTTATCCGATACAAGACACAACCTCTTGTTGCCCGAGTGGCGGCTTCGCAATATTTCCTTCGATCCTCGCCTAATCTTCCAAGATGCTCCTTCTAGTTTTAACTCTTCCTTGGAAACCATGAAACTCGGGGCTTTTTTCAAGAAAGAAAGTCAACAATAAAAGACCTTCAATTAAAATGAAGCACCTGCAAAATATCCCCTATCTCTCTGGAGGTAAAACTTTGTCGTTCCATTTAATAGCAAACCGTTTTGCTACAGCGGGAGATTGTTTTTCCGCGTTTATGACCTGGCCGCACGTGGCGTCCGCCCAAGCGAATCAAACTGCGTCGTAAAATCTATCAAAGGGACTCTGCGAAGGCCGTGCAGTCGGGCACCGTGGTTTATCGTTCGCAATATTATTTGAAGATTTTATCGTTGCCGACTCGCTACCAACGCGGGCGCCGCCACCGTAAAGCGACGTGTGTGTCAAGACCCTGCTGCCCAGTATCACTTTTCGCGGCGGCAAAACGTTTATAAACAGGAGGCCCCTGAATCTTAGTATTATGAAATTGCTCGTCGTTTCATCGCTCCAGTTTACTGCAAAGATTTTCGACTCTTGAGGCTAGAACATGGCTGTGTAAATTCCAGTATATTTTTATTGTTTGATAACTATCGAAACCCCCATTTCAATTGCTGGATAGTGGAATGTATGACCAATTTTTATTTCAATCATTAGTATATATTATGAGAGAAGCCTCTTATACAACTGGATTTTACTTTGTAACCAAATCCCTCAATTTTTATGGGAGTGTTCTGAAACACAGTGAACAAGAGGCGTGGTCAATTTGACTTTCATATTCGAATCCGTATTCATATCTGCTAATAATTATTAGGAACGCCAATCGCCTTTTAATAGAGAAACCAATAAGGATAGTTTGCTCATGGTACCATACAAAGAAAGACTCGGTCTAGCGCTAAGGTGAAAAAAAGTCGAACCATTTATAATTTACGAGAAGTGGGGAGTATAATTACTCTTCCATCGTCACGAGCGTTTATTTGATCTTATATTGCGTCTAGCCAGGGTGCGAACGAAACTTTCCGTTTCTGCTGGCGATTTTCCGACAGTTTCGCGTTGCGCGTTCGCTCAGCATTACCGTCACCGGTTTAACATTTATGTACAATGTACCAACAAGACGCGGCTCTTCAACATTCGAATTAAATGTACCAATCACGAATGGTTAGCCGGCAGAGCATCCTCTCGGGGCGAATTGCGGCTTCTGATGCCGCGTGCTCGACTGACAGTTTAACTCGCGCGGGATCATAAATTACGCCAATATTTCCGCGAAATCCTAACAAGATTATAAACCAGATTGTAGCACTCTCAGTTGGCCGCTCTTCTCTATCTGTCTATTTGTCTCTTTTTTTCCATGCTCTCTTTCTCGCTCTTGCCCGATGCGAAGATCTATTTATAATACACGTTCGCGTCTTTTGCCGAGACCCAGCCGGTGAGGTTGTAAACGTCACGTGTATTTCATATGAAACTCCACCCCCGTCTCGGGTCCGTTGCCTTGCAATGCCAATTTCACTCCTTTACTCGCCCGATAATGCCAGCCCGCTAACAAAGTTAACCCGTGAGACTCCTCTCTTGGCTCGTATAGCCTTCCTTTCGGGATTTGTGGTTCTTTTTAGCTTCCTTCTCATTCGCACTATCTCTGTCTAGTTCGCCGCTTCTCTTCGTCTTGTACATTTGACAAGCCAGTGTTTCGTATTCGGTACACCAAATATGAGCGCTTACAAAATGCCAACCGCATTATGTTATAGATGTACATATGTCATTTGCTGCTCAACAGTCGAGGTTCGTTTCTTGAAGTAAACTTCCAACGAACATACGAATGGGATATAAAAACTCGAAGGTCAGAATGAGTCTCGTACAACTCATCGACAGATATCGGCAGAAAAAGTTCATCACGCATTCCTTGAACTGCAACAAAGAAATATTCAAATGTACGGAAAAAGTAGCACGATTGTAAAGGTCACGCATCCGCTCGGCTTTGATAGATATTTGGAAACGAAAGATAGGTTTGAATGGCGTTTTCTTCAGTAGACAATAGATGTGTAAAATCGTATGTCCTTGCGCGCATTTGTAAACCGTTCGGTGGCGGTCCATACAACGTTTGTTCCCCTTGGGACTTACATTGGAATTCAAATGTGATAATAACATTTTTGTTCAAGGATGTAACTTGTCAAGACACGATACATCACAATATGATGAAGCTAAACTGCAATAATGGAAATAGAATGTACGGCGGCTAGGTTAGAGGATTGCATTAACGTTAGATAATAATAAACAGAAAGACTCTCCATACCTTAGCGGATGCATGCTGGAAATTATTACATAGATGACTTGATATGTGGAATATATACGTACATCAAAGCGTGAACGTACCTTCACCTATACTGTAAAGCAAAATCTGCAGGGCTGGGCTCGCGCACTTTGCCCTTACTCACATGTATTTGGACTCGAATGGCCCGGCAATGCAGCAGCGGCAAAGGCAATTCGCTTATACGTCTATATAGCTGGCAGCAGCTTATTCGATGGATATTCCAGGGCCGTCACGCGAGATTCTGGGAAAAGTCGTTTCGCGCGTCTGAAACCCTCTCGAGCCAGCAGTACTGCCAACGCACCCGGTGTTTGTATGTGTTCGTACGTGTACAGGTTAATAAAGGCCTCCGACCTAACCGATCGTTATTAGATTGGTCACTCCTACACCCGCTCTCTCTTTCTCTCGCCCTTTCACTATGCTCCGTCCTTTTCCCTTACCATACGCCTAACCCTCCTACCTCAATAACCCATAAAATGCAACATTTTGTTTCCTCTACCAAATGTCTTGGCTCACATTGTACGCTTTCGCGCTCCTCCAGCTATATTTGAGTGAAGAAATTGCGAAAGTTCTGGTCTGGACTCGCATTTTGACCAATTTTCACCGCTACCGTCCGAAATGCAAATTCCTCAAAGAGCACTTAGGAACAGTTTGGCCCACAGTTGAACAGCGTCGGTCGCTAGCATTACTCGTAAATTGTCCCCTTTTACTTGCAGTTAAATTTGAGTTTTAGTTCTGAACATAATTCATATCTGATAAGATGACTTTTTTTATGAGTCGTTTGTAATGAACAATTTTTAAAACGATATTTCAATGTTATTTGAATGCAGTAAGATGGAAATAAGTTTAAAGGGTTAATCAATGTAGCTCTCCTCCCATGTGGATAACTCCGTATGCCATATGTCCAGGCAGAAATCTACTTTTGTGAAATTATCGCTAATTTTGATACACAACTGCCGGTCAACGAGGAAAAGGTTACTTTGGCACATTTAAGTAGATGCAATGACCATCGTAGGTATCCGTTGCCGCGAGACCAACGGCAGCGATCGTTACAAAAATAACTGCTGATTGGACGCCCTACCAAGAAAAGTCGTAATCGCATCCTGAAATGTCTCTCACTCTTGTAATTTCTATCTCTCCGTCTCTTTCGGACAATAAGATAAATGTCTGGCTACCTTTCGCGGTTTCTCATTGGTTTTCGCTTTTGTATTCACCATCCTATTGAAGGTTCATCGACGCACCAGACCGCGATGAGATTCGCATTTGCAATCATTAAATTACTGTCTTCAGTGAGAAAATTACAATCACTGAACCGAAAAAGAAACGAAAAATAATAGTAGATGAAAGAAAACACGAGAAATTGAGAGAGGAAGAGTTGATAGGCATTTCTGGTATTGCAATAACTATAATGTGCCGTGTGCTGCAAACTCACGACATAATTATACTTGTAATGAGACGTCAGATAAAAAATCGTTATCTATCAAGGCGACCTAATTCGCTGCGCTGTTTTGCGATACCAGTTAGTTTTTTGATTGGTCTTTACCACCGTAATGCACGTGCGCCTACGAGTCGTCGAAAAGGCCGGCGATTATCGCGCGACAGCAGAGAATTAATTTTATTTATTGTGTCCTAAATGGCAACGTTATATACTCGGTTTATTGTTATTTCGTATATGTATTTTCTGCTCGCTAAAATAATGACGATAATGAAAAGACTTCTTTATCGGCGTACGGAATTACTTAAAGCGAGTTGCGCTTTTCTGTAATACTTTAACAATATTAGAAAACGTTATTCAATTTTCAGTACGTTAAGGAAATTAAAATGCACAAAACAGTCCAATATCTAAATTTATTTTGCTTTTCAACGCTATCTAAAATAGCGTTATATTTACAGTTCTCATTTATCAATTTCGTGTTTGACGATAAGTTTCTTTTTCATTTGTTTCTCGATTTTTTCACGATTTATATTAGAAAATAAAGATGCCCGCATTGTACCGAGTTAAATCAGTATCTTATTGAACATCAATGTGGAGTTTATATAGGTTCATATCCCGATCAGTGTCTCACATCGCTGTTCATTTTTCTCAAACGTATATAATAAATAGTAACGCGTATGTTCTCAGTAAGGTTGATTGAAGTTCAATTATTAAACAAATTAATGCGTTACACCGCCATCACCCTTATTTAAAATGTTTATAACTTGTACAGCCATCTTTACTGCCGAGAAACGCATTTAACTTCGCAAGAGTATTTTGTGCCATTTTTAATAGTGCAGTATCGATATTATACAAAATAACGCATATTACCCTAAACTTATCCTAATATTGAAGTCCAAATATTAACCCCTTAACTGGCGATGACGTCTATAGACGTCAAAATAAATCGTGACATAACTGATGATGACGCCTATAGACTTTGACTAATATCTTTGAAACGACTCAACTAATCGTCTTGAAATTTGTAACTGAAGGGTTTTTTGCAGTCGTTGAATTCAAATTTGAGGTCAAAATTTCAAACATCAAAATGGCCGATCCAGTATGGCGATCGAAAAAGCATAAAAAGTTTTTCATTTTCCGCAATGTTTACTATTCTTACGTTTTTGTCAACAAAATTAAATATTTTAAACTACTGTATATTGCCCAATACGACGTCAAATTTGCTAAATTCAATATGGTAGATCCAAGATGGCAGACCGAATGTGGAAAATGAATTTTGATCCTATATTAGCGTCCTCAATTTCATGTATTTCATAAAATACTTTTGCGAGACTGCAGAATTGCACTAGTGATCTAATAGTGCACGAAATTACTATTAGTGAACACTACTAGTGCTGATCATTTGTGCGCACTAGTAGTTTTTTTAACGAGAGAAGTGCGCATATTTTTGCGCAGCTATGCCATTCTCTCTTTCTTCTGCTCAACAAAAATAAGAGGACGGAGAGTATTTTAGACCACAAAAACTACTGAGTAACAAATTTCTGTTACATCAAGTAACTTTTTGCATTCCAGTCCGCCATCTTGGATCCGCCATTTTGAATTTTGAAATTCTTCCATCAGATTCGTAATCAGCGACCTTCAAAACCCCCTAATTAATATTGTCATCGAAATTGGACGAAAACTGGCTCGTACCAGTTTTGGCACTTTTTATTTGAAAACGCCTACCAGTGAAGGGGTTAAATGAAATTTAAAAAGATTGTTTATTATTATATTGTATTAACACCCGTTATTACAATGCTATCCGCATGCTAAATCCGTAGATGACGAATACCACACACGTGCATATAAAAAAAGGAACATTCGAGTTTCTTGCGTTCAATTCCGCGGGCTGGTCGGTATTTCGACGCATACGGCACGGGGCATCGGCATCATCACCATTTTGCGGCGAGGCGAAGCGAAGACTATATTGTTGCGACCTATACACAGAAGGCATTAAACTGGTTGCCGAGCCGCGTATATCAACAATAATTGCGGGGCCAATAATCAAGCCGGAGGGGCCAAGCTCGATAGCCCGAAATTGCCGGTTCCCCTACCCGAGGGACGTTATTGCTCCGGCGCAGAAATGGCGGCAACCCTTCGGCCGTCCTCGATGGCGGATAAACGATCCCGCGATACTTAACCTCGCGTTACACTGTATATATACGCGCACAGCGGCCCGCTCACGGCGTACATTCCCGTATATAGACTTTGCCGGCTTTTCTTTTTTTCCCTTCTTTTATTTTTTTATTTTTAAGCGGCCTTACTTACACGCCGGTATGGGTACATACGTGCTCGCGGGTTATATGCTTATTTTCCGCGCATGCACGTGCAAAGTTCACGTATCGCCCCGAGTAATACTCCTCTACTAAACATCGTAATACATACCAGCAGTTAGATCTATCGGTAAATCTCGATCGAAGAAATTGCGGAAGGTTTCGATAAGTGCACTTAAGTACTTAAGTGCACGGATGTAATGAATATTTTACGATTTTTAATGAAACACGTGGGATCTTTCCGGTGATCATGGAATTCGAAAAGTATCAGAAATTCAAAACGGCGGATTTATTCCAACATCCGCGGATTATTCAGTAAAATTGTAGTGCGTTATTATTGTTTGATCTTTAGCATTAATTTTTTTTTTATTGTTCACTTTTGCACTTCCATGAATTAGGCTGAATTCCACTTTTGAACAAGTATGAAATTTGGAGAATTCCACAAAACTCTTAATGTCACTATGTGTATTTTGGCATCCGTAGTCTTATTACCTAGATCGTCAGGGTTTTTAATGAGTAAAATTGCTTTACAGTGTGAAATAGTACTTTTCGTATCAAGGGTGGAAACCAAAGCATGGCTCTGAGGGCGATGAGAGAAACCGGCAGCAAATTTTTCACAAATTGAAACATTGTCTTTCGATGAAGCACCGCCATCAGATTGTAAGCGCTAAGACAAACGTTTTTCCGCCCGCTCAATGACACTAATCTTATTAAGACCGACAAAAAGGTGGACTTTTCATGTGGGTGTGACAGAAAATTCATTCAACATATTTATTCCTTAAATTTGTCATTTTTTTTATTGGGTCGAAAAATATCAGATAGTGACCTAAGAGTGCGTCGACGATTCATCCCCGGTTCTTGTTGGATTCATGCCGTTTGAATAAGATTTGACTTCGATTTACTCACCTATAAACTTTCGCGATAATGAACCGGGTAAGAACTTTGTATTTATGTCCAATACTTTCATTGTCAATGAAATAGACACCTGAAGATCAAATTAGAAATGCTCAAAGATTAGGTAGATAGGTAGGTGCGGAATATTAATACTCCCTTTTCTTATTTCATACTGCGGACAGTTTCAGGAAGACGTTTAAGGACGACATTATTCAATTAAGAACTATGACGGGTGTATGTTTCATTGCGCATAATAAGACGAAGTCAGCGGTTTTAAGTGTGATTCAATTAAACACCGCTTATCGCCTCCCATTTGCGGGCCCTTTATCACAGATGGACTTCAAGACCGGTCATTACTTACGCGCACTGTATACGCGCAAGTAAATCATAGAGAGTGCGAAAGGATACTTGGACTGAAGTGAAAAAGTGTCTGCTAGTATTCCCAACCAGTCCATCCAGGAGAGAATCGTTCGCAAGCTCGTAAAACTACATCGCTCTCCGATAGTCGCGAATTCGTTATTACTCTCGTTAACGCCCAACGTATACTCGGGTCCCTGGACAAACTCGTAAAATTCGTCGGAAGTTTTACGTGTACTTAACCGAGCAGAGGCTAGTGGACTGGGCGGGAAGGGAAGAGGCAGGGGGTTGCTCACCTCGATTATTCGCTTCGCTCGCGGCGACTTTCGCTCATCCACAGTGAATGAAGGATTGCTGGCTTTGTTCGTCAAATTTCAATTTTCTGGCAAGTTAATTCGTTGGGCTAAATTAGTCCGATATTTTAACGGTCAATCAAGAAGGATTCGATGCCAGATTTCATTTTTTATAAAACATTCAAATGAGTAACTTGGAAGGCAGATATATATCTTTAAATTTGTTTTGTCCGTGTCTCTCGTGTCGAAAAATGAAATGCGTGTTGTCAATCCGAACGTGACAATCAACGAGACGAAAAAGAAAACGTTGAACTTGATGGAACTCGTTTTCCGTGAAAGTGTGACAAAAAGCGGTCTTACCTAGTGGAACCTGATCGTTATTTATTTAATTTAAAACATCAATCACAAAATTGAAACACAAACTTTTAAAGCATCTGTGGTAGCTAGGTCATCTTTTCCTATTAGTTTTGAATGAATCTGGGATAGTTCTATATGCAATTATTACTATTAGAATGTATTTTGTGCCTCACCCAACAGTCATTAAGAAAGACATTGTCTTCTGTTTCAGGTTCGCCTATCAATCGATTGCCGATAATGGCCAAGTCGGTGCTCGACCTCTTCGAGCTGTACAACTTGGTAATCGCTCGGGGCGGATTAGTGGACGTTATTAACAAGAAGCTCTGGCAGGAAATTATTAAAGGTCTTCACCTCCCGTCGAGCATAACATCCGCCGCCTTCACTCTACGAACGCAGTAAGTATCTTCCAAAGTTCAATTACGATTGTAAGTTATAAATTTTAAAATGGCGTCTGAAACTCTATGGAATGCTACATGGCATCTCAATTAATTAAAAATATTCTGTTCGTAAAGTTGATGCATCAAGTAGCATTTAGACCCAGTCAGGGAGAAAAGTAATGCATCTACTTTTTATTCTTGTAAAATTGTTCTTGAAAAATGATATATTAAAAAGTTAGATCTGCTTGATTGGAAGGATCCGAACAAAAAGCACCTGAAAATATGAAAACATAAAAATGACACTTTTATCTCAGCCGCGAGTCATGTGACTTGCGCTAACCAATCACGAATCCTTTGACACGGGCTGCCCTATGTTTGGGCTCTTGTCTCCACCTTCAACATGATCCTTTAAGACAAGCTTTTGTGATTTAGAACGTCAAACCCTCGACAAATATTTGTTAAAGCAACTAACTACCGGAAATTACCGATGCCAGACAAAGATTGGAAATACTTATTAAGGCGAGCAAATTTTTTCAATTTCGAAACGAGACTATCAATGTCGATGACGATCGACGCCTTTCTTGCCTTTCCGCGGAAACGATAAGTCGCGGTCGAGGCTACGGAAATGGGGATTGGGAATAAGGATGGGGGGAATACAATGCTATCGGCCCATCCTGTATATTTACCGACCTATTCGCGGTCGCAAGTCCGTCTTGGAGGACCGACGTTAATATCCGTATTTCGTCCCTTTTGTTGCGTGCCGCTCTACGTATTTTTGCCCAGCTTCTCCCGCAGTGACACGGCCAGCTCGTAATGCGACGCGTTCATTCTTGTGAAACCAAACGTACAGTCCCTCCACTTGCCCTTCAAGTTCGTTTGTGCGATAAGGTTCATCTTCATTCATGAATGTGGCGATTTATAAAAATTTTGAAATACTTCATATTGTCGGCGTTACTTTGATGAATTACGGCTGCGGCGTTTTGTCGAGATTATATTTTTGCTTATTCTGGGTTCTATTTTAAAACCGTTACGGGACGGATTTTTATTTTTAAATTCACTTTATGCCAACAAGTATGGAGATTTAACGGTGAATCTAAAAAATGTAACTGCGATTAATTTTCAAAGCATAATTCTCAAAAAAGAATTTATTGAAATTTAAAGTCTATACAAACCCTGAAATCATATATGAATTACGAACGATAACATCTACATTTAGTACTTTGTTGTAATGCATAAACTATCGGTGGTATCGAGCGGGCTATCTTTAGTAACTTTTATGACAATGGTTTTATTCTTTTCCCAACTCTCAAATAACATAGTAAAAACGATAAAAAGTCGATTCGCGAAAGCAAACCCGCTATAGTGTGACGTTCGTAATAACCGAGTTATCAGCCCAGTAAGTGGAATATGGCAGGAAGGAATGGCTCACATGAACCAGCCAGGTAGCGTCGATCTTTGTCGACTAAAAATGCAGAGACTATATATGTGTAGATTATACGAGCGCGAAACGGTGAAAAACCCGAGGCGAGGTTTGCCGTTCGCTTCGGTGCTTTTTCAAATTATCTTCTCCCTATGTATATACCGACAGAGCAGACTATGGAGGGGGTGATGACGAAGGGGGGAGGGGGATAATTCTTAAATATTATTTATTTTGACGTCGTATATCGATCCGAGCCCAAAGTCCCTCAAAGCCTGCGAGCCTACTCACCACCCGAGCACCACTTTACACATGTAAAGGAGAACTCGCCCATACACACAAACATCCTCACTCGCACACACTTATACACGTATCTTTCCCGGCATATATCCTGCAGCCTATAATTCGCCAGGGCATCGTTTCGTTTTTACGATTGTCTGCCAGACTGCCGAAGAAACTAGCATCGAAGGTTCGTACTCGTCAGACCGTACCTCCGAACGCACCCCTACTCCATCTCGACACTGTCGACAATACGTGTTACTTTCCAGGATAATGATAATTACATACAAAAATATTTTAGACATTGGCGTAGGCTGAGGAAATAAAATTCTCGATAAACTATTTCGTCAAATTTTTTTCACTAACAGAATATCCTAGTCAGCAATTTTCTTCTGGTATTTGTCAACGATATAGTTGGCATTGTAAAATCACTCTAAGACAATCATTGATGAAATATGATCTAACATTAGGGATCTAAAAGAGGGAATAAAACTTAGAACATAAAAATAGTCGAACTGGAGATACAACTCTCACAGTGATATTTTGGATGTCTTGATAATCTCTGTAGAAAGTGAGTGAAATGCGGAAATTTAGCAAGACAATCTTACAAGATTACACGAAGCACGATAGCTAACGTCATGGAATATCTCTAGGGAGTTTACTTCGATATACATGCTCTAATAATAATACTATTTCGGGGCATTCATGCTAGTATATTCGCGATGAACCTGGCTTGCTTAATTTAAAGTAAAGGGAACGAAAGAAACTGAAGCTAAAATTACCAGTGCATTTCCAATCAGGATTTTTTTGTTTTATCGGACTTGTTAAATCTTTAAACTTCCATTTTTCTAAATATTTACATAATTTCAATAAAATAAGTAATATAATTTTCTCCTTGTTTCACAGGTATATGAAATATCTTTATCCGTACGAATCTGAAAAATTGCGTCTGTCTACTCCGGCCGAGCTTCAAGCAGCTATTGATGGAAATCGAAGAGAAGGACGAAGAAGCAGCTATGGAGCTTTTGGTGGTTCCACGGAGAATATGGGCTTGTCAAGAAGTCATCCCCATACACCAGGATCTTATGCTCAGATGTCACCAATGGGACTTGTACCTGGTGCGGGTGTGCCTCATCTCCCTTCCCAAGCTCTCGTAAATGGTACCGCAGCTCATACACCGCTGTCTCATCACGGACATCATCCTCAGCTTCCTCAGCAAGGACCTATGGCACAGCCTCTCGGTAAGGCTCTTGCACATGCTTACGGTAAGAAATAGGGCATGTGAGACGAATTGCCTAAATATTTTTTTTTTTGCATAAAGCTATTTTAATCATTTATATCCGAGTATAATGGACATTATTTGACTCGAGATAGCTTTATTCAAAAAGCAATGAAAACTTGAGTAACTTGAGTTGAATTTATCACTTTAAAAAAGGCAAACAATGAGTAGGAATTTTTATAGCATTAACTTAGTTTCTGAGGAAAATGAACGTAACTATTTTCCTATTAGTCATATTTCTTTGTTTTATTTATTTGTGTCACCGATGTTATCATTTGCATTATGCGCATTCAGTCATTTGTGTAAGTCATGAAAAATCTAGAAAAAAACGTCTAATCGCGGAAGTAATATAATTCATAAAATGACTACATTCCGTTAGATGATTATTTTATTTTATTACATTATTAGAATTCAATAATCTATTATTTATTCATTTTTTCTCTTTTTAATCAGTACTGCAATAATAGGTAAAAAGTAACGAAGAGAAATGTAAATCATTTTTTGTACGATTTCTTTTTTTCAATTCACTCGGCTTCGTGATCGGCTTTATCGGCAGTATTAGTCACGCAATGTTCAAGTATATGTACAATTATATGGGACGCGTTATTTAAATTGTTTCTATTTTCAAAATGAATTCTTATTCCTTTGAAAGAAAATATTCATTTTCGTTTTAAAACATATATAGTCAATCGATACTTCTGAATTCTATAATAATTGTAAATATTCTTATTGAAAATAGTGACCAGGCATTTTTTCTGTTTGAAATATTGAACACTATTTGTTTCGACCACAATGGTGAAAGAAATTGAGCACAAAAAGTGCCTAAAAATTTGACATCTTTTCTACTAGACTACATTGTTTTGTTACTGAGAATGATCAATTAATATTGGTACAAATTGAGAAAACGTTGCTTAATTATGAACTTTTCTTGATGTTCATCTTTCGTAATTTCACGTGGGTCATAAGACTTTGATGTGGAACCATCCTGATACGACTATACGTCAGTAATGGTATAGACGAGGTTCGGAGACTTCATAAAACTGCAGGTCCATCCATGGTTAAATAAAAACAACGCAAATACAAATATGTAACACAAAAGGAAAGAACTGACAATGAGTCATAAGAATCGGATAGTTAATTCTCCTAGTCAAAAGTAGTCAATGATTAGCGAAATACTTTAAATGCTCGGTGATAGAAAGCAGTTATAGAAATACAGGAAAGTACCTATCGCTGGGGTACAATCGATTGGTGTAGCAATACGATATACGATACTATTAGCATTTTTGTGGCTCATAAGACAATCAAGTATGCTGACATCAAAGCAAAGAAGCAAATAACAATATGTACTGGATTCAGGTGGTTCACTCTAACATCCAACAGAAATAAGTGATTGTAAAGCTTACGAAAACAAGCAGAAACGATAATAGAGGGCCCTTTTTTCGTGAGTCATGAAGCTCATCTGGAAATAAGCACGTGAGCAGTTACAACTACTACAACTTGTTTTTCAACAATGGCATCCGATATTCAGCAAATGCGGGGGTAACTAGCCTGAAGCAAAATAAAGCAGATGAAGAGTGAGAGCACCAGCCCGAACAATAGACACACCAGGCAATAGCAACAGACACCAAAACTCCAAAGATGGACACAAAACAAAATCTAGAAAAAGCAAACCTTCAATATTAGATGCAACTATTGTCTGTAAAAGTCGACCAGGCCAGGTTCTACATCAGATAGGTTATAGATCGGAGTCCTGATGAAAATATATGTCCATCGAGGGTATTGAATGTAGTACATTAAGATACAAGTGATGTAAGCCATATGTCAAAAATGGCCATAGAGAAAACTTACCTAAATAAGGGTCCAATCCATTGGTATATCAGTAGGATTGGTGCTATTAACATTTTTTTCTTTTGAGATCATGAGATCGATCCCGTAAGATCGATGTCAAAGGTGAAGCGCTACTTACAGCCACTTGGCTTTTTCCTTGGGCGGCAAACAAAAAGCTCGGTCGGAAAAGTAACGAGATAACTGGAGTGAGAGATCCCGGGTAAAAGAGTGCGAGGAAATGAGAGCACGGTGAAGAGGAACGCATACGCACGAACCGAGAGAGTCGGAATGCTCGTTAGCGAGAGTCATCCGTTAACGCCTGTCTCCCAGCGGATCGTACAATCAATTACGCCTCCTGCGTTCTAGCAACATCATCTCCGGGGAGGCCCATAGCCCTAAATACAATTTAAAATAAGCCTCCTCTCACCTCTCTTGCAACCCTTGTCTCGAGGTCTCTCTCTTTTCTCGTCGGTATCCTCTCGGTACAGTGCTTCTCCCTCTATTTTTGCTCTTGACTCGCTTTTCTCGTTTGCTGACAAGCAACGTCACTGCCAAAACAAAACGACGACCGAAAAAGGATGTGGACTGTTGGCCCGCGAAAATCGACTGTTTACATATTGCCGTTTGCTCGTAATAAAACATAAGCGACCTGATGCATCGTTGTAAGGTGGCAGATGCGCACGACTACAAATCGAACGACAAAAACCAGAACTAAAAAAAGTAACACCAACGGAAATGATATATTTTCTCCATGACGGATTATAATTGTAATTCTTGGATGCAGGCAATTAGTAGACAAATAAGCATTTGTTCATTTATTATTTTATCTTTGAATATAATTGTAAATATATTCGTATCTCGATTCATTCAATTATCCATTGGTTCTATCGTGATTTTATATATTAAGTTTAAATGAGGTTTATTTAAATTGGTCAAATCAATAATACCTTTTTTTATTTGTGACACTAGCAGATATTGGAGCCCAAATGATGCAGTACGTTAAAATGTTGAACAAGGAGTACGGTCCACGATCTCCGCCATCGATGAGCCACAGACAGGGCAGTGCATCACCGCCGCCCTCGACGTCTCCGCGGGATTCAGCTTTGACTGCCCTTGAAATGTCTCGACTCTCATCGATGTGGATGTATGGTGCTAACAATCCACTGTACTCAGAGGTGTCACACATGCAGAATTCAGTGTCTCCGCATCCACAGTCGCCGCTCCAGGCACATACATCCATGTCAGCTGCGAGTCCTGAGCCACAGCATGAAGCTCTCGATTTGGGCCTTAGGTAAGGTTTTTTATCTTAGATATCGCTTTAATAATAAAAAAAATTATCTTTATATTAAGCGCGTTCTAGTTCAAGCACTTGTATATTAGTTCGTTATTGACAAAACAATTTTTCTTTACAGATCATCACCAACGATGTCATCACCAGCAGGACACAGTCCGCCATCATCAGGCATTCCTATCAAGAGAGAATTGGGTATGAATTGTACTCCGCCTTGCAAGAGCAAAAGGCCATGCATTGATGAGGAAGAGAGGAGTCTCTGCGATAGTAACCCTCTGCCACTGACACCGGGAACACATATTAAGATCTCAAATCGAAGTAAGTGTTTAAAATTGTTGCTTTTCATGTTACATGTCTTATAATTTACGAATAGTCACTAATTAAATTTGTTTCTTCTATAGATGACCCACACAACGGAGATAATTCTATGGTAGTTAGTATAGAATTGAACGGAATTAAATATCAAGGCGTCTTATTCGCACAATCCGCTAAAGGCGATTCCGCAGCGTCTACTCCCAGCAACAATAACAACACGAAGTCAACTCGCATCATCTCGTGAACGCAGTAGATTACTGCACCAAACCCCATGGTCCCCAGGACCCCAGCAAGTCGAGGTCTTCGAGTCACTCCAGTGAAGGTCCGACGCGAATCGTTTCATTCTAATGACAAAAGACATTTCCGGATTCGATTTTTTTTTATGTTTCGTGTGAATACGTAATTGAGTATGTATGATTTGTGTGCAATGGTAAAAGGACGCTTGTCGTGCATGGTGATTTGAACAGCACCTCCAAGTTAAGAAGAAAAAACTCGTATCGTGCATTAGCTATGTCGTGTACCTGCAGTACTCGGCAGTGCAAGGATTATTGAGAGTTTAAAATTGAGGTGGACAGTGAGGAATACCGCGAACCGGTAGTATTAATGACTCATCAATCGTCACCATATTTTTGTTCGCAAGTGTTACTTCATTCGAAAATTCGTTTATTTATTGTAACTCGAATACGTCATAATGTCTTCTATACAGACATGCGGCATTTGTAAAAGTGAGCGATACGCTTTGCCGTGTTACGGTGGGCTGTCGCCCTGTCGTATAATCTACTGCGCCTCCTGCAGACCCTGATGTTTTTTTTCAACGATGCGTACATTTTGTATCGCATAAATTTTATCCCTACGACCCCAGCCCCATAATTGATAATATTTTGTACATACGGTCAAAGATCTGAGGAAGGTCGCATTTTTAATATGGACTACGTTTCCGATTTTTATTTCCGCGTGCTTCGCGAGTCGGCATCTCCCTCGTGGCGCGCCGATCGCGTCACGATGATGGCGCTGACCACGCATCCAAGATCGAGCAGCACCTCGACGAGTAGTCATAGTCGTTAGTGAATACGTAGCATTAAATTGAATTAAGATCGATAAAACACAAAAAAAAATAAATAAGCTAAAAAAGCCGAGAAAACAGGTGAGAAAACGTCACTCGGAACCTTTTTTTTCGAACGTAGCGACGCGATTCGCTTGAATAAATCTGGAGTTTAGCACCCTGTCAGCGGACACGTCATTTATTGATACGAACGTGATCTTTTATATTCGTGAAAAAAGCGTCTTGAGACTGGTCTTTTCGCGATGGTACGTGGATTCGTTCGTCTTCGTACTGTCGCCGAAAAATAATAAAAACCTGACGTTTCTTCACATTTTCCTCGGGCGGAGAATAAAAAAGTCCCGAATGTTTTAAAATTTCGTTTCATTCTTTTGTGATTGATTATCGGGAACGACGATCATTATTGTTCGTAGTTGAAAGATTACCCAAAAAGACTGTTATGTAAGAAAATCGTTAGAAATTAACTGTGAAACGTCTATGAAATAACTGTAACTAGGATAATTCAACCTACGATATCGTCACTGTCATTTTTATTACAATTATTATTATTATTACTGCAATTATTATTAACGTCGATACGCGCTTTTCGTGTCGACGCGTTGTTGATGACGTGAGACAGGGAGAGAAAAGGGATCGAACATTTTTTTTTTCCGTTTTTTTTCCGGTAATCAAAGTGCTCGTCGCAGTCAAACTTCATCGCGTCGTGTGCGTCCTTTGCGGGCGGAATTCGATAGCGAGAAGAGTTCACTAGAGTCTTAGTAATGTAGGTAGGAACTTTCCCGCACCAAGTATTAAAAGGCGAAAGAAATGCACCGACGATGCATTTTTCCGAAGGTTCGATGTGTGACGCACGGAATGCAATATTTTTAATATACTTTTAATATTTGTCACGCTCCATTGTGATTCGTCGAAAAGCTCGCAAGGCATTTGTTAATGTTCAGGGCCTACGTAGGTTCTTAAATACGTTATTAGTTTTAATTATGTACCTATACCACAGCACCACACATAACTGCATAATATTATCGTCATAGATGTATATACTATATATGGATATATAATTATAGTAATAGTGATAATGATAGTTACAATAATATATGATATACGATAGTCGAGATGTATCGAGTTAAAGCTGAATTTAACTGACATAGATGAAATTTCTATTATGTGGCGCAGTCCATTTTACGTAGAACACTCACTTACAAACTTTTCTGTAAATCTATGTAAACCGCGTTTCATGTTCATAAATAAAAAAAAAATTGATTTTCTTTTAATCTTCGAGTCTTTTTTGTGGGTTTCATCACAGCAATTGGGAAGAGGTCATAGAAGTCGAATCAAACTTCAATGACAACGGATTTGACATTTTATTATGCTTGACGCTTGTACGAACTCATTTTATTTTTTTACTATATTCTTCTATAGAAACTGCGTAAGAATGGACTGGTTCAACAAAAGTTTTTAAAAGAAGATAGAAACCATATATTAGGAATTGATGATTAAGTTGGGCGCCATTTGTTAAGGATTTAAATTCTTGTTCGTTTCAGGAAAAAATTTATTTTTTGGTTTCATCAATTCCGAATTTGGATACACAAAGCTCATTCGTGCGACTATTTTTTTAGTTTAGTTGATAGCTTGTAAATATTACCGTTAACTATACTTTATAAGCAATATTCAATGTTATCTACGTCGTCGTATTACAAAAAAGAATTAAATATTAAGTGTATATATCGATGCAATTGAATACCCAGATTCAATATAAAAATGTTATTTGAATTTCCTTTTTTGTAAGCTTTTCTTGCTTTTCCGAGTTTAACAGTAATAGAAATCTAATCGAATTATACACCGTTCGTTTGTAACTATGTAACATCGATATCTCTTTCATAAAGCATTGATAAATATAATCTTAACCTTGAAAGTTACTCATTTTGATACCTTACGTTTTTTTCTGAACGTTAATGTTTATATTGCGTGCATAAAGACAGTTGTAATTTTGACGTAGATTTATAAGAAATAAACAATAATGCAAAACCACCATTGAGGTTCGTTGGATAGTTATTTAATTTTATCATATTTTTTACTTATAAACGGAAAATATTCTTAAACAGTAAGTAAGTACATATTCAAATTTAAAATTGTGTTAATATTTTACTTAATCCGTTTGAACTTTATAAAATTATTTCTTTTATCCTTTTCATTTCTAAAGTCCGAAAATTTGGTGCAACTTTCAGTGTTGCAATATTTTTTCCAAATACCGTTCAAAAAGATTGAAATAAATCAAGATCGATAGTTTTGAACCTCCTCTTTCCCTTTTCGTAGTCAGAATTAGCCGTAGATTTGAAAGAAAAAAGTTATGATTATTTTTGTCGAAAAAATTCAAATTATTTCGATGGTACCTTCGCAAAAACAGCTTTTTGTCAGTGAAAAGGCCAATAATGACTCTAGCAGAAGGTGCTAATCGCGTCTTATAGCTAATACCCTCTTTTTCTAGGTGGATTTAAAAAAATGACCGGTTTAAGATGACGTTTGCAAATTGTAGTTTTTCTGCTAAAGAATACGATATCAGTAGTTTTTCGGTGTAATAATTAACCTTATATCTGGAGACAGAAGAGCACAATTTCGGTTGATCCTCAAACTAAAATCGCAATTTATATTAAAAAGTAAAAGTTCCGCGTCATTCAGTTTCGACTGCATCGATGCATTTTTCGAGGTTGAAAGATGAAAAAACACATAATAGTATTTTACGATATTTTTTTATATGACAGGCATGGGGCTCGATAATTTGGCCCAAAAATGGCACCGCAGGGCGCAAAGTTCTACTTCCGGAGTGTTAAAAAGTGATGTTATATTATTAGACAAAAATTGTATTTGTTGTAAACATTTCAATTTACTTGGTGTAAAACAAAGGAATGGTATCAGCAAATCCTGCTTTAAGAGACGACACGCAACTTTTTTATCTTTCTTTAAAAATTTATTAATAAATAAAGATTTTGCACAGAATTAAACACTAATACACTGCCCGGTATCTATACAATCTATTCAAGTAACAATTGAAAACTACAAGTCAGATTAGTCTATAACTTTACAATAAACTTCTTTGAACCTTCCTCGAATTTTCGGTGCGAAGGAAATTTAGATTTATTGAAATTCCCTCGACTCCCGAGTGTTTGAAGCTTTCAATGTCAATTTTGTGCAGTGAAACAAAAACCAATTTTTAAAAAATTTTACGGAACGTTTTATAAACGTTTCATCCATGTTGCAGACATTTAACGTTTTAGGAACGTGTCTGGAACATTCTAAAAACGTTTTAGCAACATTTGGGTCCTTCGTGCCCGTTGGGTAACCATAATTTGGAAAAATACGTTAGTTTGTAGATAGAATAGTGTATATTCCCTAAAAATTTCATTAAAAAATTCCAATTATTGTAAAAGATATGACGAGTTAAAGACAAAATAATTAAGTAATTTCATATTTCAAATAATTTCGTTTTTTGCGATTATATTAAAAACGTAAAGGGTAGAAATTTTTGATTTTAACAAAAAATTCGCGTAATTAATTTTCCTATTAAGATATCTAATGAAAACTTTGAAATTCGAAAGTCAAAAAATTACGAGCCGAGGGGCCAACAAATTCTCCGGCGTTTCGCGCGTATCTCCTTTTGATCGCCAGGGGCTCAATTGAAGTATGTTATATTAATATGTCTGAATTAACCCAGATAAAAACATATTTAAATCTAGTGTATGATATTCATCGGGTGAGTCCAATACAACCTTTGTTTGTTCTGTACCCAAACTATATTTTAGTTACATACAGTAGTGTCCCGGTATATTTGCGTCTCGCTATATTTAAGTTCCAGCATATTTGCACGGTTCCTTCTTGTTATTATATAGCTGCCTGTCGCTGCTCTTTTTTCCCCCACCTTACGGAATTGGGCCTCAGAAAGGGCCTACTGTGACATCACGAACGTAACGCGACTAAGGGGACTGGGAGAAGCAGCGCTGCCCTTTTCATTAAACATAACGAGACGGGAGGGGAAGGCGAGGAACCGAGTGGGTAAATATACCGAGACTGTACTGTACTCATTTCGTGCCGAGCACAAACCTGATTTATGTTGAGCATAAACTGCTAGGTTTGGGTTGAGCACCAACTCGGTATATGTGGAGCCTAAACTATTTTTTCTTTTTTCTGATATATCCTTAATTTGTATAGTTCATAGATGATTAACTGATCGATCTGGTAGTTCTTTGGGCGTAGCGTAACCGTTTTCTCGTTGTGGAATATAATACCGAAGCTCGCAACTTTTGGACTCAACCCTTTGCTATTTGACGTCACCGACTACTTTCAACTCTTTGTGCTTTGATCCATACGTACTGAGTCAAAAACTTTTTCCAAGTTGATAAGACGCCTATTTATTTATTTCTAATCACGTAATTATTGTACTCTTTTAAGAGTTTGTTTATTCCCTGAGTAGTACAGTATCAGTATTTGGAACCAAACTGCATGTATTGAATTAAGTTCTATTTAGTAAAGTAAATAAGATTTACGTATTGTTCAGTTACAGATGGGGGAAGGCTTTTAGAATCAAGAATAGCCCGTTGGATTAGTGTTGGCGTTTTCATTTATCGATGTAAACTGTTAACGAGTTTTTCAGCTATTTTGTAATTAAGTACATTAGTGAAAATTAAAATTATTGGCGTCAGATTATCATTTGATATTTTATTATTCGGTAAATTTCTGATACCGTTATGTGATGCAGAGTGTTGTGGATTGATGTGCAACACGGATGGTTTCTGATCTGTAGTTCGATATTCAACAGAATATTTATTTCCGGAAATTCTCGGTCAGTTATAAATTAATGTTTTTAGTATTTTCTTTAAAATAATCTATAATAATTAGAATTCCTTTACAGAGTACGAATTTTGCAAATTTTATTTAGTAATTTCTAATTGATGTTTTTAGCGTAAATTCCTACATTAACGGCGTGCTATGTTAGAACGCTCAAGGGAGTAGTCTCCACTAAAAACTGAATCGATTTTCCTATTATTGAATCACCTCCAAATTTAAAAAGTAAAAGCAGCTCTTATGATTATATAGGCGAAAAAACATTCATTTTTCATTATTTACATACCTTCAGCGAAGAAGAAATTAACACATGAATATCAGTGAATATTTAGAAAATGATAATACCAACGAAAAATATTAAAGTTTTAACAATTTATCGACCGTCAGCTAAGAAGAAATTTTCTCATGTATATCTGTGAGTATGTAGAAAATGATAATAGCAACGAAATTGTGTATATATTCGTCGATAATACTTACCACAGGAGAATTTCAATTGTTCAATCGATAACATAGAAATCTACCCAGCAAACGAAAAAAATGCAGTTGAAAAGGAAAGTTCAATTAAATGCTCGATATGAGGTTCTATGAAATACATATGTACCATCTTTCAAGATATGGAATATAAATTATAAATAGGAATAGAATAAAATATAACTCTAAAAAGACATGTTTATTAATACTATTATAAAAAATTTATTAATATTATTACTACTTGAAATGTAATTTTCAATTTCAGGAATTTCTTATAACAAAAATAATCTAAGAACTTACCTGCTTCAGTTGCCGCGTGAATTGCCTCTGGTTTAAGTCCCAAGACTGATTCTATTTTGGTTCGAGTCTGCGCTTCAAGACAGGCTGGTGTCCGTACTAAGCTTTCTAACTCGAATAGCATTTCGCAGAATGTATTTTTAGCGTTACCCTTTACTAAATGTTCGCGACTCTTCCGCCAGATGCCGTACGTACGTTTGACCCAATGAAAACACAGGAGGATTTGTACAAGCTTCGAAAAGTCCAGAATGAGGGTATCATATCCATCATGGGTTACAGACAAAGTACACCTATAAATGTCATGACTGCGGAATCTAAGATTCCCTTGTTAAAGGATAGGTTTAAGGAATTAGGGTATAGATTTATTCGAAAATGTATGACAATAAGTAGCAATAGGACAATTAAAAATTTAGAATCCAATATTGAAGTTGTTGATTCATTTGTTTATGAAAATAATTTTAAGAAATCTACGATTGTGGAGTGTTTCCAGGGGGGATTGCTAAGATAAGTAACACTAATCAGGAGTTTTGTAAGGAGATTTCCAAAGGATGAGGAAACTTTATTTATTTTTACTGATGGGTCAAAAATAAAAAGAGAGGATGGGACCTACAATACTGGTTTTTCCAATTGAAGTGTCGATGTGGAGTACTGCTGTCTGTTTAGGGTGCAAGATTCAGCATCCATATTCACAGCAGAGTGTTAAGCATTACTACAGGCTATAGATAGAGTCATTATAAATAAGAGAAAGAGAACGATTATTTTTTCAGATTCAAAGAGCGCACTCAAATCATTGGAAAGATATAATAATCATGGCTAATCTGCCATTATGATTAACATAAGACAGATATGGCCAATAAGTTGGGCCTCTATATACAGCTTACATATGGATACCGGCCCATGTGGGACTTATAGGCAATGAGAAAGCAGATGAAAATGCTAAGTTTGCGGACAGGGAAGGATATTTGTTAAATGAACCTATTCCCTCTAGCGATTTCTTCTCTCTGTTTAAAAGAAAGTGTAAAGCTGAAAACGAAAAAGAAATTGTTGAGGCGGGTAGAAATAAAGGGATGTTCTATTTTGATCATTTCTACGATAATTCGAGTATGCCATGGTTCCATGTACATGATTTTTCAAGAAGGGTGATTGTGACTCTTAATAGATTGAGGAGCAACCACACGTCTCTAAATTCGAGTCTATATCGCAAAGACATTGTGGAGTGTGGGTGAAGATACGATTGATCATGTTTTTTGGGAGTGTGAATTATACGAACAGAAAAGAGAAGTATTAAATAGAGAAATTCGGAAAGTGCTCAAATATGGCCCATATTCTTTCAGGAGCTTAATAAAAATCGCTCGATTTCTCAAAAACCTGTTAGTTGCGAATTTTTGTTCTCGCTGATGACTTCAATTTTTGATAATGAATACTAATATTGATGATCATTCAGCCAGAAGGGAGTCATTTACATTCTGCCAACTTGGCACCTTAATGCAAAACTCCCAGAAAACTATCTAGTAATATTTGAGGAAGCCAAAAATTTTGTATTTTGAATACGGGATTATGAGGAATAATAAATAGTAAATATGTAAATACAGGTATATTTATTGACCTCTTTAATAAAATTAAATAAATAATTATGTTTTTCTCGGTAATACGGTCCTCTTACTAATTCTGAAAAAAGCAAAAAAGTAAACAAAGAAAAGATGACGTAACTGGGATATCAGTTCACGTCTAGCGCAATATCTGGGTATGAATACATTAACTGTAAACAAACATGTCTTTCAGCGTACAAAATTGAATGTACTAACGGAATAAAAAAATACAACTGTAAATACTTTGTGGTTTATTGGGATAATAAACAGTTTTGTAAGTTACATTGATCTGAGTGAGTTTATTTTCAAATCTACTGCGGTGAAATTGTATTGCAGAATTTTATCGGCTTATAATGAGGATAGATTGAGTTATTTATTTCCTGCGAGCCGTATGGTTGGCAGAGTCTTCGGGGCAAACAAAACTAATAGTCTTTTAAATTTCTGTTGTTTTTTGTGGTCTGTTTCTCTAAGGAAAGTATCGTGTGGACGGTCGCGACAGTAGCTTGTATACAAAGAAAAACAAGAAAATGCGCACGCACAACTATAATAGAATTCAGCATGTTCCTAATTTCTTCACATATATATATATATATATATATATGATCTTTATGTTTCTATTCTATTTAACTTCATTGCTCTATGGCTATTAACTATATTGACAAGAATAGATGCGAATCACTTGTGGTAATAAATTGTAAAAATGACCTTAACAATTTTTCAGAAATATGATCCGTGTTCGTATTTTTGTTATAAAACCTATCGGAAATTATCCAATGATTTTTAAAATTTCAACAAATTTTTAAACCAACGACTGTCGATTCTTAATTTATATATTTTTGAAATAACAATTATGATTCACTTCAAATCTGTTCTCCATGAAAAATATAATGTCCTAATTAATTTGACATATTTAAGTCTCAGTATTAAAATATACATGTAATCCTTATACTTCCATATTACAAGCTCTCCGAAGAATGATAAAATACAAATGCCAGCACTGCTATATATAAATAAGATTAGTTTTGACAATGTTGTGTCATTTTCATAAGTTTCACATATGTACCTGTTGGGTTTAATCCACCTGACTTTGTAGTCGGACGTCACAATTTTAGCTCGTATCATTTCTGTTTTATACCAATATTCTATCAGACCCGAATCCCGCAAGCGACTTAAAAATGGATTTATACATGGAAATAATGAAAAACCTAAATTTATCTTAATCACTTCCCACCTCAACGTCATTTCCTGACCGCGAATGCATTTAAAAACTGGTTTATTTTTCATATTTGTATATAATTCGGAAGTTAGTTTGGCGACATGTTCATTTACAATAGTAAATACTCGATTGTACTTTCCTTTCTTCACATCTTCTATAAAATGATCTAACTTCCACATATCAAAAGTAATTGATGACTTTTTTAAATCCCTTGAAATATAATCTGTTGACTTGAAGTAACGTATCACCCCATCTTTACCAATGTGTGCACGGTAACCAGCCTCTTGGAGATCCTTTAAAGACTCCATTTGCTTCTCAACATTACTCAGTAATTGAACATCTATTGCGCTTGATATAATATTAGCGCCATATAGAATCGACGTGAAAAGTATACCAGTGTAAACGATCCTTTCAATAATATTGTCTGGCGTTCTTTTGATCGATATTCCTAAAATTGCATATAAAATGTACGTTGATGACCAGCATCGATTTTTCCATTTAAGTAAATTTGCAACAAGTTTCAGGAGTGCAACTAACATGACTGTGGAGAATAAGTACATGATAAAGTATGAAGGTATGACAACTTGAGTGACGTAAAGTATTTGAAAAAGCGGAATAGTTTTGTCTGGCACAATAAATGTTGAACTTGGTCCTGGCTCATAAATACCTAATTCAGGTTCGTATCCGATACTCAAACGAAAGTTAGGATATTTTTCCTTTCGATACAAATAATTATTTTTTATCAATATGGTGAAGTTCATCAGCTTAGCTAAATTCTGCAAGACTAAGCTATGCGGACCTTTTAAATCGTAAGTGTTGTATGTCTGCAAGTTGATGTTGACATTATCCTTTATTCCAAGAAATGGGTGTTCAAACTCTTCCCATGATATGGAAATGTTTACGCCATTTAAATCTGTACAAATCACAGGAAACCATTCCGTGTTCGATGAAACTTGCTTAGATGTGAATACCTGAGTAAATGGGTTATAATGGTATATAAGTGAATCATACATTTTATGAATTATTTTGTCTGCAAATTTCAAAGTATCATTAGATGGATATATTTCCCTCAATTCAAGTAATGCTGCATCAAAATACATTTGAATCCTCTTGGAGGAAAGAAAATCTTGAATCTGTTCACTTTTGTACGGTGTCTGGTTTTGAATAAGGATTATTAAAATTTTAAATCTAGATAATCCTTTTTTAAATAAATCTGTTTCGAAATGTTCTTGTTCGCGAAAGCATAGTAGGAAATATTTTTTTATTGATTCTATATTATCCACGTGATGCATACTAATATAAAATGATTTTCTTGTTCTAAAATAACTAATGTTGCAATTGGTTAAGTATATACTGGGACAATTGCTTGTTATTGCTTTACAAATTGTTTGCGCCTGGGCCATGTAGCTGTTGGATTCTATGAGTATAGTTACGGGATATAAACGAGAATTTTCTTGAAGATAAGTGTTTAAATATTTCAAGTAGCTTGATTTACTTGTAACGGTTAATAGGCAGAAGTTGAAAATTAATGTCTTCATGGATAATCGACAATAAGCCATTCTGTTGAAATAGAAATACGTTTGTTTTGCTAGAAACACGATTTACTTCCATTATTACATATTAATATTCTGTCAAAAACATGCCAGGGAATGATTATAAGAGACTTCTTGTAATTTAAGTTCTGCTCCAAATTAACAATCTCAAATGTATTTTACAACGTTTATAGTAGATCAAACGATTGAACAACTGAATTTGTATAAAATTTGCTCATTCTCGGCATTTTCTGAAATAATGGTATACCATACTTACATTATAATTACCTTTCTTGTTAATGAATTGCTATCAATCTTCCTTTTAACCTCGTTGCTTTTCGGTTGTTTCACTAGTAATAGAAGAATTGAAAATTGTTTCCTCGTGTATTTATTTTAAATTGAAAATTATGTCTCATGAGGAAGTATGCGGTGAAAATTTAAAAATAAAATAAAATTGTATTACTAATAATTATTTAAATTGTGGATGGTCATCGTGGTTTTACTCATTTTTCGTTCGAAATGTATTGATCTTGCAAAACAACTGTCCCTGGTGTTGGTTTAGGGTGGTCATAAAGTAGGCAAATGGTAAAATAAATGTCGAGGTATGTATTTCAGGAGAAAAGGTGTTAGAATAAGTTGCAAAATTTTATTCCGTAATCCTGATCTCAAATTGACTTTGACCATTCAAGGTTATGATCAAAGGCACAGTTGGATGTAAACGTTTGCTCTCGTTCCATTTCTCTGGTCAAATATATGGATTTACGTTTAAGAGCCGATTACTATCTTAAAATAAATTACTAGAATGTTGCTAATTGTTCGTCAAATATTAGTAGCGAAAAATCGATTACTACACGGAGAAAAAATTCCCATGAGAATTTATATAAGGAAATGTCCTGAAAAATTACCGTGCTGTCCCATAAACGCACTGCACGTTGTTGGCAAAGTAAAATTTACATTGCTTTGTTGAATTTTTCTAAAGTAACATGTAAAATTTCCGATCAAGAGCACAGTAAAAATTCCTGTGCCACAATACAGCAAAAATTCCTGTGCCACAATATAGTAGAAATTCCTGAGTCACAGCATAGTAAAAATTTTTGGCTCACAGTTCATTCCAAAATGGAAACAAAGCGAATACAAACAGAAAATGCGTGAAAATGTTGCACACGATCTCGTTTATTGGGTATAGATGAAACAAATTGCAAGCCTACAAGTAATAGCAATAGTTCTTAAAATCGTAAAAGCCTTATCGACATTCACTTTCAGCTGACAAGATATATCAATGTTTGTTGTATATTATTTGTATGCACGACAAAAAAAAAATTCTATTTTACTTTCAACTTGAAAAAGTAATATCTATATTTTATTAAAATATAAAGCAATAGGAAAAGGACTATTAATAACGGATTCACATATTCATATCACCCTGCATAAATTGGCCAGACTTGTTCAAAAGAAATGACTGCAACGAGTACAAAAACAGTTAATCACCAAACTACTCGGTTCGGACCAGTTCAGACCCGTACCTCGGACTACTCGGCCGCCATATTGTTGCTCTTTTGTTTTCACCGCAGTTAGACTCGGTAGCATTCGAATATGTTCGGAAACTTTCGCTTCCACATCGAGAAGTTGCATAGTAAAAATAATGAAGCAACATATTATAAATTCTTCAAATATTGGGGATTATTCAACTTGCACTAACTTAAAAACTCAATGTCCTGTACATTTTACTGTGCTACACTAGACATTTCGACTAGTACGTACATAAAAATATCTAGCCGTTATTGCAAATATTCCTGCCAGAAAAGCAATATTTCTTGTCTGTTGCTATAAATATTTCCGAAAAATCAAGGTGCACCCGTTTTCAGGTGACTAGCACGGTAATTTTTCAAGAAATTTTTTCTCCGTGTAGTAATTAGTAGAAAACTACAATTTCAAAGTTTAGTTCTCAATAACTAATTCAATTAAATATTTAATGATGGACTGCTATTTGGATTACTATAAAAAGTTGCAGTTGGCGGATAAAAAATAGTATATTGTACAAAGAGAGATCAAAATTGGTGATTGTTTTTGGGTCCAGAGTGCGGAAACTTATTTTGCTCCCTGCTATATTTATTTTGCTGCCAAAAGTACTATTTGCTTTTGCTATTTTTATGAGAAATTTTATTCATAAATTTAATTAATTTTCCATCAATTTTCATGGTTTGAGTTCGTGATTATGTTCTAAAATTTTACATTATATACACTTTGAACATATTTGAATGGACTATACCAACTTGGTGTTCATGGCACCATGACGTCAAACGGAAGTCTTGAAGGCAACTTAAAGACATATAATGTCAGGCTAATCGACGTCATAGGGTAGTTACAGCTAGAGGCAATATTGCACAGGTGTGTCATATATATTATAAATAATCTCAGTGTGTGTCTTTCAATGTCTTCCAAAGATGTTTTTTACTAAGTAGAACAATTTCCAGATCAATCGAACGTATTTTTGTTTCATTATGTAAGCATATATACGCTTATGGTATTTTGGATATAATATCTCACCAACAAAGACCAAAGTAGAGGCGATAACACCGCAAAGCAATAATATAAGCAGTTTCGAAAGCAGTTGGTCAGGTCTAGATTCAGTATTTATTCTTTCAGGTTTAAGCCAGTGCCTCTTTCCATCTACTTGCGTTCCGAGGGCACGTATCATTTCATTCTTATACCAGTACTGAATGAGACCCATATCTCTGAGACTACTTAGAAGTGGATTTATACAAGAGAACAAAGAATAACCTGACTTTACATTTATGACATGCCACAGAAGCATGACATCTTGATCGGGCAGGCATTTAAACACTGGCTTTTTGTCCATTTGCATAAACAGTTTGGATACTACATCAGCCACATATTCATTCTCAAGACCCAGTATGTGATAAACTTTGTTTATTATCACGTTGTCTACAAATTCCATCAGTTTCCACCGATTAAGCACGTTCGCTGTACGTCTGAATTTTGTGAGCGTCGGCATCGCTGGTTTTAACTAGTGATTCATTTGAACATCACTGATTTGGAGGCGATAACCTCGTTCAAATAATTCTTCGAGCGTTGTACATTGCTCTTCTTCATCGAAAAACAGTTGAACATCTATCGTGCTCGATATAATATTAATTCCATATATAACAGATGTGAATAGAACGCTAGTGTATGCGATTCTTTCTGCAATTTTTTTAGGCATATGTGTAACAGCTAGGCCCATAATTCCATAATATATTCCGGTAGCTCTCCATGATCTTTTGTCCCAATTTAATAAATAGGCTAAACCCTTCAATGTAATTACTATAATGATAGTAGTAAAGATGTAAAGTGTAAAGTTGTCAGGTATGAAAAACTTATTGTTGTAAATAATTGGAAAGAGGGGAATTATTTTCGATGGCATAAAATTTACGGAAGAAGTATCCATTGTAGGTATACCCAGAATCGGTTCGTATCCCATTGTTATGATGATATTCCACTTTCCATCCAAAGTCGTAAATATATCCCGTTGAGCCACCAGCGTGAAATTCATAGCGTCTTCCAAGGTTTGTAATATTATACTATGAGGACCTATTAAATCCTTTGAATAATATGTATACAGGTTACTTGACATGTCTTGTTTAATTTCGAGAAATGGATATTCAAATCCTTCCACAGGTGTAAAGATCTTCATTCCGTTCAAATGTTTACAAACAGTAGGAAACAATTCAATTTTCGATGAAAATGGTTCTGTGCTATAAACGTGGGTAAAAGGATTATACTGATGTATCAATACCCTATAATCAAAAAAGCTCGTTGCATTTCCCAATGTGAAATTATTACTCAATCTTGGCCTTTTAGTTAACTCAACCACTGCCGTATCAAAGTATATTTGTGACCAACGAGACAATAGTAACTCTTTTATATTGTCATTTTGGTGAGGTTCATTTTCATGAATTATAACTATTACAAATTTTATACTTATTGTTCTTTTGCTTTGAAGTATCTGGGCCATTTCAAACCTTTGCGGGAAGCAGCCGTCAAAATAACTTAGAAGTAATTTCACGTCATCTGTATAATGTAAACTTATGTAGAATAATCCTACCTCCTTCATTCCCAGTTTATTGCAATGGGATATATATTTACTTGGAAACTTATTTGTTATTATTTGTGAAATTAATTTTGTCTGAAGCGTGCTACTACTGGGTTCCATTATTATCGTGGTTTGATAAAAAAAAAGGGTTCTTTTGAATGTAGTTACACATATGGTCTAGCCAATTTATTTCTGCCATATATGCTCTGTGCATAATAAGATAAAAGTTGATAAACTGTAACATTTTCGGTAATATACCCATAGATGAGTGACGTTAAATGATATTCACTGGATCTGCGTAAGCGTTCAATAAAAATGAGTTATCAAATGTGTTAAAAGGAAGCTCTTAAGAGTTATTATTTATAACCATACCGCTTTTCCAGTGTGTGCACCTCCAAATTTCAACAACAAATTTTATTTTTATTATAGTAGGAGTTCTTTTTTAAATATAATAATACCTTCGTGTTGTACTTTAAACCGATACAGAATTTTGAATCAATACTGTTGCTAACCGAAAGCTTTGGTGTGGAACTTTTGTCATTACATTGTAAATGATGTCCCTTGGGTACCAATACCAGCGGGATTCACAATAAACTGGTTCTTATTTTCAAACGAGATTATAATGATACCGGAGAATAATATATGACGGAATCTTTATCAACAAGATATTGGCAATTTTCAAACGCTTCTATATGTAGTTTGTTTCGTAAGTGACACGCATATATTTGCAATTTATTATGAACATCATTTTATGCAATAAAGTTCGGTAACAATTTTGCTTGAAATAATATCAAGGCTTGTCGTCTGTATCTACTGACTATTGGTGGATACACTGTACATGAGAAGAAATTACACTTTGCTACAATCCATTAACCCTTGTGATTATCTTTGTGATAAAAATTTGATGATAAAAATACGCAATAAATTCTAAATGTGGGAGCTGATTTCCATGACTCGGTATCGACGTTAGCAACAAAAAAATAAGGCATATATAATTCATAAATACCTTATATATTAAATTGCATTCAAAGGTATGAGATGCAGGCAAAGAAGTCCATAGATTTTCCATTTCTTTGACCAGAACCATGCCTTGGTATACCACTGAGCACAATCATCGGTTACATCAGTCACACAATGAAGAAAGACTGATCAGACTACTGGCAAAATCTTTCGTGTCTACACGAGTAGAAATATTTCGCCGCCGCAGCGAATAATTGGCTAGCCCAGCATAACATTTGTCATAATATATGAATAGTAAATATTTAGCTGGCTTAGCAAACTGTTATTACTAGCTTTGCTTTTGTAATCGCTGGTATAGCCAATATTTTGCGAATTCAGCAAATCGATTTGTATGAAATGTCCTTTTGCTGAAATAATTAAGATATTTTTTTCCGTGTAAGGCAGTCAAAAACGCCAATAAGTGGCTTACGGAAAAAAGGACAAAACAGACACTGGCAAAAATTATTTGTGAACTGTAGTGGTAAACATTAACTGTTTCGCCACTCAATCTACACAATAGATCTAATTGAGTACAGTTTATATAGACTCTTTCTGTAGGGAAATGAGACATTGGAATACGATATAAGTAATTGTCCAATGTTAATCCGACTCAGATATACTGTCATTGCCTTTTATCAACTTCTCTTGGCTATTAACATCAGGAAATATAATATTCACAGCAGCTGAGATTTCGTAAGAAGCCGATGGGATGTGGAGAAAAGAGCCCAATGGCGGCTAGAGTTATAAACAGAATCTAGTCTGATCATCTGCAGTACCCGGTGGAATGTTTTATGCAGTTTTCCGAACCAAATTGCAATACTCCTCTAAAAGTCATCTGCAGACGCGTAAGACCAGGATCTGTAGGCTATTCTATGGGATTGGGCATTGTTCCCGCCTTTAATGACTTTCTGCTTTTTCGCGGTCGGCAAAGTCAGAAACAATTCCGAATGCAGCACTTGGAAGGGCGAGGTGTAGTTGAGTAAGCTGACTCAACTAGCGCTATCGATAGGCAATTATTGCAAAGACATCGAATGTCTACAATATAATTAATTTAGAAAGTGCTTATTTTACAATTTGAAATGCCGAGAAAAACAGGATTTCCCCCATAAGGTAGATTTTGGTATTGGCATTGGTGTATTGACTGGGTGACCGATGTAACTATGGGCAATTAGCTTTTGCCTTTGTACGCTTCCACGATCCTCACCTACTCTTCTCCACACTCAAATCTTTCTTACCTTTTACCAAACCTCCATTCTCATTAGAGCGCTCTCCATCAGAGAAGCTACTCCTATGATGTTGGTGAGGATTTCTACCCGTAACTCCCACCCGAGCAGGAAAACAGGCATTTGACACCCTTTTGACGGTGCAATTTCGGTTCTTAATTCTTTAATCGTAACGATATGTAATCGGCATACGTTGAGAATGAAATTCTTCATGGGTAATCGACAATAAACCTTTCTGCAGAAATAAAACTATGTTTGTTTTGCTATAAATGCGATTTGCTTTAATCATTGCAAATTTATATTCTGTCAAAAAATGCCGGGAAGTGATAATTATAAGAGACGTCAGGTAATTTAATTTCTTTATAGTGCTCCAACTGGTCAGACCATTTTTAAAGTGGATTAAATTATTAAACAATAAAATTTGTATAAAATTTGGCATCCCTAAATGGAGTATCTTGTGTCGAACCAATGAAAATACCATAGAAATATTACGGTTGGTTAATTTGGAAACCCTGGAAAGAATAATTTGATGTTCATTAAACGAATAAGAACTGGAAGTGAGATGTTTTACACATAAAGCTTGTCAACAAGCTTCAGGGTCCTTCCTTTTAAATGATCCGAGGCCGAAATTCCAAGTCAAAGTCAATTAAATGTCAAAGTTTTTGCTATCTTCCTCATCGGAGTATTGTAGCTCAGAATTCTGTTCAGAGGGTCAAGCAATATTATATTAGGGACCTAACCTAAACATGTTGAGTTTTATTAACCGATTTTTTGTTCATGAATTGCTATCAATCTCCCTTTTAACATCATTAGTTTATAGTTGTTTCAGTATTAATAACTGGTATATTTAATCACAAAGCAAACTTGAAGTCGCATGAGAAAGCATCCAGTAAAAATTTAAAAATGAAATAAAATTCTAATAATTATTAATAAATATATAAATTGTGTTTGAGGGATTGTGGTTTTACTTAGTTTTTACTGGAAATGTATTGATCTTTCAGAACAATATTGTCCCTGGTATGTTTTCAAGATGATCATAATTCATGCAAACGGTAACATAAATGTCGAGGTATGTATTTCAAAGAAAAAGTTTAGAATAAGATTTAAAATTTTATCACGCAATCCTCAACTCAAAATTGCCCTTTACCCTTCAAGGTCATAATACAAAAAATAACAGCTGGATGTAAAATGTTTGGTCTCGTTCCAATTCTGAGGGCAATAAAAAATAAAAATTCTGTTAATGTCTCAAAAATAAATGAGTAGAATGTTGCTATTTGTTCATCAAATTTTACTGAGATTTATAGTGAAGAGTCGATTACGAATAATTAGTAGAAAACTACAATTTCAAAGAGTAGTTCTCAACAACTAATTCAATTAGTTATTTAATGATAGACTACTAATTGGATAACTAGAAAAAAGTTGCAGTAGATGCATAAAAATAGTGTATTGTGCAAAGAGGGAGCAAAATAGGTGTTTGCCGACGAGAGCAAGTTTGACGCACGAGCGAAGCGATTTTACTCGGTGTGTGAGAAACTTATTTTGTTCCCTACTGCATTTATTTTGCTGCGTAACGGGAGAAAGTACTATTTTGCTTTTGCTAGTTTTATGAGAAATATTATTTATAAATTTAATTAATTTTCTATCTATTTTCACGATCTGAATTAATATTTGATACAATGTTATATTTCATGCACTTTAAAGATATCTGAATGGACTAGACAAACTTTGCGTTAACCCTTTAACGCCGGGGAGGACACTGATTTTCAACTATGTTCAACCTTAATTTTCTTTACTACTATGCGTGTAAAATAAAATCGGAATAACCATGTCTTACGTATTTGGGATCGCTCTTTCAGAATCTGCCAATAAAATTGCAAAAATATGAATTTTCAAAAAGTTGCGGCCATTTTTCTGAAAAAAAGGGAATTTTTGACAATTTTGTTTCAAAAATGATTTTTTTTGATACGGCAAGTAACCAGAACACTGTTTCACATCAAAATATTGCGTCCGCAATATCTAAGCTTCAAAATGATGAATCGTACTTTTGAAAATTTCAAGATGGTGGATCCAAAATGGCGATGAAAGAATTTTTGTTTTTGAAATAGTAATTTTTAATGTCTGTTTCATTAAAAAAAATTTCTTTTTAATGACACTATGTATCTATATATTTTTTGGGTCGCCGATCACGAATTTGATGTCCGATTTGAAAAATTCAAAATGGCGGATCCAATATGGCGGACGATATTCTCAAAATTGGTCGGATTATTTTGAAAATTACTACTCGGGGGTTTTTGAGGTCGCTGAATACGAACCTGAAGTCCGATTTCAAAAATTTAAAATGGCGGATCCAATATAGCGGACGATATTTTCAAAATTGGTCATATTTTGATTGTTTTATTATTTTTTTTTATTTTCATTTTTAATATTGTATTCATTTTCGTGTTTATTATTTTTTTTTTGTAATTTTGTAATTATTTAATACAAATGCATGAAAATTTGAGTGTTATGAAGAAACGAGGAAAGTCAAGTAGTACAATCATTTAAATTTCGTGAACTTTACTAAAGTTAAATAATCCGACCAATTTTGAAAATATTATCCGCCATATTGGATCCGTCTTTATAAATTTTTCAAATCGGACATCAGATTCGTGATCGGCGACCCAAAAAATATATAGATACGCAGTGTCATTGAAAAAAATTTTTTTTTAATGAAACAGACACTGAATATTACTATTTGGTAAAAAAAAATTCTTTCGTCGCCATTTTGCATCCGCCATCTTGAAATGTTCAAAATGACGTTTCACCATTTTTGAAGGTTAGACATTGCGGACGCGATATTTTTATGTGAAACAGTGTTCACAATTTTATTGGCAGATTCTGAAAGAGCGATCCAAAATACGTAAGATATGGTTATTCCGATTTTATTTTACACCCATAGTAGTCAAGAAAATTAACGTTGAAAATAGTTGGAAAAAAGTGTCCTTCCCGCCGTTAAAGGGTTAATGGCACAATGACATCAAACGTCTTGAAAGTAATTTAAGACATAGGTAGTAATTTAAGATATAGGTATAGGTATATAATGTCAGGCTAATCGACGTCTCATGAATATACTGGCAGGCGATTGTATTGATGAATGAGGCAGGTCTTAAGTTCCAAAGTCGTCCTCAAGATGTCATTACGACTTTATATTTTGCCATTTTGTTATGGGGTTTTCTCGCACGCGTCACCAATACTACTTAGCAGACATATCATTTTTTGCCTTCCTGAGGACGTCTTTGATGGTTTTTCGGTGGCCGTGTTGTGAGCTTGGAGACTTCCAGAAAGACTTTTGGGACGAGAACGTTGTAGGAGGTGTGTTAATATCACCGTGTCGACAATTGACTTCTTGAAGGCAACTAAAAGATATTTAATGCCTCAGGAATATCCTGGGAGGAATTTTTATTAACACAAACATAAACACAATCGCATATTTTTAACAATAAATTGTTTACTCACTCTTCAGCGATATGCGTACTTACGATTGCGAAATCACCTTGTGCAGAAGATTCATTGTTATTTTCTGGGGTTTCAGATGGATTTGATCACTTTGAATTAACCCCACCAATGTGATGCACTTTAGACAAATTGAAGACCTAAATGATAATCGTTGCGCAGGTATTACAACAATGATCAAAATTTTAAATTTATTAGAAGGAATCAAATCAAATGCCAATTGCATATCGCCAACGCCAATAATACTACTACATAAAATGAAATCCAGGACATACCCTATGTTAATAGAAACATCTAGTGGCGAAAAAACAAATTACTTCGACCCAGACCTTAGGTCTGGACGAAGTATTGAATTTGGTCACTTCGGGCACAAAAATTACACTATAGTTTTTCATCAAATGTCGACGTTTCAAACCCTAAGGAGCCCAAATCAACAATAAAAAAAATTATATCCGTGATCTTGTACGTACGTACGTCTGTACGTCCGTACGTCCCGTTTTTTTGTCTCGCGATAACTCGCGAACGGATAAGCGTAATGACATAAATTTTTTTTAAAAATACGTGTCTTGGCATAACTTAGATCTGATTAGATTTTGGCGCAGATCCATCCGTCCATTAATAAAAAACATTAGCCCCAATTAAGTTTCTTCGTAGTTTTTTGCATTTATTTTGAAAAATACAAATTTTATTAAAAAATGTTTCAAACAAAAAACATTGAGCATTAAATTTTCTACAAAAAAGGTTTTATGCACTTTCTCCCTAAAGTCAACGATAATGCCATAAAAACTGGTTTAAAATATTTATGACTATTGTCTGAAAAAGTATTGAATTTGGTCACCTCGGCAACAAAATTACCCTATAGTTTTCCATCAAATTTCGACGTTTCGACCCCCTACCCCCCAGAGGTAGTCTTCGCCAGCCCCTCGGACGCGGTGATCACATACGGGCGCATACGTTCTTTTACGCCCTATATACGAAAATAACTATTTCGATATATCTAAAAGATGTCTTATAGACATCTAAAAGATATCCGTCAGAGATCTTTTCGAAACTTTCAAGATATCTTTGACGAATTATATGTATATATATTGTATATATATAAGATCATAATGATACAGACAGTAATTAGTAAAACACAGTAAACATGTAATATGCATCGAATAGTCTATTACAATACAAGTGCATGAAGTAAGTGTTTTGCAACTTTTATTTATTAATTTTTCGGCTGGCCTGTTGTCGGGTTCGAAGTTTTGAAAATGCTCATTTTCAATTTTCTTACATATAAGAAACACTATATTGTTGTAACATATCTATCGAGCCACTTGGACCTAAATATATGATTGGACCCCCAAATATCAATATAATTTTATAATATAATTGAAAGCTGTTAGTAAACAAACGAGTACTAAGGAACAGCCGACTCTACACTGGGTCGAATTTTCTGCGCGAGCGAAGCGAGCGAGGCACCAAGCCAACACTAGTTTTACATAGTTTTTTGTACAGCAGCAGTTTATTTCATGTAATTATATATAAAAGGGTAAAGGTTATTTTTCTGAAAACCACATACAATGCCGTATTTGGCTTGCCATTCTTTGATAAGACTTAACAGTCTCATTATATTTTTATTCTCTCAAGTAGAGTCGATAGTGGAGAAGAATCATAAATAGAGTACATCAAAACAGTCGAGCATAAACAACTTTATAATCTGATAAGTACAGCTGGTAGTAACATTACGAAGTTAACATGTCATGTATTAAAAAAAATCTCAGTGTATGCCTTTCAATGTATTTTTGTCCCGCTATTTATTAGACTGCCAACGGGATTACTTCTAGACCAAAGAAAGAAATTCTTATTACTCACAAAAAATACATTAGAGGTACATATCATTATATAACAAATAGATTTAGTTGTTATTCTCGGCTATATAACACGGTTTATCTACAAGTTTGCACACACTCGAATCGTTGAAATTTTATAAAAGGTGTTTTTACAAAATACCAACAATCCCTGATCAATCGTACGTATTTGTGTTTCATTATACAAGCACATACACGGTTATTGTATTTTTGGTATAATATCTCGCCAACAAACACCAAAGTAGATACAATAACACCGCAAAGCAACAATATAAGCAGTTTCGAAAGCAGTTGGTCAGGTCTAGATTCAGTATTTATTCTTTCAGGTTTAAGCCAGTGCCTCTTTCCATCTACTTGCGTTCCGAGGGCACGTATCATTTCATTCTTATACCAGTACTGAATGAGACCCATATCTCTGAGACTACTTAGAAGTGGATTTACACAAGGGAACAAAGAATAACCTGACTTTATCTTTATGACATGCCATACAAGCATGACATCTTGATCAGGCAGGCATTTAAATATTGGCTTCTTGTCCATTTGTATAAACAGTTTGGATACTACATCAGCTAAATATTCATTCTCAAGCCCCAGTATGCGATTAAATTTGCTTACTGTCACGTTGTCTATAAATTCCATCAGTTTCCACCGATTAAGCACGTTTGCTGTGCGTCTGAATTTTATAAGCGTCGGCATCGATGGTTTTAAGTAGTGATTCATTTGAACAGGACTGATTTGGAGACGGTACCCCGCTTCAAACAATTCTTCGAGTGTTGTACATTGCTCTTCTTCATCGAAAAACAGTTGAACATCTATCGTGCTCGATATAATATTAATTCCATATATAACAGATGTGAATAGAACGCTAGTGTATGCGATTCTTTCTGCCATTTTATTAGGCATACGTGGAACAGCTAGGCCCATAATTCCATAATATATTTCCGTAGCTCTCCATGATCTTTTCTCCCAATTCAATAAACGCGCTAATACCTTCAATATAATGACAATAATGACAGTAGTAAAGATGTAAAGTGTAAAGTTGTCAGGTATGAAAAACTTATTATTATAAAGAATTGGAAACAATGGAATTGTTTTCAAGGGCATAAAAGTTACGGAAGAAGTATCCATTGTAGGTATACCCAGAATTGGTATGAATCCCATTCTTATGATGATATTCCACTTTCCATCCAAAGTTGTCGATATATCCCTTTGAGCCACCAGTGTGAAATTCATAGCGTTTTCCAAAGTTCGTAATATTATACTATGAGGGCCTATTAAATCCTTTGAGTAATATCTGTCCAGATTACTTGGCGTATCTTGTTTAATTTCGAGAAATGGATATTCAAATACTTCCGCAGGTGTAAAGATCTGCATTCCGTTCAAATTTTTACAAACAGTAGGAAACAATTCAATTTTCGGTGAAAATGGTTCTGCGCTATAAACGTGGGTAAAAGGATTATACTGATGTATCAATACCCTATAATCAAAAAAGCTCGTTGCATTTCCCAATGTGAAATTATTACTCAATCTTGGCCTTTTAGTTAACTCAACCACTGCCGTATCAAAGTATATTTGTGACCAACGAGACAATAGCAACTCTTTTATATTGTCATTTTGGTGAGGTTCATTTTCATGAATTATAACTATTACAAATTTTATACTTATTGTTCTTTTGCTTTGAAGTATCTGGGCCATTTCAAACCTTTGCGGGAAGCAGCCGTCAAAATAACTTAGAAGTAATTTCACGTCATCTATATAATGTAAACTTATGTAGAATAATCCTACCTCCTTCATTCCCAGTTTATTGCAATGGGATATATATTTACTTGGAAACTTATTTGTTATTATTTGTGAAATTAATTTTGTCTGAAGCGTGCTACTACTGGGTTCCATTATTATCGTGGTTTGATAAAAAAAAGGGTTCTTTTGAATGTAGTTACACATATGGTCTAGCCAATTTATTTCTGCCATATATGCTCTGTGCATAATAAGATAAAAGTTGATAAACTGTAACATTTTCGGTAATATACCCATAGATGAGTGACGTTAAATGATATTCACTGGATCTGCGTAAGCGTTCAATAAAAATGAGTTATCAAATGTGTTAAAAGGAAGCTCTTAAGAGTTATTATTTATAACCATACCGCTTTTCCAGTGTGTGCACCTCCAAATTTCAACAACAAATTTTATTTTTATTATAGTAGGAGTTTTTTTTTAAATATAATAATACACTCGTGTTGTACTTTAAACCGATACAGAATTTTGAATCAATACTGTTGCTAACCGAAAGCTTTGGTGTGGAACTTTTGTCATTACATTGTAAATGATGTCCCTTGGGTACCAATACCAGCGGGATTCACAATAAACTGGTTCTTATTTTCAAACGAGATTATAATGATACCGGAGAATAATATATGACGGAATCTTTATCAACAAGATATTGGCAATTTTCAAACGCTTCTATATGTAGTTTGTTTCGTAAGTGACACGCATATATTTGCAATTTATTATGAACATCATTTTATGCAATAAAGTTCGGTAACAATTTTGCTTGAAATAATATCAAGGCTTGTCGTCTGTATCTACTGACTATTGGTGGATACACTGTACATGAGAAGAAATTACACTTTGCTACAATCCATTAACCCTTGTGATTATCTTTGTGATAAAAATTTGATGATAAAAATACGCAATAAATTCTAAATGTGGGAGCTGATTTCCATGACTCGGTATCGACGTTAGCAACAAAAAAATAAGGCATATATAATTCATAAATACCTTATATATTAAATTGCATTCAAAGGTATGAGATGCAGGCAAAGAAGTCCATAGATTTTCCATTTCTTTGACCAGAACCATGCCTTGGTATACCACTGAGCACAATCATCGGTTACATCAGTCACACAATGAAGAAAGACTGATCAGACTACTGGCAAAATCTTTCGTGTCTACTCGAGTAGAAATATTTCGCCGCCGCAGCGAATAATTGGCTAGCCCAGCATAACATTTGTCATAATATATGAATAGTAAATATTTAGCTGGCTTAGCAAACTGTTATTACTAGCTTTGCTTTTGTAATCGCTGGTATAGCCAATATTTTGCGAATTCAGCAAATCGATTTGTATGAAATGTCCTTTTGCTGAAATAATTAAGATATTTTTTTCCGTGTAAGGCAGTCAAAAACGCCAATAAGTGTCTTGCGGAAAAAAGGACAAAACAGACAGTGGCAAAAATTATTTGTGAACTGTAGTGGTAAACATTAACTGTTTCGCCACTCAATCTACACAATAGATCTAATTGAGTACAGTTTATATAGACTCTTTCTGTAGGGAAATGAGACATTGGAATACGATATAAGTAATTGTCCAATGTTAATCCGACTCAGATATACTGTCATTGCCTTTTATCAACTTCTCTTGGCTATTAACATCAGGAAATATAATATTCACAGCAGCTGAGATTTCGTAAGAAGCCGATGGGATGTGGAGAAAAGAGCCCAATGGCGGCTAGAGTTATAAACAGAATCTAGTCTGATCATCTGCAGTACCCGGTGGAATGTTTTATGCAGTTTTCCGAACCAAATTGCAATACTCCTCTAAAAGTCATCTGCAGACGCGTAAGACCAGGATCTGTAGGCTATTCTATGGGATTGGGCATTGTTCCCGCCTTTAATGACTTTCTGCTTTTTCGCGGTCGGCAAAGTCAGAAACAATTCCGAATGCAGCACTTGGAAGGGCGAGGTGTAGTTGAGTAAGCTGACTCAACTAGCGCTATCGATAGGCAATTATTGCAAAGACATCGAATGTCTACAATATAATTAATTTAGAAAGTGCTTATTTTACAATTTGAAATGCCGAGAAAAACAGGATTTCCCCCATAAGGTAGATTTTGGTATTGGCATTGGTGTATTGACTGGGTGACCGATGTAACTATGGGCAATTAGCTTTTGCCTTTGTACGCTTCCACGATCCTCACCTACTCTTCTCCACACTCAAATCTTTCTTACCTTTTTACCAAACCTCCATTCTCATTAGAGCGCTCTCCATCAGAGAAGCTACTCCTATGATGTTGGTGAGGATTTCTACCCGTAACTCCCACCCGAGCAGGAAAACAGGCATTTGACACCCTTTTGACGGTGCAATTTCGGTTCTTAATTCTTTAATCGTAACGATATGTAATCGGCATACGTTGAGAATGAAATTCTTCATGGGTAATCGACAATAAACCTTTCTGCAGAAATAAAACTATGTTTGTTTTGCTATAAATGCGATTTGCTTTAATCATTGCAAATTTATATTCTGTCAAAAAATGCCGGGAAGTGATAATTATAAGAGACGTCAGGTAATTTAATTTCTTTATAGTGCTCCAACTGGTCAGACCATTTTTAAAGTGGATTAAATTATTAAACAATAAAATTTGTATAAAATTTGGCATCCCTAAATGGAGTATCTTGTGTCGAACCAATGAAAATACCATAGAAATATTACGGTTGGTTAATTTGGAAACCCTGGAAAGAATAATTTGATGTTCATTAAACGAATAAGAACTGGAAGTGAGATGTTTTACAAATAAAGCTTGTCAACAAGCTTCAGGGTCCTTCCTTTTAAATGATCCGAGGCCGAAATTCCAAGTCAAAGTCAATTAAATGTCAAAGTTTTTGCTATCTTCCTCATCGGAGTATTGTAGCTCAGAATTCTTTTCAGAGGGTCAAGCAATATTATATTAGGGACCTAACCTAAACATGTTGAGTTTTATTAACCGATTTTTTGTTCATGAATTGCTATCAATCTCCCTTTTAACATCATTAGTTTATAGTTGTTACAGTATTAATAACTGGTATATTTAATCACAAAGCAAACTTGAAGTCGCATGAGAAAGCATCCAGTAAAAATTTAAAAATGAAATAAAATTCTAATAATTATTAATAAATATATAAATTGTGTTTGAGGGATTGTGGTTTTACTTAGTTTTTACTGGAAATGTATTGATCTTTCAGAACAATATTGTCCCTGGTATGTTTTCAAGATGATCATAATTCATGCAAACGGTAACATAAATGTCGAGGTATGTATTTCAAAGAAAAAGTTTAGAATAAGATTTAAAATTTTATCACGCAATCCTCGACTCAAAATTGCCCTTTACCCTTCAAGGTCATAATACAAAAAATAACAGCTGGATGTAAAATTTTTGGTCTCGTTCCAATTCTGAGGGCAATAAAAAATAAAAATTCTGTTAATGTCTCAAAAATAAATGAGTAGAATGTTGCTATTTGTTCATCAAATTTTACTGAGATTTATAGTGAAGAGTCGATTACGAATAATTAGTAGAAAACTACAATTTCAAAGAGTAGTTCTCAACAACTAATTCAATTAGTTATTTAATGATAGACTACTTATTGGATAACTAGAAAAAAGTTGCAGTAGATGCATAAAAATAGTGTATTGTGCAAAGAGGGAGCAAAATAGGTGTTTGCCGACGCACGAGCGAAGCGATTTTACTCGGTGTGTGAGAAACTTATTTTGCTCCCTACTGTATTTATTTTGCTGCGTAACGGGAGAAAGTACTATTTTGCTTTTGCTAGTTTTATGAGAAATATTATTTATAAATTTAATTAATTTTCTATCTATTTTCACGACCTGAATTAATATTTGATACAATGTTATATTTCATGCACTTTAAAGATATCTGAATGGACTAGACAAACTTTGCGTTAACCCTTTAACGCCGGGGAGGACACTGATTTTCAACTATGTTCAACCTTAATTTTCTTTACTACTATGGGTGTAAAATAAAATCGGAATAACCATGTCTTACGTATTTGGGATCGCTCTTTCAGAATCTGCCAATAAAATTGCAAAAATATGAATTTTCAAAAAGTTGCGGCCATTTTTCTGAAAAAAAAGGGAATTTTTGACAATTTTGTTTCAAAAATGATTTTTTTTTGATACGGCAAGTAACCAGAACACTGTTTCACATCAAAATATTGCGTCCGCAATATCTAAGCTTCAAAATGATGAATCGTACTTTTGAAAATTTCAAGATGGTGGATCCAAAATGGCGATGAAAAAATTTTTGTTTTTGAAATAGTAATTTTTAATGTCTGTTTCATTAAAAAAAATTTCTTTTTAATGACACTATGTATCTATATATTTTTTGGGTCGCCGATCACGAATTTGATGTCCGATTTGAAAAATTCAAAATGGCGGATCCAATATGGCGGACGATATTCTCAAAATTGGTCGGATTATTTTGAAAATTACTACTCGGGGGTTTTTGAGGTCGCTGAATACGAACCTGAAGTCCGATTTCAAAAATTTAAAATGGCGGATCCAATATGGCGGACGATATTTTCAAAATTGGTCATATTTTGATTGTTTTATTATTTTTTTTTATTTTCATTTTTAATATTGTATTCATTTTCGTCTTTATTATTTTTTTTTTGTAATTTTGTAATTATTTAATACAAATGCATGAAAATTTGAGTGTTATGAAGAAACGAGGAAAGTCAAGTAGTACAATCATTTAAATTTCGTGAACTTTACTAAAGTTAAATAATCCGACCAATTTTGAAAATATTATCCGCCATATTGGATCCGTCATTATGAATTTTTCAAATCGGACATCAGATTCGTGATCGGCGACCCAAAAAATATATAGATACGCAGTGTCATTGAAAAAAAATTTTTTTTAATGAAATAGACACTGAATATTACTATTTGGTAAAAAAAAATTCTTTCGTCGCCATTTTGGATCCGCCATCTTGAAATGTTCAAATAATCCGACCAATTTTGAAAATATCATCCGCCATATTGGATCCGTCTTTATAAATTTTTCAAATCGGACATCAGATTCGTGATCGGCGACCCAAAAAATATATAGATACGCAGTGTCATTGAAAAAAATTCTTTTTTAACCCTTAACTGGCACTATGGGTCCAGTAGATCCGAGCGTTTATTCGAGCTCGAATTAATAATACTAAATTTTCTGAAATCAACTAAGTGTTGATATCTACTGTTTGTTGTTATAACTAACTGTAACAGAAGTCGATTAGTACAGTGCGGCAAGCGTCAATGTGTGTTAAGCAGTCGCTCAAAGTTGATCTCATCGAAAATCCGGGTCCAACAGACCCATTCTGCCATCAGTGAGTAAAAAATAGTTTTTCGAGAAAAATGTACAGTGGTACATTTTGTGTTTTTTGCTCAATTTCTAACGTAAGTACATTACCTCAAGAGAAATAATTTTTGTTTTTTAATTTCTTAGATTTTTTTTTATATATAGATGGCTTACAATTACGGAAACGCGTCTTTCAAGAAGTGTTACTGGAAACACAGTATAACGAAACTGATTTTGACGGGGAATTGAGCGGTAATGAAGAGGATAATGCTCACAGATACAGAAGAAGAAGAAGAAAATGAACTTGATGACGAATTGGAAGATGCACCTCCTACAAACCGAATGCTTTTGAGAGAAGAAGAGGAAGTTGAACTTGATTTTAACGATCATCGATCAGTCCTTTGCTGCGAATGTGTGGCTTTTGAATAATTTTTATGCTTTATTATGTTTGTTTTATACATTTTTAGTCATTTTGTAAGCTTTTTTTTTACAACTTATTCGATTAAAATGAATAAATTAGCTGTAAACATTAATAATTATGAATATTGAATTTTGACCAAAAAAGTTTCATTCATTCTGCAAAATAAATAACTTTTTTGAAAGTCCTGCTATTGTAGTAAATTTTTCCTTAAAGAATAGTATATAAAGAGTATCATCCTAAATTTTATGTCCAAAATATTAAAATTTAAAAAATTTATGAATTTTTATTTATTTTAATAATTAAATCATAGATTTATTTTTCACAATTTTTTAAAACTAACTTAAAATAAATTAAACTCGGTCAAACCATTTACATTTTGAAAAATACATCATAAGCTACCTCAGATCAAATTTTTGAGCAAAAATATTCAGTACCGGCTGTACAATACACGTTGGAATCTGTCGGGTCCAGCAGACCCGTTGTGCCGTTTACGTTCGAATGCAGGATTGTGCCAGTTAAGGGTTAATGAAACAGACACTGAATATTACTATTTGGTAAAAAAAAATTCTTTCGTCGCCATTTTGCATCCGCCATCTTGAAATGTTCAAAATGACGTTTCACCATTTTTGAAGGTTAGACATTGCGGACGCGATATTTTTATGTGAAACAGTGTTCACAATTTTATTGGCAGATTCTGAAAGAGCGATCCAAAATACGTAAGATATGGTTATTCCGATTTTATTTTACACCCATAGTAGTCAAGAAAATTAACGTTGAAAATAGTTGGAAAAAAGTGTCCTTCCCGCCGTTAAAGGGTTAATGGCACAATGACATCAAACGTCTTGAAAGTAATTTAAGACATAGGTAGTAATTTAAGATATAGGTATAGGTATATAATGTCAGGCTAATCGACGTCTCATGAATATACTGGCAGGCGATTGTATTGATGAATGAGGCAGGTCTTAAGTTCCAAAGTCGTCCTCAAGATGTCATTACGACTTTATATTTTGCTATTTTGTTATGGGGTTTTCTCGCACGCGTCATCAATACTACTTAGCAGACATATCATTTTTTGCCTTCCTGAGGACGTCTTTGATGGTTTTTCGGTGGCCGTGTTGTGAGCTTGGAGACTTCCAGAAAGACTTTTGGGACGAGAACGTTGTAGGAGGTGTGTTAATATCACCGTGTCGACAATTGACTTCTTGAAGGCAACTAAAAGATATTTAATGCCTCAGGAATATCCTGGGAGGAATTTTTATTAACACAAACATAAACACAATCGCATATTTTTAACAATAAATTGTTTACTCACTCTTCAGCGATATGCGTACTTACGATTGCGAAATCACCTTGTGCAGAAGATTCATTGTTATTTTCTGGGGTTTCAGATGGATTTGATCACTTTGAATTAACCCCACCAATGTGATGCACTTTAGACAAATTGAAGACCTAAATGATAATCGTTGCGCAGGTATTACAACAATGATCAAAATTTTAAATTTATTAGAAGGAATCAAATCAAATGCCAATTGCATATCGCCAACGCCAATAATACTACTACATAAAATGAAATCCAGGACATACCCTATGTTAATAGAAACATCTAGTGGCGAAAAAACAAATTACTTCGACCCAGACCTTAGGTCTGGACGAAGTATTGAATTTGGTCACTTCGGGCACAAAAATTACACTATAGTTTTTCATCAAATGTCGACGTTTCAAACCCTAAGGAGCCCAAATCAACAATAAAAAAAATTATATCCGTGATCTTGTACGTACGTACGTCTGTACGTCCGTACGTCCCGTTTTTTTGTCTCGCGATAACTCGCGAACGGATAAGCGTAATGACATAAATTTTTTTTTAAAATACGTGTCTTGGCATAACTTAGATCTGATTAGATTTTGGCGCAGATCCATCCGTCCATTAATAAAAAACATTAGCCCCAATTAAGTTTCTTCGTAGTTTTTTGCATTTATTTTGAAAAATACAAATTTTATTAAAAAATGTTTCAAACAAAAAACATTGAGCATTAAATTTTCTACAAAAAAGGTTTTATGCACTTTCTCCCTAAAGTCAACGATAATGCCATAAAAACTGGTTTAAAATATTTATGACTATTGTCTGAAAAAGTATTGAATTTGGTCACCTCGGCAACAAAATTACCCTATAGTTTTCCATCAAATTTCGACGTTTCGACCCCCTACCCCCCAGAGGTAGTCTTCGCCAGCCCCTCAGACGCGGTGATCACATACGGGCGCATACGTTCTTTTACGCCCTATATACGAAAATAACTATTTCGATATATCTAAAAGATGTCTTATAGACATCTAAAAGATATCCGTCAGAGATCTTTTCGAAACTTTCAAGATATCTTTGACGAATTATATGTATATATATTGTATATATATATAAGATCATAATGATACAGACAGTAATTAGTAAAACACAGTAAACATGTAATATGCATCGAATAGTCTATTACAATACAAGTGCATGAAGTAAGTGTTTTGCAACTTTTATTTATTAATTTTTCGGCTGGCCTGTTGTCGGGTTCGAAGTTTTGAAAATGCTCATTTTCAATTTTCTTACATATAAGAAACACTATATTGTTGTAACATATCTATCGAGCCACTTGGACCTAAATATATGATTGGACCCCCAAATATCAATATAATTTTATAATATAATTGAAAGCTGTTAGTAAACAAACGAGTACTAAGGAACAGCCGACTCTACACTGGGTCGAATTTTCTGCGCGAGCGAAGCGAGCGAGGCACCAAGCCAACACTAGTTTTACATAGTTTTTTGTACAGCAGCAGTTTATTTCATGTAATTATATATAAAAGGGTAAAGGTTATTTTTCTGAAAACCACATACAATGCCGTATTTGGCTTGCCATTCTTTGATAAGACTTAACAGTCTCATTATATTTTTATTCTCTCAAGTAGAGTCGATAGTGGAGAAGAATCATAAATAGAGTACATCAAAACAGTCGAGCATAAACAACTTTATAATCTGATAAGTACAGCTGGTAGTAACATTACGAAGTTAACATGTCATGTATTAAAAAAAATCTCAGTGTATGCCTTTCAATGTATTTTTGTCCCGCTATTTATTAGACTGTCAACGGGATTACTTCTAGACCAAAGAAAGAAATTCTTATTACTCACAAAAAATACATTAGAGGTACATATCATTATATAACAAATAGATTTAGTTGTTATTCTCGGCTATATAACACGGTTTATCTACAAGTTTGCACACACTCGAATCGTTGAAATTTTATAAAAGGGGTTTTTACAAAATACCAACAATCCCTGATCAATCGTACGTATTTGTGTTTCATTATACAAGCACATACACGGTTATTGTATTTTTGGTATAATATCTCGCCAACAAACACCAAAGTAGATACAATAACACCAAAAAGCAACAATATAAGCAGTTTCGAAAGCAGTTGGTCAGGTCTAGATTCAGTATTTATTCTTTCAGGTTTAAGCCAGTGCCTCTTTCCATCTACTTGCGTTCCGAGGGCACGTATCATTTCATTCTTATACCAGTACTGAATGAGACCCATATCTCTGAGACTACTTAGAAGTGGATTTACACAAGGGAACAAAGAATAACCTGACTTTATCTTTATGACATGCCATACAAGCATGACATCTTGATCAGGCAGGCATTTAAATATTGGCTTCTTGTCCATTTGTATAAACAGTTTGGATACTACATCAGCTAAATATTCATTCTCAAGCCCCAGTATGCGATTAAATTTGCTTACTGTCACGTTGTCTATAAATTCCATCAGTTTCCACCGATTAAGCACGTTTGCTGTGCGTCTGAATTTTATAAGCGTCGGCATCGATGGTTTTAAGTAGTGATTCATTTGAACAGGACTGATTTGGAGACGGTACCCCGCTTCAAACAATTCTTCGAGTGTTGTACATTGCTCTTCTTCATCGAAAAACAGTTGAACATCTATCGTGCTCGATATAATATTAATTCCATATATAACAGATGTGAATAGAACGCTAGTGTATGCGATTCTTTCTGCCATTTTATTAGGCATACGTGGAACAGCTAGGCCCATAATTCCATAATATATTTCCGTAGCTCTCCATGATCTTTTCTCCCAATTCAATAAACGCGCTAATACCTTCAATATAATGACAATAATGACAGTAGTAAAGATGTAAAGTGTAAAGTTGTCAGGTATGAAAAACTTATTATTATAAAGAATTGGAAACAATGGAATTGTTTTCAAGGGCATAAAAGTTACGGAAGAAGTATCCATTGTAGGTATACCCAGAATTGGTATGAATCCTATTCTTATGATGATATTCCACTTTCCATCCAAAGTTGTCGATATATCCCTTTGAGCCACCAGTGTGAAATTCATAGCGTTTTCCAAAGTTCGTAATATTATACTATGAGGGCCTATTAAATCCTTTGAGTAATATCTGTCCAGATTACTTGGCGTATCTTGTTTAATTTCGAGAAATGGATATTCAAATACTTCCGCAGGTGTAAAGATCTGCATTCCGTTCAAATGTTTACAAACAGTAGGAAACAATTCAATTTTCGGTGAAAATGGTTCTGCGCTATAAACGTGGGTAAAAGGATTATACTGATGTATCAATACCCTATAATCAAAAAAGCTCGTTGCATTTCCCAATGTGAAATTATTACTCACTCTTGGCCTTTTCGTTAACTCAACCACTGCCGTATCAAAGTATATTTGTGACCAACGAGACAATAGCAACTCTTTTATATTGTCATTTTGGTGAGGTTCATTTTCATGAATTATAACTATTACAAATTTTATTCTTATTGTTCTTTTGCGGAGAAGTATCTCGGTCATTTCGAACATTTTCGGGAAGCAGTCGTCAAAATAACTTAGAAGTAATTTCACGTCATCTGTGTAATGTAAACTTATGTAGAATAATCCTACCTCCGTCAGTCCCAGTTTATTGCAATGCGATATATATTTACTTGGAAACTTATTTGTTATTGTTTGTGAAATTAGTTTTGTCTGAAGCATGCTGCTACTAGGATCCATTATTATCGTGGTTTGATAAAGACAAGGGTTCTCTTGAAGGTAGTTACACATATGGTCTAGCCAATTTATTTCTGCCGTATATGCTCCGTGCATAATATTATAAAAGTAGATAAAGTGTAAAATGTTTGGTAATTTCCTCATATAGTGGCTTTAAATGATATTCACTGGATCGGTATAAGCGTACGATAAAAATGTGTTGTAAAATGTGTAAAAAAACGATTCTAAGAGTTATTATTTAGAACCATGTCGATTTTTCAGTATGTGCACCGCGAAATTTCACCAACAAATTTTACCTTTATTGTAGTAAGAGTACGTAAGTATTGTAATATGATATATATTTTTTTCACTATAATGATATCTTCGTGTTTTACTTTAAACCGATACAGAAATTCGAATCCATACTGTTGCTAACCGATAGCTCTGATGTGGAACTTTTATCTTTACATTGTAAATGACGTCTCTTGGGTACTAATACCAGCGGGATTCACAGTAAACTGGTTGTAATTTTCAAATGATATTATAATGATAGCAGAGAATCTATATCAACAGGATATTGGAAATTTTTAGACGCTTTAATTCAAATCATTTTATTTAATAATAAATATAATTTAACTATTAATAAATGTTGTTTGCAGTAAATAAATTTTTTTAATAGTATATATTTATGCGAAGTTTCAAGTCGAGAAATTTATTTTATTTAATGTTTATGAACGTAGACCAGCAGACAAATAGCAAGATTTATAAAATGAGGATTACTAAATAAAAAATAGAAAAAGTCTGAAAAATATTGAAAAGTCTTATGCACCTTTTTAACTTTTTCCGATAAAACTGTACTAGCTCTTTACTTTGATATACCAAGTAGGGGAGGGGCACCAGATACGACCCACGTTGCTGTCTTCGAGCATAATTTTTTTTATACTATAGGCACCGATAGTAAGCTACGGGTAGTATAGCAACTAATTAAGAAGAAATTTAGTCGATCTAAACAACAGACAAAATTTGATAAACCATTTTTCGAAGTGGTCGAAAACACAAATCGTTCATGCACCATATACGACCCAATTCGAAAAACCAACAAATAATGCAAAAATACGCTGCAAATACCTTATAATTTCAAAAATATAATTTTCTAAAATTTATTCATTCTATAATAATAATACTTTGTCAAAAATATTGGTTCGGGACAAACATGGTCTGTAAATTGAAAAAAAATAATTCAGAATACATTAACATATTAATAACGATGATGTTTCACTATAAAAATCTAAAATATGCACTTGACATGAAAAAAGTTAAGGGAGTCGTATGACACTGGGTCGCAAATGGGATCTTATATGCTACACAAAAAGATTTTGATTCATACATATACCGGTAAAAATTAGTATTGAATATAAAAATATATCAAAAATACTTAACATATACATACTACACTCACTGTTAACACATGTTTCACTTTAATTTCACCCAGCAAATGAAAATCGATTGAAGTATATTCATATTAATTCAGCAATCGATATCTGAATTCCATTTCTGAACCTTCTTCAATCTTTCTTAATTCCGATTTATTTTGAATCTACGTAGACATATTGAAAAATTTGCCACTGAATATTCTGGAATTCCCATACTATGCTTGACATGTTTGAATTCATGTAAATGAATTGGAAATGTACGTTCTTAATATTTCTGTATACTTCAAAATCGGTTTCTACGTTGAATTTATTTCAATTCATGCAAAAAAATTAAAACATTTCTTTCTGTATATACTCGAATCGTAATTCACTCTGAATTTATTTCACTACTTATCAACGTATTAAAATCAAGAATATTTAATTTATTTAAGTTCGGAATAGACAGGAATCATTTTGAATTCGAAAATATTGAAAGCAATTCGCGATATTGACGTTTAACATGAATATTTTTGAGGTTATATTTTCTGCGACAAATATTTGCAGAAATCTTTTTTATTGTTAATTCATTTGCTTATTACATTAAAATTGTGTTTTCTCTTAAAATATGCAGTTGCATAAAAATAACCTATGAATAGAATCTATAATTACAGAAGCCCATATTGGGTGTTCTCTATTTGTAGGACTTTACGGTATAAGAGGTAAGCTCATAATTTCAAATATATATTTCGGATTTTCGAATCTGATAAAAAGAAAATTGCTTACAAAATACTAATGTACGTTCGATAAAAATTGTAAGTTTATTACTCAAATTAGACAATAAGTTTCATTAGAAGGAGTAGACCAACTTAACAGACTTAGTCGAAGACATCTTATGGATTCTGGACATCGAACAGACTGCGTAGTGTAACAGGCAACTAAAAGAATGTCCTAAGTGGAAGTAACGCATACATAATTTAAACTGTTTAAATTGGTCAGAAACTGAATAGGCATTGTTCACAAGGCAAGTTTTATGCCAAGTGTGCCCACCGAAAGCATCAAAATTTCAGTTTTGGAATTTATAAATCGAAGGACATCTAAATTTGGAATTTGAAAATTGTGAAAGTATTATATTAGAAATAATCACTTTTATAACTACTTTATTTTTACAATAAAATTTATATTTATTTATATGTACAAATACAGTTGCTTGTTTATGAGGGTATACTTGGCACGAAATGTTCTTTAGGAAATTAATTATGATAAAATAATATAATAGAAACAGTAATCGTGTCGTATATTTAAATGTGGAAAAGCAGTTTCTCGCCACAGAGAATGATACTATTCAAGAAATAGAATTGGTCTGGATGGAGAATGTATCCACAATAGTGTGACATTCATTTTACCTTATGTATAATCCGACTTCACCTATTTTATTAAATTTCATCTTCAGTTGTTCAATATATTTCAGTTTTAACGAGAGAAAGTTAAAATACTATGTGTTACATATATGAATAAAGTTATGATTACAATAAAATACCTACACGGAAAAAAATGACTCCGCTGGATTAGCTGATTCATATCAGCTAAAATTTTCGGCTGGAATTGCCGAAAATATCTGCAATTTTAGCTGTTTTGATTCCGCTAATGTAGCCTTAACCCTACTCAATTAGCGCTTAGATCTAAATTTCCGTTACATTAGCAGATTTGTTCCGTTAAATTTGCGGACTTTTTCAGTAAATTTAGCTGAAATTATCGGCTATCCCTAACGGAATTCCAACAGCTATCCCTACAGGATAACATTGGTAGAATCTGCGGATTTTTCGGCTGATTTAGCCGGTTATTTTTCTCCGTGTACACAATTTTTATTATTCATATATATATGGGTGAAAGCAATGAATATATATTGAAAATTATTCGTTTTTACTTTTTGGAGATTCAAAATTGGAATTAAAAATAACTCAAAATCTGAATCTTTTTGAATCGATTTTCGTTTACTGGGTTCTGAATTCTTCTGAATATAACTGTATCTCCCTGTATGTATTGAAAAGCATTCATGAATTATTTTTCTGGGATTCAGAAATGGAATTCAGATAAATTCAAAAGAATTAAAAATCTGAATCTTTTTTAATCGATTTTCGTTTGCTGGGCAAGCACTTTCCAAATACTGAAGAAAAGTTTTTCAAATCTCATTTTGTACACTGTGTTGACAATTTGTACAATAGCATTTCCAATTACTTCGAGTGAAAGTCAATAACTTCGGCATTCAAAAACAATAACATTACGCCGAACAACAACACGTTTACATCAGCACTACAGAGAAATAGTGGGGTGGGTCGTATATGGTGCTGGGTCGCATATGGTGCCTCTACCCTATATATTTATGCGAAGTTGCAAGTCGAGAAATTTATTTTATTTAATGTTTATGAACGTAGACCAGCAGACTAATAGCAAGATTTATAAAATGAGGATTACTAAATAAAAAATAGAAAAAGTCTGAAAAATATTGAAAAGTCTTATGCACCTTTTTAACGTTTTCCGATAAAACTGTACTAGCTCTTTACTTTGATTACCAAGTATCATTTTCTAAATATTTGTATATGTTAAAAATTCTGACGCTGTTTTTGTTGCATTATAATTTTGTTTTTCCAACCATATTTAGAATTTTGTTTGGCAAAAAAAAATTGTCCGATGACAACTTCAGTTTCACATTGCAATTATTCGTGGTGAAAACAATAAATATCGTACTGCGATTGGCAAAAATGATATCACGAAGAAAAGTACGAGAATGGAAAGTACGTTGAGTGTACATAGATGTGAGCCGTAAAGAGTATCGGTTGCCGCGCGCTATATACAGTAGAGTCCGGCTTTAGTGGCGTCCCGTTTTAGTGGCGTCCCGCCTTAGTGGCGCGACGAAGTCCCGCGTTAGTGGCGCTTCTCAGAATCTCTTCATCCCCACTATGTCGCCGGCCGTTTCAGGGGCATGGCTAATAAGCGACGGAACAGGGAGTTTGGGCGTGTCTGTCGTCACGACCGTCACGTGATGGCAGCCTGACAGGGGAAGCGATGTTTCCCCTATTTACTCCACTAACGCGGGACTTGAGGGGAGTGCTCGGAACGGACCGCGCCACTAAAGCGGGACTCTACTGTATATAGATATGGGCAAATCCACAGAACTTTTCATTTTGGTGAAAAAAAAAATTTTTTTTTCAACTTCAAAGCACACGTTTTTCTTATGATCCACATGTTTAATTGGTCAACTGAGACTAGGAATCCGTCCCTGTTACTCATTTTTAAAGGACGGCGTCGTGCACAGAGGGTTAAGAAATAAAAATTGTAGATACATTACATTCAAAACATAGCAGTAATTATAAATATAGCATGAAAATATAAAATTTTGGGGTTATCGCCTACAAATATTGCTACCGAATGTAGGCCTACTCTATATAGTAATTACGTGTCTGGTAATAGAAACCTACTTAGTGGACAACTCATGTTTAACAGCGCTGAAAATACATTCTACAATTAAAGTATACATCTAGACATATAGTGTGCGTAAAATTAAATTTTGAATGGATTTTTTTTCATAAGTATGATGCACGTCGTCTAAAATGCTTTTTTAGTGGTATTAAACACAAAGAGTTACCTGCTATATAGACCACCAAGCCGGCATCATCAAAATTATTGTGAAAAATGGCCATTTCAATCCCTTGACGTATATTGTACACTTGTTGAACTAATTAGTTCACATTATATTACATTACGCAGTAAATATACAAGCGTATGATCTTTGATATATGTGCATGAGTTGTACATGATATTTTATGGGCACCCATTGCTTTACTTGCAGTAGAAAAGTAATGAAGAGAGCATAAAGTGTACTTTATACATAAGACAAAGTCGTTCATAAAATTAGTTAAGCCTCTGCAGCCTAATATTTAAATGTCTCACTAGCGCCACTGCGTTTTTATATATAAATAGAGTAAAGAAACCAATTACAATCTCAACTAGGCCCCCAAAGATGATATTCTTGATGTGCCCTAGGAAAAACGGATTTTTCTTTGCGAGTTACGTTTCGACAACCTATATTTGAAGTGCTGTCATTTGATAAATACTTGCAGCACACACTTCTACCACGTCTCAAAATTTTCGTTTTCATGTTAACTATAAAGGTATGTTCATAACTTATTAATATAAATTAAAAAAACTCAATTATGTTCTTACACATTTTAACAGTATCATAATTTCCGTCTGGGAAGTAGCACATCGATTTTCTGGCAGGTGAGATTGTATAATTGATACAGGAAGCTAATTCAATTGGATTTAGTTCGATAACTATTACGGCGTCACAGAAAAACTGTTAAGATTAGAAATGTTTAGGCAACTTACAAGTCAAACTTGTGAATTTTTCTTCATTAGCCTTCCTGAAATCATTTCAAATTCGCTGCTATGAGACTAATACTTCATCGGTATCTATATTTACTACTATTATACTTGTTTTACCCCGTACATATGTTTCAATACAAATATAAACTAGCATGTCTTCACTTACACCTAAGTTTAAAAGTTCTGTGGATTTGCCCATATACATTATATACGGTTGGGGTGTGAATGAGAACTTGGCGCGAGGAGCACCCGCTCCACTTGATTTAAAGTGCTGAATAATTCATGTTCCAACATCAAAGACGTGGTTGTAAAAGGTGTGATAGAAAGATAATAAAATCGAAGCACAATTGAATTCTTTACACCCATCTTTATTATATTTTATTGCATAATTAACACAATTATAATTAAATGTAATGATTTAATATATTATAAAATGTAATTTGAGGTTAGGTCAGATTTAACGGTATGTACACGTAACGGTTGTAATCGTAAACGGTAAATGTGGTGCGCCGCAAGAACTCAACTTGTGAATATTGACTACTTTCTTGACTGGTCCTTCAAACTATACTTTTCCTCGTGTATTTTTGTGTTCAATTACTTTTCGGGCAAGTTCGATAACTTTCGATCGAAGTTGCTTAATACATATTACACAGGAAAAATTCATAAGGAAAAGTGTTTTAAAAGATGTTCTTACAGAATACCATAACTTTATGATCATTTGCACGTATTTTAGTAAAATTACACGATCTTGTACACGCTCGTAGTATTTGTAGAATAAGATTTCGCCAAAAAACACCAACGTGCTGCCAATCAAACTAGCAAAGGAAAATATAAGTAATTTTGAAAGCAGCTGGTCAGATCTCAATTGAGTAGTTGTTCTTTCAGGTTTAATCCACTGACTCTTTTCTTCAGTTTGCGTTGGGTGACCTATTATCATTTCGTTTTTATACCAGTATTGAATGAGGCCCATATCTTTGAGACTATTTAGAAGTGGGTTTATGCAAGCGAATACAGGATAACCCGAATCTATCATCATGACTTCCCATCTAAGCATGACATCTTGATCAGGTAAGAATTTGAATGTTGGCTTGTTGTCTGGTTTTAAATATAATTTGGATACTACTCCAGCCAAATGTTCATTCTCAAAAGCTACTACGCGATTAAATTCATTACTCATTGTCGCGTTACGTATAAAGTCCATCAATTTCCACTGGAACATTACATTTGCGGTGCGTTTCAATTCTGCAAACATAGGCATCGTTGGACGTAAGTAGTGATTAATTTCAGTTGCTCCTATTTGGAGACGATAACCTGCTTCAAGTAAGTCTCGCAGTGTTGTAAAGTGCTCTTCTACTCCAAGCAACAATTGAAAATCTATCGTGCTTGATATAATATTAACACCATATATAACGGATGTGAAAAGAAGGCCAGAGTAAGCAATTCTTTCTGATATATTTTTTGGCATGCGTGACACAGGTAACCCCAAAATGGCATAATACATTTGAGTAGCTTTCCATACTGTATTTTTCCATTTCAATGAGTGGGCTAACGCATTTAATATAAGGACTATAATTATAGTAGTAAAGACATATAGAGAAACGTTGTCTGGTATGAAAATCTGATTAGTATACAAAATTGGGTATAGAGGAATCGTTTTCGATGACATAAAAAAGACCGAACAAGGCTCCGATATAATGAAACCAAGATTAGGTTCATATTCCATTGTTAACACGATTTTCCTCTTTCTATCAAAAGTTTGCATATCATTCTTTGTGGGCACTAGCGTGAAATTCATGGCCTTTTCCAGCGCTCGAAATATTGTACTATGAGGACCTGCTAAATAATTCGAGGTATATTTAATCACGTTATAATAGATATTTTCCTTAAATCCGAGGAAGGGATAATTGAAGGCTTCTATCGACGTAAAAACTTCCATGCCGTTCATATTTCTGCATAACGTAGGAAATAACTCAATTTTTGATGTAAAAGGTTCTGCGCTGTAAATGAAAGTAAAAGGATTGTATTGATGTACGAATGCCCGGTAACCAAAATGGCTCGCCAAATTTGTCAATGTGAAATTATTATTAGGTCTTGGCCTTTTCGATAACTCAATAACTGTTGCGTCAAAATACAATTGGAACCAGTAATCTGAAAGTATTGTTTTTATGTAGGCGCTATTAAAAGGCTCATTTTCATGAATTATTACTATTAAAAATTGTATTCTAATTGTTCTTTTGCGGTTAAGTGCTTCGCTAGTTTTAAAGTTTTCCGAGAAGCATTTATGAAAATATCTTACAAGTATCTTCACATCATCTGTATGATGCAAACTTATATAAAATAATCCTATTTCTGTATATTTAAGATTTTTGCAATGGGATAAGTATTTACTCGGAAACTTGTTTGTTATCAATTTCGAAATTAATGCTGTCTCAGTCATACTGCTTTTAGGCTCCATCATTATAGTGGTTTGATAAAATAAAGTATTCTCTTGAATGTAATTATACATATGATTCAGCCAATTCGTTTCTGTCGTACATACTCTGCGAATAATCATGCAAAAGTTAATACACCATAATATTTTATGTAATTTGCCCATACGGGAATAACTTTAAATAATCTTCACTAGATGATAGTAACGGTATGATTTTTTGATAAACAAAAAGATGGCGCAGTTTTAGGACACTTATCCGGAGATACGCGAATGAAAGATTTTGGTTTATTACAACGCTTGATAATCTGAAAATATTGTAATTTTCTGCACTATAGTAATAACATTCCGTTATAATTTGAACTGACCTACAATTTTGTATTAATACTATTGCCATTCGATTATTCTGGATGAGACGTTTGACATTGGAATTTAAAATGACATCCCATGGGTAAGTATCCCAGAGGATTTTACAAAAGTTGGAAAAGTTATTCATTATTATTATGTTCATTTATGCATATTTTACACACTATACAAATTTACAAAAAAAAAAAACAAAGCCAAACGGAAATTGTTGCTAAACCCTTTAACTGTCAGTGACGCATACATGTGCAGAAAAAAGTCGTAACATTTTCTGATGCGTATGTGGGCATGTGAAAAAAAAACTTTTATTTTTACTTCATCGATTCAACTGTAATTTGGTAAAATTGAATCGGAATCTGAAATCGGATTTTCAAAATTCAAAATGGCGGATCCAATATAGCGGACGCAAATTCTAAAATTTATTCAATTTTGACGAAAGTGAGTACCTAGGGGAAATTGAGGATCGCTGAATCGGAATCTGAAATCGGACTACTAAAATTCAAAATGATATGAATCCAATATGGTGGACTTAAATTCGAAAAATAGATGTTCGTAACGGTGAATTTAGAATTTGAGTCCTGAATCTAAGTTTCTGAAGCTCGGATATATTATAACGAATAAATATTATCAAATCATTCATCGCAAATTGAACGTATAATTTGTTATACCACTTAGCAGTTTTGTGAATCGAACCATTTTTCGAACTTGCGTCCGCCATATTGCATCCGCCGTTTTGAATTCTGAAAATCCGATTTCAGATTCGGGTTCAGCGACTTCCAACACCATAACACTAAAATTATAAGATAAATCAATGAAAATTTTCTTAGAAGGCAAAAATGGCACGCAAAGCAATTTTCGCCTGACAGCTAAATGGTTAATTAAAAATGTTTTAATTAGGGCCACTGATCAACAATAGTTTAATTCATTGTTTTTAAATAAATGGATACTCACTCAAACCCGTTGAATTCGTATGATTACATACATTTGCAACCTCAATACCGACATCGCATTGAAGATCATATACAGACAAATTTGTACGTATAGAAATTGGAACGTAATACAAAAATATACTAATTTTTACGAGGGCTTATTTTTAGTGTATAACATTTAGAATTTATTATAAAATCTTATTCTGATAGAATTCAGCTAAAGTTTCCCGAATACTTTACTACTCCATTATTCTAGTGGATTTCACAGAACATTTTTTTCTGTGCATAGAAAAAGATTTTATATAAAACCACCACGTTCTTATCAATCGTGCGCGTTTGTGTCTCATATTAAGAGACACGCGATTTTTGTATTTCCAGAATAAAACCTCGACTAGAAAAATAAAAGTACAGGAAACAAAACCAGAAAACAAAAATACAAGTAATTTAACAAGTAGGTGGTTATACACATGTTCAGTGTTGATTCCTTCAGATTTAACCCATTTGATTTTCCCCCCATCGTGAGTTTGGTGAGCAAATATTATTTCCGTGTTATACCAGTATTCGATAAAACCAAAGTCTCTAATATGACTTAAAATTGGATTTATACATGGAAGCAATGGCAGAGTTGATTGAATTTTTAAAACTTCCCACCGAAGCATAATATGTTGGTCAGGCATATACGAAAACACTGGTTTCTTGTCTAAGTGTGTGTATAGTTTGGATATAACTTTAGCCACGTGTTCATTCTCAAAAGCCATTATGCGATTAAATCTTTTGACCGTTACGTTTTTTATAAAATCCGCCAATGACCATTTTTTAATTACATTTGCTGTTCTGTGTAATTTGTTAGAAATGGTATTTAAGGATTGAAACATGTCAGCCTTTCCGATTTGTAGACGATAACCCTCGTCTTCCAATTCTTGCAATGTTGTAAGGCGCTCTGCTACATCGACTAAAAGTTGAAAATCTATGGTGTTTGATATAATATTTACTCCGTATATAACAGATGTGAATAGCACACTGGTGTAAGCTATTCTTTCTACTGCTTTCTGAGGCATGCGTGAAACCGTTACTCCTAATATTCCATTACAAATTTGAGTATATGTCCATGATTGGCTATTCCAGTTCATCAAATACGCTACCATCTTTAAAATAAAGACTATAAAAACAGTAGAGACGATGTAGAGAGTAAAGTGCTCTGGTATAATGACTTTGTGGGTGTAGATAATTGGATATAAAGGAATTATTTTTGCTGACGTAAAGAACACTGAAACCGGATCAAGTAAAGGGAACCCAATATTCGGTTGATATTCCATTTTCAGACTGATACCGCAATGTTTATGAAACTCTCCCCGTGTACCCCTTCTTCCTAGAAGCGTGAAATTCATAGCCTTTTCCAAAGTTCTCAATATCGCACTGTGCGGGCCTACTAGGTCTTTTGAGATATACTCGTACTTGTTGCTAATCACATTTTCTTTGATTCCGATAAACGGATATTGGAATGCGTCCGTATCAATGAAAACTTTAATACCGTCCAAATTTCGGCAATAGGTAGGGAACCACTCAATTTTTGAAGAAAACGGCTCTGCATGGTACACATTGGTGAAAGGATTGCGTTGATGTATAATTACACTATATTCAAGGAGGTCAGCCTTATTTCCTAAAATAAAAGTATTACTAGATTGGGAGTATTTTGTTAACTCAACCACTGTGATGTGAAAAAATGATCGTGAACACGGAGTCGAAAATAACGTTTTTATAAAATCACTGTTCTGAGGTTCATTTGCATGAATGATGATTGCTAAGACTTTTAATGTGAATTGTAATTTAAAAAGCCTCTGATTGCGTACGTTTAAATAGCATTCATCAAAAAAATCTTCGAGTAACTTCACGTCATAAGTATAATGTAAGCTTATATAAAATACTCCCATCATAGTAAACTTAACATTTTTACAATGTGATGAATATGTGCTCGGAATATTGCTTGTTATCTTTTGGGAGATGAATTGCGTTTGAGTCATATGGCTTTTGCGTTCCATTATTATCCTGGCTTGATGAAACGAAGCCTCTTGAACATAGTCCCGGAGATGAGTCAGCCAATATGATTCATCCTCAGATGCTGTACGAATAACCAAGCAACATTTTAGAAGCCATAACACCTGGTACATCAGTGTAGCCATACTTTATTCCTCGGATAACTTTCACTGAAAAGTAATAAGAATAGGGTAACAATCCCGAGTCGAAATTGGTTTATCTCGAATCGTCCTCGATGCGTTCACTTGAATCTCTTGCGATCCTTCGAAACCCTTCGCATGCTAACTTCATTACGATCAAATTGACAGATTCGAGCTTCTCATTTGGGCCTCCACTGTGACAGTTATTACCAAATTTGCAGGGTTGGAGGCGCGAAAGAGTTCTCGAAAATGGGACTCAGTCAGTTCTCGTAGAACCTCTCAATTTTCAAGGGCAAAATTCGGCAGCTTAAAAATAAATAAAATTAATATATTTAATTAAAATATATTTTTTTATTATGCAACAGTAACTTTTACATTTATATTCGTGTAATTTATTATAAAAATAATTTATTAAACATTTTATAACGTTGAGGTTATATATTCTGTCGTTTTCGAATAACTGGTTATGGAGGCGGAAAAGAGGGCTTGAAAATGGGACTCATTTAGACCTTGTAGAACCTCTCAATTTTCAAGAGCGAGATTTAGCGGTGTATCAATACGTACAAAGCTTACATTATTTAAAAAAATAATATATTATGCAATAAGGGCATAAATTTACGTACCGCACGATTTATTTTTTTCATTCGGTACTAGGGCGGAAAAGAAGCGTGCTTTCTCGAGTAAAAAGGGGACTTCTATAACACAGGTATATAACAAAACGTACAGTGTGTATCATGAACGGAAATCTCAATATTCCCCTGGTTCATTTATTCTCGTTCAGGTAACTTTTTTCACTCGGTGAGAATGGTCAATTTTCAGTCTTTGATATACAATATACTATTTTGTCAATTAAATAATTTACGTACGACATTATTGTGCGTAAAATAAAAATTCCATGCGTGAAGTGACTGAAATAAACTTCAACCACTGTATTTTTCACTTAACGCACATAAAAATTGTACATAAAACATCATATGCCCGTGCGGTACGTAAAATTATGCCCTTATTGCATAATATATACTATTATAGTCAAATGTAGATATTAATGTTTTTCCTACAACATATGTTGTATTTAAAATAATTTGTCTTGCCTGATGATTTTTGTTAGCCTTTATTGTTTATACTTTCATTTATAAGATTGTATAACTTTTATATTAATAATAAATATAATAAATTGTGTATATATATATGTATGTCAAATTTTCTGTTTCATAATAAATAAGATACTTTAAATTAATATAAGCATTATACGTATTGATATACGGCTAAATCTCGTCCTTGAAAATTGAGAGGTTCTACGAGGTCTAAATGAGTCACATTTTCAAGACCTCTTTTCGGCCCCCATGATCAATTATTCGAAAATATGACAGAATATATAACCTCAACGTTACAAAATGTTTAATAAATGAATTTTTATAATAAATTATACGAATATAAATGTAAAAGTTGCTGTTGCATAATAAAAAACATACATTTTAATTTAATATATTAATTTTATTTATTCTTACTCTGCCGAATCTCGCCCTTGAAAATTGAGAGGTTCTGCGAGGACTGACTGAGTCCCATTTTCGAGAACTCTTTTGCGCCTCCAACCCTGCAAATTTGGTAATAACTGTCACAGTGGAGGCCCAAATGAGAAGCTCGAATCTGTCAATTTGATCGTAATGAAGTTAGCATGCGAAGGGTTTCGAAGGATCGCAAGAGGTTCAACTGAACGCATCGAGGACGATTCCAGATAAACCAATTTCGACTCGGGATATCAGCAATAAGCGATTTTTAAAATTACTTGCATCGAAAAGCAGTTTAGTGCAAATCACCTGCACAAAGAGGTGCCCTTTTCCATGCTCCAGAACACATGATATTTCATAATAAACAAATAATATAATTTTTAATAATGTTCAATTTTTATCAATTTTTTATCAGAACAGATCTCAGAGGATTTCTAAAATTCTCAAGAGAGATATTTTTACGAATTCTCGTGTGAGTTAGCGATCTGCTGAGTGATATTAGAATGATGGCACGTAATGATAATTTCAGAATATTATTTAAAATTCTTAATTTTATATATTTTTACGCGTAATTATGATAAACATGAAGATGATTTTTAAAACAACAGAAATCACCAGGATACAACAAATTGTCTGTTCTTTGGGATCTTTTCATTAACTCTTTCAAAAATATTAGAAATTAACAACCTTCATAACGTAGAAGGCGTAGGATTTTATGTAACGAGGGCGTAATTAGTGATCTCCTGCGAGTGCGTGGGGATCAATAATTACCGCCCGAAGATTTTTACGACAGGGCGCAAAATCGAATTCTACTCCCTGAGTGTTAAAAATAACATTTCAGAAACTTTTGCCCATTTGCAACAAATTTTTTATGTGGAGTATTTTTATTGACAACAACGGCAATAGTATACTTCCAAGTATTCGTTCGGAAAGGAGTGTATTTCTAGTTTTCATAAGATTTACACAAGCCCCAGTTGTAAATTTCCTCATACTATATAATGCTGAAGTTGATAGAACATCGAAAATGAGACCAGCAGATTTTCCAATTGCTATTTCAATAAATTGCGTCAAAACTGGTCGGATGAAATGAAACCCCCACCAAACGTTTCTTGGTGAAGGATAAAACATTCGTTCAAATTGTTCAATAACAATGACAATGTTCTGTGACAAATGGATCTTCTGTTGGTTCAAACTCAGTGGACTTGTTGGAATAGAGGTCTTATTTATTCGTATATTTCGATGATAGTCAAAGAGGCATAAAGCTATAGGCTTTACGCAAGTAGAATGTGGATGGCCATTAGGCGACCATTTTCGGTCTATTATTGAATGTGAATTGTGAAAAAATGTGAATCATGGACGTCCAATTCCATTTGGGTAGATATTTATGGGTAGAGAAAAAACAATAGTTCAATTAATAGCATACCTAAAAGTTTATAGTGTCATTATTACATAACAATTATTACAATAATTGACATAATACAGACTATATTTTACAATTCGATAAAGTTAATTTAGATTTCTTATTAACAATCTCAAATTAAAAGCTTTTAAGTTTCAATGTTTAAATAAAACTGATTTAAAATTATACTACATAGCCGATATTTCTAGATGCATTAGATTTTTCACAATTTCCACATACAATATGATTAGTACTTATTGTTAGTTATAGTGGGTATATTATACAACAAACTTAAGAAGTATTACTGTTTCTATTATACTCAAAACAACACGTGCACACGTGTCCACAAGGTCTCTTTATTTTTCAGCCTCAGGATTCGCTAATTATCAAACTACGGAAATAGATTTTAACTGTCATTGAAGTTGTTTAGTGCGTATAAAACCCGAAATTGCTATTCAGTTTCCAAATACCTTGATCTTAAATATTTTCTAGAAAAGTTTTTTCCATAAATCCACCATTTCAAGATCAATCGTACATATTTCAGCCTCATTGTATAATGATATACGTGATTGTAGAATCTCCAGAATATTATCTCGCCTAGAAAAACGAACGCACAGAAAGAAAAACTGAAACACAAATATATAAATAGTTTTGTAAATAGTTGGGCGCGGATTGGTTTAGTGATGATTTTTTTGGGTTTAATCCAGTGTGTTTTCCCATATTTTTCAGTCTGGTGGGCAAGTATCATTCTCGTCTTGTACCAGTGTACAATGAGACCGGAGTTTCTAAGGCGACTTAAAATGGAATTTATGCATGGAAGCAAAGGCAAATTAGTTTGTACCATCACTACTTCCCACAGAAGCATAATGTGTTGATCCGGCATGCACGAAAACACTAGTTTCTTGTCCATGTGCGAGTATAGTTTCGATACAACTTTAGCTACATACTCATTTTCCAAAGCCATTGCGCGTTCTACTCCGTTGATTGTTATGTCCTTTATAAACTTCCTCAATGTATTTGTGCGATCAACGTTTGCTGTATCAACAAATTTCTTTAAAATAGGCAAATTCGTATGTGAGTAATAAAATCTTTCAATATTGTTAATTTGTAGGCGGTAACTTGCCCGATACAATTCTTGTAATGTTGCGAATCGATCTTCTATATCGAAGAATAGATGAAAATCTATGCTACCTGACATTACATTTACTCCAAAAACAACTGATATGAGTAACACACTCGTATAAGCTATTCTTTCAACTGTTTTATGCGGCATACGTGGAACACTTGACCCTAAAATTCCACTACAAATTAGACTATATGTCCATAATCTTCGTTCCCAATTCAATAAACGTGCTACAACCTTTAATATAACGACTATACTAAGAGCACTAATGATGTAAAGACCAAAGTGCTCTGGCACGATGATTTTATAGGTGTACATAATTGGAAATAAAGGAATTGTTTTGGACGGCATGAAAAACACTGATGTTGGATATCCTGAATCTGAATATAGAAAATTCGGTTCATATGCCATTTTCAGACTGATATGGCAGGGTTTATCCTTTCGCCGTGTATTTATTCCAGCTCGCAGCGTGAAATTCATAACGTTTTCCAAAGTTGCCAATATATTGCTGTGCGGGCCTACTAATTCTTTTGAGGTATGCTTGTACCAGTTTTTAATAACATTTTCTTTGATTCCAATAAATGGATATTTGAATGCCGTCGGATCAGTGAAAACTTCAGTACCGTTTAAATCTCGACAAAACATAGGAAACCACTCAATTTTTGTTGAAAACGGTTCAATGCTGTACACACCTGTGAAAGGATTATATTGATGGATACGTGCATTATAATCAAGTAGGTCCGTGTTATTTCGTAATGTAGAAATATTATTTGATTCTGCTCTCCTCGTTAGCTCAACTACGGTCGTGTCAAAGTATATTCCTGAACACTCAGATGAAAATAAGTTTTTGATAAACTCACTATTACGAGGTTCATTTTCATGAATTATGACTATTACTCTTTTTGTTGTTAATTTGTTATGATGGCGTATTATACGGAGAGTTTCAAATTGATCCGGTAAACAACAATGAAAATAACTTGCGAGTAACGTCACGTTATAAGGATATTGTAAATGTATATACAATCCCTGCTCATTGAATTGAATCTCTTTGCAATGCGACAAATGCACACTGGGAATTTTAGTAGATATCTTTTGGGAAATTAATTGTGTTTGAGGTATACGGCTTTTGGATTCTGTTATTATCGTAGCTTGATAAAACGAAGTCTCTTCAATATAGTTACACATATGGTTCAACCAATTTGATTCATCCATAGATGTTGTACCGAAAATCAAGAAAAGTTTCATAACAAATAAAATCGGATACTTCAATGTGCCCATGATTGATTTCTGAAACAATATTGAAAAATAATTAATAAATAAAAAATTGTTTTTAAAAACCACGTTTTTATAAATGGACTAAAAAGGATAAATTAATTTTTCCCATCCACACTGGTCACTAATACCATGCCGAAATAAATACGCACTAATTTTTCATTTTATTAGGAAATAAAATATTTCCAAGACTTAAAATGGAAAACGTGTGGCGCAATAGACGTAACAGAAATGACTAGCAAGTCTAAACTAGCGTGTCATATTGTTCATTTAAGCATAAGTTTCTCATTTATTATTTTTCGTCGAAGAGTCATTTCTGTTACCTCTATTGCGCCCCACGTTTTCCATTTTAAGTCTTACAAATATTTTATTTCCTAATAAAATGAAAAATTACTGCGTATTTATTTCAGCATGGTATTAGTGACCTGTGTGGGTGGGACAAATTATTGTCCTTTTTAGTCCATTTTAAAAACGTGGTTTTTAGAAAGAATTTTTTATTTATTAATTGTTTTCTGCTTTTTAGTTTTAATAGGTCAAATTTTACAATCGATTTTAAACAATTACATTTATAAACAATGTGAAAAGAGCAGTTTCAAAATGAAAAGAATATGCAAGTGGTTTTAGATGACAGGCTCCTCTGGTGGCTTATACCGTCCAGAATTGTTGAGAATCCTGATGAGGTTTTCTCACGCCAGAATCCGTGAGCTGTTGCAGCATTTATATTATGACACTAATTCACTACTGCTCCACTTGCCGTCGAGGATGAGTATATATAGGCAAGGGAATTAATGACGTCAGTGGAGAACTTTTCCCGATTGCGAAAAGAAAACAAAGGACACGCGCGACGGAGGAAGGGGGGAACACGCCGGGCCCCCCGCTAAATGTTAAAGGACAAAACAACGAAAGAAAAACGAGTATAAAGGAATGTATAGATTCAATCAAGAACGGAAAATAAGCGCATTTTTTTTTTTGAAACTTTTTTTTTCATCTAAAATTTAAATTTGCTGAAAATGTTCTTAAAACTGATTGAAACTTGTAATAAACGGTAAAGGAATACATTGTCATCCAATTTTGGGCTATCCTAAAAGTTTCAAGTCTCTAGCTCATCGGTAAGTTAGTTTAAAATCGATTACAAGATTTGCACCGTACAAACAGACAGACAAGAATACGAGTTAATAAAAACGTGGTAAGAAATACTAAAAGTACTGTACGAATTTCAAAGATTTGCGATTTCAGAAATGACTTACCTCAAAGAGCTATTTGTCAGTATGATGCAGTTAAGGCACAAAAATACTTGAGAAAAATCGTGAACCTGTTAAACTCATCGAATGTCAGTATTTTGTAATCGACAAATGTAATGTTTAAATAATAGCAAGATTTCTCAAATATGAGTATATTACTACTTATGAAAACGAAGTTTTTATTAGTACTATTGCAACGGATATCTTTGAAATGTAATGTTTGTCTACTATTTTAATGAATATCTCACGGGAAAATATCTCAGAGGATTTTGAAAATTCCCCAACGAGATATGCCTGCGTAATATTGGGAGCATTAGCGATTTGGTTGAAGATAGTAACATTATGGCACGGAATGACTAACTACAGAATAAGTTTTGACGTAATATTTAAAATTAAAAAGCTTTTTATTTCCGCATTGCAATATTCTGTTGTCACACATATAGTTCAGCTAATTTTATTTGTCCATAAATGACTTACCGAAAATCAAGCAGCTTTTGAAAATCTGTTACCTCAATGTGCCCATGCTGGAATCTTTGGGAATGCCCACTTTAAAACATAGTAGTATTTAAAACACTGTATGATAAAATGTTTGTCCATTCGAATTTCCGTCATTCATCTCGGTGACTTATTGGATTCCTACGTATAGTAATGGTCCCTAGAAAGAGGTGACGTTCTTTAAATTAGTGAATGAAATATCATTTAATTTTCACAATAGTGTGATCAATAGAACCTATGTCGATAAGTCCTGTTGAACATTAGAACATCCGTCACAGCTTCTACCTTTGAACATTGACCTTGGGGAAACTTCATCGTATCCAATGTCAGACTCCACGTAAAGTTGATGGATTGCCAACCACGATTGTTCCAAGATGAAAAACAGGTGACCCTTATACACTGATGTATTTATGAAAAGAAATTCGATTCCACATCAATGTTCTTTTCAGTACCCATATCATTCTCTTTTATTTAGGGAGAGTGGATAGTTAATTTATCGAGGCTGCATCAAGGATAGTTGTATTCCTAGATCACATAAACTGTATGGCAGTAGCTATTTTCACCAAAGAATATGGCGGAATCAAACATCAGTATGTCTAATTTAGTTTAATGAAACTTTCGATCTATACCCCTTTTTTAGACCCATTAATCCCCTGAAACTCTTATGAACGTCTATCCCATGTACACAATATAATGGATGACCCGTGGTCAGAGCCCGAAAAATTGACATTAGCAATAAGAATAAGGGACATCTCAATCGATTAAAATTTGTTTTAGTATCATCTTGACCGCTTTACCTAAATAAAATTGAATGTTTCTTTTTTTAGATTGACAGTCTAATGAACTATATACCCTGATTTTCTAGGTATTATTTTAAAATGAACTTGCCACCATATATCTTTCGGCCTCTGATATGGGCCATTATCAGAATCTACTTTATTAAAAATTTTAACAATTAGATACTATTCTATTCAGATAAAATTTGATGAAAATACATAACTTCGCCTTATTACTGTCAATTACATTTTCTTACATGGTTGATATTGTAAGTCACATGCGACATTTATGCATCGTTTTCTCCTGACAACTGTAGATATACATTTAGAAAATTTTCTTTAGAAACTATTTACTGGATATCGCAGAGTATTGCGTAAAACTTATATGTGCTGCTGAGCATTTAAGTACATAAAGACTAACTATTACAGTTAAATTACTCAACACTTCCAATTACTTGTTGAAAAGAATTTCCAGAAAAAACTAATAATGATTATTAACGATGTTACTTACGTGTATAATTAATTAAAAAAAAAAGTTAAACAAATGATAATTTCCGCTTGACGTTACAAGCGTGATATGTGCTGATGACATTAATCGTAGATTTTTAATTAGGTACCTGCAGTATATATTTCTAAAATATGAATATATTGCTACTTATGAAAAGAAATTTTTATTGGTTCCATTGCAACCGATATCTGTGGAATGTAATGTTTGACCTACTATTTTAATAGATATCTCGCGGGAGTGTGTCTCAGATGATTTTGAAAATTCCCCAACGAGGTATGTGTGCGTAATATTGCCAGCATTAGCGATTTGCTGGAAGATAGTAAAATTATAGCACGGAATAACTTACTACGGAATAAGTTTCAACATATTATTTTAAATTCAAAATTCTTTATACTTCAACGATAATATTATTCTATAGCAACACATATGGTTTTATCAATTTGATTTGTTAATAAATGTTATAATATAATATACTTAATAGAAAAACAAGCAGAATTTTGTAAAACCTGTTACCGCAATTATGTACCGTATTATAATTAATACACGTGTCAATGAAATTTTATAAAATATTGTTAGTATGATGATTTTAATTTTTATTTCTATATCGATTTAATTTTTATATTATTTATATTTGAAGCATGTTTCTAAATAACTCATCCAGTGTTTGCATCTTTAAAAGCTAGTAAATAAATACGAAAAACGCTATTATGGCTTCCAAATCCACTATTGAGCACAGAGATATGCTAGGAAGCATGGGTAGTTTACAAAAAGACATCCCCAGTGGCGATCTGAGTAATTTATCTGATCAATTTCTGACCACGAAAGTAACATATTAGTATTATGTAAGGAAGAAAGACAAATTCAAACTGGCTGAGATTATTAATCATTGTGGCAAGATAAATAAAGAAACGAACAATCGAATCCTCCTACGCCTATTAGATGCTTTTAGTTTAGGTGTAATTAGACAGAGTAAAGTAACGAAACGTGCAAATGAATGAAAAAAAAACGAACATGTCTGAAAACCAAAATTTAGAACGGTTTCAATTATGGATCCCTTTATGAACAATTTAATCTGTTGTCAAGCTAATTTTATTATCATTGAACTATTATTATATTGTTCAGTTTATTTTATAATCACAACTAATAATTATATGTTCTCAAAAGACAATTAACGCTTCAACACAAGGAATTTTCACTGGTTAGAACAATTGATAGAATCGTACAGATATCGGAAAGAAATAGAAAGGAATTCTGGCTTTTTTATATAAATTTGAATCCTGTTTTCGTTCCACTCATCACTTCTTTCCATTTCTATCCATTTTTAGTAAACTGACAAAATCTAAAGCTATCCATTCCTATCCGCTCATAGAGTCAATGTATTCCAATACAAAATTGTTATAGTAATTCTATTCAAACATAGCTGAACTACACATTAATAAAAAATTATCCTGAAAAATGATAGGTTTCCAATCCAAAGTAATCCAAATTTGATTCTAAATATCAGTGGGAGAATATATCGCGATTGTATCCGTATGAATAAAATTGTTTCCAGTCTATTTTGTGCGTAATATTTAATATTACTCTATCAGCTTATTGTATATAAATGCTTTCTAAACCAATCATAACCAATACAATATATATAATTTCTTTCCAGTATTATCCTGAAACGGCACACAATTCGCCTGAAGAACAAATAGGTTGACCTAAAATGCCAATAAAAACGGAAAGTGGCGTTTTGTTGACAATTAATAGTACCTTAAGATACATTTAAATAAATGTCCACTAGAATTGAAATCCTAGCTGATCCTTTTTTCAAGATAAGTGGATTTTCGCTTTTTCGTAATTTTTCATCATAATTAAGTGATATAGTTTCCACACCATCTAACGAGATAAATATCGTGGCGCGTTTTTTTTTATACTGGTATCCCCTGTAGGCCTAATCCACTGCAAAATTACTAACTTTTAATTATAAAATTAATGTAAAAATGAAATGAAAAATAAGTATGGAATGTCTTCATTTATAACTGCTGTAAAGAAAAAGTAACTACCGCTTTTTTTAAACGGCTGGAATAGGATGAATCATTTATTAAATTTATTTTGAATCTTTCCCAAAATTTCAAAAATTCTTTGTGTACAGATTCACCGGCCTGTTCTGACCACAAACCTACACCATCGTTGTTTAATAATGAAATGCCGTCTTTCAAGTGATCAAGTATAATATGCATTTTTAGACTTTGTGATGTTCCGGTACTTTGGAGATATTTGCGAAGTTTTTTCAAGTTCTCATCTAAATCGGTAATATCTGCACGTTGCGTTGAGAAACAGTCATGTATAATTTTATTGAATGTCTTAAAAGTAGCGACGAATGGCTGTAACTTCAAAGGACCAACATGCTCGCAAATTTCAGGATCAAGCAATTTATCCGATTCTTGCAGAAGTTTTCGGCAGGCATCCCTAGAAAATTTCACCCTGGTAATTTTTTGCTACCAACTTCAATTTTGATGGCCAAAGCAGATCCTTTTCACGTCCTATAAAGCAGGAACTGTGTCCTTCCAGAATAGGTGGTTTGTAAATCCTTGTAAAAGATGAAGTTCAGGAAAAACACATTTCTGAAAAATATACATGTTAATTTCATCATCTTCTTCTTCATCTTTAATGCATTAACGACATCTTCATAATCCGATTCTTTTTTATAAAAAAAGAGAGGCATATTTACAGTACTGTGGCATTCGTTAGCATACTTTGTATCTTTGACAAAATATTTAAATTTATTATAATCATCTTTTAAATTTTTTAGAATGTTTTTAAAATTATATCATCAACGTCAATTACCATAGATTCTTCTTTATCGGCATCAGCAGTCAATTTTTCATAATTTTGCAATTCACTGAAAGTGATGAAACAGTAAGGGCAAGGAGACGTTGCTGCTGCAGTTTGCTGTCCATTAATAATTAGTACAAGTTTCAAGTCAGAGCTGAATTTGAAGGGTATCTCATTGACCTTTGTCAATTCAAACAAAGTCTTCACATTTTCGTAAGTCTCCTTTATTTGAGGAACAATTGATAATATCATTAATCTGTAAACGCTATTTAAATTCCGTTTCTTGGACATACTCCCACCAGTGGAATATCGAGCTCTTTTACTTTTATTTAAATATGATTCACATTCTGCTTCTCCTTCTTCTTCTTCTGTCAAAACTGTTATACATAGTTTAAAAAAAGCCTTGCCCCCCATCTGCCGTCAATTTTATTTTAGAATTCTGGATTTCTTTAATTTTGGATTTTAATGGATTTTAGAATGACCTTTGAATCGTGCTGTTAGACATATAAAACAATTGCAATCATAAGTTGTTCTGGTTTCTTTTGCTAACTTCATGTCCTCATAATTAGGCATTGTTGGAAGTGGCCTCTTCGCATTACCCTTCTCGTGTTCCATTACAGTTTTTCGACAAGTACTACAAATGCTAATGGGAAATTTAGCATTAGACGCATCAAAGTGATCGTTTACATGCTTTTTAATTAAACGAGCAAGATTTTCAGTAATTGAAAATTCTGATCTTTGACGATTGCCAAAAACGATTTTTTTTCCACACGATGCACATACTTTGACCCTATTTTCTTTGTGATCGCATTTATGATCTAAGTGAGTTGACAGAATATTTTCTTCCACGATATTGCAGATTTCTCAAGGGAATACTTGTTACTGAAGAGCAATGTGAAAATCAAAATTATGGGGAGCGGCTCGCTATGAACATTCATATTCTTCAAATTAGATTTTCTATTGCGGGAGTGTATAGCATGTGTTGCCACGCATAGCGGTGATTTTTGGAACTAATTTTGTTTTATTTGAATAATCGAAAGAGCGAGCTCGGTGCTTTATCACGTATAGGGACACGCGCGCGCGCACACACACTTACATGCTTAAATAATAACACCGCCAAGAACCAGTATCACTTAATTATGTTAAAAAATTACGAAAAAGCGAAAATCCACATATCTTGAAAAATGGATCAGCTAGGATTTCAATTCAAGTGGACATTTAATGTACTATTAACTGCCAACAAAACGCGCTTTTATTGGCATTTTAGGTCAACCTGTTTATACTTCAGGCGAAGTGTGGGCATTGAACATCGTTGTCGGGTTGATCTATCCGTAGTTTTCAATGTCCAGGTTGACCTCGATATAATTTTCGATATCCAGGTTGACTGGTCCGTAGTTTTCGGTGTCCAGGTTAAACTCGTCATAGTTTTCTTGGTCCAGGTCGCTCTCTTCGAAGTTTATACTATCTAGGTCGACCTCTCGGTACTTTTCGATTCCCAGGTGGACCTCTCCATAGTTTTCAATATCTAGGTTGCCTCTCCATAGTGTCCGATTTCCATGTTGACTTCTCCGTAGCTTTCGGACCTAGACACCGAAAACTACCAAGAGGTCGACGTGGACCCAGAAACTATGACGAGTTTAACCTGGACACCGAAAACTACGGAGAGGTCAACCTGGCCAGCGAAAATTGCGAAGAGATTGACCAGGACACCGTAAATTACGGAGAGGTTAACATTTTAAACATTTTTTAAATATGTACATATGTACTAATCGACTAGAGGTCGTCCCCCTTTTGATCCATTAGGGATAATATTTTCGAAACAAAAACAGGAAAGAATTTTATTCATATAATTCCTTTCCATTTCTATCAATTTTTCCTACCAGAGTTGACAAAATAATCTATATAGTCAGTTTTATAACCCCCTTCCATTAAATGGTAACCTAGTTTATGGACGACCACTTATTGTGTAAGCCGTAAAAAGAAGCCAAAGCTCATGGATAATAATGTTATTTTATTTAATAATAAAGTAATTTTGTTAATAATTGTTACAATTATGATAATTTTACATTTGTATTTATATTGAAATAATTTTTATATTTATATTTCCAAGATAGCCACATATGTTTAATTGATCTCACGTATTTCAAATGTATTACATAAACAAAAATACGGTTTTTGAATCTCCAAGTTATAATCTCTGCAATAAACATCAAAGTAGACATAATAGTACCAGACATCAAAAGAATAAAAAGTTTTGAAATTAGTGCCTCAGCTTCCTTATCTATAGGTACGTATCTCTCAGGCATATTCCATATTATTCTATTATCGGATTCCAAAATTTGAGCACGTATCATTTCCGTTCTATACCAGTACTCTATGAGCCCAGAATCTCGTAAGTGTTTTATGATTGAATTTAAACATGGAAATAGTGGAAAGCCCACATGTATATTTATGACTTCCCATCTTAACATAATTTCTTGATCGAACAAGCCTCTAAACGCAGGCCTATTGTTCCAATTCGCATACAGATCTGACATTAATTTAGCCTCGTGTTCATTTACTAAAGTCATTAGGCGATTAAATTTTTTCTTCTTCACGTCGTCTACAAATTTTGTTATATTCCAATTATCAAATATAAGACATGTTTGTTCCAATTCCATCAATACAGGATCGTCCAAACATAAGTAATACTTCCTGTCATAAATGCTTGTGTGTACCCGATATCCTGCATCCTTGAGATCGTTTAAAGTCTCTAATCTCCATTCAAGGTTATGCAACAACTGAATATCAATTACGCTTGATATAACATTGATTCCGTAAAGAATAGACGTAAAAAGTATACCAGCGTAAGCAATTCTTTCCGTACAATTATCAGGGGTGTGAGTTACAGCCATTCCTAAAATTGCATATACAATTTGCGAAACTGTCCAACAAGTATTCCTCCATCTCAGTAAATTTGATGTTAATTTAAAAATAATCGCTAGAGCTGCAGTGAAAACAACGTATACATTTAAATTAGGTGGTATTAATAATTGGTTGTTGTATAGTATTTGAAATAGAGCAATAGTTTTGGCGGGTACAATATAGGTAGAACTGGATTCGGCCATTTGAAATCCAAGTTCTGGTTCATAATCGATATTCATATGAAAGTTAGGATATTTTTCTTCCTTAGAAAGCTTATGGTTTTTGGCGAATAGAGTAAAGTTCATAACCTTTGCCACCGCCTGCAAAACGCATTTGTGAGGACCAACTAATGCATTTGACGAGTACACTCCTATTCCAAGTTCGGAATTTTCTTTGAATCCAAAAAATGGATGTTTAAAACGGCTCAATGAAGTGGAAATATTTACACCGTTCAAATCTCGACAAATATTTGGAAACCATTCAATGTCTTCTGAAACTTGTTTTTCATTATATACATTAGTAAATAGATTGTATTGATGCACAACTGAATTATAATTTTTAGAAATTTTGTCTGCTAATTTGAAAGTGTTATTTTGCAGATGTATTTCCCTTAATTCTAGCAATGTCGCATCAAAGTGCAATTGCAGCCATTTCGAAGATAATAACTTTTTGATTACTTTGTTTTTGGCAGAGACGTTAGAGTGGATGACGATTATTAACATTTTGAACCTCGATTCCACTTTTTTAAAAATTGCTGTTCGAAAATGTTCAATATGATGAAAGCACGAACGGAAATGCCTTGCTACTGATTCTAATCTGTCCGTATAATGTAAACTGATATAAAACGATTGGTCTGGCAGAAAATGAAAGACAGAGCATTTCGGAAAGTACCTAGATGGAAACTTGTTTGTTATGGATTTACATAATAATTGTGTTTCAGCTATATGGTTATTGGGTTCGACGAGTATGGTCGCTCTATAAAATTTATTTTTTTGCAGGTAATGGCTCAAGTGCTGCAGCCATTTGGTTTCGGTCCCTATAACTACGACGTCTGTACAGAGTTTGAGAACCAATAATATGTGAATTGGAGTTCTCATTGTCCAACAACTTTTTATAACTTTGCTCCCATTATTTATCGTTTGCAGACTGTAGAGATGGGCGAGGTACGAAATAAATAGATCGAAAAAGTTAGGTCATGTAAACTGACAAATTTTTAACACTGGATATATGACTGTATCACGGCATTATTTTCAATTTAAATTTCAATATTCGTATGAAACTGACATCATTTGTAACTTTGATATGTGGCTTCAACATGAAGAGGTATGATAGTACATATACAAAATGTTTCCAACTCTTAGAAATGATGCTTTCGATGCATAATTTAAGGCTGTACTTTACAATGACAATTTTTGACACAAATTTAGAAAGAGAATTGTAGCAATTTTATGTAAGGAAAGTTACACTCATTGTATGTGTTTTAAGCTCATATATCTACTGAATAATTAACTTCATCACGTTCGTAGGAATTTTATTTTAAATTCAACAAAATGAAATAATAAAAATTTGCCCCAATGCTCCATTGTTGGCATGCGATGTTCACTATTTATAATTTCAATATCCCACGAGGACATGCCGTAGGAGACTTACATTCGTATTTTATGTCGATGTAATTTCAATGGTGAATATAAAATCGATGAAATTTATTTTTGCTGAAAAATGTTGAATTTCACAACTTTATAAACCAGTTTTGTTTAACCCATTAGCGCATACGGCGGACCAGTGGTGCAATTTTGGACACACCCAATTTTAACCGTTAGAATTAAACTTTTTCTTTATGGAAACTATGTACCCTATGGTTTTAAGGGTCGCTGATCGCGAATCCGAAGTCAGAATTGCAAAATTTACTTGAGATGATCAAATATGGCGGTTCAAACATAGAAATATTGTTTTTCAATGAACCAGTTGGACAAATCGACCTTCTCATCGTTCGATATAAATGACAATTGATTTCTATAGGTTTTTGGGGTCGGCAATGTAAGAATTAGCCTCTTCATATCTGCTATTTTCAGTCAGCCATTTTGATTTTTGCAATTCTGACTTTAAATTCGTAATCAGCGACCTCATAAACTTACATACATCGATTTTTGTGAAGTTCTGATTTGACATTGTAATAGATAACTTCTTGATGTCCGCCATTTTGAGTTAGCCATTTTTAATTTTGCAATTATTATATCAAATTCGTATTCAGCGACCCCAAAAACTTATGGAAACCATCTGTCGTTTATATCGAAAGATCAGAAGGTCGATTTGTCCAACTGGTTCATTGAAAAACAGTATTTCTATGTTTGAACCGCCATATTGGATCATCTAATATAAATTTTGCAATTCTGACTTCGGATTCGCGATCGGCGACCCTTAAAACCATAGGGTACATCGTTTCCATAAATAAAAAGTTTGATTTTAACGGTTAAAATCGCGTGCGTCCAAAATCGCACCACTGGTCCGCCGTATGCGCTAATGGTTTAATTAGAATATGCGCAGGATACTCAGACAATATTGCATCGGTCTGTTCATTAGAAAATACTGCCATAAACACCAAATATTAAGTATACAAATGTTAAGGAAACTCTTTTGTTATCGTTTTGCATATTGTTTATGTAAGACTCATGTGGTGTGTGTAAAAATTATATAAATATGTTTGTAACTGTTAGTGAACGTGTGAAATGCGTCAAGAAACTTCCCGCGCCAATGTCGGCGGCCTTAAGGACTGGGAAGTTCAACTAAAATGTATCCAAAATTGGGTTTCGGGGAATGTTTCCACACTATTTCTATAGTGAAAATCAGTTAGATTTAAAATCGTAGCTGCTCCCTTTTTTGAGATAAAGGTATTTTTGTATTTTAGTTATTACAATGAAAAAGAAATTGTATCTGCTGTATTTTCGAGTTTTATCTCATCTATAAAAATAGATTCCCCGAATGGTATTATCCGATTGAGTCCCCTTCGCTCCGAACCCGCCCTACAGTGAAAACGAGTTTTTTCGAATATCCTTGAAAATATTGATTATATAAAAAAATGTTTCTAACAAAAGTTCTTTATTTCCCAATTCTCTACAAAATGTACGTAATGCTTATTTTTAGAAATCCTAAAGGTTCCCGAGTAATTTCATATCGATGTCCTGAATGTCATTTCAAGAAATCTAATTAAGAATACAAGTTGAAGGTACATAATTTTGCGAAGCTAGACAACCTTAAGTAAATTTTGATATATATATTCAAATATTTAAGAAAGAAAACTCCAACACTGTCTTTTGTAATCTCAAAGCGTAGAATTCATCGTCTAAATTGTTCACTTTACATATTTGTCATCATTTAAATCAAAATCCTTTTTAACCAAGTCGATGATAAAATGTTTTGTTTTCTCAATAAAGAATTAGGAATGATCAATTTTTCCGAACATAATTTAGTCCCCCACGTGGGGCACATACTATCTTTCGATTATCATCATGAGAACATTTCTTTCTCAAGCCTTCTTTCAATAACTAAATATTCATTCATGAAAATTTGATGCAAGTAAGCTCTCATGTGAACTACACGAAAACCTACTTCTTTGACGGGCATGAAATGCAGGGGTGCGTACGGCAGTCATGACCGGGACTAGCAACAACGGGAATAACTATTTGGCCTACATTGTTGGTAGTTTTCTATTATATTTTAAGCCCCCACATCCTTTCTATCGATTCAAACATTCAAGAAAAATTCAGGTAGAGCTTATTGGAATATATTAATGAAATCGACAGTCAAAAGACTTAATTCTTATGATAAAATCATTATGTTCAAAATATGAAGGTAATATTCAAAACGGGAGCAGCTCGATTTTAAAGTTTCCAATTTTGGAACCCTTAGAAAATTAATATATATTGAATTACTCGGGAATCATTAGGATTTCAAAAAGCAAGCATAATATATGTTTTGTATAGAAATGAGCGACAAACAACTTTTGTTTGAAACTTTTTTTGATGTAATCAATATTTTAAAGAATATATTCGTAGACACTCGTTTTTACTTTAAGGGTGGTTGAGGGCGAAGGGGGCTCAGTCGGTCAATACCATTCGGAGAATTTTTTTTACGGAGGTACTTCGCTGATGTGTCGCGTACCTCGTGAAATGTTTTGGATTTTACGAACTTGAGTGCTCTTGTGACACTTAGCTCTAAAAAATTGCACAGTAATTAGCGGAAATTTTGTCAGCAATGGTATAAAGTACATAGAATTGCCCTTATAGAGTCTTGATTTAAAAAAAACGGAAGCAAATTATTCATTTAATTATAGATAATTCAATTTTACGGTTCCTCTATTGGCTGCTTCGGCAATGTGGCGTTATTGCTCGCTCACCTCAAACGTTTGTTGTTCCTCGAGACTTACAAATATGCCTCACTATAGAATCCGATTTCGTGCTTAATCACTGCTAACTATTGGAAAATTGGAAAATTGCGACATATATCTGGCTATAGTATTTTCAAGAATTCGATTCTGTTCCGTGCTATTTCACCTCAGCTATGTTCAAAATTGAGCTGCTGAATTACCATACCGACCTGAATTGTAGTCGGTGACGACGGCATATAGGAAACCCCGAATATCATTTGGCAATTGGCTTTTTAACGCGCTTACATTGATAACCTATAAAGCACCAAGGACAATTTTGAAAATTGTAAGGATTTGTTAAGAAGTTTAAAGCGAAGGTAAAAGGTTAAAATAGAGAAACAGTATAAATTACATAAAAAACGGCACCCCATTATTTATTTCGATACGTGGTGATAAATGAGTTTAAAAATATGTTAAAATGAATTTAAATTTCTTACAATTTTCTTTACAATTTATTGAAATATACTTCCAGATCTTGGTATTCATCGCTATATACTGGCTTCTGCGTCTTTTATTGGATCGCCATCGATAGCAGCCCCAACTTTGCTATTATCAAGAATGGTTTCATGATTTCCTTCTACGTAATGAACATCTACTTTTCCCGATGTCACCTGGAACCAATTTTCGAATGATTTTTAGATATTTGTATTTTTATGATGTATGGTGTTTTATATTTTTAAATAAATATAAAATACCTTTCCAAGTCCGAAATCCTCCTGAGAAATAGTAGTGGACGGTATTGTTGGTTTGAGAAGAGTGATTGGTGCTCTAATCGGGGGCAGTCGAGAAATATCATATTCATCTATCGCCAATATTCGGTGGTATATAGCTGTACATAATGAACGGTGAGTATTTTCATCCGCTTTTATTTCCTCTTTCATATTGGGGCGAACGCGCGCTATATATGCATCTAATTTCTTTTCCCAACCTTTGCATGTTTCTAAATCCAACAGGAGCTGAACAAATCGTACATATTATCATAAATTTCAATACTGCTAAATTGACGGTGACGCGACTATTCAAAACAAGTACGTTTTCACCACAAGATAACTTCATCATAAACATTTTAACACAAATATTTCATCATAAAATTTTTCAACAAATGACCATTTCAACATAATATATTAAACATTTTAACAAAATAGAGTAAGTTAGGTTAAATTAGGTTATAAGGTTAGGTTAGGCTGTAAGGTTAGGTTATATGGTTACACTGTAAAAAAAAACGTGTAAAATTACAACGTGGAGCGTGGGCTCGAAAATTACCAACCTCTCACGCAGTCATTTTACAATCGGAATGTAAAATTACTACCTAGTCTCGAACTTTTACTTTCGGACAACAACATTTTACAGGTTATGGGCGATTTTCCAGACCGTGTTGTAAAATTCCAATCGAACGATTAAATTTGTAGGTTAAACGTAGTTTTTACAGGTTATGGGCAATTTTCCGGCTCGCGTTGTAAAATTTCAACCCAACGATGAAATTTACACCTTAATTCTAGTTTTAATAGGCATCCTTATTTCAGGATTGTAATTTATTTCTTCCGAGCTTATATACGTAATACATTACTTTTATACAGTATGAAAAGTGCTCAAAACAACTAGAATGGAAAGAGCTAGATCCTTAAATGAAAAGACCTATTTATAGGATGCATTAATTTTCCGGCGTCCAATGTTAAAAAAAACTTAATGGGTGAAAACATAAATAATTAATGATAATTTTCCAAAGAAAAAACGACAATCAACAATAATGAATAACAATAACATTCAACAACAATGAATAACAATAACTAACAATAAACAATAATCCTAATGGTGGATTTCTATTTTCCAATCGTACATACACCTTCGAGGCATATTACGCAACGAATGAATTGATGCTGGTTTGTTTGGCAAGCTTTCGGTTCGATTTTATGTCACTGTGGCGCTACTAATCAGGGGTTACACCACGGAGCATAAAATCACGGATTGACAGGACATTTTTACCATCCACTAAATAATTTTATAATTTACACCTGTAGAATCGCAATGTTAAAGTATTAATATTACGACACGTTTCCTATTTTTACTAGGAAAATGTAATGTTGTATGTATTCTTGTATATTTCCTTCCGATTATAAAATTACTGCGTTCATCGTGGGCTCGAAAAATTACCGATGTACAATGTAGTGAAAGTACACAGTCTAGTATTTTTCCTATGCTCGATGGTGTAAATTTACAAGGCGGCGATAAAACCCTAACCTCACTTCGGTAAAATATCAACGCTCAATGTAGTGATATTACCAAACTTTCATGAATGAAATTTACCACTGCTGTGTAAATTTCATTTTCATTTTTTCCAGTGTAGGTTAGGCTATAAGGTTAGATTAGGTTATAAGGATGGGTTGGGTTAGATTAGGTTGGTTAGGTTAGATTTTTGTATTATTTCGCGTGTATAATATATAATTGTTATTTTCAATTATTTTATTTAAATGCATTGTTTTCGGTTCGTGTTGAAATGATCATGTGATTTGTCGGCGTGATGGTCGTGCGGGCTAAGGCGTCAGTCTTAGTCCGCCCGAACTGAACGTCGCGAAGGTCCCGAGTTCGAATCCCCGTCCGTGCAATTTTCTCTGCTTATGTCCAGTGTGGAATAACCGGGGAACTTTGCTGGGCGAAGGTACGAATTTGGGACCGCCGCCGACCCTCGTCGGCAGTTATCGGTACCATCAGCGTCTTATCCGCGGTCGGTACGTCGTGGGTCTTATCTCGGATAAAGATGGGATAAGCCCCGCGTCGTACTCGCTAAGGCGCAGACCGCCGAATCTGCTGGTGGTACCGATATTGGGGTAGGGGGGACTGGCTCTGGGTGGGTGTTGTGCGTGCCTATAGTTTCTGTCTTGTACTGTCTGTCTCTGTCCTGTACCTCTCCACCCGAGAGCCGACCCGCAAATAGACATATTCGTCATTAACGCGGGGGAAAATTTCCTGTCCTTTGTCCTTTTTTTGTCCTTGTCCTTTGAAATGATCATGTGATGAAATGTCGTATGTTGAATTTTTGTGATGAAATGTGGTATATTTAAAAGTGGTGTGTTGTATGGTCGTAGTACCATATTGACACGTATTAGAATCAGTGTTTGCTTACTTACATTAGAGCTTTGATTTGGCAATAATATGTCCATGAACCCCAATAAAATATTGGTCTGAAGTTCATCGTCAGTCTTAGATGCTAATTGCTGTTTTATGAGAGCCTTCATTTGCTCTGGGGAGCCATCGATTAGGATTAATCTACCGGAGAATCCTAATGCTTCTAATTTCCTGGCCAATTCAATTGCTACCAATGAGCCAAACGAGTAACCGGTTATTATAAATTTTTTGAGATCTTGAATTTTTGTTAAAATGTGCTGAAAAATACATTGCATCTCTCATTATATATATATATATATATATATATATATATATATATATATATATATATATATATATATATATATATATATATATATAGAGAGAGAGAGAGTGAGAGAGAGAGAGAGAGAGAGAGAGAGAGAGATTTATTGTTAGAATTGAATGTAGTAAACACGAAATAATTACTGGTAATAATTCCTGTGCAATAGCTGGGACGTTCTTTAAGACGTTTATACCGAATTGCATACATGAGCAGGGGGATGCAATCAGAGGAGCTATAGATGAGTAAACCGATGCATATCCTTCGATTCCTGGTATAAGGAATACTTCGTCTCTGCCAGTCTCTTGCTTCGTTTCCACTTTTATACAAGTTTCGTTGCTGATTTTTTCAAATCCAATATTACGCATTATCAATTTCATTCCCATTAATGATTCATCTTTCACACTAGCCTGCACCCCGCTTTCGTTGTTATTATATATTGCTTCAATTTCTAACAGTTTTGCAAAATTAAGATTGCGTATGTCTTGTGCTGTCAAGAATATATCGAAGTCACATTCCAGAGTTTGTTTAATTTCTACGGCCATCATCGAATCCATTCCGAATTCCGTCAACGGCGCTTGATGACTAATTGCCTTTAGACTCTTCAGACCTAAAATATTGCTTATTAGTCAGATTTTATGTCCTTCAAGATTTGAAAAATTTTATAAGATTATTAGAAAAATCATGAAATTCGAATAAGATGAGAATGTGCAAACTTACTCATGATGTTGAGAACAGTACCGACAATACTGGTATCTTTATCACTAAGCGACCGTTTCGCGGCTGGGATGTAACTAGAAACGACTGGATGTTTTTGCAACAAAAAATTATTTAACACTTGAAGGCAGGATGAAATTCTTTGTTGCAACATCCCCAAAATTACAACTTCTTTATCTCCCACGTTCATTTCAGAAACCAAACCAACGTCCCCAATAGCACTCCACTGTATAGCTAAAGCTGGCAAACCCTCTGCCGCGCGTCTTTCGCAAATTCTTTCCATTACAGAATTTGCCATTCCATAATTAGTCTGCCCTGCATTGCCACGGCCGCAGGACACCGACGAAAACATAACAAAATGTCTGAGATCTGGACATACTTTCCTAGAGATGATGTCTAATTGTTTTGTAATCCCAGCCTTCGGACGGAAGCAATCTTCAAATGTTTTTTGGGTTTGGTTTGTATAGAGACAGTCACTTAAAGCAACTGCTAGATTAAAGATACCATCGACAGGGCCCAGTTTTGATGCAGTTTTCAGGATAAATTCACAATCTTGTGTCTGCGAGGCGTCACGACCAGAAACAATAACTACTTTAACGCCGTAACTTTTCCAGAGTTCGACTCTCATTTTCTGATAGCCATCCTTGATTCCCTGTCTGGAAACAATAACAATATTTTCAGCCCCCCGCAATACTAGCCAGTCGGCGAGTTCCAAACCAAAGCCACCGAGACCTCCAAAGATCACATAACTATGGTTTCGTAGGCAGTAATATCGCGGATATGCGAGAATAGGCTCATTGATAGATTCACCTTCACTTCGCACTTTTATTATGCATTTACCAATGTGTTTTCCAGCTGCCATATATCTGAAAGCCTTTTCTACTTCATCCTTAGAAAATACGATTTTTGTCAATGGTTTTACGGCACCATTTGACACACCATCTTTCACCATATTTTGTAATCTCAGCCTTTTTTCAGGCTCAGCATCATTCATTTTATCAAGCATGACACCATGAACGCTAATTTCTTTCTGAAAGATTTCCATTCCTAAAGTATTATTAGCCACTAAATCAAATTTACCAATTTCCAAGAAACGGCCACCTTTGGCCAGGCAACGAATGGATGCTTGTAATTTTTCTTCGGCCAAAGAATTTAAAACCACATCCACACCTCGGCCGTGGGTTTCCTGCATAATTAATTGTTCAAAGCTTGTATCTCGGGAGTTACCTATATGACTGGCAGGAATTGCGGGGAACTTCTCGAGGATGAACCTTCTTTTCTCGGGGGTTCCAACCGTTGTGAAAACTTCACAGCCTTGATGTAAGGCAAGATTTATAGCTGCTTGACCTACGCCACCACTTCCAGCATGAATTAAAATTTTGTCTCCTTTCTTAAGGTTTCCGTAGAAATAAAAAGCACAGTAGCACGTAGCGTATGCTACTGGCACAGTTGCAGCATCTTCAAAGGTCCAATTATCTGGTATTTCCCACGAAAGACTGTCGTCTGCATAAATGATATTACTCATGCCACCGCTTTGGACGAATCCCATGACTCTGCGACCATTTGAATCGATTCCGGAATATTCGAGACCGATCACACAATCTTGTGCCATACGATTTTTTTCAAATACTTCCACCGCCAGTTTTCCGGTAGCCACCATAACATCGCGAAAATTGATGGATGAACAAAATACACGAATACCAGTTTTTATTTCAGGAGAATCGCGTTGCTCTAACCAATTAAGCGTAGAAAGATCACCCCATGTTAGTTGATTAATGGTGGCACGATGTACAGGTATCAATTCTTGAGATCTCAGTGGTAAGTGTCGGTATGTACCCCACATTCCATTTTCCCCAAGGACATTTATCGCTAAATTTAATCCCAGCTGGTTTGCATAGAACGGATTTGTCAATGAAAAAGGAGGAGCTTTTGAGTCAAGGATCAATAAGCCCCGAATTAATTCGGAACCTGGTTCTCTTCTCAAACATGTGAGTAATCCCAACAACCCACATTCAATATCACCGCTGCCCACAAGAAGAATAAGATTGTTTTTGCAGTTTCCTTCAGTTATCATTTTTATTGCTTCTTGCACTTCGGGCACCCACGTGAATTTGGTGTTATTTACATGAATTATTAACGGGTTAATTGGTATTTTATTTTTCTTTCGCAGGAGAATAAGGAGCTCCTTCCCACAAATCTTTTCCATTATTACTTGAACATTACAATTTCGAGTAATAACTTTTGTATCCGGACTATCAATGGTTTCTCGCGTGATAATGAAACCTCCTTCATTTACTGCACCAAGAAGTTGTTCAAAGTGCTCGCTACGCTCTTTAGTAAGCAGACGACGACCAATCCCAAATTGAATTTTACTGTCATTCTTGAATTTCTTCAGATCCATGATAGTGATGCTTTGGGGAAGATTATATTCCCCAACTTTGCCGCTCGTAAGAATAGTTGCATCTGATTGAATTAGAGGTACGTTAGCGAGGTATTCGTGTACGCAAATGGACATAATATCCTCAGTTTGTAAATCATCGCTTTCATCAATAACCTCGACTGTCTTAACTTTGACTCCTGAATGATTTTCTAACCCTAAGTCATACGCTATCTGCACAAAATGTTTCAAAGTGACTGCAGCACGATCCATATGGGCAACGAATCTGTGTTCTTCTAAAATTGGAATTTCTGTAACTTTTCGTCTATTAATAAAACCAGCCTTCAATCCTTGAATTTCCACTCCACCGGCGACAATGCAGTCGAGATCAGTGTCCACGTAAACTGGGAATTCTAAAAGGAAGATTAAGTTATTAATGGAGTTATCGTAGTAAGTTATTGTAAATATTTCATTGGTAAATATAGCCGTAATATGACTATTCCATTCTGGGAAGAGATTCCACTGAGACGCACAACTTCTACACTTAAAAAATGGTAAACAAAATTAATCACCAAAGCTGCGACTTTGGTGGATAAAGAAGCTATCTACAAGTTGTATATTGACAGTGCTCATTTCTACAATGAGGAAAATTCTGTTGAAAATTTAAAAACTTGAACGAGGATTTTAAATATAGCCCCGTGTTTAATCTAACGAGTATTTATATAGGACTACTTATAATAAAACATATTAACAGAAATATTCGTGTCGTTTGTTTTCGAAATTCAACAATTCTACCAATGAAGATTACCTTTCTCGTCCGTTGTCATCTCACGAATTTGTTTCTGGTGAACTTTCGTATCAATCACGAGTTTCTTAATTGCTGTCGGTAACATTAAAGAACGGGCATCAACTCCTACGATGTTTATTTGTAACAGGTTATCGATAAATGCGACCCAGTTATCTGACCAAGCTATGTGTCCTTTGGTCCCCGTTAAAGATGCACGCTTTATAGCGCAAAACATGCCGCTGTATTGGTATCCACGTAATCGCATTTCTTTGTAAACATCTTTGGACGTAAGAGGTTCTTGACACATGAATTTCTCTTCCTTGAACGAAACGTTCATTCTCTCTTCTGTAGGATTTGATGTATGTCGAACATATCCCGTTACTACTGCTGCATCACCATCGATTATTTCAAATCTCCCTGTACCTGAAACACAAAAAAGTAATAGTACAATTTTGAGCTTGTTACGTGAAACTTACCTTTCTGTATTGTCAGAAGTAGATTAACAACTCCAGTCTTTGAAATATTAGTAGCCCTTAAAAATTTCACATCTTCGAAAACTACTGGAACCTCCGTGTAGAGTTCGCCTCTCATCATGGCAAGTGTTTCCCATATTAGTTGCAAATATCCTGTGGCTGGCAGCAAATTTCTCGCGTCTATAACGTGTCCCGCCATAAATTCGTATTTTTCATCTACCAGCGAAACCTGAATACGTCGTTCTCCTGAATCCAATTTTTCGACTAATTTGTACGCACTGACATACCAGTTTTGTGAATGGTCCCATTTGATATTGGGGGAAATCATTGGTGTTCCACGGCTCACGGGGTACTGTACTTTCGGATACAAGTTCATTAACTGCATCTGTGAACCAGCAATATATAGTTTCCCTAATCCTTGAAGGAAAACTTCAACATTGTTTACATGTTCGCATTGCATTAGAGTAAGATGAGTTATTCCTGAATTAAACCGTATTCGGAAAATATTGTGCAATAGGGCCTGAGGAGCAATTTCAATTACGACTGCGTCTGTGGGCATGAAGGCACAAGTTTCTTCAAACAACACCGTATTAAGTAAGTTATTCATCAGATACTCCGCTGAAGACAATTGTGCTGATGCTTTCTTCCAATCGCTTTGAGGAATTGAACTGCATAGCCACTTTGAACTTCTTTGCTTTGGTTTCGAGATAATACCTTCCAAATTCTTTAATAATCGTGTCTTCATAGAATTTATATATTGACTGTGATATGGAATATTACCAGATTGAACTTCGGTAACAGACACGTTATTTGCCTAAAATGTTTAAAATTTTGCGTTATTAATATCAAAATATAATAATAAAATATCTATGTATTTTTATAAAATTAGTTCAATTTTTCAAATTAAAGTGTAACAGAAGGCTAATGGCATTCGACCGGCAATTGAAATTGTTCCGGGTTCAACTTCCGGCGCATCGAATCTTTCCACTTTGATGAAGCTCTTTTTTACGAAAAATCTTAAAATAATCTAACCTTTCCATCTGTAATTGGGTACTCTTATAAACAAAAATTAGCTAGAAAAATTACAAGTACGAAGAATTTAAACATTACCTTCTATAGGAGCGTATACACTACCAGCCAAACGTTCATGAACGCTCTGAATTTTTTAAATCATCAAATAATGCGTTCTATTTCTGAATCGTTAACAATAATGATAAAACTCATCGGATGTCTTTTAAAGTACACAAATAAAGCTTTCAATTGGTGCATTTAGTTTTACTTCAGACGTTATAGTTTCGTAGTTGTCAAATTTTAAAAATGTTAAAATTTGACATTTTTTTCTTTCGACTTTAAACACTGACAAAAACTCTAAAAAATGTTTTTGCATATAGTCAATTTTTGTCTAAATACTACAATTCAAGGGCTTTAAAATGGGTTCTGTGAAAAGTCGATACGATTTTTTGTTCCTGAGTTATGATTTTTTGAAAATTGTCAGTTTACCTCATTTTGTCAGAATTCTTTGGAAAAGGGCAAAAAGTTGATAACTCAAAAAAATAGTAACTCTGATAAAAAAAATCGTATGTACTTTTTACAAGAGCTATGTCAAAGCACTTGAATTATAGTATTTAGCCAAAAATTGAAAATATATAGAAAAATTTATTAGACTTTTTGTTAATGTTAAAAGTCGAAAGGAAAAAATGGCAAATTTTATCATTTTTAAAATTTGACAACTGCGAAACTATAACGACTGAAGTAAAAGTAAATGCACTAGTTGAAAGCTTTATTTGTGTACTTTAAAAGACATCCAATGAGTTTTATCATTATCGTTAAGGATTCGAAGGTAGAATGCATTATTTGATGAATTAAACAATTCAGAGCGTTCATGAACTTTTGGCCGGTAGTGTATTATGATACATTATATTTCGCTAGTTAATAGGTTGACGAGATTTCTCTATGTACCTTCAATTTGTTTAAGAAGTTCTTAATAGACTCCTCAGGGCCACAAATTGTCGTATTCTTAATGTCATTGTGGGCAGTAATGTCAATGCCTGTTGGACATTTGTTTTTTAGATCTCGATGGCCTAAATTCACAACAGCGGATGAAGTGCGTATCAAATTAGCTTCAAGAGAAATTTTGCCTATGGTATAAGCTGCAAGAATCGTTTGTTCGGCTGTTAAGCAACCGTCGACATAAGCGCATCCAAGTTCTCCGATGGAATGCCCAATTATTATGTCAGGTACTATTCCGACAGTGGTTAGCAAATCGATTAAACCAATCTATAAGTAAAATTCACAGTAAATAAACGATAGTTGTTCCCCGAAATTAATTTACTTACTTGAATAGCCACGACCCCTATAAGTGAGTTCTGAACGTTATCAAAAGTTTTTTTATCTTTGTTTTTTAAAATATCGAAAATGTCGATGCCGTATGGTTTTAAAGCCGTATCGCATTTCTTGATCGCTGTTGCAAACACTGGTAATTGCAGTAGTGCCGTACCTGATAATCAAAAAGCTATTAGTAAAAACCAGTAAAATATTACTTTCCTTTTGTAAATAGGAGAACATGTATACCCATTGTAGCCCATTGCGACCCCAATCCTGTAAAGACAAACGAAACAGGCCTTTTGCGCCACGAACAATGCTGGATATCTCTAACGTGTTTTTTTGTAATGCCTCGTGGTTGTAGTATTGTATAACCTCTGCATAAATGCCCTGGTATATTATCGCTAAACAGGTCCTGAAGCAACTTCACGTACTCCACATCAACAGGTCGGCTTTCAACCTACGTACAAATATTTCAGTTTAGTTTCCAAATCCTGGGAAATCTATTTGAATTACAATGTCAAAATTTATATATATGCTGAAAAATATCATGACATTGTACTCTTGTAAGCAAACGATATTTAAATATATGGAATGGTAACACTTAATAAACGCTTACGTCATTTAATAGTGTTGCAACTGCTTCCTCGTGTCTTCCAGAAACGACGATCAGCCTTGGTAGGTCATCATTAGGTGCGCATTTATTTTTCTTCTCTTTAATTTGAGATTTCAAAAGTATATGGCAATTTGAACCCCCAAGACCAAATGAATTTATACCAACATATCCACCTTCCCAAGGTGTCGGTTCTGTTACTACTTGCAGTCTACCATCTCGGATTCCTACCAGCTCATCTCTCGCTTTCCGGAAATGCAAATTTGGTGTTAAAATACCCGATTCCATTGCCAAAATGACCTGGAATTGTAAAACATTGTAATTCGTTTTTACATGCGATGTTAACATGTAATTTCATGCAAATACGAAGCATATTGTACCATTGCTAATAAAAGAGGCTAATAAAAATGGCAAGAACATTGCAGAGTTTATTTCATTTGCATAGTATTAATAAATTAAAAAACCTTAGCGATAGAGCAAAATCCGCTCGCTGGCTCCGAATGTCCAAGGTTCGATTTAATGGAACCAATTTTTAGCGGCGTAGTGCGGTCTTTACAAAAAATTTTGTCAAGAGCGTTTACTTCTTCCGGATCACCGACTTTAGTTCCAGTTCCATGAGCTTCGATGTAACTCAGACTTGTAGGAGGAATTCCACATTCTTGATAACATTCTGCAAGAAGTTGATATTGCATGTCGGTGGATGGAAAAGTTATTCCTTCTTCTTTGTAACCGTCGCTGTTTGTCTTGGCATGAACCAAAGTAGCATAAATCCTTTTTGCGTCTTTGGCTTTTTGCAGAAATACTACGGCTGCAGTTTCACTGCGCACATAGCCATTTGCTTCAGTATCAAAAGATTTACATTTTCCTTCTGGCGATAAAACACCTAAAAAAGAAGAATTCAGATAGATATCATGATAAATGACTGTTGCTTCCCGGATAGTCGGTATTTTAATAAATATATTTGTATATTTTTTTCATCATTATTGTATATTTGAGGTTTGTAAAAACTCTCACTTTTCTTAGATGACTTCACACAATATTTACCTAGCCGAGCAAACTGCAGTGAGAGGTACGGATGGAGACATAAATTGGCCCCACCAACTATAGCAGTGTCACAAAGTCCTCCACGAATAGCCCTATAAGCTTGATGCATTGCCATAAGTCCCGAGCTGCAGGCTGTATCGACATTATAACTTGGTCCATGAACTCCAAGGCAGTATGAAATGCGGTTTGCGAATAATCCTTTGGAACATCCCGTGATTCCAAGTCCATCTGCCTATATTTTAATATAAATATGGGGTGCAACTTAAGATATCAAATACGTTTACAAACTTCACACTACACCAGAATTGGAGATGATATTCTAAATGTTTTCAAACAAACTGGTTTTCGAAATATGTGATGAAAATTATTGTTTTCGATGTCCATTAGATGGTAATATGCTCAACATGCGACATTGCGAGCATCCGTACCTACTCTTGGTGACGATCCATCGATCCATTTTGCCTAAAACTTTTTACTTGATGGTTTTTGGAACAGCCTATTACAAGTTCAATGTCTGAGTAAGAAGTTTCAGGTCAATCGGATCTATTTTTTTTTGACCCTTGGACCTTGAAGGGTTAAAACCATTTTTCGCAGAATCAAGAATTATTTTAAATACAAGAGATGTAATAAGTAAATACCTCAACACCACTATAAACCCAAAAATTTTCCGATTCAGAATAGCTGGATCCAATAAAAACTCCAGTATTAGTTCCTCGAAGGTGTTCAGGGTTGCAACCAGCATCGACGATAGCTTCAAATGCGTGCTCGAGAAGCATTCTGGACATTGGATCCATGCTATGAGCTTCTTTGAAATTCATTCCGAAAAACTCAGCATCGAACATATTAATATTATTTATTTTGCCAGCTCTTACCGGGATTTCCGAGTTATCTGGAAGTAGTTGGTAAATTACGAATATTAATAGACGACACTTGCGTTATAAAAAATAGATCATTTTATCTGATGTAATTTAGATTCCTCTAAACTTGCTACTAGTTGTAACATATTTATATTCTATAATTAAACCAATTCTCTGAATTCATGTCAAATATTTTATGATAAATCACATCATAGAAGACGATTTCACTAAACGCCCTCCATGGAAATTCCACACAAGTTTCTACAGTAATTTTAGGGATTACACGACATCGAAGTGGCTTAAATGATATATGGAATACAGTATGACTAACAATAAGAGGCCCAGTGATATCCTGGTATTTAACCATAGATTTTCGGCATCTAGGTATATCCTACTGTAGTTTTTCTTTGTCCAGGTCTCTAAACCTTAATTTTTTGTTACCCAGGTGTACCGCTCAATAGTTGTCCATGTCCACTTGTTCTGCACCATAGTCTTTTGTCGTCTAGATGTACCGTTTCAATGTTTCCGCATTCAAAGTAAACCGCTCCATAGTTTTTGTTATCCAGATGTAAATCTCCGTAGTTTTCGGTATACAGGTATATCGTTCTACAGTTTTTCTTTGTTCAGGACTTCAGGTATACGACACCTCAGCTTTTCGACGTACATGTGTACCGTTATATTATTTCCGTAGTCAAGGTGTACCGCGCCATAGTTTTTGATGTCTATGAGTCCCGCACCGCATTATCTACACATTCAAAACTATGGAGCGGTACACTGAGACTGCGAAAACTACGGAGCGGTACACGTGAATGACAAAATAGTACTGCGTGGAACACCTAGACATGGAAGACTATGGTGTGATATACTTACACGACGAAAACGAGGGAGTAGTTCACCGTGACATCGAAAACTGTAGGGCGGTACACGTGGACAACGAAAAACTAAAGTGCGGAACACCAGGACGTAATTTTGCCTCTCAGAGTCATATTCTAGTCTATAGTAATATTACCGGAGCCACTTGGGCTCGTGAAATTTTCGTGGCAATTCAATGAAAATTCAATTCGAAAACTCCATACAGCGTTTCCACGGAGCGCTTTCGGCAGATAATATTTTTCATCTCGTTTCCGACCATTGGACGGTACTTTTCCGCTTTTTACGAGTTTGAAGTTTTTTAGAATTGTGAATTTCTATTAATTAATAACTTTTCCACACCTGTACTTAAGAGGGAAATACATTTAGCAAGTGAAAAAAATTGTTTTATTACCATCGATATTTAAATTATTCAAGAATCCCCTGTAAATTAGTTGAGTCAATATCAAAATATTTGTCGAAGTTACAGATTACAGTCGAGCACGTGAAATATAAAGTACACATTAATTTACAAAACTTAGGAACGTTTTTCTGGTTATATTACTTTCGATATTCATGAACACGATACAGAAAGAGCGACTAAACCTATTTTAATAAGTGATCTCTCATTTTAAAGGTAGTTGAGCTATCTTGTTGATATGAAAAAAATATTTTCGTTAACTGAATTGAAACGCATCATTTTTCTGATCCGTGACCATTTTAATTAATCAAAGTGTTTAAATTTATACTCTAACCTAATTTCCATCTACGATGGTCGGCTGTGATAAGATCGGTCTTATTTAAAAGGTTCTTCTGGAATTGGAGCATGTTGTCCGATTCCGGAAACCGGCCGGCTATCCCAGAGATGACGATCTCTTCACCTGGGTCGATATTCATCGCTTCTTTCTTGGGTTCGTTTATGATCGTTGAACTAACCATCTTGTATGAAAACGCACTGCACTATGATTAGTATTAGACTAGGTTTAGATTTTTGTGGATTGCGATGCAATATGAAACGACAATGAGACATACATTATTCTAAGTAGGCTGCTTGCAACATAGTTACAGTCTTATATGTAAAAGTTCTCATCGCCTTGAACCTTCTTCCGAAGTGATATTTCTTTGAATATTTAATTGTCTACGATTGTTATTGACTTGTTGATTATACATAACGTATGATCGTTGATATTGCTATGCGTCAGGCTATTCTAAAAATAAGTTGTCAAATACAATGCTTGAACACAAGATATTTTATACGTTTTGGTTCCTTGGGAACTATCTTGAGGACCATTTATGTATTTAGCAAACGCATTTATAAGTATTCCACAAAATATATAAATATATTACTTAATCAAAACCAAACATTAATCAGCGAGAAATGTGAATATGTCATATATAAATTGAAACATTTAGAAATATTTCCCAGTCACATTGTATCCGCCATTTGAATTCCAAAAATTAATCGCCAGATCTATAATCAGCGCTTTTTAAAAACCTTGAATACGATTTTCTACAAAAATTTAAATGTCCGAAAACATTTCTACGCCATATTGAATAGGTTAAAACCGCTGTTCAAGGGCGGCGGCCGGTTGTTTCTCTCAAAATTACCGAAGAATAACCGATGAAAAACCGGGGTTCAAGAGCGGCGGCCGGTCGTTTCGGACCAAAATTACCGCAGAATAAACGCTGAAAAACCGCTCTTCAAGAGAATATAATAGTTAATAATTATTTGCAATAATATTTATATATGAGGTTTTTATTTACTTATTTTCTGTTTTGTTATGCATATCTATAATCATCTTTTATAGATATAACAAAACTAGTCAGTCGCTGTAGTAAATGTGTATCAAGGTACCACGGTGAGAGAATTCACAAACGTGCATGGTGAAAACCCGAACGGTCAGGCTTATTATACGAATTATGGCGCTACTTTGCTAGAGGATTTCGACGCCACCTAGTGGTGGCCGAGAAAACTCTATTTGAATGAAGGGTACTGTTTGTCGGGACGTATCGTGTCGAAATTACCGCTGAATAACCGCTAAAAATCTGTTAATCAAGATCGCCGACCGGTCATTTTGCGAGAAATAGATTTTTAGCGGTCATTCAGCGGTCATTTCGACACGATACGTCTTGACGAACAGTACCCTTCATTCAAATAGAGTTTTCTCGGCCAGCGCTAGGTGGCGTCGAAATCCCCTAACAAAGTAGCGCCGTAATTCGTATAATAAGCCTGACCATTCGGGTTTTCACTAAGCACGTTTGTGAATTCTCTCATGGTGGTACCTACATACACATTTACTACAGTGACTGAGCAATTTTGTTAGATCTATAAAATATGATTATAGATATGCATAACAAAACAGAAAATGAGTAAATAAAAACTTCATATATATACATGTTATTGCAAATAATTATTAACTATATTCTCTTGAAGAGCTGTTTTTCAGCGGTTATTTTGGTCCGAAACTACCGGCCGCCGCTCTTGAACCGCTGGTTTTCATCGGTTATTCTTCGGAAATTTTGAGAGAAACGACTGGTCGACGCTATGGTACAGCGGTTTTTCATCGGTTATTCTTCGGTAATTTTGAGAGAATCGACCGGTCGACGCTCTGGCACAGCGGTTTTTTATCGGTTATTCTGCGGTAATTTTGAGAGAATCGACCGGTCGACGCTCTGGCACAGCGGTTTTTTATCGGTTATTCTGTGGTAATTTTAAGAGAAACGACCGGTCGACGCTCTGGCACAACGGTTTTTTATCGGTTAATTGGCGGTAATTTTGCTGGAAACGACCGGTCGACGCTCTTGAAGAGCGGTTTTTCATCGGTTAATTTGCGGTAATTTTGCTGGAAGCGACCGGTCGACGCTCTTGAAGAGCGGTTTTTTATCGGTTATTCTGCGGTAATTTTACGAGAAACGACCGGTTGACGCACTTGCACAACGGTTTTTTATCGGTTATTCTGCGGTAATTTTGAGAGAATCGACCGGTCGACGCTCTGGCACAGCGGTTTTTCATCGGTTATTCTGCGGTAATTTTGAGAGAATCGACCGGTCGACGCTCTGGCACAGCGGTTTTATATCAGTTAATCTGCGGTGATTTTTGGGAATAACAACCATAAGCCTTTTCCTTGCAGGCCGGTTAATTTGCGGTGATTATGGTATTATAACGGTTTTTTTTTGGCCGTTTTCGACCGGTTATTTTTTTCTGTGAAATTACCGTTAAAATGCGGTCGCCCGTCCTGATAGGGGTATTGGACAATTTTAAGCAAAACATATCTTAAACAAGAAAATCTTACAAAATTGTCTAATTCTTGGATAAGAAATATGTGCAATAATTGTGCGATATTTTTATCCAATTACTATCCAAGAAAAGTGTTTTAAACACCAATTCTTAGATGTAACCTAAACATTACTTAATATTTGAAGATGAACATTATCCCAGTCAGCAGCTACCTCAGAAAGTCCTCAGAATGATGTCCTAATCTCGATATCTTTAAGATTTGCAAACATCATATTTATAAGATCAGAATTTAATCATAATGAGCTTAATATGGTCAGAAAATACTTCCCGGTCTTCCGAGCGATTTGAGCGCGCCACCTGTACCTCGATAGAGCTTCTCCCCACCGACCAGAAACTTTCCCGCTTAAATATAAACATAACCTCATTTACATAAGTGCGTTATAGAGGTTATATACAAGTATTCTGTGCGGTACAGACTACAGTGTGTCGTATTGTCATTGCAGAATACAGTGGCTTTGAAACTACAAATTTTAAGTTGTTGGTGAAATTTTGATCGAATAAAGGTTTTAGATCTGAAATCTTTTGTCGTTGGCGAAACTTTAATCGAATGAATTCTGAAGTCTTGTGTCGTTAGTGATATTTTAATTGAGCTCACAGTCAAAGAATTAAAGAAAATGTAAAGTAGAATAAAATAGAATTTAAAAAAGGATTAAAGTTTTACCAACGACAACAGATTTCAAATCTAAAAGCTTCTTTCGTTTTAATTTCATCAACGACTGAAGATTTCGAATCTATAATCTTTATTCGATTAAGGTTTCACCAACAACAGAAGATTTTAGATCTCGAATTCACTCCTGTTAAAAGAATATATTATACATATATTATATACATATATACTAAATAAGGTCAATTATTTAAGAATAAATGTCATAAGGCAATTATCCATACTTGTGAGTTTGTTTTAAATGGATTTCAAAAGTTACATTGTGTTATTATATTATTATGATATGTATAATAATAATAATTTATTCAGGTAATCAATTCATACATAATCGGATTGCAATGCAACATTTTTGAAATCCATTTAAGGCGAGCTTACAAGTATGAATTGCTTTATGACATTTGCATTCAGAAATCGGGTCCCTTCAAGACATCATATATCGTTAACGAAATTATATCTTTATGAGGTATCTGAGCACATTATGATATAATAATGATACCTTTAAGATCTCGTTTATTTTAGAACTTCATAAGCCCGACCTCTTTATGAGGACTTTATGAGGTTCTCAAAATGATATCTTTAAGTGAGTCATCTGACCTCTTTATAATATCTTTCTGAGCTCATTCTGAGGTTTCTTAAAGTGGTCAGAATTTTTTTCTGAGATCTTTATGACCTCTTTAAGATATCATTTTGCTGACTGGGATATCACTCGCGTATTTTTCGTTTTGAACAAAAATCGTACGTATAATGTCCAGCGAAACTTAATATTTTGCGTTATCTTAGAGGCGATTATTTTCAATGTGTTATTAATTTCTGTTTTAAAGTTCAGCAATCACAGATATTGATCAAAATCGAATAAGAAGATATTTGAATGTATCTAAAAGTCGTTCGAATGAAAATCAAGAGCAGACGAGTTTTATGCTTTATTCATCGCATGTCGAAAATACTTCAATTACAAACCTCTATGAAAATAAAGCGACATAACCTATAATTAATTATTGACATTACCGGCTTATATTCTCCACAGAAATACGGCGAATATATATGCTTGAACACAACAATGAACGGAATACGAAAATCGAACTTGTAGGTCGCTTCGTCCTTCTATATTATCTAGTCAGATTAAAAGACAAAAACATATTCAAGTTCTAGTTATCATTCGATTTGCGTTTTCGTCGGTAAGATATTGTTTGATTTCAGGCGATAAATTACCGACCGAACGCTATACTATAGGCGAATCACCGTTTGGCTTTGCTGGTTTTGCGGCTACAAAACTTTCTCGAAAGTACATGAGTCCGATGTATTCAGTACATAAGCAACCTTCGACTACAGCATTTAGTGAACGTTTCGCTACTGCGTATACATATTTGTATTTATATGGCGTGGCACTTCTGTTGTACAATTTCTATGTCTATATGTTATGATGTAAACGTAGAGATAAATAAATACAATGGTGTCCGAGATTCCCGAAATGTGTATTAAAATTTCTATTTTCTTTTGTCTGTTTTTCAATTCATACAATATATAGGCAATAAAATTGTGCAAAAATTGTCTAATAAAACTGTCCAATAAATAGCCAACAAAATCTTACATTTATGTCCAAAAATTGCCAAAGAATATTGTACAATAAATGCCCAATAAGACAGCCAGAATTTCTACCAGGGAACAACCATATGGCATAAGTGCTTACATTGGACCTGTTTTCATTTACTTTATTCATTTTTTTCCGTTAACTGAAGAAAATCATTTTGTTGTTCCAACAGTAAGAGTCAATTTTGATAGGATTTTCCCGCAGAATCCAAATATGTACGCCACAATATTGAATTTGACTTACTTTTTTGCGCAAATTTAATGTCAAATTTGTTATTTTTCTCCAAAAGTAGCCAAGACAATAATGAGTTTGAAGCAATTCGAATTTCAAAAAGTTCGCCGAACATATTGGATCCTCTATTTTGCATATATGGATTGTTTAGTCGCAGTCTCTATAGTATAGATATGAAAAATGTCCAAAAACATAATTTTTTTACCCATTTGACCTTGAATTTTGTCAGAACCTAGGTCCACGTCAATATTTTGGCGTATATATTTGGATTCTGAGGGGAAAACACTATCAAAATTGACTCTTACTGGTGGGACAACAGCATTTTTTGGGGCGGTGAATAGATGTTAAAAATGTCTGAAATAGAACTTTTTCATTTCTTTGACCTTGAACATCTGAAAAATTAGTGCCCAAATGGATATTTGTCGGTCATATTTGGATTTTGGATTAAAACCCCACCACAATCGACTCTTAATTATAGAACAACATGAAATTCTTAAATTATGTTTGAGATGTGTTGTCATTCGAACAAGACGTGCGCGTGCACTCGCCCTTGTGTTTATTTATTTATAACGGATCCAATTATTGCGTGCACCAATTTTTTTCGAATTTGCAAACAAAAACATGTTTGTATATATTATTCTTCAAAATCTTTACATCCGGCCACCTACACGTACTTTTTAAAACTGAATTACTGTTTTTTTTTTATAGAATGAATATTTTCTGGCAACTTTCAATTGAAGTAAAATTACGTTACGATGAATAAATTGGAAGATATCATTTTTGAAATATGCCAGAATGAGTCAAAAAGTGATAAATGTTGAATCAATTCAAAATTTTCCTGATATTGAAAAAGACCAGAAAATTTGTCTCCACTTACCTTCAGCATTAACATATTTCAGTTATTTAAAAAAAAACATTGACGACATTAAAATGTCATGAGTAATGATGTCATGTCCTAGTAAAAAACACCGGACGATCTCTATTTTACAATGTTTACGGAGATTCTTTCATGAGGAATATCCAAACGTGCAGATAATTGACATTGAGACAATAAATTATGCAGAAGCGCTTTCTGACCTAAACCCATCATATGAACTTCCAGTACGCTTCTCAAAATACCCGTTGAGCCTAAGATTAAGAAAAAAAACTAATAGTAGTAGCTTTGCAAGTTTTAAATAACCCTTGTCTCGTTACATTAGTCGATTTATTTAAGTTATAGCAAATATTTTCATACAATACTTCGACCTTATATTGAGGGTGGTCTATTTTCTGAGAAATGTTTTCTTGAGCTTAAATAATTATCCTATTAACCTATTAAATAGAGAAATGCAATTTTTTTTCGTAATTTGCAAATAGTTTTTTACAAAACGATTAATATTTTTATTTAATCCGAGCAAAACAAAAAATTCAATTTTTTTAAATGGAAACCACCATTTTTTATTGTGGATATGGAAAGAGCAGGAAATTTCACGTGCACGGTTAACCTTGATCATGTACTGGATAACGACGTTCAAGGTAACTCCAAGGTCAAAGTGGTTTTTTTAACGGGAACTCTTATTTTTTGTATTGTGGATTTGGAAAGAGTTGAAAGTTCACGACCATGTACGAATATGAGTATGTCCTCTTCCACAACCTTCAAGGTTATTCCAAGATTGTTTTTTAAATTGAAACCTCCATTTTTTTATTGTGGATTTTGGGAAGAGCGGGATATTTTACGTCCGAAGTGATTGCTTACAATATGTTACAGTAATCTTGATGAAAGTGAAAAAAAGAAATCATTCTTTTTTAAACTTTTTGCCACCGCCTTTTGTTTCTTTGATATTAATTGCTTTTTTGAAAATGGAGCAATGTATTTTGTCGATGACAAATCTTTTTTTGATGATGCTGATCGTGTTTTCGATACTAACTCCTGTTTTGGAATGTCGGACTTTGGAATGTGGAGTATTGTCTTCCTTCCAGTGATCGGTTTAGCCAATCGGAACCAATTTTTCTTTTTCGTGTAGGAATAGAACGCATATTAATTTATCACCATGAGAAAAGATTCATTGCCCTAATTACATTGATAAAAGATTCTTTTCATTCAATAAGAACTTACGAGTATAAATAATTTCTCGTAGCAATAATAAAATACTTCATCCGTTGGAATAATACATTTTAATGTATTTGCAATGCATTTATTTCCAGTATGTGGAGGTTCGATTGTAGTCTAAATAATCTAAATCTAAAATTCTTGACCGGCTTAATTTAAACCCAAATTTTCAGCAATATGTAATTTTTAGTACTACATTTTATTCGCATGGCTTTTGAAAAAGTCTACTTTTCAATCGAACAAGGCATCTTTTTATTACATCTTAAAATTCGCAACTATTGGTATTATCTCGAGACTTTTTTTTCTGTGCTGATTAATGTAATCGAACGGATTTTTCTCGTAGATGTATTGCAAATTTAAATTAATTAATTTACATTTTTTTGTTTATTTCGAGTTACAGGTACCATTATTGCAAGAATCGCCTCAATTTCTCAGCTTTTAGATACACGTATATCCATACATATTTAGTTCATAAGATGTATATTAAAATGTAGTATGATTTTATTCACAATTTCATTGAAATAAATATACATGATGGAGATTATAGGTAATTATTATTATAAACTTATGGATCTTCTATTGGATCGCCATCGATGGCAGCCCCAACTTTGTTATTATGTAGAATAGTTTCATGATTTCCTTCTACGTAATGAATATCTATTCTTCCTGATGTCACCTGAAAGCGATGTAACAATGATTATAACATATCACTACTATTTTTCTAAGTTAGATATTAATTATTAATAAATATAAAATACTACTAAGCTGTTATACAGTCTGATCAATTTAATGCCTTTCCAAGTCCGAAATCCTCCTGAGTAAGTGTACTGGATGGTATGGTTTCAGAAGAGTAATAGGCGCTCGAATTGGAGGCAGACTAGAAATGTTATGTCCATCGATAGCTAATAAACGATGGTAAAAGGCTGTACATAATGCACGACGAGTGTTTTCATCCATCGTTATTTCTTCTTTTACGTTTGAGCGGACACGTGACATAAATGCATCTAATTTTTTTCCACAGCCACGGCATTTAAAAAAGGCCAACAGCAGCTGAATATTTCACATATATTTCAATAAATGTCAATACTCTTGACGACATTGAAATATTTCGGAATAAGCATTGTAAATACCTACATTAGAACTATCGCTGGGCAATAACACGTCCATTATTCCTATCAAAATATTGCTCTAAAGTTCATCCCCATTGTTAGATGCCATTTGTTGGTTTTTGAGAGCCTTCAGTAGCTCTGGTCAAGATTAACCTACCAGAAAGTCCAAATGCTTCTAATTTTCTAGCCAGTTCAATTTCTACCCATGAACCGAATGAGTAACCGACTAATATGAATTTTGTTTGGTCTTGTATTTTCTTTAAAATATGCTAAAAATAATCAGGAATCTATTATTTTACTTATATTTAGACCAATTCGTGTTTTGACTAAACCTTTACATATGCCAAAGATAATTACGGGTAGTAATCTATGTGCTATATCAATGATACATTCCTTATTCAAGACATTTATACCGCACTGTAAACGCGTACAAGGGGATATGATCAAAGGGGCGATGACAGAAAAAACCGTACCACATCCTTCGATTCCCAGCATAAGAAATACTTCATCTCTACCAGTTATTTGCTTTGTTTGCAATTTTAGACAAATCTCTTCGCCGACTTGTTCAGTTCCAATATTGCGAATTAGCAATTTCATTTCTGTTAGAGTTTCATCTTTCACATTGCCCTGTTCACCGTTGCTGACATCAGTATTTTTCTCTTCCATTTTTTCTTCCGGATCACCAACTTTAGTTCCAGTTCCATGAGCTTCAATGAAAACCAAACTCGTATGTGGAATTCCGCATTCTTCACAAAACTCTTGGAGGAGTTGACCTTGTATACCGCTGGATGGAGAAGTTAATCCCTCTTTCTTATAACCGTGACTATTTGTTTTGGCAAAAGTAGCTTAAGTTCTTTTTGCGTGTTTAGCTTTTTGCAAAAATACCACAGCGGCAGTTTCATTACGCGCATGACCATTTGCTTCGTGATCAAATGATTTACATTTTCCATCTGGTGATAACACACCTAAAAATAATATTATAGAATATCATGGAAAGTAATCTTAAAATGTAGCTTGGTAGTTTTATGGGTTCCTATCTTGAGTATTTGGGGATACTCTTTTACAACTTTAGTTTCTGAAGAAAATCGAGTGTAGTTATTTTTATTTCATTTGTATATACGAGAAGTAACAATATTCAAATAATTGATGTGACCTAGAGAGGTAAATGGGTCCAGAACTACTATGGAGGATCGGAAAGAAAATCATGTTGTAAAAAAAATAATAGAAGGGGCAACAATGTATAAAGAAAAATATCAGTGACCGATCATCCTTGCAATTCGTGATTAATTAAGAAAAACCATCGAGCACAAGCGGTAATTAAACTTTCCTCGTTTTTCATCCGTCGCCCCTATCTAACCCAAATAGACTTTACTCCCCTTAAGAAATCATTTCGTAGGAGAAAACAAAAGGCTAGGAGGCTCCTCGGTATGTTATTTTTGTAACAACAGTTGTTTGGGAAATTTTAAGATACGCGTCAATTCTAGGAAAGATAATAAGTTTTATGACGTCTGTAGCTTAATATAATAAAAGAAAATTTACCAAGACGAGTAAACTGCAAGGACACGAAAAAGTCCACTATGAATGGTCCTACAAGCTTGTTCCATAGCAGCGAGGCCAGAGCTGCAAGATGGACCGATATTGTACCTCGGTCCGTGAATTCCAAGCCAGTGTGATATTCTGTTTGCAAAAAATCCGTTAGAACATCCGAAGATTCCAAGTCCACCAACATATTTTGACATAAACGTACTTCTAATTTATCAAACATGTTCAATTTGACTTTTATCTTTTTCTCGATCATTTATGTCTTAAGAAAGGTAAAATAAAAATCCGATTTTTAGCAAATACCTTTAGACTTCTTATGACAATTTGGTCATAAGCATCTACTTATACGATCGAAAGAAAGGTGAAACCCCCCAAAATATCCTTAAAAGCGAAAAAGAGGGAAAAAAGTTTTGTTTCCCTCTTTGCAGAAGCTTTTTCCACCTTCGGGTGAGTTGAACTTGCATTTAAATAAAAATTTAAAAACAAAAACTAAGAAATATTTTAGATCAAGAATCTACAGAGAGACGTAAACGACAAAATTTGTCGCCGATTTTCATCCTCCGTAAGTTTATGCATATCTTTGAGATATTGTTATGAAATGCAGGTTTTCTACAGTTTTTGGGTATGCTCTTTTAGAATCTAAAGTCCGTTTTACAATATCACTTTCCATTTTTTCAATATGACCACTTAAACAGAAGAAAACGTGGAACGAAGCGAAAACTTTTTCTGAAAACTTCAATTTTTCTTGTGAAGGAGTTCCGGAATCGTGTCAGGCCTCATCTTGTGGCATAATGAGTTTTACTAAAAGTTGGTCAATATTAAGATTTAAGTTACAAAATGGCGTCCTCAAAATGACGCTGCTCATACGGAATTTTTTCGTTATTTGGGCTTTATTAAAATATTTCTGGTATCTTGAAGTGAACCTTGATGAATATGTAGATTGCTTTTGAGGTGACTGAATACTAATTCGTTATTAAATTTTGCAAATTCAAAATGGCGGATCCAATGCGACTTCAGAACCTTCTATATACCAAATACCAGACAATTTTTTTTTAAATTGCGGTCAGGCATATTGGATTCCATATTTTGAATTTCCAAAATTTAATAATGGATTTGTATTCACCAACCTCAAAAATAATCCACTAGAACACATTCGTCAAAATAGACGACAAAATACCAGAAATGTTTTAATAAAGCTCAAATAAACAAAAAAATCCGAATCAATATCTTTTAGTAAAACTCATTATGCCACAGGATTCTGAGACCTGACACGATTCCGGAACTCCTTCGCAAGAAAAATTGACGTTTTTTGAAAAACTTTTCCGTTTTTTCCACGATTTCTTCCATTTAATTGGTCATATTTAAAAAATGGAAAGTGATATCGAGAAACGGACTCGAAAAGCATATACCCAAGAACTATAGAAAACCTGCATTTCATAACAATATCTTAAAGATATGCATAAACTTACGGAGGATAAAAACCGTCGACAAATTTCGTCGTTTTGGGACGAAACGGGTTAAGAAAAAAATTGCGGAAAAGAAAATTCCTATTTATTCGAATCATTTAATAACATTTAATACCCGATCATTAGTGTTGCAGTTCCATTATTTTGCTCCCAAACACTCCTCTTGTTGATACTTATTTGTAATTAATTCCTGCGATAACACCTTATTAGAGTTAAATTATTCTAATTAATTCAATCATTCTAATTTCTAGTCCATCTTCGATCATCGGATGTAATAAGATCGACATTGTTGAGGAGGTTCTTCTTGAATGGGAGCATATTGTCCGATTCCGGAAAACGTCCGGTTACGCCAGAAATGGCGACCTCTTCTCCAGGTCAATAGCATTCATCACTGTTTTCTTGAATTCGTTTGGATCGTCGAACCATCGTGCGGAAAAAACGTACTAGACTAATTGTAAGTAGTTTTAAATGTTATGAAATGAATTTCATTGTAAATTTACAATGAGACTTAGATTATTCTAAGTAGGCTACCGGCAACTTGCTTATAACTGCCTTTAATATAAAAGTTCCCATCGCCTCGAACGTTTTTCTGAATATTTGATTCTCTACAATTGTTACTGATTTGTGCATTTTTAATGTCTTGTTACCATTCGTAATGACCCGGTCAGATTATTGTTTACAATTCAAAGGCAATACAATTCAATGTTTGAAGCAAAATTGAATACAATGTATTTTCTATAATTTGTCCACTTGTGGGACATTTTTAGGGCATATCGGGTATATTATGCCCATGAAAATTGGCAACAAGGTTATTTTCAATGTCACAACTGAAAAAAACGCATTACTTTCATGAGAGTTTTATTTTAGATTCATTTTTATTTATTTTAGCCGGACTCCCTTTTTCAGAGTCCTTCTTTTCCTTGGATTTTTATTCCGCAAACCTGCATAAATACGTATATTAGTTTTCCAGCAAGTTATCTTCGAATGAAATTTACTAAACCTAATCAGAACCCACTCTCATAGTCTACTATGTAACCTAATGAAAAACCCCTTGTCATGTCGGAAAATTGTCCCAACTCTCTCCTGACGAGTTCGCTGCGGGCGTAAAAGGATCATTTACACCCTGGAAACGAAAAGAACAAATTCCCTGTCTTTTTCAGTTATGGATTTTATTTGCACAATATGATGAGTCTCTTGTAGAAAGTATTAGGGTTTGAGCAAACAGAGTACGTCAAGAAGAAAATATTACGGATTGAATTTTGAATAATATCACTATTATTACCGAATATAATAGAAGACATGAGAATAGTCCAATTAAATATTAGTCAAACTTTAAGTCTCGTGAATGAACGACTTATCGGTTTTATTCACCTGCCTGGTCCTTTTATGTTAAAATGTAGTCAATTCTGTAGACATTGAATTAAGTCCTTCAATACTCAATGATCAAAACTAAATGACGCAATTTAATGTAGCTGGATTAAATAATGTAAAAAAGTTAAAAGTTTAGGTGGAATAAATAAATTAATTCTCTCACACAATACGAAATACATTAAAATTTATTTATTAAGAAACATTTACATGACATTTACAAAACGCTTTGTATTGAATGTACATACTATTATCTACGAAAAGCAACAATGATTCACACATGTTTGAATATGACGTGTTCCCACGATAAATCCTGATACTATTGTATGCTGATGAAACTACTACAAATACTTCCACGTACTTAATTTGAAAAAGTTAACAAATTAAATTATTCTATTCTTAAATACTTTTAATCTAGAAAAATATACAAAACTATTAGATATACCAAAATATTTTACCTACGTAATAATGAAAAGTAAGATAGATGTATAAATGCATGTACATACATTATAATAGGTGATCAACCGCAAATAATATAATTTAACAATGTGTTAAATTGATAAACTATGACGCGACAATGATATTTTGAAATTCTGAAGACAAATTACGCAACCGCAAGAAGAACATTGTTTTTCCATATATTGCAGTTCACTAAAGATTAGAACATTAGAAAACTGAAGAGTATATTCATAATTGTTTATACTAATTTTATTGGTAGAATTGTAGACTAGTGTTTATCACTATTTATTGACGTTTGCGTCTTCAATTGGATCACCATCGATAGCGGCTCTAACTCTGCTATTATCCAACATTGTTTCGTGATTTCCTTCAACATAATAAACGTCCACTTTTGCCGACGTCACCTGAAATCGATTTTCGAATGAATATTATACAGCTATATAGTTGTATTATTTTAATACGTAAGAGATGTGAGAAAATTTGTTAGAGTACTTATTACTAGCAGAACTATATATTACCTTTCCCAGTCCGAAATCCTCTTCACTAATTGTAGTGGACGGTATTATTGGTTTGAGAAGAGTAATAGGTGCTCTAATGGGAGGCAGCCCAGAAACGTCGTATTCATCGATAGCCAGTAACCGGTGGTATATTGCTGTGCATATTCCACGGCGGGTATTTTCATCAATTTTTACTCCTCCATTTACATTTGTGCGGAAAAGTGACATAAATGCATCTAATTTCATTTCCCAACCGTTGCAGTTTTTCAAATCCAACAGGAGCTGAATATTTCACATACATTTCTATAATTACTAACACTAATGACGACATGAAAATATTTTAGAATATGTAATGTAATTACTCACATCAGAACTATTATTTGGCAATAACATATCCATAATGCCCAATAAAATATTGGTCTGCAGATCCTCTTCAATTTTGGTTGCAAGTTGCTCACGTATGAGAACTTTAAGTTGGTCTGGTGATCCGTCGATCAGGATTAACCTACCAGAAATCCCCAATGCTTCTAATTTCCTAGCCAGTTCAACGGCTACCAACGAACCGAATGAGTAACCCGCTAATACGAATTTTTTTCGCCCTTCAATTTTTGTTAGAATGTGCTGAAATTTTTTTTTTTATTTTTTATTATTATTCATAAGTAGGCACGATTATTCTTATAATATAGGGCTAGAAAAAATAATTACGGGTAGTAATTTTTGTGCAAGAGCTACGATGCTTTTCTGGTGTATGTCATTTATACCGAATTGCAGACATGAGCAAGGAGATTTGATTGAAAGAGCAAGAGAAGAGAAAACCGATGCATATCCTTCGACTCCCGGTATAAGGAATACTTCATCCCTCTCAGTTTCTCGTTTGGTTTGCAATTTTAAACAAGTGTCTTCGCTGACTTGCTCCTTTCCAATGGTACGAATTAGCAATCTCATGCCAGATAATGTTTCATCCAGCATATTAACCTGACCATGATTTTCAACATTATTATTTTTTGCATCCATTTCAGCAAGTTTCGTAAAATTAAGATTGCGTATATCTTGTGCTGTTAAAAAAGTGTCGAAATTGCATTCCATGGTTTGTTTAATTTCTACGGCCATCATAGAATCCATTCCGAGTTCGGTCAACGGCGTATGATGACTAATTTTCTTTAAACTCTTCAGACCTAAAACATGGCACGTTGCCGTTAAACAGCATATAGTTTCTAGAATTAGCAATTATTATACCATCTATGTTCCACGTCAATATGTAAACTTACCCATGATCTTTTGAATGGTACCGACAATAGTGGTTTTACCACTACCATATGCCCGCTTTGTGGCGAGGACGTAACTGGACACGACTGGATGTTTTTGGAGCAAAAAATAATTTAACACTTGAAGACAGGACGAAATCTTTTGTTGCAACATCCCGAAAAGTACAACTTCATTATCGCCTACATTCATTTCTGAAACTAAACCAACGTCTCCGATAGCGCTCCACTGTATGGCCAAAGCTGGTAAACCCTCCGCTGCCCGTCTTTCGCAAATTCTTTCCATTATAGAATTTGCCATTCCATAATTAGTCTGTCCAGCATTGCCACGTCCACAGGAAACTGACGAAAACATAACGAAATGCCTGAGATCAGGACATACTTTCCTAGAGATTATGTCCAGTTGTTTTGTAATCCCAGCCTTTGGGCGGAAGCAATCTTCAAATGTTTTTGGGGTTTGGTTTGTATAAAGACAATCACTTAAAGCAACTGCTAAATTAAAAATACCATCGACTGGACCTAGCTCCGCGGCAGTTTTCAGGATAAATTCACAATCTTGTGCCTTTGCTGCGTCCCGTCCAGATATAATTACTACATTAACACCGTAACTTTCCCAGAGTTCTACTCTCATTTTCTGATAGCCATCCTTGATTCCCTGCCTAGAAACAATAACAATTTTTGTAGCGCCCTGCAACACTAGCCAGTCTGCGAGTTCCAGACCAAAGCCACCGAGACCCCCAAAGATCACATAACTATGGTTTCGTAGGCAGTAATATCGCGGATATGCGAGAATAGGCTCATTGATAGGTTCACCTTCGCTGCGCACTTTTATTATGCATTTACCAATGTGTTTTCCTGCAGCCATATATCTGAAAGCCTTTTCGACTTCATCCTTAGAAAACACGATTTTTGTCAATGGTTTTATTGCACCATTTAACAAACCATTGTTCACCATATTTTTCAGTCTTATCCGTTTCTCCGCATCGTTCATTTTATCAAGCATAACACCATGGACGCTGATGCCTTTCTGGAAGACTTCCATTCCTAAAGTATTATTAGCCACTAAATCGAATTTACCAATTTCCAAGAAACGGCCACCTTTGGCCAGGCAACGAATGGATGCTTGTAATTTTTCTTCGGACAACGAATTTAAAACGACATCCACACCTCGGCCTTGGGTTTCTTGCATAATTAATTGTTCAAAGCTTGTATCTCGGGAGTTACCTATGTGACTCGCCGGAATTGAAGGGAACTTTTCGAGGATGAACCTTCTTTTTTCAGGTGTTCCAACAGTTGTAAAAATGTCGCAGCCTTGATAAAGTGCAAGATTTATAGCAGCTTGTCCCACACCACCACTTCCAGCATGAATTAAAATTTTGTCTCCTTTCTTTAGGTTTCCGTAGAAATAAAAAGCATAATAGCATGTGGCGTACGCAACTGGCACGGTTGCAGCATCTTCGAGGGTCCAATTGTCTGGTACATTCCATGAAAGATCTCTGTCTATTTGAATGATATTACTCAACCCACCACTCTGTACTATTCCCATGATCCTGCGACCTGCCCAATCAATTCCGGAATACTCAAGACCTATCACGCAATCCTGTGCCCTACGATTTTTTTCGAATACTTCGACGGCCAGTTTTCCGGTCGTCACCATAACATCCCGAAAATTAATCGATGAATAAAACACATGAATATCTTCTTTTGTATTAGGAGAATACGGGTTCTCTAACCAAGTAAGTGTGGACAAATCACCCCATATTTGTTGATTAACAGATGCATGATGCACAGGTATAACTTCTAAAGAATTCAATGGTAAGTGTCGGTATGTTCCCCACAAACCATTCTTCCCGAAAACATTTATCGCTAAATTTAATTCCAGTTGTTTGGCATAGAACGGATTTGCCAATGAAAAAGCAGGAGCTTTTGAATCAAGAATCAATAAGCCACGAATTAATTCAGAGCCTGGTTCTTTTCTCAAACACGTGACTAATCCCAATAACCCACATTCAATGTCACCTATTCCCACAAGAAGGATTTGGTTGTTTTTGCATTTTCCTTCTGTTATCATTTTTATTGCTTCTTGTACTTCCGATATCCATGTAAATTTGGTATTATTTATATGAATTACTAACGCGTTGTTTGATATCTTATTTTTCTTTCGAATAAGAATAAGTAGCTCCTTCCCACATGTTTTTTCCATAATAACATCCACGTCTTCGTTTCGAATACTGTTTTTTGGATCTCTACCATCAACCATTTCTCGCGTGATGATGAATCCTCCCTCATTTAATAGATCCAAAAGTTGTTTGAAGGACTCGCTGCGCTCCTTAGTAAGCAATTGTTGACCTATCCCGAATTGAACTTGAACATCAGTCTTGATTTTCTTAGGGTCAACGATGCTGATGTTTTCAGGAAGTTTATTTGCCATATTTTTGTCACTAGTAAGAATACTTATGTCGGATTGAATTAATGGTACGTTAGCAAGATATTCTTGTACGTAATTCGACATAATGTCCTCAACTCGCAAATTATCCGTTTCATCAATTACTTCGAATGTCTTCACTTTGACACCTGCAAGATTTTCTATACCTAAGTCATACGACATGCGAATAAAATGTTGTAGTGATACTTCAGCACGATCCATGTGAGAAATGAACATATGTTGTTCCAAAATTGGAGTTTCAGTGACTTTTCGTCTGTTAATAATTCCAGCCTTCAGACCTCGAATTTCCACACCACCGGAGACAATACAGTCGAGTTCGGAGTCCACGTAAACTGAAAAATCTTAAAAAAGAAACATGGACTTATTAAAAAATGTACAAAAAACCTGTTATTTGAACAAATGTTCAAAGGATATTCAATAATGAGAGATTTCGTTGAGAGTATAGCATTCATGACCACAGTTTTGATTTAGCAGGAGCCTTAGTTCTACCTCTGAATGTGTTACGTAGTTTGACATTTAAAATTGCTTAGAAAAAATTAACTGCCAAATCCAGAACTCGGGCTACAGCTGATTCTATGGTAGCCTAATACTGGTAGTACTGTACTATATTTCCTAATATATTCATATAGTTTTGCGACGATGGCGGCTTCCTCAGCTAGCCTATACATACCACCCGAAATGGTGGAATGAAACTGGAAAGGTAAATATAGCGTAGCTGGACTATAGTATAGAATTTTACAAATTTCTCTCAGGATTTGAGTGCAAGTATACTTTGGTAGTTGTATTTTGCAAAGATGATTCGATCAATAACGAATGTAGTCTTACCTTTCTCTCCCATTGTCATCTTACAGATTTCTTTTTGATGAATTTCTGTGTCTATCACGATTTTCTCAATTTCTGTCGGTACCATTAGACAACGGGAATCAAATCCTAGTACCCTTATTTGTAGCATAGTATCGATAAATGTAACCCAATTAGCTGTCCAAGCTATGTGTGCTTTAGTGGCTGCTACGGAAGCACTTTTTATACCACGAAAGAGACCGCTGTATTGGTATCCGCGTAATCGCAATTCTTTGTAAACATCTTTTGTTGTAAGAGGTTCTTGACATGAATGGTGCTCTGCCGTCAGAGCAACACACATTCTTTCTTCTTTAGGACTTGATGTGTGTCGAATAAATCCCGTTACTACTACTGCATCACCATCCGCGATTTCGAATCTCCCAGTACCTGAGACACAAAAAATGTTAGTACAATATTGCAGTTTTGTTATGTGAAGTTTACCTTTTTGTATCATCAGAGTGAGGTTAACAACGCCAGTCATTGAAATATTTGTAGCCCTTATGAATTTTACATTTTCAAATACTACAGAAACATCCGTGTAAAGTTCTCCTCTCATCAAGGCAAGTGTTTCCCATATTAGTTGCAAATATCCTGTGGCTGGTATCAAATTTCTGCCGTCTATAACGTGGCCCGCCATATATTCGTATTTTTCGTCTGCAAGGGTAGCATTAACATGTCGCTCTCCAGTCTCCATTTTATCGAATGGTTTATGTTTACTGACATACCAATCTTTCGAATGATCCCATATAATCCTCGGGGCAATCATTGGAGTTCCCCGACTCACTGGGTATTCCACCTCTGGATATAAGCCTATTAACTGAGGATTTAATCCAGCATTGTATAATTTTCCTAACCCCTGAAAGAAGGCTTGCGTATTACTTTCATGTCCGCATTGCATTAGTGTAATGTGAGTTATTCCCGGATTAAAACGTATTCGAAAAGTATCATGCAACAGCGCTTGAGGAGCAATTTCAATTACGACTGCGTCAGTGGGCATAAGGGCACACGTTTCCTCAAATAACATTGTATTCAGCAGGTTATTTGTATAATACTCCGCTGAAGGCAATCGTGCTGATGCTTTCTTCCAATATGTTTCAGGAATTGAACTGCATAGCCATTTCGAACTTCTTTGTTTTGGATTCGAGATAATTTCTTCAAGATTCTTTAACAATCGTGTCTTCATAGGATTTATATATTGACTATGATATGGAATATTACCAAATGGGATTTCATTGACATGTACATTATTTGCCTGAAAAGTTTCAAATTGTATTTCGTCTAAATCAATAATATATATGTAGAATTCCAAGGAGAGATGTTGATCTATTTGACTTAATAATGCAATAACGTGGTTGTTCTATGTACCTTCAATTTGTTTACGAAATTTCTAACAGACTCTATGGGCCCACAAACTGTTGTGCTTTCAGTGTCATTATGGCCAGCAATCTCAATGCCTGGTGGACATTTGTTTTTCAGATTTTGATAGCCTAAACCCACAACAGCCGATGAAGTGTGGGTAAAATTAGCTTCAAGGGAAACTTTGCCAATGGTGTAAGCTGCAAGAATCGTTTGCTCTACGGTGAAACAACCGTCGACATAAGCGCAACAGAGTTCTCCGATGGAATGCCCAATTATGTTATCGGGTATAATACCGGCAGTGGTTAGCAAATCAACTAAACCCATCTGCAATTAAAAATAATTCACATGTCATAAATAAATCATTAAGAATGTAAATAAATTATTTGTTTTAATAAATTGAATTATATACCTGAACAGCTACAATTCCTAGAATTGCATTTTGAATGTTATTGATGATTTCTTTGTTTTTACTTTTTAATATATCGAAGATGTCGATGCCGTATGGTTTTAAAGCAGCAGCACATTTCTTTATTACTGCTGCAAATACTGGCAATTGCAGTAACTCCGCCCCTGGTTAACAAATTTCTTTTACCAATGACGGTTAAAACATTTTTTTCCATTATATACATGAAAAAACGTGTACTAACCCATAGCTGTCCATTGTGATCCCAATCCCGTGAAGACGAACCATACAGGCCTTTTATATCTTGAACAGTATTGTATATCTCTAACGTGGTGTTTTATAATGCCGCGTGTTTGTAGTATTGTATATCCTCTATATAAATGACCTGGTATGTTCTCAGCATACAAGTCGTGAAGTAACTTCACATACTCCACATCAACTGATCTGCTTTCCACCTACAGAATACCGATCAATTACTTCGACCCAAATGTTGATATTTCATACCGAGGGATCTGATAGATGCAAACAAACTTATTGCCGTGATGAGCATACCTAAATACCCCCTTAACCACTTCAATGGTAATGGATCATATGTGTACATTTTGCAATAACTTTTACAATTCTTAATGAATTTGCATGAAACTTCGTATACCAAGATATTTTGGGTCGTTGAATCCGAATCTGTCGTCAAAATGGGAAAATTTAAAACGGCGGATCCAATATGGCGGCTGTAAATTTGCTATATTTATTAAAATGTGCGGCGCACATTTTTCTTTATACGGAAAACAGCTGAAAATTGTTACTCGGAGGTTTTCGGGGTCGCTGATTACGAATCTGAAGTTACATATTGAAAATTCAAAATGGCGGATCCAAGATGGCCGACCGAAATGCGAAAAATTACCCAAACTTTATGAAACTGGGTTCTCGAGGGTTTTCCGGGCCGCTGATTATAAATCTGAAATCAGATTTTGAAAATTCAAAATGTCGGTTCCAAGATGGCCGACATAAATGTAAAGAATTTACTTGATTCTGATGAAAGTTGGTACTCGGGAATTTTTCGGGTTGCTGATTACGAATTTGAAGTCAGATTTTGTAAATTCAAAATGGTGGATCCAAGATGGCCGACACAAATGTGAAATATTACTTGATTTTTTAAATGATTAATTAAATGTTAAATGACATATTTTAGGAAAAAATGGAACCCGTGTTTCACCGTTTTTCGATATCTTAAGTACAGGGCTGTACCACTTCTGGCACTTTTTTTTTTAAACAGCTACCACTGAAGTGGTTAAGAGGCTTTCTAACATAACGTTTTTAAAAAACGTTTGTTTTACTTTGACTTTTCATTTTTGTTTAACAATTTGGACATTATTTTGTTATAAAATTCAGTTTCATTTAAACCCTTGGGGTTGTAACCCCTGATTAAAAAGCTTACGTCATTCAGTAGTGTTGCGACTGCTTCTTCTGTTCTTCCGGAGACGACGACAAGTCTTGGCGCGACGTCATCAGGACCGCCTTTATTTATTTTCTCTTTACTGTTAGATTTTAAAAGTATATGGCAATTTGATCCGCCAAGGCCAAATGAGTTTATACCCACATATCCACCTTCCCATGGAGTCGGTTCTGTTACCACTGTAATCCTACCTTCTTTAATTGCTGTTAACTCTTCCCTTGGATTTCGGAAATGTAAAGTTGGAGGTATAATACCCGATTCCATTGCTATGATGATCTGGAATAATGTCATAATATGCTTTATATTTGAGCATTGATAGTTAATACTATCATTTTTAATGTCATACAAATATTGATCAGAATTAACTATAGTTATATAGTATTAAGAAACACAAAACCTTAGCGATAGAACCAAATCCACTTGCAGGTTCCGAATGTCCTAGGTTCGATTTAACTGATCCAATTTTTAGCGGTGTTGTGCGGTCTTTGCAAAAAACTTTGTCGAGAGCGTTTACTTCTTCCGGATCACCAACTTTAGTTCCAGTTCCATGAGCTTCAATCAAATTAATTCTCGTAGGGGAAATTCCGCATTCCTGGTAAAACTCTTCAAGAAGTTGACGTTGCATGGCACTGGATGGAAAAGTTATTCCTTCTTCCTTATAACCATCGCTATTGGTCTTAGCATGAACAAAAGTTGCATAAATTCGTTTTGCGTCTTTGGCTTTTTGTAGAAAAACCACGGCGACTGTTTCACTACGGACATAACCATTTGCTGCTTGATCAAATGCTTTGCACTTTCCATCTGGTGATAAAACACCTAAAAAATAGTGGTGATATTTGATTGTATCACAAAAAGGGATCTTTTTTTAGGTTTGATATTACAGTAAATATATGGCAGAGGGTATAGGTGTAGAGTAGACCAAGTCTGGACGAAGTATTGAATTTGGTCACTTCGGGCATAAAAATTACCCTATAGTTTTTCATCATATGTCGACGTTTCGGACCCTAAGGAACCCAAAACAATAATAAAAAAATTTGTGTCCGTGATCTTGTACGTACGTACATCCGTACGTCCCGTTTGTTTGTCTCGTGATAACTCGCGAACGGATAAGCGTCTTGGCATAACTTAGATCTGATTAGATTTTGGCGCAGATCCATTCGTCCATTACTTCGTAGTTTTTTGCATTTATTTTGAAAAATACAAATTTTATTAAAAAATGTTTCAAACGAAAAAGATAGAGCATGAAATTCTCCACAAAAAAGGTTCTATGCATTTTCTTCCTAAAGTCAACGATAATGCCATTAAAACTGGTTTAAAATGCTTATGACTACACTGAGAAAACTGTTTTTTACCCAGTATTAGAATTTTTATGCCCCGTAAAAGATAGTATTTTACGTATAGGGATTGCCATCTTTCGATTACCTGTTAAAAGATGAAGATTTTAGATTATTCTAACCAATATGTCAGTTTATTTTAGCCTTTTCTCTTTAACTAAAAGCAATTTTTGTTTATGGAAATTTATCTAGCAAATTAAAATATTAAAAATGCCATCTTTTAGTCATAATAAAACATTCTTTTAAAATAGGAGAGTTTAATACAGTTTCGTATAACCTGTCGAAAACAAATGCTGAAGACGGAGGATTTTACTAGTTATAATATTTCTTTTAAGGGCTATAATACACTTTTTAAAAGCCAAGGGATAGTAACTGATAAAATACACTTTTCTCAGTGTATTGTCTGAAAAAATATTGAATTTGGTCACCTGGGCAAAAAAATTACCCTATAGTTTTCCATAAAATTTCGACGTTTCGACCCCCTTCCCCCAGGGGTAGTCTGCACCAGCCCCTCGGGCGCGGTGATCACCTATGGGCGCATAAGTTTTTTTACGCCCTTGATACGAAAATAACTATTTCGATATATCTAAAAGATGTCTTATAGTATCTAAAAGATATACGTCAGAGATCTTTTCGACACTTTCAAGATATCTTTGACGAATTATATGTATATATAAGATCATAATGATACAGACCGTAATTAGTAAAACACTGTAAACATGTAATATGCATCGAATAGTCTATTACAATACAAGTGCATGAAGTAAGTGTTTTGCAACTTTTATTTATTAATACTTCGGCTGTAAAATGCTCATTTTCAATTTTCATACATATAAGAAACACTATATTGTTGTAACATATCTATCGAAGCCACTTGGACCGAAATATGATTGGACCTTCAAATATCAATATAATTTTATAGTATAATTGAAAGCTGTTAGTAAACAAACGAGTATAAAGGAATAGCCGACTCTCTACTGGGTCGAAGTTTCTGAGCGAGCGAAGCGAACGACGCACCACGCCAACACTAGTTTTTAGATTTCATTTTTGCTCAGAGGACTTTATTATGTATTTACCTAGTCGAGCAAACTGCTGCGCTACGGTTGGATGGAGGCATAAATTGGCCCCTCCAACTATAGCAGCATCACAAACTCCACCATGAATAGCCCTATAAGCTTGCTCCATAGCGAGAAGACTGGAGCTGCAAGCTGTATCGACATTGTAACTCGGTCCATGAATTCCAAGCCAGTGAGAAATTCTGTTTGCAAAAAATGCTTTGAAACATCCAGTAATGCCAAGTCCACCTATCTACATTACGACAGAAGTAACCAGAATATTAATTCATGATATTTCAGCTGAGATTTATTGATGTCATTCTAAATGTCAATTTTTCAAAACTGATTGAATTCTAAAATATTGGCTGTACAACTTTATTTTCGCAATGTTTCAATTGATTACCTTGCGGTTATGATGTGAATATTCGCAATTAAAAATATCAACTTACAACCAAAACTTTTGTAATTTGTAGGACGGGTTGGTTCCACGATCGGCTCGGGCCCACGAGTCATCTCCACAAGTGAACGAAAATACGCAAAGTTGAAAATAAAACTTCACCAATTTTAACATTCACGAGTAGCGGTTAGGAAAATATGGTTGCAAGGCAAAGATAGAAAAGATTTCTACATCTCATGGAATGATAAGTGGGTTTATTATGACAACCTTGGATAAAAAATTTATTTTAGAACATAAACTAAAAAGAATATCTAAAGTCCCAAGGTTATATTGCATATTTGATAGGACTAGCTGAATGTACATGGTACGAAAACAGAATATAAAAATATTTACAATCATGTGTTTTGTATTATGTAATTTGGAAGCGCTACAATGTCGCAGAGCGTATATTAATTAAAATTTCTAATTCATTCACGATTACTGCAGATTATATTTGACTGAAGTTTATTCTTTACAATGACAGGTAGCCCATTTACTTGATGATACTTCATCACTTATGTTATGACGAATCAGAAAGCTAGATTGTATTGATCGTACGAGTCATCCCAGGATTGCACATCATTTTAATAAACTTATTATTTACATACACATAGAAAACGAGTTGCTAAGGTGATAACTTGCTATTAACTATTAATATAATTAATTTACATTTCCTAATTAAGCACACACCAGAACTAGAGATATACCACATGTGCTTTTCTTTGGGCCCCCTAGTTTTACAAAAGGATGGGAGATCCACACGTTCAATTAGGTTCAATTAGGGATTTTTCGTCGTCATCAGCTACACAGGTTTTTTCATTTCGATAAATTACGGAAGTAATAAATTAGCATATAGCATACATTCTTCTCGGTTCAGTTTCGAATTAAAAAAAGCGAAAATAAAGTTGTACATCTAAAATAATAGGATTCGTTTCTAGTCATCTTTGTCATTATATTATTTGATGTAGTGGACATTTAGATGAAATCTAAAATAGTGGACAATAGAATGAAATGATGCATAGCTTAAAAATGTAGACCTTAGCTGTACTATACACCCAATCATTTCCCGTTTCCGAATAGCTGGATCCAAGAAAAACTCCAGTATTGGTTCCTCGAAGGTGTTGGGGGTTGTAACCAGCGTCAACGATTGCTTCAAATGTGTGCTCAAGAAGCATTCGGGACATTGGGTCCATGCAATGAGCTTCTTTGAAATTTATTCCAAAAAAGTCAGCATCAAACAAATTAATATTATTCAATTTGCCAGCTCTTTCAGGTATTTCCGAGTAACCTGAAATTCGTTACAAAATAAAGCGAATATTAATAGAAAATAACTGCAAAAAATTTAAAGGAGTCGTGTGCTTCAAAAGTATTTAAGTAGGTAGTGTTTATAACTATAAACAAAATGTTTTAAAAGTAGGAAATTTATCTCAGGGATTATTTAATGTTAGTATGCAAGGGTCATAATAACGAAAATATAAATTTTAAGTATTAAAAAATTAAAATTTAAACAACCGTACAAACTGACAGTAGTTATGATATACGAGAAATCACTGGAGAAATTCTTACATGACAAGTCACATGATACATCATATACAGTAGGGCTGCAGCCTTGTGTCATCAACATACAATAATATTTTACAATTTAAATCATTTGGAACATCAATTATGCAAATGGTTAATAGTAAGGGATATTAATATAGAGACAGATATATAAGATAAAAACATAATATATTTAGAAACAAAGCATGAATTTGAAGATTCTCCAATTTTTTAATTAAGAGATTATGTTCCAGCAAATGAAAAGCCACATCACATAACAAATTGGTTTTGCCAGATTTTTTGCGAAAATTAAGAAATTTTGCACTGAATGGACAAGAAATATCCAGTTACTTTTTATTAATAAATAATTTATCTATTAAATAATCCTATGGGTGTAATAAATATTTTTTATATATGAGTAGAACTGCTATGATACGAAATAAACTTTTCGTAATTTGTCTGAAATGCAACTATTCCAATAAATCAAATCACTCCATAATTTCTTATCCAACCTTGTTTCCATCTGCGATCATCGGATGTGATAAGGTCGACCTTGTTGAGAAGGTTCTTCTGTAACTCAAAAATATTGTCCGATTCTGGAAAACGGCCAGCTATTCCAGAGATGACGATCTCTTCACCTGGGTCAATGGTATTCATCACTTCTTTCTTGGATTCGTTTCTGATCGTTGAACTCACCATCTTACATGAAAACGAACTGGTCTGAGATTAACTAGTTTTACAAACTGATTGTGAAATGTATGCATTGCAAAACAATGAGATTTGCATTATTCTAAGTAGACTGCTAAGAACTTGCTAGTAACGACCTTTTATATTAAGTATTCATCGCGTTGGAAAATATAGTTCATGATATATTTCGACTGCTCTTATTAGTATAATGCATATTAGGCCTGCAACTCATCCGTCAAAAGCCTTCTATAAAAAGAGTAACCGGCAAGTTTAAAATAACTCAATGAGACTATGAAATATTGAAAGTATATCATAATTGAAGAATGTAAACCAAAGTTTACCTTGATTTACGTTACATTTTTTTTCATATCGATAACACAACGAAAATGAACAAATGAGTAGTGATTTTTATTCAGAAATGCTCTTTAAGGTTATATTTTTTATATTTACGTAATATTAAATCTAAGATGCAAAATTTCGCCAAAATGAATTTTTTTCTATAAATTTGGTGAGTTTTCTATACTTTATTACGCTGTAATTTTGTTGCGGTGCATTTTCGCAAATAAAAGTTCAAACAAAAGTTGTAGAGCATACTTTTTTACATAGGAACACACATGCGCAATATATCCAAATCCATCAAGGATTTCTGTCAATATAATGGCGATTAGTATGTAAATTATCGCACTTATTTCTATTATTCGGAATACTTGTACCTAATTACTATAAGTTTAGTTACATATTAGTTAGATGAGAATAGCTAAACTATATAGATATTATAGTCCTAAACATTTTTAATAATAAGATTGTATTATTTTTCAGCCAGAGCTTGGTTAGCTTCAATTGAAAAAATTTACTAACACACTTTACCGCAGGAAGGTCTCAAGTTGGTCTTTTAAAGTGCTTTTTTTATATCTTATTTTTTAATGTTTGTAAATATTTCCACATTGTGCAATACATTTACACACTGTACTGCATTTCAAGTCAGCGGCTTGGGATGGACAAGCATTTATAGTTTTGCATGAAGTAATTCTACGGCTGCAATTACAGATAAACTTCTGAATTATCTGTAAACTTGTCGGCCCATGAAAGTAGACTGGAACGAATGCATTGTTGACTAATTCTCACCTGAATTCAGTTGGATTTGGAATCGAGATGATCGGAATATATGCTTGGTTCCAAATCAATGCTTGCCACGAGCATCTTTTAAGATGCTGAAGGAATACTGACAAAGAAGCTGGTAGTCTTTGTAATGGCAATTGTTTTTGCGTCGCTAATTCCACTCCTATTTCAATTAAGTCGCATTTATTGAGGTATGTTTTTATGTTTTAATAAAGTCGAGATACAAAATGTACACAAGTAGTGGAAAATTCAATATGATTTTCTACGTAATTACTTAGAAATAATACTAGAGCATGTTTATTTTCGTTACTAGAAAACAGTTTTTTAGAATCAGGAATCAGGAATCAGGCGAGTAGCGGATATGTCATCCTTATTATGTACTATATTTCCATATTTTTCTTGATTTTTCAAGTTCAAGTCATCATCGTATCGGTCAAAATGTAATGAATCTCATTGAACCATTGAAATAGAAACATTAAAAAATGACCCACAATGTGTTTGCCAATATCTCCGAATGGTTTCATCGAATTAATGTTAAGGGCTCTGATATCTGCCATTGCATCAATAATACAGATAGAGTTTTCCAACAAATCAGATTTAGTGGTTGATCGTTTTGAACTATCTTCTTGAAACAATGACGAAGGTAATTCAGTGATCGGCACGCTCAGCACAGAAACAAGATTAACATCCGCTCGATCTTTAGACAGCGTAAGTGCTCTTCGATATACTAATTCTGAGGATATTGTTGCTTTTTTTTCTCACGGGGTATTTTGGTAATTTTCGAATTCTTTACCATATCGGCATATGTTTGAAGTTTTCTCGGCCAGTATCTAGTGCTGTTAATAATGACGTTTCAATACCGTTGCACAAAGCCGTTTGCAATGTGGATTAGGTTTTGGTTACAATCTGTTAATTGAAACGAGTTAGTCATATTATTTTCGAGGTGACGTACAATAGCTCGTAAGTGTTCATCGTCCTTTTCTAATCGCGCAGGTTTTTCCAGTTCATGGCGTACATTTTCATGACTAAATTGGTTGTCATCCCGCCCACTTCTTAATCTCATGTTCCTCCCATACTCTCCGGAAATATTTCTCGTAATAGCCCATCGAGTAACTGCGGAATCTCTTCGAGTTAATCCAATAATTCCACTATCACTTTTATTGTCTCTAATAACAGACATTTCCACTCCCATATCTGACCACAGACCTCGAAAAGATCCGGAATTAAATTTTATGGCAAATCGGCCTGCTTTAAACTCTTCATGTACAGTATTAGGCAAGTCATTTAACATCTACGAAAGATATAAAGGGCCATAACGAGCATAGTTAATACGGTTGCAAATAAAAAAGTAAGGCAACATTGCTGCGAAAGCTGCTAAATGGAATTCCCAATCACCCTCACGCTCCGCTCGAATGAACTGTAGCATTAATGGTAATGACTTGACACAGTCATCCCAATATTTAAATGTAATGGATTTAGATCAGCTTTCTTGTCTGAAATTTTCAAATTGCGTAACTTACCTTTCGTTAAGAAGACAGTTATAATCATCATCCGAACACGTTTTGTCGACATATGAGTTTTTAATGTGCATGAGATGTCATATTATATTTTCAAAAAAATCTTCATTAAGCTCTGATGAAGTTATGAGGAACTGTTGCATCATTAATTGCATGAGAGCTTCATAAACGAGAGTTAATCCACGTACAGAGCGATGAAATTATTTTCCAAGAAGCATTTGTTCAGCAGTTCCCAAAGCATATACACCATCTCCTCATAACTTCCCAATGCAAGTAATATAAATACATAAAGTATGAAAGCCGCCTATTCGAAGCACTAAATTGGAAAATTCTTTTGGAGAATTCAGTTTTACATCTTGAGCAACTGCATATAATTGCTGATCGAATGTATGAATATGAACTTGTTGACTAAAAGCTTCTGCAACCTCTTTACCACGTTTCAAAACATCGTTTTGAGATCGGACGGTTTTTCATCAATGGATGGAAGATACGACGTTACGGTTACAACATTCGTGGGTTTCGTTAAGCTTGTATTGCATCCAGTCCACATGGGAATTGATCGCTCAACATTAATCGGTACATAACTATTGACAATATCATATATATTACGGGAAACACCACGCAATAAAACCCATGTAATGTCTTTTTTGTACGCATTATCTGTGAGACACTGTATTTGTGACGTTTTTTTTATTAATTTATTGACGCGCATTTTCATATCGAGCTGGATGCGGTCTAGTGACAGGCTTTTCGTAGGATATTGTCTGAGCAAGACTATAATTTTCATTCGGTAATGACTTTTCCTGTAACCTAGGAATATTTGCCACTGTGTCGAATGAATAATTTTCAGAGCATTGGTTTTGAAAGATAACACGAGCCATACTGTGATAAGTATTCTTTCCATCAATTGTTTCTGTATTGATATCAAAGTTATCATTTCCTTCCTGGATTAAAAAGCCACTGTTATTCCTGCTTATAATTCTAGCAGGAATCAACTTTTTATCATTTTCTTCTTGAATCTGATTAATCGCAGCTGAAGTGAGAAAAGTCCGCAATTCCGCGTAACTAGGAGTAATGCCATACGAATTCAGTGCTTCTATTAGATTTCTACTTCCATACTCGAGATCCATCTTTATCATGAGGCCTAAATTAAATGGGGGCATAACTTGATTTTTACCACGTCTTGAGCAGTAAATTATACTTTCTCCTAAACTCAAAACCCGTCTTTTCAATACCATATCATGAACATTTGCTGATTTAAATTACATGTTATCAAATAACCGAAGAAGAAAGGTTTACAAATATCTTGGAACAAATTTTTCCGATGCTTTTAAAAGTACATGTTTAGGAGCCGGATAAACTGTACTTGCAGAAATGTCACTAATATGTTTTCGAAGTATTCAAGCAGCTTTGTGGAGAACAGAAAGTTCGGATTCATAGGAAGTAAGACTTGTGTCAAAATTAATATTTTCTTCTTTCATAGTTCGAATTTTTTCTTGTTGAAGGAGGTCATACGCGGAAAAATTGACTGAAGATAAAATATCAGGATATCCGTTTTATTAATAATAATTTTTTAACTTGAAAAGAGCGGATAGTGTTAGCTTCTTCCTCAGATGTACCCTCCCTGATAAGTCGGTTTATAATAGTGGATTTTATTTCTGACAAATATACCAAATGTCCATCAACAAGTTTAACTTTATAAGTATTCCAAACTTCATTGCAGATCGTTTTCCAATCGTCTGTTCATGTCTTGTTGGAATCGCTGTCATTACATTTTTTTTGGCAGTACGTTATGTAACAATTTTTGGGATCATGGGCTTTTACAGCTTGAAGATCTTTTTCTGAAATCAATCGATGGTAAACGATATTATCATTTTTTGTTTGCGATGCACTTAAGATAATCTTACGAAGTTCTGGCGCCTTCGAGCTCAGAAGTGTCAGCCGTTTATTTTTTTTCTTTTCATCGCCTTTTCCACAAATGAAACGGGATGTTTCCTAATCAAATGTTGGTACGTTACTTCGAGTTATTTTTTGGGGAAGTGATACGGTATCAGTATCACAAACATTATTTTGCTGGTGACGTTTTAACACTGAACGTGTTTTTTTATTTACGTAAGCTATCCAGTTGCTAATTTTAAGAGCTCAACATTTAAATTATTTGTTTTTACAGTTTTATTTCGCATTTTATTCGAATGCGAATCGCCATTACATTAACATTTGCGCATGATATTACTGACGAACGAAATTTTTTCGTGCGTAATGATTTTGTACTTAATAGATGGGTTTGGAAATATTGCGACTATGTATTCCTACGTAAGAAAGTATGCCCTACAACCATTGTTTGAACTTTTATTTGAGAAAATGCACCGCAACAAAGTTACAGCGCAATAAAGTATAGAAAACTGACCAAATTTTTAGAAAAAAATTCATTTTTGCGAAATTTTGAAACTAAGATTTAATATTACGTGAATATAAAAAATACGACTTTAAAGAGCACATTTTTCTGAATAATAATCACTACTCATTTTTCATTTTAGTTGTATTATCGATATAAAAAAAATGTAACAAAAATTAATTGTGCCGAGCCTTTCAGGCGCCATTTTGTAATGTTCCGAAAGCAAACTTTGGTAAACATTCGCTTACATTCTTCAATTATAAATATACAATCGATATTACATAGTCTCATTGAGTTATCTTAACCTTGCCGGTTCAGTTCAGAAAATAACGGTGAGTTGTAGGACAAAAGGCAGTCTGATATAACGCTAATCGAACGGCCCATATAAGAATGTATTTAATACCCAGACAGCATTAATAATTCCAGTTATATTTCAGGAACATAACAGCCGAAATATTGTAATGATTCCAGTTACATATCTCGAAAGTTTTTGGAATATGAAATGTCCCGAGGCGTTTGCATAACTATGAAAAAAATTTCAGAACGTAGCCCTGTGACGCTCTCGGATACTAGCGCTAACGGACTCGTTCCGAACAGCGTGTCTTGACTCTTTAAGGGTGCTCAGCCGTGATCGCGCCGAATGGTCTGCGTCACGAGCTCTCCCAGCACAGAGCTATGATTCTCCAGATGACAGGATTTTGAATGGCATCACATGAACTTGTCACAGACGTCAAGACAGAGCGCTATGTATACATGCATCCCTTGATTATTCTACGCTAAACTAGTACATTCGCGTTTTCTTTACGCATATAACACATCAAATGGTTTCTAAACGTGTTGAAAATAATTTCAACGCGGAATTTTTAAAGAAGTAGATGATTTTTATGAGTTTCCAACAGTCTCAATCAGTTCTCAAACCCATAGTATTCGAAAATGCATTCAGAAAAGATTTAAAAGCATTCGCTTCATACGTTTTGAATTCATTTTCTGTCACTGGCGAATTCGGACTAATACAAAAATTAATTTCCATAACATTTTTAATTCATATGAATTCATTGATATCAGAAAATAATATATGTACAAAAAAGAACTTGAATTCATTTGAATGCAAATATAATATATATTATTATTATTCTATTTATAATGAATTCTTATGAATACAAATATAATGTTGATTAATAAATAGTATAAATTATGAATTGATGCGAATGCAAATATAATATATATTATTATTGGAATTTTTCGAATACAAAAATATTTTACTAATATTTTAATACGAAAATATGAATCCAAATGAATAGAAAAGAATGCATAAATAATAGTGTTGTCGAAACTGCTAAAAATGCGAATATACAATTTAATCCATGATCGTGATTGGAAATATGTTGTATTAATATATATGAATCCATTTATAATTGACTCTCAAAAAGGTAAAAGTCATGAATACATCTGAATACAAAGGAAGATTGAAATGATAATTTATTAATATAATTGCATCTATGAATAAAAGTTAATTACCAGAATTAACGAATACATTTTAATACATAACTTAGCAAAAAATGCAAGTTTGAATCCTAATTTAAAAAATTTCCTACAGATGTCTGGGTAAACTTTTTTTAAGTGTAATAACAATGTTTATGTATTTGTAACTGATTGACAATTTTTCACTTTTCAGTAAGTTTACAATGCAATATTTTTGTTGATAAAATAAATATATTATATTTAAAATTACGCACTATATCGTAAACGGTATGGGATACATGAAATCTCGCGAAATGTTGACATGATGTGCGACGATTCAAAACCGTCATACACAATTAAAACATTTCATAATTTGAGAAATCTCTGTAAGCCCCATGCAAAAAATGCCCATTTCTCGTACCTCGAATATTGAAAGATTTTTTATGCCTATTGGCAATTATATTATATATTTACATATGATGACCGAATAATCCCTGAAAAATTTCAAAGCGAGTATATGCCCCGTTTTTGAAATATGAGGGGTCAAAGTTGACCATGTCCAATAAAAAATGTACATCAATTTCACATTTATACCCGAATAATAATATTAAAAAAAAATCAGACGATATGGTTCTTTACAGATTTTTGGCTACTGATTACGAATTTGAAGTCAGATTTTAAACATTCAAAATGGCGGACGACTTTTATAAAAGCATATGCAATTGGCTTGAAACACGTTACTCTGGGGTTTTCGGGGTTGCTGATTATTAATCGGATGTTAGTTTTTCAAAATTCTTAACGGCAGGTCCAATATAACGGATGACTTTTGAAATATTTAATTCAATTCGCTTGAAACTCGTCAGCTTAAGGTTTTCGTAGTCGATGAAGTCGAATCTTACATTGAATTGATATTGAAAAGGCACTAAGCTTATTTGTCGTTGCATTAAATCTGTTTTGACCCTGCATAGGAAACAAAAGACAATCTAAAAACACTCAAAGTGTTAATGCATCGTTTAAGACACCTTATTTGAATTTACATCTTGCCTTTCTTGGTTGGATTACATGATCTTACCTTTGCCGATTGAATTATTACATCTTGCCTTGGTTGGAGTTTTGCATCTTACCTTTGTTAAAATTTTTTTCAAAATCTGACTTGAGATTCGTAATCAGCGACCCCAAAAACCCCCGAGTAATAATTTTTAGGCAAATTAGATAGATTTTAAAAAAGTCCTCCGCCATATTGGATCCGCCATTTTGAATGTTTAAAATCTGACTTCAGATTCGAAATTCGTAGTAAAAAATCTGTAAAGAACCATATCGTCTGATTTTTTTAAATATTATTATTCGGGTATAAATGTGAAATTGATGTACATTTTTTATTGGACATGGTCAACTTTGACCCCTCATATTTCGGAAACGGGGCATATACTCGCTTTGAAATTTTGCAGGAATTATTCGGTCATCATATGTAACCAATTGGCATAAAAAATGTTTCAATATTCGAAGTACGAAAAATGGGCATTTTTTGCATGGGGCTTACAGAGGCTATTTTTGAAATTTCCGATTTTTCAAATTATGAAATGTTTTAATTGTGTATGGCGGTTTTGAATCGTCACACATCATGTTAAAATTTCGCCAGATTTCACGTATGCAATACCGTGTACGATATATTGCGTAATTTTAAATATAATATATTTATTTTATCAATAAAAATATTGCATTGTAAACTTACTGAAAAGTGAAAAATTGTCAATCAGTTACAAATACATGAACATTGTTATTACACTTAAAAAAAGTTTACCCAGACATCTGTAGGAAATTTTTTAAATTAGGATTCAAACTTGCATTTTTTGCTAAGTTATGTATTAAAATGTATTCGTTAATTCTGGTAATTAACTGTTTTTATTCATAGATTCAATTGTATTAATAAATTATCATTTCAATCTTCCTTTGTATTCAGATGTATTCATGACTTTTAACTTTTTGAGAGTCAATTATAAATGGATTCATATATATTAATACAACATATTTCCAATCACGATCATGGATTAAATTGTATATTCGTATTTTTAGCAGTTTCGACAACACTATTATTTATGCATTCTTTTCTATTCATTTGGATTCATATTTTCGTATTAAAATATTAGTAAAATATTTTTGTATTCGAAAAATTCCAATAATAATATATATTATATTTGCATTCGCATCAATTCATAATGTATACTATTAATAAATCAACATTATATTTGTATTCATAAGGATTCATTATAAATAGGATAATAATAATATATATTATATTTGCATTCAAATGAATTCAAGTTCTTTTTTGTGCATATTATTTTCTAATATCAATGAATTCATATGAATTAAAAATGTTATGGAAATTAATTTTTGTATTAGTCCGAATTCGCCAGTGACAGAAAATGAATTCAAAACGTATGAAGCGAATGCTTTTAAATCTTTTCTGAATGCATTTTCGAATACTATGGGTTTGAGAACTGAATGAGACTGTTGGAAACTCATAAAAATCATCTACTTCTTTAAAAATTCCGCGTTGAAATTATTTTCAACACGTTTAGAAACCATTTGATGTGTTATATGCGTAAAGAAAACGCGAATGTACTAGTTTAGCGTAGAATAATCAAGGGAGGCATGTATACATAGCGCTCTGTCTTGACGTCTGTGACAAGTTCATGTGATGCTATTCAAAATCCTGCCATCTGGAGATTCATAGCTCTGTGCTGGGAGAGCCCGTGACGCAGACCGTTCGGCGCGACCACGAGTGAGCGCGAGGATTCCCGAAAGGTGTAAGCCGTGACTTTATCCAAGTCGGAGCGCTATAGCGCACTCTCACAGCGATGCGATCGGCAATTTTTTTCAGAGTACTATGTAGTAAGGAATGATGTAGAATCATGGGCTAGACTTTGCCTTTTTCGGCTGGGCATCATTGCATCTTGCCGTTGTTGGCTGGGTTTATCATTGTAACTTGCCTTTGTTGGCTGGGTATATCATTACACTTTGCCTTTTTTTGCCGGTTATATCACTTCACCTTCCGTTTTTTTTTTTGGGTATTTCATTGTACCTTGCTTTTGTTGGCTGGGCATATCACTGAACATTGCCTTTGTTAGCTAGATATATCATTGCACATTGTCTTTGTTGGCTGGATTTATCATTGCAGCTTGCCTTTGTTGGCTGGGTATATCATTGCTCTTTGCCTTTGTTGGCTGGGCATATCATTACACCTTGCCTTTTTTTGCTGGTTATATCAATTCACCTTGCCTTTTTTTTTGCTGGGTATATCATTGCACCTTGCTTTTGTTGGCTGGGCATATCACTGAACATTGCCTTTGTTAGCTAGATATATCATTGCACCTTGTCTTTGTTGGCTGGGTTTATCATTGCACCTTGCCTTTTTTTTGCTGGTTATATCAATTCACCTTGCCCTTTTTGCTGGGCATATTATTACACCTTGCCTTTTTTTGCTGGTTATATAAATTCACTTTGCCTATTTTGACTGGTTATATCATTGCACCTTGCCTTTGTTGGCAGGGTATATCATAATACCTTGCCTTTGTTGGGTGGGCATATCATTGCACCTTGCCAATGTTGTCGGGGTATCTCATTACACCTTGCCGTTATTGGATGGTTATGTCATTGCATCTTGTTTTTGTTGGCTGGGCATATCATTGCACCTTGCCTTTGTTGGCCGGGTATAACATTACACATTGCCTTTGTTGGCTGGTCAAAACATTGTACCTTGCATTTGATGGTTGGGCATATCATGACAAATTGCCTTTGTTAGCTGGGTATTTCATTGCACCTTGCCTTTATTGGCTGTGTATATCATTGCACCTTGCCTTTGCTGGTAGAGTATATCATTGCATCTTCCCTTTGTTAGCTTGGTATATCATTGCACCTTGCATTTGTTGGCTGGTTCTATCAATGCACCTTGCTTTTGTTGGCTGGGTATGTCATTGAACCTTGCCTTTGTTGGCTGGGTGTGTCATTACACCTTGCCTTTTTTTGCTGGGTATATCATTGCACCTTGCCTTTTTTTGCTGGTTATATGAATTCACCTTGCCTTTTTTGGCAGGGCATATCATTACACCTGGCCTGTGCTGGCTCGGCATATCATTGCATCTTGACTTTGTTGGCTGGGCATGTCATTGCACCTTGCCTTTGTTGGTTGGGTATATCATTGCATCTTCCCTTTGTTGGCGGGGCATATTATTATTGCACCTGGCCTAGGTTGGCTGGGTATATCCTTGCATCTTGCCTTTGTTGGCTGGGCATATCACTGCTCCTTTCCTTTCTTGGCTGGGATTTCATTATACCTCGCCTTTGTTGGCTGGGCATATCATTACAACTTGCCTTTGTTGGCTGGGTATATCATTGCACCTTGCCTTTGTTGGCTGGGCATATTATTGCACCTTGCCTTTGTTGGTTGGGCCTATCATGGCATCTTCCCTCTGTTAGCTAGGTATTTCATTGCTCCTTGCCTTTCTTGGCTGGGATTTCATTATACCTCGCCTTTGTTGGCTGGATATATCGTTGCACCTTGCATTTGTTAGCTGGGTAAGTCATTGCACCTTGCATTTGTTGGCTGGGGATATCATTGCACCTTGCCTTTGTTGGTTGAGTATATCACTGCGTCTTCCCTTTGTTAGCTGGGTAAGTCATTGCACCTTGCATTTGTTGGCTGGGTATATCATTACACCTTGTTTTTGTTGGCTGGGCATATCATTGCACCTTGCCTTTGTTGCCCGGGTATAACATTACACATTTCCTTTGTTGGCTGGTCAAAACACTGCACCTTGCCTTTGTTGCCTGGGTATATCATTGCACCTTGCCTTTGTTGGCTGGGCATATTATTGCACCTTGCCTTTGTTGGTCGGGCCTATCATGGCATCTTCCCTCTGTTAGCTGGGTATTTCATTGCTCCTTGCCTTTCTTGGCTGGGATTTCATTATACCTCGCCTTTGTTGGCTGGGTATATCTTTGCACCTTGCACTTCTTGGCTGGGTATATCATTACACCTTGCCTTTGTTGTCAGGGTATATCCTTGCATCTTGCCCTTTGTTGGCTGGGCATATTATTGCACCTTGCCTTTGTTGGCTGGGAATAATATTGCACCTTGCCTTTGTTGGCTGGGTCTGTCATTACACCTTACCTTCTTGGCTGCGTACATCATTGCACCTTACCTTTTTTTGCTGGTTATGACAATTAACCTTGCATTTTTGCTGGGTATATCATTGCTCCCTACATTTCTTGGCTGAGTATTTTATTACACCTTGCCTTTGGTGGCTGGACATATCTTTACACCTTGCCTTTTTTTGTTGGTTATATCAATTCACCTTGCCTGTTTGTGCTGGATATATCATTGCACCAGGCTTTTGTTGGCTGGGTATGTCATTAAATCTTGCCTTTTTTTGCTGGGCGTATCATTGCATATTCCCTTTATTGGCTGGGTATATTACTGAACCTTTCATTTGTTGATTGGGTATATCGTTGCACCTTGCCTTTTGTTTTCTGTGTTTCTTATTACATCCCGCCTACATTGGCTGGGTATATCATTACACCTTGCCTTTCTTGGCTTGGCAAAATTCTTGTTCATTATTTATTTAGACATTTTTATATTTTTTGTTTCATACATTTGAGGTTCCATACATTATTCATACCATTCATCATCCATTTTCATACATTAAGCAAGAAAATTGACTGAAAGTCAAGTGTAATGTAAACAAGACCGCATAAACAAGGACAAACTTATGCACTATACATTGGCTGGTTTTAAGATGTAATCATTTTTTGGGACGACACAAGTACATCAGTTCAAGTGGACTAAAAGTAAAAAAACATAATTAGAATCAATCACATGAGCTGTTGCATTTGTAACATCGATCAAAATTGTATCCACTACCATTTAGGCGAACTTAAACTATTCAATAATGAACTTCAAAAGAAAGACAACAAAATTATTAAAGCAAAACTTTAGACTTTAGACCAGAAAATCACAGAACCATGCTGCAGAAGATCAAAAAGAAAAACTAAAAACTTATTAAACCTAAAAAAAAAATTAAAACTAAATACTAATTACAAGATTATCAAGTTCAGTATTTTTTATCAAGAAACAAGTTCAGTATATTTTATCAAGAATCACGTTCGGCATTCTTTATCAAGAAATCAAGTTTAGTATTTTACATCATGTAAATATGTAAGCTAATAAATAGGATTAATTATTAAAATATCATAAACTTGATTTTTTCTTATATTTTATGTATAGTTCACGAAAGATAGTAACATATTTTCGAATGTCCATATTGTTATAATGAATCTTAAAATTCTGCGACTATCAAGTTTCATATTAAATAAAAAAGTTTCGAATTTTGGTTCGCCATATTGGACCCTCCATTTTGAATTTAAAAAATCTGGCAACAGATTCTTTATTAGGAACCCAAAAAATCCCCACCTAAACAAACTTCTAGTCAATCGAGCAATTTTTCTGTTTTTGGTCCGCCATATTGGATCCGCCATTTTGAATTTCAAAAATCTGACAACGGATTCGAAATCAGCGACCCCAAAAACCCCCGAGTAACACATTTCTAATTAAGTGGATAAAAGGAATAATTTGTAATACGAAGTTAAAATCGTGTTAATATATTAACATTTAAGAAGGGCTATAAAATTTATAATGATAACAATGAATGTTGCGCAACATCCTATTTTCACTTTAGAATATACCCTAAACATGTTTCAAAAGTAGCAATATTTAATTTCATAAAAAAATTTTGCCTTGAAAATTTTTCGGAAACGGGTCATTTTCAGTCTAATTACCCATATATAAATACACATAACTCATAATTTTTACCGGGAAGTGGATGTGTATCATATGACATTTTATCAATGAATCTTACCTGAATGTCGCAACGAATACTAAATGAAGTTAGTTGTTAGTTGATCGCATTTGTTTACGACACACTTCAGAAAAGATTTATATTACATTATTGCTGTAAAACGTCTGGACATTTGTCAAACGTCAGTGCAAACTGTGCAAACGTCTAGGCTTTGGCTAGGGCTGCACATTCGTAGCAAGAAGTTTTACGCCCTTGTATCAAAAGTACTATTTTGTTATATATTTTGTTTTCAACTGCCGAAAAAACTGAACCTTCGCCCGCCCCTCGGGCGCAAGTTTTTTTACGCCCTCGATAGGAAAATAACTATTTCGATATATCTAAAAGATGTCTTATAGACATTTAAAAGATATCCGTCGGAGAAAAATAAGTTAGCCTCAGAAGACCGGAATATAAAAAAATAAACCGGTTGTGACCCTTAGCGTGTCGAAACAATAACTTCCCGATGAATCTCTCGTATTTTATTCCGGTTTATTTAACGGACTGGCTATATTCACGTACGTTTTCCATATTTTGCGTTATATAGAGAGGTTCTATTTCCGAAATCTACCCATTATTTCTTAAAAAAAAGCGACTAGTAAAAAATCGGCTAAAGAGAATAATACTTTTACCGCGTCGGTTTTTTAATATGTCGGTTTTTTACTTGTCGGCTTTTTGATATGTCGGCTTTTTTATTTCTCAGTTTTTTGACGCGCATCAACAGTTTCCTCACGAAAAATGACGGAATTTTTTGAGATATCATGAAATTAGCATTTTCCATTTTCGAGGTCATTTCAATAACTTCCCTGTAGACCGGGAAGTTAATAAATATCCGTTAGAGATCTTTTAGACACTTTCAAGATATTTTTGACGAATTATATGTATATATAAGGTAATAATAATACAGACAGTAATTAGTAAAACAGAGTAAACATGTGATATGCATCGAATAGTATATTACAATACACGCGCATAAAGTGTTTTACAAGTATTATTTATAAATTCTTCTGCTGGCCTGTCGTCGGGATCGAGGTTTTGAACATGCTCAATTTGAATTTTACGTCAACCCAGGCCATAGGTCATAGTTGTTAATCATTTTCAATTTTCATACATATTACAAACACTATATTGTTGTAACATATCTAGCGAAGCCACTTGGACCTAAGTGTGATTGGACCCCCAAATATCAGTAACATTTTATAATATAACTGAAAGCTGTTAGTAAACGAACGAGTATTAGGGAATAGCCGACTCTCCACAGGGTCGAAGTTACTGAGCGAGCGAAACGAGCGTGGTACCACGCCAACACTATAAGTTTCAAATTGAAACTTTTACACAAAATGGCATGTATTGATAAAAACATGGGTATATTTGTAACTCATTTCTCGTGGTGATTTATTCATGTTCAGACAAAATTGTGCTAAATGTTATGTATGAGAGAATACTTTATGTTCATTCATTTTTATATACATTAATATAACAATAGTAATTTCAATTTTATTTAAAAAACATATTGGTAGATTTTAACAAAGATGTTTGTAAAATATTCAATCAAATAATAATCTAATAATCATTGGAAGTAAATTTCATTATGTCGAATAGGTATGACGATATTATCATTATCATCAATCATTAACTTCCAGATGTTACCTATGAAAGTGGCCAAACTGATGCCAATTCTTGCTCATCATCAACTGAAAATATGCCATTATTTCTTATTTGCATGGCAAAGAATATAATAAATCGAGGAATTTTAATGCCTTTCCAACAACACGAATTGAATCATTACGTTTAATGATGTTCATTGTATGAATTACAATTCCATTTTCAAGAAAACAATAATTGTTATTACTTTTATTGGCGCATTTAACATGTAATGACTCGGTTTTTAATATTTTGTATTGCCTAATATTTAGATTTTCTAACAATGGTGTTAGTGGTCCATCAAAGTGTTCTTTTTCATTTTATATATAAAATTATAAAGTTTAAGTTTATATATCTTTTCGGAATGACAAGTTTGCAAGTTACTATTATATACAAGAATGAAAAGTTAAATTAGTATAACAGTAATATAACAATAATATAACATCCATAATAATCCGGTGTCATATCAAATGAGATGATTCTGCTATATGTATTTCAGAAACATATATGCTATATAAGTTTGTAAAATTACACGATCAGTGCAAATTTTATAACTGTGACATTACAGGTATATCCCCAGGAACATACCTGCAATATGCAATGCAAAAATATATATTTGTGATATTTATGGTATACTCCAGGTATGTAACTATCAAAATGATAACGCTTGGTATATACCTGTTACACAACATTCGAAATGATATCAAATAAAATATTGTAACATTCCTGGAATATAACTGGAAGGATAAATGCTGTCTGGGTAATATGTTGCAAAGTTTTATCTTAAAAAGAATAGCCAAGATGTAACGGGATATTTTAGGAATTAAGAGTTTTACCAAGACTAGACATATTACAAAAATAATAGCCCAAGATGCATTCTGTATAATCTCCACGATTATGTAGTCGCATCTTAACTAAGTAATTATTAAAAGAATACTGAAAATACCATTTTTCGAAGATATTTGCTATTGGAGATTGTAAAAATACCACCAAAAATTTATAAAAGGCACTTTTTTCTGCGACCTTTTCTGGCTAAGATCTCCAAACAAAATCGGAAAAATATACGGACAAAAATATTTCTTCTTCTTTATATGAATTGATATAAAAACGGTGCAGTAGTGCCCATAGAAAATCCTTAAAAAATGATCTCCAATGAATATTCAAAAAAGGATACAAAAACTGCGTTGATTGTGATAATAGCATTCTTTCTTCGAAGAATTTTTACCAATCGTACCTTCACAAAATCTATCCATTTTTCCTAATTCCATCTTTCCTTTTTTATCACATAGATATTTTTTCATGAGAGAACGTAATATCATATTTAATATCTAACATTTATTTGTGGAGTATTCCTTATTTACTTTTTTAAATGTCGTCCGAAACAAACCGTTGGTAGTGTAGCGTGTATGAGTGACTGTAATACAAAAAAAAGGTGTGGAATATGTGTATAGTGTGTTTGAAATCTGGAACGAACACAAAGAGGAAGAATAACGTCAATTTATACACTTGCTCAAACGGAGAAATTAAGAGAAGAATTAAGTAATGCGAAAGGAAAAATTCAAAGAACATGAAAAGAAGTATAATAAAATAAAATTAGCCTACCTTACTTTTAAAAAAAATAACAAAAACTTAAAAACAGAGCTAAACAAACAATTAAACAAAAAAAATTCTTACAAAGAATTGCAAAAAAAATAAACTATTTAACAGAAAAGAATCAGGAATTGGAGTCAAGACTTGAAGAATTATTAACTGAAATATCAACTAAAAATAATATACTTAATATTTTACTCAATGAAAAATGTCCTCAATTAAAAGAACGCGTGAAGATTTGCTGTGAGTGAATTAAAAGCTGCAAAAGTAAAAGTAAGCCTCGAATGCGAAGTAATGTTGACTATAATAAGTATTTATAGACCGAAGGACATTGATATCAAGATATATTCGACTTAAATCTATGTACACTTCTTGGTAATGAGATGGAAAGTACAATATTTATTGGAGATATTAGCATTAATATATTAAGTGCGGATATTGATACAGAAGATTACCTAAACTACCTTAACGAAATGAGCTTTATTTCAGCTATAAATACTTATACTAGAGAACCAAGTAAAAACTAAAACTTGTATTCACGGAAAGAAATTTCTAATGTTTATACTGTGGGTCACCTTCGCCAGAAAATACTCAGGCTCTCACTTACGATATTCGATTATAATCGCTGGAAATTTCTCTCCGTGTAGATCATGCTTATGTTAAATATAACAAACGAAAGGAAATTAAAGCAGCTGTGGAAGACATTACTACAACAGATCACTATCCCATTTAGATACAATGGCCATAATATGCAACACATACAACGATTGAAAATTCAAATAAAATTACTTATACCACGAATTATAAATTACTTGAATCTAGTTTAAGACTAAGGATCCTAATTTCGCACCAATTGAATTCACAAACAAAGTGACCTATTATATAAAAAATGCTACAATAGTCTGAGAAACAAATTTAGCTAATAATGACACCAAGTTATAGATAACTACTGAAATTATTAAATCAATCTAGAAGAGAGAACTCACCAAATATAGTTAAAGCATTGGTAATAAAAACCTTCTTGATGTCTATAAAAAACATTGCAATAGAATAACAATGAGCATCAAAAAAAGTAAACTACGCTACGATAGAGACAAGATAACTACATCATCTATCAACTCAACAAAATTCTGGAAAGTGATAAATCAAGTCCTCTGTAGTGATACATCATCAACTCACACAATCAAATTTATAACAACCAACAATGGTGAATGTAGTACAGACAAAAAGTTAATTGCAAATTTTATGAATGACAATTTCAAGATCGGGCTAACTTTAGCTTTTAAAATTGTATCCGGTAACGATAACACCCTTATAAATAATGTAATAACCGAATCAATATTTTTGACATTCGTAGATAGCTTAGAAATAAATGGCATTATAACAAATTTAGATAAAAAAGCGAATGGTATCGATGACATTTCAGCCTACACTGTAAAAGCCTGTTGTAATTATATTTTGTACCTATTGTAAATTTGGCTTTCAAGTCAAGTATTTTCCCTGATTTATTTAAAACTCCATTCATTGTATAGTCGGCGGACAAACATCTCTCACTAAATTATAGACCTATGTCGATACTGACTGCAATTTGAAAATTGTTGGAAATATGTTTAAAAAATAGATTTACTACAATGTTGATATTTCCTGAAGGTTATTCAGTAGCCTGTAAAGCTTAAAAAAATTCCAAAGATCAACATAGTCTGAAGCAAGTTTAAAGTTTGTTACTTATTGCAGCAATATTTTGGCTAATATTATTAATAATGTACAAAATAAACAAACTTTTAATGCAGTACGTTAATATTTATTAGTCACCTCCTTTTAGAGTTGGATTAAGAAAAGTGCGCAATAGATACATAACTATGCAATGTTGTCGTTTTTCTAAAAAATACTACCGTTTTTAAACGTAGTATGATATTATTTACAATTTCATTGAAACGTTTTTTGTTGAACTTGGTGTTTATGGTTATTTATGGAGTTTTTGCATCTTCTATTGGTTCACCATCAATGGCAGCTCCAACATTGCTATTGCTTAACATTGTTTCATGATTTCCTTCGACATAATGAACATCTATACTTCCCGATGTCACCTGAAACCAATTTTATGGTAAACAATACATTTTTACAGTATTATTTTCATACGAAACGACCCTTTTTGTTTATGGTACACGCAATTCCAAACAAACATTTATTTATTTTACGAATATAAATATAGAATACCTTTCCAAGTCCAAAATCATCCTCAGTAATCGTCGTGGATGAAATAGTTGGTTTGAGAAGAGTAATAGGCGCTCTAATTGGAGGTAATCCAGAAATATCATATTCATCGACAGCTAATAATCGATGGTAATAGGCTGTGGATATTTCACGGTGGGACTTTTCTTTTATTTTCATGTCTTCATTCGCATTTGAGCGGATACGAGACATAAATGCATCTAATTTCTTTTCCCAGCCTTGGCATTTTTCTAAATCCAACAGGAGCTGGACATTTCACATATATTTAAATAAATATCAATGCTGATAATGGCATAGATACATTTTTTATTAACTTTAATTACTCACATTAGAACTATCACTAGGCATTATTATATCCATCATTCCCACTAAAAGATTGCTCTGAAGTTCGTCTTCAGTCTTCGATGCTAGTTGTTGGTGCTTGAGAAGCCTCATTTGTTCTGGTGATCCGTCGATTAGGATTAATCTACCGGAAAATCCTAAAGCTTCTAATTTTCTGGCCAGTTCAATTGTTACCATTGAGCCGAATGAGTAACCCACTAATACAAACCTTTTTTGGCTTTGAATTTTCGTTAAAATGTGCTAAAATTTATTTATTCTCATTTCACATTATACTCATAAATAGACATATTTATTCTTATAACATATGGTTATAATTACCGGTAGTAATTTCTGTGCAAGCCCTACGATGCTTCTCTGGTGTACGTCGTTTACACCGAATTGCAGACATGAGCAAGGGGATTTAATGAAAGGAGCGAGAGAAGAAAAAACCGTTGCAAAACCTTCAACTCCTGGTATAAGGAATACTTCATCTCTACCAGTTTCTTGCTTTGTGTCGAGTTTTAAACAAGTATCCCTGATTTGATCAGTTTCAATATAACGAGTTATCAATTTCATTCCCGTTAATGTTTCATGTTTAGCATTAACTTGGCCATCCTTTTCGTCATTGGTATCTTTCCCTTCCATTTCAAACAGTTTTGTAAAATTAAGATTGCGTATATCTTGCGCTGTTAAGAATACATCGAAATCGCATTCCAAAGTTTGTTTAATTTCTACAGCCATCATCGAATCCATTCCGAGTTCGGTCAACGGTGTGTGATGACTAACTGCTTTTAAACTCTTAAGACCTGAAAATTGGAAAGCTGTCATTATTCAGTTTTGATTGTATACATTGTTTTTACATATTTGAGATTTTTGTTAGAAATGCAATGCGGTTAAAAAAAAAATGCAAACAGTCAAACTTACCCATGATATTTAGAACAGTTCCGGGAATAGTGGTGTTACTAGAACCTGTCGTCCGTTTTGCAGCGAGAACGTAACTGGACACGACTGGTTCTTTTTGCAGCAAAAAATTATTTAACACTTGAAGACAGGATGCAATCTTTTGTTGCTTCATCCCTGAAATAACCAATTCTTTATCGCCCTCGTTCATTTCTGACACCAAACCAACATCGCCAATAGCACTCCACTGTATAGCTAAAGCTGGCAAACCCTCTGCCGCACGTCTTTCGGAAATTCTTTCCATTACAGAATTTGCCATTCCATAATTAGTCTGTCCAGCATTGCCACGTCCACAGGACACGGACGAAAACATAACGAAATGCCTGAGATCCGGACATACTTTCCTAGAAATTACATCTAGTTGTTTTGTAATCCCAGCCTTCGGGCGGAAGCAATCTTCAAATGTTTTTTGGGTTTGGTTTGCATAGACACAGTCACTTACAGCAACTGCTAAATTAAAGATACCATCGACGGGACCTAATTTTGAAGCAGTTTTAAGGATAAATTCACAATCTTGTGTCTGCGAGGCGTCACGACCAGAAACAATAACTACTTTAACGCCGTAACTTTCCCAGAGTTCGACTCTCATTTTCTGATAGCCATCCTTGATTCCCTGTCTGGAAACAATAACAATATTTTTAGCCCCCCGCAATACTAGCCAGTCGGCGAGTTCCAAACCAAAGCCACCGAGACCTCCAAAGATCACATAACTATGGTTGCGTAGGCAGTAATATCGCGGATATGCGAGAATGGGCTCATTGATAGATTCATCTTCACTTCGCACTTTTATTATGCATTTACCAATGTGTTTTCCAGCTGCCATATATCTGAAAGCCTTTTCTACTTCATCCTTAGAAAATACGATTTTTGTCAATGGTTTCACGGCACCATTTGACACACCATCTTTCACCATATTTTGTAATCTCAGCCTTTTTTCAGGCTCAGCATCATTCATTTTATCAAGCATGACACCATGAACGCTAATTTCTTTCTGAAAGATTTCCATTCCTAAAGTATTATTAGCCACTAAATCAAATTTACCAATTTCCAAGAAACGGCCACCTTTGGCCAGGCAACGAATGGATGCTTGTAATTTTTCTTCGGCCAAAGAATTTAAAACCACATCCACACCTCGGCCGTGGGTTTCCTGCATAATTAATTGTTCAAAGCTTGTATCTCGGGAGTTACCTATATGACTGGCAGGAATTGCGGGGAACTTCTCGAGGATGAACCTTCTTTTCTCGGGGGTTCCAACCGTTGTGAAAACTTCACAGCCTTGATGTAAGGCAAGGTTTATAGCTGCTTGACCTACGCCACCACTTCCAGCATGAATTAAAATTTTGTCTCCTTTCTTAAGGTTTCCGTAGAAATAAAAAGCACAGTAGCACGTAGCGTATGCTACTGGCACAGTTGCAGCATCTTCAAAGGTCCAATTATCTGGTATTTCCCACGAAAGGCTGTCCTCTGCATAAATGATATTACTCATGCCACCGCTTTGGACGAATCCCATGACTCTGCGACCATTTGAATCGATTCCGGAATATTCGAGACCGATCACACATTCCTGTGCCATACGATTTTTTTCAAATACTTCCACCGCCAGTTTTCCGGTGGCCACCATAACATCGCGAAAATTGATGGATGAACAAAATACACGAATACCAGTTTTTATTTCAGGAGAATCGCGTTGCTCTAACCAATTAAGCGTAGAAAGATCACCCCATGTTAGTTGATTAACGGTGGCACGATGCACAGGTATCAATTCTTGAGATCTCAGTGGTAAGTGTCGGTATGTACCCCACATTCCATTTTCCCCAAGGACATTTATCGCTAAATTTAATCCCAGCTGGTTTGCATAGAACGGATTTGTCAATGAAAACCGAGGAGCTTTTGAGTCAAGGATCAATAAGCCCCGAATTAATTCGGAACCTGGTTCTCTTCTCAAACACGTGACTAATCCCAGTAATCCACATTCAATATCTCCCATTCCCACCAGGAGGATCTGTGTGTATCTGGATTTTCCTTCCGTTATCGTTTTCATTGCTTCTTGCACTTCGGATACCCATGTGAATTTGGAGTTATTTACTTGTATAGCTAACATATTATTTGATATTTTACTTTTCTTTCTCAGTAAAATAAGGAGCTCTTTCCCATAGGTCTTTTCCATAATTACTTGAACATGTTCATTTCGAATAACGTCTTTTAAATTCGGATCATCATCGGTTTCTCGAGTAATAATGAATCCTCCATCATTTACGGCATCCAGAAGTTGTCTGAAGTTTTCGGTGCGCTCCTTGGTAAGTAACCGATAGCCAATGCCGAATTGAACTTTACCGTCAGTCTTGAATTTGTTAGGGTCAATTACGCTGATGTTTTCAGGAACTTTACTTGCTATATTTTTGTTGCTTGTAAGAATACTTGCAATTGATTGAATCAGTGGTACGTTATTTAGGTGTTCCTGTACATAAATAGACATAATATCCTCCACTTGTAAATTATCCGTGTTATCAATCACTTCGATTGTCTTAACCTTGACACCTGCAAGATTTTCTATTCCTAAGTCATATGACATCCGAACGAAATATTGTAAAGATACTTCAGCATGATCCATGTGGGCAACGAATTTATGGTGTTCTAAAATTGGTGTTTCAGTAACTTTTCGTCTATTTATAACTCCAGCCTTCAGTCCTCGTATTTCCACCCCACCTGAGATGATGCAATCGAGTTTTGTGTCCACGTTAACGACGAATTCTTAAAGAAAGAACAGGGAATTATTAATATAAATATCACAGGAAAGTGCTTGTTGGCATTCGAAGAATTTAAAGATTAAAATCCATTAAAGTTGATAAAGCATCAACTTCACGTCTCTGGTGTCAATAGAGAAGTTTACTATATGGGAACCTAAAATTTGCAGTGCTGATTACACCATTGCAAGAAATTTTATTAGACATTTGACAATGTTGACTAGGATTTCGTAGCCATATCCGTATTTCAGTTATCATAAACTATTAATATAGCATATATTTACTTCAATAGGAATGGTTTCCTTTACTGTGTACCTAATACTGTATATTATACAAAAATTTACCAAAATTTAATAAAATAAATAATAAATTAACTAAAATGCAGATCTCTCCTAGTCAAAGCAATTAACACTTCGATCCAAGTCGCTCTATGTCTGGATACTAGGGGAGACATTTTGAGTGTGTTGTTCGTTGTGATTGCATGTTGACCAATAATGACTAATAACTTACCTTTTTTCCCCTTTGCCATCTCACGTACTTGCTTCTGATGAGCTTTAGTATCAATCACGAGTTTCTCAATTGCCGTCGGTATCATTAAACCACGAGAATCAAAACTTAGGACCTTTATTTGTAGCAAGTTATCGATAAATGTGACCCAGTTATCTGCCCAAGCTACATGTGCTTTTGTGGCCGTTGTAGAAGCACTTTTGATAGCGCGGAACAGACCGCTGTATTGGTACCCACGTAATCGCAATTCTTTGTAAACATCTTTTGTCGTAAGCGGTTCATCACAGACATGATCCTCTGCCGCGAATGCATCACTTATTCTTTCAGCTGCAGCATTTGATGCATGACGTATATATCCCGATACCACTTCAGCATCACCATCAGCAATCTCGAACTTCCCTGTACCTAAGATACAAAATATATTAGTGATATATTGAGATTAGTAAGTGAAAATTACCTTTGTTTATCATTAGAGTGAGGTTGACAACGCCAGTCTTAGAAATATTAGTAGCTCTTAAGAATTTCACATGTTCGAAGACAACCGGAATCTCCGTGTACAGTTCGCCTCTCATCATGGCAAGTGTTTCCCATATTAGTTGTAAATATCCTGTGGCTGGTATCAAATTTCTGCCGTCTATAACGTGGCCCGCCATATATTCGTATTTATCATCTGCAAGTGTCGCTTTAACGATTCGCTCTCCTTTAGTCATTTTATCGAATGATTTATACGAACTGACATGCCATGTTTCCGAGTGATCCCATTTAACTGAGGGGGCAATCATTGGTGTTGCACGACTCACGGGATATGGTACCTCTGGATACAAGCTTATTAATTTCGGTTGCAAGCCCGCATTATACAATTTTCCTAATCCCTCAAAAAAGACATGAACATTGTTTTCATGCTCGCATTGCATTAGAGTGAGATGGGTTACTCCTGGATTAAAGCGTTTTCGTAGAGTATTGTACAACAACGCTTGAGGAGCAATTTCAATCACGACCGCATCTGTGGGCATAAGGGCACACGTTTCCTCAAACAACATTGTATTCAACAAGTTATTTGTATAATATTCCGCTGAAGACAATTGTGCTGATGCTTTCTTCCAATCGCTTTGAGGAATTGAACTGCATAACCATTTTGAACTCCTTAGGCTTGGATTCTTGATAACTTCATTTAGATGTGTTAATAAGGGTTTCTTCATAGGATTTATATATTGACTATGATAGGGCATATTACCAGGCGGAATTTCATTGACATAAACGTTATTTGCCTGAAAAGTTAACAGTTTTGTGCAGTCATAATTAATCTTATATACTATAGAGCCATAAACTATATGATATATTTGGTCATTTGATTAGTTAACGTGAATGTTGGATATACCTTTAAACTGTTTAAGAAATTTTTAAAAGTCTCTACAGGGCCGCAAACTGTTGTACTATCAATATCAGTGTGGCTAGTAATCTCAATGCCCGGTGGACATTTATTTCTAAGATTTCGATACCCTAAGCCGACAACAGCCGATGAAGTTTTTGTTAAATTAGTTTCAAGAGAAACTTTGCCAATGTAATAAGCCGTGAGAATCGTTTCTTCCGCGGTTAAACAACCGTCTGCATAAGCGCAGCCGAGTTCGCCGATTGAATGCCCAATTATAATGTCCGGTACTATACCGGCAGTGGTTAGCAAATCGACTAATCCAATCTGTAATTAAGAAGAATAAATAAGATGGCATAGATAAATATGTATATTTTAACAAATTTATTTACTTACTTGGATAGCCACAATCCCGATAAGTGAGTTTTGAATATTATCAAAGATTTTGTTGTCGTTGTTTTTTAAAATATCGAAAATATCAATGCGGTATGGTTTCAATGCTGCATCACATTTCTTTATTGCTGCTTCAAAAACTGGCAATTGAAACAATGAGGCACCTAATAAACAAAATGATTTTAGTAAATGTGATTAAAAAATTATTTCTCCATTGTAAATATGTACCAACCCATGGCAGTCCATTGCGACCCCAACCCTGTAAAGACAAACCAAATAGGCCTTTTGGACGTTGAACAGCATTGGATAGCTCTAACACGCTGTTTCATCATGTCTCGAGGTTGTAGTATTGTATATCCTCTAAATAAATGGCCAGATATATTGTCGCTATGCAGATCTTGAAGCAACTTCACGTACTCCACATCAACCGATCTGCTCTCAACCTAAATAACATGAAATAATTTAAATCCACACTGCTTTTTCAGACAATTTGAATGCAATAGTAAGTTTCATTCATGATGAATTGAAGATATCTAACACTGTACGTAAAAATAAATTGCTATTTAAACATATAGTAACAACTTATTAAGCACTCACATCATTTAAGAATGTTGCAACTGCTTCCTCTGTTCTCCCAGATATTACGACGAGTCTTGGCAGGTTATCCTTAGGGGCGCATTTATTTATCTTCTCTTTACTGTTAGACTTTAAAAGTATGTGGCAATTTGAGCCGCCGAGGCCAAATGAGTTTATACCAACGTATCCACCTTCCCATGGAGTCGGTTCGGTTACTACCACAAGTCTACCTTCTGTAATTGCTTTTAACTCTTCTCTTGGTTTATGGAAATGTAAATTTGGAGGTATAATGCCTGATTCCATTGCTATAATGATCTGGAACATAACAGTTTGTACGTTTATTTTTACTTTTATTTACGCTGGTAGTTTCGTTCCAGATGTCCTACACGATGGACGTGTCATATTCTTCGAAAGGAATATTAATATAAGCATATAAACGGTGATCTTGTAAGAATGTGGAATGTCAAATATAGGAAAGTACTTTAATAGTTGTTTAATTGTGCCGTCACTGTATTAACTAACGACGTAGGACAGTTACGTTTAAGTGCCGTTAAACTGGAAAAGAACTATGCAAGTAGTGGCTGCTGGATTGGATTTGAACTGTAAGTAGTATGTCTAGAAAAAATCTCCACCCAGCGCAAATACTTTGGAATGCAAACCGAACCTGTACATTGCTGTTCTTAATCCTGTACGGTCCTCCGGTATACAACTGGGGAAAAGCAGTGAGAAATAATCTAACCCTTTCAATTTAAAATGCTAAGAATGAATGTTGTTCTGGGTTATAACCAACTATATGTAAGAAACTATTGTAATGTAAAATCACATGTGTATTGCAGAATTTGTGATCAGTTATTAAATAATGATAAATTAAAAACCTTCGCCATAGAGCAAAATCCACTCGCTGGTTCGGAATGTCCAAGGTTCGATTTAATGGATCCTATTTTTAGTGGCTTCGTGCGATTTTTGCAAAAAACTTTGTCAAGAGCGTTTACTTCTTCCGGATCACCGACTTTAGTTCCAGTTCCATGAGCTTCGATGAAATTCAAACTCGAAGGCGGAACTCCGCATTCTTGATAAAACTCATTAAGGAGTTGATATTGTAAATCGCTAGATGGAAAAGTTATTCCCTCTTCTTTATAACCATCGCTGTTGGTCTTTGCATGAACAAAAGTAGCGTATATTCGTTTTGCATCTTTGGCTTTTTGCAAAAATACCACAGCGGCAGTTTCACTACGCACATAACCATTTGCTTCGGCATCAAAAGATTTACATTTTCCCTCTGGCGATAAAACCCCTAAAAACGAAAAATAATGAATCCATATAATGGCACAGAAAGTGATCCGTCATATAATATCTCATGTATGTTCTATGTTCTATCATGGAGTTGCAATGTTCGATAATTGGACATATTCAATTGTACATATTCTGTTGTTTATGTAAATAACGACGTGGACGTTATTTTAAGAAATATATTTGTTTATTTTCGTCATTAGTATATATTTGGGTTTGGAAAATACTCTCACTTTTACCCAAATGCCTTATAGAATATTTACCTAACCGAGCAAACTGCAGTGATAAGAATGGGTGGAGACATAAATTGGCCCCTCCAACTATAGCAGCATCACAAAGTCCCCCACGAATAGCCCTGTAAGCTTGCTCCATAGCAAGAAGACCCGAGCTGCAAGCTGTATCGACATTGTAACTTGGTCCATGAATTCCAAGCCAGTATGAAATTCTATTTGCAAAAAATGCTTTGGAACATCCTAGGATCCCAAGTCCATTTATCTATATTTTAACATGAATATACGTGTCGTTTTATCAATTATTTTCTTAGTTTAAAGCATTTTTAATCTTATTTTGAAAACTACATCTTAGAATTGGTGGGTGCAATGGGGGTCGGGGTCGGGGGGTTTATAATCAGGGGATTATATTCATGGAATTATCGATAAAAACTCAGGGAGAGGAGGTTTCTGGATCGGATTAAATGCTAGTTTTAAGAATAATCGTATCAGAAAGACAGCGCCTGCATGGAGAGAAATATCGTATTTTTGTTTCTATAATGGATGACCTTCATCGGGAAAGACATCGGTTTTTACTGTTGGAGAGAACTGTGGCTTCATATTACTTTTCTAACAAATTTCGAGTAATTATAGCATCAATTGGGTTCATATATACTTTTTCACGACGCTGCATTATTTGTTTATTCGAGGTCCTTGTCCCTTGGCCAAGACACCAAATTGGAAAAAGACTATGTTTTTATTTATTCGAAATAAATACCAATTACATATTCTATATATACATTTTAAATAAAGACGAAGTTCATGTATTTGATCCCCAATCTCATATTGGCCAATTTCAAGCCAGTTTCAAGTTGTGTTCTGAGAAGAATATGTAATTTATTTACTTGCTTTTTTCTATACTACAATTTCTATCCAGAAACACTGATATAATTATTTGACATTGTATTTGACTGGTTGTTAGATCTAGTGCAAGCGATTATCCTTCATGAGCCCAGAAATAAAATTACCTGCATTACATGTAATACTCGGAATAAATACAGTTAGTGAAAATCGCAATCAGATGCTCATCTGAATTCTCCTAGTCCAGTATAGCTCATCATAAAAAAATAACGTACAAGGTCCCGTCGACGTCCTCATCGTTACCGTCCTTGATTTCACCCTCGTTCTTGTGTTGGTCTTCGCCCTCATGGCACCCTTCTCGTTCTTGTCATTTGAAATCCTGGTTCTAGCTTTCGTCAGCATCGTCCTGGTTTCAGCTCGTATCGTCTTCGTCGTTGCTGTCCTAGTTCTAGCTCTTGCTGACGTCAAGGTCACTATCGTTCTCGTTGTACTACTCGTCGCCATTGTCCGCATCAAAATCGCAATCATCATCATTAATTATAAGCATCATCGTCATCACCATGACCACCGTCGTCGACAACCTATTCATAGTCATCATCGTCTCCATCATCATCATCATCCGCCACACGGACGACGACGATAACCAGAATGACGTCAAGAACAAGAATAACAAGTTGACAACAAGAACGACCAATACGACACGTGGACAACAACGACGACGAGAACAAGGACGGCAATGATGGAAACGAAAACGAAGACGATAAGGATAATAACGATTAAGACAACAACAAGTAAGAAAGAAAATACCACATTTGTGAGCACTAAACCTCGGGAAAACATTGGAATAATCTCATGGTTTCAATGTGGCAACCCTAGTGATCATGTTTTGTAACCGTAATGTTTAGGAGATGTCAGCTAATAAACTTATCCTCTGATGAATATCAGCATGTGCGACAAAAATGGCGTCTTATGTCTTAACTTTTACTAATAGTAGTGATACCCATTAAGCGCGGTAAAGAATACGTCATGATCGAGCACTGCTAGCTGTGACTGACGCACTCACGCAGACTCTCTGACGTAGAGGGAAGTTATTTTTTCCGAATCATTTATTGTCGAAAAGTTCCGAGTATGTAAAGATCTTTGAGCAGTGGCATATATGTAATAGAGAAAATGTTCTTGGCATTGCGAGTTAGGGAGTTTACGTAACTATTGAAAGGTAGGTTCTGTTATATAACTCCATATTCAGAAGATTACATATTGAAAAATTGTCTAAAAAGTGTTGTTTGAATTTTGGGAAATTTATGTGCAAACAAATGACTGTGTGAGCATGTATGTAATCACCTTTATGCAGATCATAGTTATGCTTACGCAACCATTTCTTCACACATAAATTTCCTATTTAATTCTGAAGGCAATTCTAGAATATTGTTAACTATCATTTCAGACGTAAAATTCCCCGTTCTCTTCGAATCCGGTGTTAAAAATAGGGTTTCTTTTTTAAAAACACACTGATGTCTGTAAATCTGTGAAAATTGACCATAAGGCTAAATCGAATAATGCAAAAAAAAGGCCCCATTATCCTAAACAACTTTTGTTTGATCATTTGTTTTATAACGTTTACTTTTTGAGATATTTGGGAGGATCGGTAAAAATCTTCGCATTATCTAACCCCTGAGAGAAGGAAAAATGGCTATGCACATTAGGGAGGTCCAAAATAACTGACTATTTTTTTGTTGGTGCTTCATCGGACTTTGAATACATATATATATATATGTTGAAAAAATGATATTCAAATTTTTGCAGATTTTTATAGTGGGTTCTAGAGTTCGCTGACGAAGATCGAACATGAAATTCGGAATTAATATTAATGAGACATTATTCTCCAGGTTTTGGCTTGCATTTATTCAGATACAAAAGTGAAACTAAGTTATCTGTTCATTCTTTTAAAAAAATAATTGTACAAAAAATAGATATTTCAAGGTTTAAGCAACTGATTTCGATGAATGGCAATACAAATACCTATCTTGCCTTATTTTTCCTGACGTTTAGAGGTGATATTTTGATTATTTCGAAGTCTGAAAAATATGAGTATCATTTTTTTCAACATATATTTTCAAATTCTGGTGAAGCCCCCCTCCCCCTCAAAAAAAAAATATTCGGCTGTTTTGGACCACCTTAATGTATATTAATTATGTAAATTATAATGTATGATTACAGTATACAATAACTTTTCTACCAGTGGATGCATGATACTTTTAATCCAACATTTATAATATGATTTTCACAGTACAGTTTTGGAGTATGCAAAAATCGCGACAACAAACCTATAAATTTATAATTTCAAGGTTAATTTTGAGTTATATTTGAATTACACTATTTAACGTTGGGTTCAGTTCGATAATATAATATACGGCTTTTGAAATGACGTTTAAAACAAACTTCAACAAAATTAAGAATTTCTGTACGTAAAGGAGAAGGTCATAATTAAATACCTGCAAATCTCTGTAGACCCAGGCAATTTCCGATTCGGAATAGCTGGAACCTATAAAAACTCCAGTATTAGTTCCTCGAAGTTGTTGAGGGTTGCAACCAGCATCGACGATAGCTTCAAATACGTGTTCAAGAAGCATTCGAGACATTGGGTCCATAACATGAGCTTCTTTGAAATTTATTCCGAAAAAGTCAGCATCAAACATATTAATATTATTTATTTTGCCAGCTCTTTCTGGTATTTCCGTGTCATCTGAAATTTGGCAAAAAATAACGCGGATATTAATAGATAATTGCTTTATAACAAATATGTCATTTCTAATTGCGAATTCTAGATTTTATCTTCTCCTAATGTTTAAATATTTTTTAACCGTGTTTTGAAATTCATTCCTCTATCAACTTCGTCGCGATTTAATAAATATCTTATGATTAGACCCGCTCATCTATTTTGATACGAAATAAACTTTTCACAATTTATCTGAGTTGCGCCCATTCTAATTAATAGAATTTATATAATTACTGATCTAACCTAGTTTCCATCTCCGGTCATCGGATGTGATAAGGTCCACCTTGTTCAAGAGATTCTTCTGAAAATGGACCATGTTGTCCGATTCCGGAAACCGACCGGCAACCCCAGCGATGACAATCTCTTCATCTGGGTCGATATTATTCATGATGCCTTTCTCAAGATCGTTCTTTAATGATGAGTTAACTATCGTGCTGCAAGCCGCACTGGACTGGGGTCAGCTGCGCATAGAATTTTGTTGAGAAATATATTTTATTTTAGAATTCCACTGAGATTTGCATTATTGTAAGTAGGCTGCTAGTAACTTGCTAATGCTGGCCTTCTGTAAGAATGAACTGTCCTATCGACTTGTTTCGTCACTTGGACAGGGCGGAAGTACCGACCTATTTTAACCCATTAAAGTATATTCGGTAAACTGGTCAACTCTCAACGATGTTCAATCTTAAAAGTAAAAAAATTAATATTTTGTTCAAATGATGATCGTTGAATCCGAATCTGAGGTGAAAATACAAGCTAATTTTAAAACGCTTACGTAACAAATGTTTTTCAGATTTTAAAAATTGAAAATGGCAAAATTAATATGGCAGTCGTAAATATGTCGAATGATTACTCACAAGGCTAACATTTGAAATACAATCTAACGCATTTTAACGAATTCTCCGTTTTCGAATATGCAGACATTTCCATTCGGAATTGAATAAAAATGACTGTACGCCCAGGAAAAATTGTTTGGAGATCATCGGGCATAATTATTCATTTTCAAGAATTACTTTTGAGCTGTAATGAAAATTGTAATAAATGCACATTAAGGCCTTATAATGTATCATTGAAACTGCATTAAAAAAATTAATCCAAAAAGTTGATCAAGGCGGATTCGAACCCGGGACCGCGATATACAAATCCAATGACTGAACCACTCAGCCACAATGTATTCGAAGAGTTTTGTCAAATATATGTGTTAAAGCAAAATTGTACAACTAAACTAACAAGTTTATTTTTTGCGAATTGTTTAATTGAATTGTTCCTATTTTTTTCATCGAAACAATGAAAATTATTTATTTATTTATTTAAGTAAGTAAATTAGACGGGCTACATGTGATCCAAAAAGATCAACATTTAACAATAACGAAAATTAATGAGGTAACAAAATTGTTAAATGCGCTTTGTGTAACAGATATAAAGGTAATATATCCAAACAATATAAAAGGAAAATATAGTAGTAGATAGTAAAATAACAAAAAGATAATAAATTAATTTAGATTAAATTAGTGATAACATTACGCAGCTGTATTTTAAATACAGTGATTTCATTTTCAAAAGTGAGAGAATCAGATAGCATATTTCTAAAACGGGCTTTTGGAGAATAGTACAAAAAGTTAGTTGAGTAAGTATCTTCCGCTAGTTTTATAGAATTTCTAATATTGTAAGACATAATTTGATAGGGAAATAAGTTATTGATAGTGGAATCGCTTAGTTTGGGATAACTGAATTGAAATTCCGTGAAAGGATTCTTAAAATTCATGCACTGAAGTATTACATTTCAGAAAAGTCTATTTTGAGTTTTAAATTTATGTGCAATTTTGATCGAATCACCATTTTCAAGGTTATTTGGCTTAAAAATATCTTCTTCAACTTTAACATCTCTATCTTGAGCTTCTAAATCAACACCAACCACCTTCATTCGTGGATTTCTTAGTTTTTCAATTTTCATTACAACATCGATCCTTGTCTGTTTGTGTTTGTGTTTCGGTATACGTTATTGCATTTAAAGCATCATTGAAGCTTTCATTTAATTTAGTACTTAAGGATTTCACTCTATTTTTCAGTGCTATATTTAAATTATTTAAAAGTTCGACCTCACATAATTTGCAGTTCAGCTGCTTCTTGGTTTTCTCGAGGGTTTGCTTCAGCACTGCAATAATCTGCCTCTGAGTAGTACTATCAGTATTTTCTTCATACACATTTTGTTACGGAAACATCAACTGCCCAACAACACGACACATGAACGTTATTGATAATTATTATAAATGCTGCATCTCTTACATAGCAACTCCGATGATGTATTTTGTTGCAGATTATACAAACGCAAACTTTTGATTTTTGTTTATCCGGGCAACACACAAAAATCTCCTTCTTTCCACTTCTCGAAAACTCGTCTGTCTACAGCGGAAGTCAATTGACAATTATATAAATAAATGCCCTTATTGTATGTACTATATCATAATAAATAAACTTCTTCCTGTGTGCTATTTTGTTAGCTATTTGGCGAAATAAATTATATGTGAAAAGCCGCAAAAATTGGCCTTTTTTCGTTTGTTGAGGTCATAACTTCAGAAATATTCATCGCAGGTCAAATGATCTTATGGAAGAATTGTAGGCATTTAAAAAACTTGAAAATGAGCCCACGCTCGTTAAAATAACTTAAAAGCGGGCCGAGTTATTGCAAAAACATATTTTTATTATGATTATTATTTTTTTCTAAACTTCAATTTTTCTCTAAAATTCAATATATTTTTTTTCCGTGCAGGTTGACTTGCTTGTTGACCCTATACTTGTTCGCCTTTTCCCGAAGGTTTCGCCCTAGGGCGCGAAATCGAGCTTCGCGCCTGGAGTGTCGAAAATTTTATTTATTAATATTTCGGCTGACATATGGTGTGGGTCGAGGTTTCGAAAATACCTATTTTCACTTTTTACATATTTATGAAATCCCCTACTCTACCCCCTTCTTTCCTACCTAAGTTACATAGGGAATGTTTTTGTAAGCGCAAATTTTCACTCAAAAAACTACAATACGAACTCATTTTATATTATGACGAAAAGCTGTTAATAAACGAACGAGTATTAAGGAATGACGAACTTCTCACAGGGTCGAAGTTTCTGAGCAAGCGAAGCGAGCGAGGCACCACGGCCAACACTAGTTTACATATGGGCATTGTTCTAGAACTTTTAAACTTTGAGGTTGAAGAAAATTGCATTTTTTTTTTTAGGCACATTCATGAAATTCATTTTATTGGCTTTAGAATTGATCAAATGACAGGAAAAACCTTGCGTGACTCATTTATACACAATGTATTTTTTTTTTTTTTTAATGTAACATATGTTACGTTACTCGTAAAATTAGTTTTTAGTTTTGTAACGTTTAATATATATAAAAAATTCAGTTCTTTTGCTTATGGCCTAATTTTTAGAAGCTAGTATACAAAATTAAACGTCTAGTTAATAGTTCAAATTTAAAATAATGGATTAAATATGGCGGACTATTTTTACAAAATTTCTTTGATTTTTATAAAATTTGATATGTTAGGGTTTTTGAGGCCACTGATTACAAATCCAAAGTCAGTTTTCATTAAAATTTGAAATCCAAATACATGATTTAACATTAAGGATACCAAAAAATTAAAACGATTTGTAAAGAATAATCATTTTATTATTGTCAAAAATTGTGTTTTTTGTTGTATTAAAAAAACACAAAATTTATAAATACTTTAATAACATAGGAGAAAAGATCACAATGATTCCAAAGTACTTAGAAGCTAAATTGTAGATGTGCCATTAAATAATTTGATTTTTCAAAGTGAGTTTCGCTTGGAAATTTAAAGTTTGACGTAGTCGCATTTTTTATGTATAGGTGGCACACATTCGGGCAAAGGCTCAAATTACTTCTTATCATATAGGTAATGTACCCCTGTTGTGTGCTTTCTTAAAAACCAATGTGAAAAAAATTATCTAAGGTTGATTGCTAAATTGTCAACTATACAAAAAAGTTATCTCGCAAGTTTGAAGGTATATAATTTTATTCCTCAGTGAGGCATATCATTAAGTTAAGGATTTTTCATTTGTTTACATCCCCAAATACTTCCACAAAAAACCACAGACCATAAAAAAAAAGGTGCAAAAAGTTTCAGTGTTAAAACTGAAAAAATGTAGTGCGTGTCGCGCACCAAAAACAGGCAAATTCACTACTTTTATTTACTCTCATTGTTTTCTACATATCTGTAATTAGTAATAAACACTTATTACATGTAAATCGAACAAAAATTTGTTGATCTGTAGCGTTACAAAGTTATATTTAAAATTTTTATGGTATCATAATGAGCGACAACATAAAGTTTAAAAGTTCTAGAACAATGCCCATATATGTAAAAGACGTTGGAGTCTCGAGTGATGAAGGATACATTTTTTATATTGCTTTCTCTTATTTTTCTTCTTCTTTTAATTGTTCATATTTTTCTAGCATTTATAATAAAATATCGACTATAGTAACTACGTTTGATCCGCCATTTTGGAATCTAATTTTTTTTCAGTAGTTCTATGAGTTAAATAATTAATAAAATACGTTTGTACTCATAATATTGCCTTGAGTAAAATCGTTGCAATTGTAAACGTACAGTTTACCCCCGGAATTTCCAACAACCGAGCTTATGAGTGAAAGCTAATAAGCATATACGAGTTGAACTAATAAAACCAAAGCTAAAATAACAATAGGCGAACGAGAAATAATAATAAGATCACACTAACAACAACAAAACTCGTAATATTATTCAACATTTTCCCAACAATTGCTCAGGATATATTCGAAAGTAAACTCATTTCCATGAATGTAATAACAAGTAGTTTGACGGTCGCAAAAGCAGGTATTATTGAGCCAGGACGGCCAGGATTTCACATATTGAGCCATTATCGGCAAATTTACATTCACGCGCATAACATTTCATTACTTCCTGAGAGTAAACAATTGAAAAAAAATACCGATTACTAGATCTACATCTCCTGTAATAATCCGCAATGTATTGTTTGTAAAGAGGAAGACAACAAAATACAAAATGACTGGAATAAATGCAACAAGTGAATCTGAATAAGAAAACAATGGTAATGAGGAAGCGCACAGAACAACAAAGTAATCAATAAAACAGATATAAAAACAAAAGAAACTAGTGTTGGGGTGGTGCCTCGCTCGCTTCGCTCGCTCAGAAACATCGACTTAGTGGACAGTCGGCTATTCCTTAATACTCGTAGACCTGCAGGGCGTCTTCCTTCATGGAGCTATACTTTACATTTGTCAAGAATGCAGAAATCTATACATTAAAGTACAGCAGCGGTCATAAGGTCGATTTCCGCCTGACAAACAATATTGTCGAAATGTAAACAATGTGGCTCGTCTTACCAACAGCGAGCTGCTGCTTGAAAACGAAATTGAATAAAAAACAAAAAAGATAGAGCATGAAATTCTCTACAAAAAAGGCTGTACGCATTGTCTTCCTAAAGTCAAAGATAATGCCATAAAAACAGGTTTAAAATGGTTATGACTATTGTCTGAAAAAGTATTGAATTTGGTCACCTCGGCAAAAAAAATTACCCTTTAGTTTTTCATCAAATTTCGATGTTTCGACCCGCTACCCCCCAGGGGTAGTCTTCGCTAGCCCCTCGACCGTGGTGATCACCTACGGGCGCGTAAGTTCTTTTAAGCTCTTGATACGAAAATAACTATTTCGATATATCTAAAAGATGTCTTATATCTATAAGATATCCGTCATAGATCTTTTCGACACTTTCAAGATATCTTTGACGAATTATATGTATATATTTTCTATATACAAATAATTCCCCCGAGGGGCCGGCGAAGACTACCCCTGGGGGTAGCGGGTCGAAACGTCGAAATTTGATGAAAAACTATAGGGTAATTTTTTTTTCGAGGTACATACTTTTTCAGATAATAGTCATAAGCATTTTAAACCATTTTTTATGGCATTATCTTTGACTTTAGGAAGAAAATTCATACAGCCTTTTTTGTAGAGAATTTCATGCTCTATATTTTTTGTTTGAAACATTTTTTAATAAAATTTGTATTTTTACAAAATAAATGCAAAAAACTACGAAGAAACTTAATTGGAGCTAATGTTTTTTTAGTAATGGACGGATGCATCTGTGCCAAAATCTAATCAGATCTGAGTTATGCTAAGACACGTATTTAAAAAAAAAAATGATGTCATTACGCTTATCCGTACGCGAGTTATCGCGCGACAAAAAAACGGACGTACGGACGTACGACGTACAAGATCACGGACACAAATTTTGTTATTGTTGAATTGGGCTCCTTAGGGTCTGAAATGTCGACATTTGATGAAAAACTATAGGGTAATTTTTATGCCCGAAGCTACCAAATTGAATACTACGTCTAGACCTAAGGTCTGGGTCGAAGTAACAAGACTAATACTATGTGACAATGACAATAATAGGCGAATATTGAATTTTAACTTGGTATTAATGAAGGACGTAATAGACACAAATAATGAAAAGTTATCGAGAGCAATTGCTCTACAGTCGGCAGATAGCAGGCCGATTGCTGAGTAGGAGACAGTTGCTTTACCATCGGTAGATATCCCCCAATGATAAAGTAGTTCGTCGACTGTATCGGTCTAGGTTTTCCCTTAGTTTTAGCAGACCTCCTGCAAATAGGATACAGAGGGGTCAAGTCACTCCTCGGGGCGCAGTATTGGGAGGAACTGACTGGGTGGGTGAAGCCTTGTATTGTCCCAGTACTATCTCGTAATTTAATGTTTGTCCTACCTATCCACCCGAGAGCCGACCTGCGAATAGGCAAAAAAATGGCATTAAAGCGAGCAATAATTCCTTTCCGTTATCCTTAATTATGTAAAGAAAAATTAAATATTAACATACGACAAAGGATTTGTTGACAACTCGTACCAAAATCAAAATATACTTAAAGAATATAATAAAGAATAGCATATACACCTATTAACCCCTTCGCTGTGAGGAGAAAAATCTGAAATGTGGGTCCAAAACGTTAAGAATTTTTTTAACTACCAAAATTTGTGAGTTTGGGTGCACATAGGTTTTTGGGATCGCTAATTACGAATATGAAGTCCATTTTTAAAAATGGCGAATCCAATACAGCGAACATATTTTTTTGAAATTCTTGGATTCTGTTGAAACCTGTTACGCGTTGAAATTGTTTCAAAAATAAGTTTATTTAACATTTCATGTCCTGAGTTGCGTTCACATTTAACTATCATACATTACTTTTTTTTATGTTTTTAACACTAGACGTGTAAGATAAGAGTAACACTACCCGAAATGGAAACAAGATTTTTAACACTCTCTATTCAGAGAACATAATTTGCACAAGTCATATTCAGTAGATTATGATCATAATCAATAAATGAGATGGGTATTTTTTATTAATTCATCGTGTTCTTGTCTGTTTTTTCTTGAAATTAATTTTTTTAATCACAATCGTCCGAAATCTATAAATTATAAAATATAAAAACAAATACTTGTCAACAATAACAATTTTCACTGTTTTGGAAACTGAGGTCCGTGAAATTATCATTAACGAAATCTGCGTAAGCGGTATAAATGAAGGTTACGTCATAAACAAGTCAGAATATAGGAAAAATGTGTCCCAAATGTCAGCACTAACTTCAGAAAAATGCAATATTATCAGAATAATGAAAATTTATTCAAATTAGTCAAATTTAATCAAATAATACACGATTTTAACTGGCCGGGGGTACCCGACCTGTTAGTGGCCGAGTCTACACCCGAAAGTCATATCTGTGCTAATCGAGAAGAAAATACAATGTTAATAGTAAAATATTTAAAATATAAAAAATGGAAATTAAAGCTCTTGAGACATAGAATCGACGTAGCCAAGCACTTTATGAATATTTAGTACTAGTTTTTAAATATTTTCAATTAAAAATTACTGAAATGCCGAAAGAGATTTCATTTTGTAAAATCGGTTTGTAAAATCGAATTACGAACTAATATACTGAAAATAGAGCGGAATATCTTCATATTTTGAAATTTACTGTTTTGGGCAATGGTACAAAGATAAGTGAAGCAGTATTCGTGTAACCTATTTAGATACTTCACAATCGCTAGTGGCCGGGGGTACCCGACTCTCCTCTATGTGATCTACTTGTTACTTCGACCCAGACCATAGGTCTGGCGAAGTATTGAATTTGGTCAGTTTCCGCCAAAAAATTATCCTATAGTTTTTCATCAAATGTCGACGTTTCAGGCCCTAAGGAACCCAAAGCAACAATAAAAAAATTGGTGCCCGTTAGGTTGTACGTCCGTCCGTCCGTCCGTGGGCAAAATTTTGTATACGCGATATCTCGCGACTGGCAGGACGAATTTAAAAAGCACAAACGGATTTGGGTTTCTCTTGGCCAAACTTAGATCTGATTAGTTTTTGGAGAGAACGCATACTAAATTATGGGAGGTTTAGCAAAAAACACGTTTTTTTCATTTTTTAACAAAAAATACAAATCGTACAAAAAATATAGAGCAAATTCCGAGAATCGGAAAATTGTCAGCGAGAAGTTGTTCAAAAAGGTATGAACAAATTTTTTGTGGAGTTTTATCTTTATTGGTCTAATAGTCCATAAATAACGAATTTTTAAAGTTGGTGGCAGCCGATGTCCAACGCGTTATGTGCTTCGAGGCCCTGAAAAACTTCATTGTTTATTGAGATATATAATTTGTTCATTCTTCATTAGATGCAAAAAACCCTAACGAATAATTAATTTTTTTATTCGTTTCAAAATTCTCAGAATTGAATGTTGTAGTGAGTTGAAATAAAACATGTTTGTCGGCCGGCCAAGTAGTAACCAGTTTTCGATGCAGTATATAACTACACCAGTAAAGGGATTCAAACCTAGCATGAAATACCCGAAAGGACCAATGTGACTCCAAGAGAGTAAAATTGAAGCCTGTAGGAGTGAAATATAACGACTACTCTCTCTTGGACTCCGCAATTGAGTGCAATAATTTTCGAGTGTATAGTTTTTCGAAATTCAAGGGATCTTTAAATCAGTCATTCACTAGGATAAAATTTGAATACTTAATAAAAAGCCGAAAAACAAAAATAGCTGCATGTCTGAATGATATTTACTATGCATGTCTGCTAAAACTTCCCACTACATCTTTAAGGCAATGGGCGATACCAACACATGTCCTGAGGTTTGGAAACAGTTTCAAGTTATTCTTTAGTAAGTAAAGAGAAAAAATTTTCAGTGGTGAGTTGAAAGGAAAATGAAAGAATTTGTTCAGATAACGTATCTGCTCTGATTATTAGTGTTAAAAAAGGTTTCAAGGGCGGATATACATAATCATTATTAGTAGTATTTTTTTTTAATTATTTCGGGTATTAAAATGTGGTATAATTTTATTTACAATTTTATTCAAATATATTTGATGATGTTACCGTGCATCACTATTTATTGGCTGTTGCGTTTCGTATCGGATCGTCATCGATGGCAGTTCCAATTTTTCTATTACCTAATACTGTTTTATTATTTCCTTCTACGTTATAAATATCGACTCCCCACGGTGTCACCTGAAATCATTTTTCTGATTGTTAATGCACATTTAAATAGTTATATTTTGATACAATAGAGACGATTTACGTTTACTGGACACACATAATTACAAGCATAAACATAAAATACCTTTATAAATCCGAAATGCTCCAGAGTAATTGTAGTGGACGATGTAGTTGTTTTAAGAAGCGTAATAAGCGCTTAATCGGAGGCAATCCAGAAATACATATTCATCGACAGCCCTCAACCGATGGTAATAAGATGTGCATATACTATGAAAGATGCTATCACATAATTTTAATTCTGTTTTCACCTTTAAATGGGCACGAGATATAAATGCATCGTACTTCGTTTCCCAACCTTGGTATTTTTCTAAATCCATTAGGACCTGGATATTTCACACACATTTCCATAAATGTCAATACTCATTCCGACATCGAGAATGAGCATAATAATTACTTACATTCGAACTATCACTTGGCATTGTCAAAACCATAATTGCCACCGAAACATTTCTCTTAAATTCATCCGTAAGTTTAGATGCTAGTTCCTGATATTTGAGAACTATCATTTGCTGCGGAGATCCGTCCATCAGGATTAACCTACCATAAAATCCTAATGCTTCTAATTTCTTAGTAAATTCAAATGCTACCAATGAGCCGCATGAGTAACCCGTTAATACGAATTTTCTTCGACCTTGTATTTTTTTCAAAATGACCTAAAATTTGTATTGCATTTGTCATTATGCGCATTATTATAATAAACGTTTAGTCTTGCAGATATGAGCAACGAGTCTTTCATCACATTTTTTAATCTGAGCCGTTCGTCAAGGTCATCATCGTACATTTTATTAAGCATGAGACCATGGACTCCAATTCCTTTCTGGAAAATTTGTATTGCTAATGTGTTATTTGCCACTAAATCAAATTGACCAATTCCTGAGAAACGACAATCCTTGACCAAGCACTTGAAGAATCACTAATTATAGCGCGATATAAACATATTTTGTCGTAAGAAGTTCATCAAACGCGTGATGCTATGTCGTGAATGCAACATTCTTTCTTTCTGCTGTAGGGTTTAAAGCGCGACGTGTATATCCCGTTACCACTTCTGCATTACTATCAGCTATTTCGAATTCTTTATACCTAAGACACGTAGAATATTAGTAAGATGCATAGCTTATCCAATGAAACTTAACTTTGTGTATCGTGACAGACAGTGAGTTTGGCAATGCCAGTCTTTGAAATGTTAGTAGGCCTGATGAATTTCACGTGTTTGCAAAGAACTGGAACATTTGTGTGCAGTTTTTTCCACCCCTTAATAGTGGCACTGCATCCATTAATAGTACAGGTTCAATAACTGATATAAGTTCGCATTTTTTTTTTAAACATTTGTATATTATTATTGAAGACTTTCTCGAAGATAATCAATATTTTATTCTCGTTATTATTCCGAATTATAAGATAATGCGTTCTGATCGTTTATGTAAACAGAGCAGAGGCGTGGCAGTCTATGTTCATTGCTCCATTAAATCACAAATCATATTCTCTTTTTCTCAGTTTCTTTCTTCTAGTGCTATTTCTAAAACAGAATTTTTATTCATTGAATTGTCTTTCTCATCAGAACCCCTCTCCTATTAATTTCAGTGTATCACCCCCCTAACCCTCCTCTTTTAAATGAATTTGAATCGGAGCTTAACAAATGTGTTCATCGTTACAAGAATGTAATCATCATGGGTGATCTTAACATTGATCTTAATAATGATAACTGCTTATCACACTATCTACACAATCTTATTACTATATATAATCTTCATATCATACCCTACTCGGATATTCATATCACGAAAACTTCATCCACATGGATCGACCACTGCATGGTTGATGATCAGGACAAAATCCTGTCTTATGGTCAACACGCTGGACCCGCACTGTCAAAGCATGAACTTATTCACCTACCAACTTAAGATTCAAAACGTACCACAGCAAAAAATCACTTGTCGGAACCTACACAATTTCTCTGAAAGTGATTAATGTGCAGAACTAGCGAATATAAACTGGGAAAATTCTATTGCTATGCAATCTGTCGATGAAAAACTAACTTTTCTGTCACGATCGCTTACCAAAATCTACGATGTACATGCACCTGTAATTTCATTTACCCCCAAATCAAAACACAATCCATGGATTACAGATGAGATAAAATCAATGATTAAAAAACGCAACATTTTATACAAACCTCACCGGTAATACTGTAAAAACCGCATAAAAAATGTAAATTCCCCTAAGATTCTATGGTCAGAACTTAGAAGACTTCGTCTTGTCAAAGACAATAAAAGTGATTTACCACTCATCTGCTCTATAGAAGTTCTGAATGCACTTACTTTAGTATCAAACAAAGAGCGAACTGAGATGGTAACACTTCCACCTCGTTTGTTTGATAGACCAGAATAGTCATCTGTTCAGACTTTCCATTTTCGACCAATTGACAGCAGGGATATTAAGGCATTTTAAAACTCTTAAGTCTAATGCCGTTGCGACCACATTGATCTCCATCGCTTAACGTACTCCCTGCCAGTCATGATCGATGTGCTAGTCGATATCTTTAATACCAGTTTGAGTAATGGAGAATTCCCTATAGAGTGGAAAAAAGCTCTCGTCAGACCTATAAATAAAATACATTCACTGACGTCACCACTTGACTACCGATCAATAGCAATTCTATGTCTGTTAGTGAAACTTTTTGAAAAAATGGTATATGAACAATTAATAGAATTTTTTAACAATAATAATCTGCTAGACCCCAAACAATCCGGATTTCGTAAAGGTCACAGTATGCAAACTCTTCTCATCTTTCTATTGGACTATATAAGATCTGGAATGGAGAATTTCCCTCTTATCTTCTTGGTCGTCAACAAACGCACTTACTGTACGCCGACGCTCTACAAATTATGATCAAATGCGACCCTTCGGAATTGGTAGCTTCAATTGAAAAAGTAAACCGCAATATACGGGCAATTTCGAAATACGTCAAAGAACTAGGTCAACTATAAACCCATCTAAACAAAAGCCATCATACTGGGGTCATCAAAGTCCATTTTAAAAACTAGTGATTTAAATACCCCTAATTTAGAAATTGAGGGTACCGTGATACACTTTGTCAAAGAAATGATTGCCCTGGTCTTAGACTTACCGCACTTAGACTACTGTTGTGTTGCCTACTGCGACATTTCCAAGACTAAGAGAAATAAGTTGCAAAGACTTCTTAACTCGTGCATAAGATTCATCTTTAACCTGAGACGCGATGTCAACATCTTACCATATCGTCGCATAATGGGTTGACTTACCCTCAAATATCGACATCTCTACTTCACGGGCTCATTAACCTACACCATTTTTTTGAACAATAATCCTGATTATCTATTTGCTTTATTCCATCTCAGACTTGAATCTCAGCTAAGATCAATTAGAGTCACGTCAGACTCGTTAACAGTACCCTATGCAAGAACGGCCAAATTCTAAAATACTGTTTTAATTAAGGCATCCAGACTCTGGAATACACTCCCTGCAGAAATAAAAAATTCCGAAAACGTCACAAGGTTCAAGTTCCTTCTTCACGAACACTTTCATTCTTTCGAAAATATCAATTATGAGAGGTCCTACCTTCAAATCCTATCATAAATTATATTAGAACATTAATCATCCGACGGAAGTTTAATACTTTCTTATACTAACTCTTTTCTTCATCATTCGCATATTTTCACAGCCACTTATTACTTATTTTTAGTTGGACTTATTGTTATTATTAATATTACTTTACTTTATTAAATGTTAATCGTGAACTTAATTTGATTTCGTGAAAAATCTACTTATGATTGTAAATAAATAAATATTTGTAAGAAAATGAATGTAGCACAAGTGGATTATGGAGCAAGAAGACCCGAGCTGTAAGCTGTGTCGACATATTGTAACTGGGTCCGTGAATTCCAAAGCAGTGCGAAATTGTGCTTGCAAACCATGCTTTGGAACATCTAATAAATCCAAGTCCATCTGCCTATATTTTGTAAGGGATGTACCTGTAATTTATCGAGTATTTTTATACTTTAAAGAACTTTTAATCTTACTCAGAGAACCACAAACTTTGCACGACACAAGAATAATAACCCGGATGTTGTGTTAAATTAATCAAAATTGACTGGAATCTAACATCGCCATTTCGAGGGAGGAAATACTAATCCTGATAGGATTAACATTCCATGTTTATATTCTTCATAAAAGTTTGAATTTGACGAAATAATAACAAGAATTTTCATGGAATTCGACTGGATTTATGGGGTAGAGTTAAAACGGGTTAATATTTAAACAAAATATTGAAAAGAATTGAAAAAAATTTTGACAAAGTATTGCCAATAATTAACGGTGACTTTTCCAACTTACTAACTATTTATTAAACTCACTATATGTAGTAATATGAACCACACATTAAAAAGCATTATTGTACCATTTTCTAAATTAGTTCGTACGTATTGCGACAATTTAATATAACTATATTTGACTGATCCTTTTCATTTTCCGATGGATTGGAATTAAATGGAATCCTTTTATATTATCAATTGCAATATTGTATTGCATATTGCATATTCACGGATTTGAACTGGATTATTCAAAATTAATACTCATATTAATTCAATTCAAGTTTATTAGACTACCCAGCAATCGAGATTGGATAGGATTGGATTGAAAATTTCAATTCATTTTGAATTCATACTTTGATTCCGTAAATATGTATTCAAATGGATTGAATTTCGAAGAAAGGAATCCATCTGTATTCAATTTTACGAATGTAATCGGAAGCGTAATTTTCCGGATGAAATTTCAGAAAAAGTAATCCATCCGTATTCAATTTTACGAACACAATCACGAATACAATCAGAAGCAGTATAAGAATACAAATAAATACAGATTTATTCAAAGTTTATTTTTTAAAAGAAAACTTTTTTTTGCATTAAAATGAATACGCTTAGATAGTTCTGAATCCGTAATGTTGAATACGGAGGCATTTAATATTTCGTTTTTTAGAAGGAAACTTTTTTTGGATTGAAATGAATGCACTTGGCTACTTTTGAATCCGTAATGTTGAATACGGATGCATTCAATGTTTCGTTTTTAAATAGGAAACTTTTTTTGGATTGAAATGGATACACTTGGATAGTTTTGAATCCATAATGTTAAATACGGATGTATTGAAAGTTTCGTTTTTGAAATACAACTTTTTTTGGATTGAAATGAAAACACGTGGATAGTTTTGAATCCGTAATGTTGAATAGGGATGCATTCAAAATTTCGTTTTTAAAAGGACACTATTTTTGGATTGAAATGAATACACTTAGATAGTTTTGAATCCGTAATGTTGAATACGGATTCAACTTTTTTTTGATTAATATGAATTCAGAAAGTAACCTTTTTATTCGTATGAACGAGTAGAATTGTATTTACGTATTAAAATTGATTCACCGTTGACCAAAGTATGGATTCAGAATTTAATAATTGAATCCAATTCTATACAACTCTATCCAAATTCGATTACTGGGTAACAAGATATTTTTTGTTAACTTGTTCACACTATAAGTTAATACAAAATATTTCAGGAATTTTGTAGGTTATATTTACATAAATTTCGACTTTCACCCTTATTACATAATGGACTATAATTAATTATTATTGAAATAATAAATGTCTTAATCAGCGAATATTAGATATTAAGAATTGAATGTATTAAGATTTTATACCACTTTAAGTTATGTCATAATTATGTCATCGATTAAATTATTCAAACTTAATCAAGAAAAGCAACACTATATTCCTCGGGCGGAAGCTTGTATGTGAACTGAGGCTTCAAGGATGAATGATAACTACTTTAATGCATATCAACATAACATTGGAAGTTACATTGTCCTAGTCTTTTTTTGCAAGAGCTAATTAATAAGATGTATACAATGAGCTTATATACATTAGCAAACGAGACAGTTAATTTAGGATAATTTCAGAGACAATGTAAACTACTTTTCATTCCGTACATGCATTTCATTCGGTAGTTTTATTTTGAGTCTGGTTTAGATTTAAATTTCAAAATTTTCTTTGTATGGAGATGCGCATTATATATTCACTTTTACTGATTCTAAATTCTTGGATTTATGTATTAACGAATGCAAAGAAATTATTCCGCGACTACGTATAATAAATTCAGAAAACTATACTTCAAATTTCTGTACTTTTCCGTGCTTCATTTTGCAATTGTATATTTCAGTAGATTCTAGCTCTTCACCCTAAACCTTCCACTAATAAAGCATAAAGGAAGGGAGTTATTCCCGGTTTAATATCTTTTGACTAATTTTGGACTTTTTTAGTCTATTTGCAAGTCGACTCTCGGGTAGATCGGTCAGACAGACAACCGAAGACATTAAAAAATAATAGTTTAGACAATGCAAGGCATCCCACTCATCTAGATCCAGTCCCCTCCATACAGCACTCCCCCGAGCTACTTGAGCCCTCTGTATCGCGTGTGCACGGGAGGGAGGGGGGGGGGGTCCGGGAAAACTACGCAAAACGCCTACCGATACATTCGTCGAACTACTTTACCATCAGAAGATACTCTCTGTCGGTATAGCAACTCTCTCCCACACAGCTTGCTATCTGTGATATAGCGGGCGCAACGCTCGTTTTATGTTAACAGTCACATTTCCAACCACGTCGATTAACTTGAAAAAAACTACGCGTTGCATCGACAACAGGGCCATTGGTATCGGTCCTGCCATTACTATTAATAGTATTCTTTAAATAGTAGTAGCTCATACACTCACATACAAAATCAAGTTAATTCACATCGACTTCAAAAATCGTGCTTGGAATGAGAATATTGTTGAATATAGTTAAACTATCTTCGATGGAGAACGTATAGTTTCTTTGGTTATTAGTTAGAAATCAGCTGAATTTTATTTTCTTTATATTGTCACGTCTAGATAACTCGGAAGAATTATCTAGGGACAAGACCGAAGAAGGCTCAAGAACCTTCTTAGACCCTTAATTTAAGTTGCCCAATTTGGTTTTTTAGAACCAGGAACGGCGGTCGAAATGCGAGAGAAGGATCAATTAAATAATTTTAAAAATTCTTGTTACACAAATTAATATATTTGATAAAAATATAATACGTTAACTTCTAATAAATTTTATATCCACAACCCCTGTCGCAATATTATTTAAGAAATATCCCAATAAGCGCAGATTTTGAAAAAAGAATACTTTATGACTTCTCGAAAGTCCTCATCAAATTATACTTATAGTGTATAAGAAGTAATAAAAAAGAATTCTTTTATAACAAATTTGAGTTACCGACCGAGTTTCTCACAAGCGCACGAGTCTTGGGCAAGTTTGTATATAAGGTACCTCCAAAAGTGGTAACAGTACAACACACGCGGCATGCTTATGTTACATATTTCGCGCTCTCTCTCTCGCTCTCAAAATTAATTCCATACTTATTATTATACTTATTCAGTCAAAGAATTCTTTATCAAGACATAGTTATGGTTTGTGAAGAACATTTTTACAAAATGCTTTAAAAAAAGCATTCTTATCTACTCTTAATCTAATAACTAAAGCGGACATTCGTTATTTTTTTAAGCATTCACAAAGAATTCTTCGTTCATAAAAGAAATCAAGAAGTATTCTTTTTGAATATTTCAACATTTCTTTTTGCTTATTGGGATTATTCTTAAGGTCTCAGTTAATTATCTCTACAGAGAGTACTGAATTAACTGGAAAAGGGACTTCACATTCCAGTGAAGTCGGGAATAAAATAATATACTATTTTTGACATAGTGTGCGTAAAGTGCGGCTTTACGCATTGTTTACATATTTTAGGTGCACTTTACGCAAACTTGCATAAAAAAATATTGTTCGACACATGTGCGAAAATTTTTTTTGTACCAATGTGAATGTGGTCCTCGCTTTCAGCTCGACCCTCAACCTTCACATTTGTAGAAAAAACTTTTACGCCCTTCTATCGAAAACTGTTAATTTCGATCAATCGCAGCAAGGTGGTTTGTCAAGTTCCGGGAAACTTGGACACGAGTTTCCGATGTTCGCCATATAACACGTGGTTCTTATGCGCAACGCATACCGACTCTTATCTGCTACGAGATTATTGAACATATTTTACACTCCTCACTCTATTCCACATAGTATTTTGTAACTCAGCAGTTATTTAATCTATATCCGCAAAATATTCGTGCCGCAAGCAAATCAAGCCGTTTTCGCGAAAATTTCACTACAGTGCCCCCCCCCCTCAATATTCTCTTCGTCAGTCTTGTCTGTACATTTTCTAACCCTCCCAAAAATTGCCTAATGAGGAGGAGAAATTTTTCCCCCACTCCGCCGACTTACAGTTATTTATTTATTTATTTATTTTTTTTATTTATTTATTTATTAATTAACGGGCAGAATCGCCCTTTTTGCTTAATTTTTGACACATTGTTTTTAATCGTGAGAATTTTGCGAGAGCTGCAGATCGACTTAGAAAGATGGCGCCATACTTCACATTTGTGTATGAAATATATTTTCGAAACGTAAACAAACAACGTGGCTCGTCTTACCAACAGCGAGCTGCTGCTTGAAAACGAAATCGAAAAATTGTTCACCGGACGGGGATCGAACTCACAACCTACAACTCCGTAGTCCAGTGCGTTAACCGCCTGAGCCACGAAGCCGTTTAGAACGCGCATGCGTCAACCAGAATAAATCAGTTTAACCTTTCTTACATCACGCATGCGTGATGTCGCCACAGAATTACCGCTCCGTGAGAAGTGGTGGGAAACAGCAATCGAGAGGTAAGTCAACTATTGGGATGGACCTAGTGGCAAATATTAGGTGGTAGCAAATATTGGGGGGCGGGGGGGGGGGGGGGGACTACTGTACATTAAAGACAATTTGTAAAATTTGAGTCTTACTTTGTCACACCTTACTACCTCCTGGACCACGCACCGGCGGCTAGCGAACTGGAGGTTGTATTTGTGCACCTTAAATGATCAAGTAATATCTTATTATCAAAAGTGTTGGTCCTATTACAATAAAAATTGAATTGAAACTTTTACCACTGACATGTGAAACATAAAACATAAATCTAAAAAAGAAGTTAAAAAATATAATCTTAAAACCATCATAATTTTTGTTAAATGCAATGGAGGTACAGAACCAAAAAGATGTAAAATGATCAAGATATATCGAGAAAGATCGACAGAGATACTCTAAATGGTTATCAAAAATTAGCTTGACAAAAATAATTGGCTCATTCTTTCCTTATTGTTATCTCATATTGCGGACAATAAATGGCCATTTTATACCTACAGAATTGAAATAGCACTTTTTTTTTTTACACTTCGCACAATTCGCGATCTTTATGTCCGGGTAAAGTAGTCGAAAAGGCGTCGATTGCCGCCGGGCTCCAAAACTGCCCTTCTGCGCATGTGCAAAGGGTGATCCAGCATTTTTGCCGCCCGGCGGTCTTTTTTCTTGAAGGACCACCATTTACCGTACAAAAAATAATGTACATATACTCGCCTTCGGCGATCAGCAATTTTTAAACCGTCGCCCCTTCCTCATCAACTTTGTTGCATTGACTTCGTTTCTGCCTCAGATACGTAATTTACTATTTCATTCTAAGAGCGTAAAATTATAGCTTTACACCGCGTTTGGTGATTGCACGCCTGAGGGACGAGGAATCACCATGTGAGACGTAAATTACTACGCCAATGGTGCAAACAAATTTTTTATTCCACAAGTGTGATAATGTCCATTTTTACAAAAGATGACTTAACTAAATTCCTATCTAATACGTGGATTATAAAATTACCTATGAATAGAATCTTGAAATACTGTAATCGAATCATGGAATTCCCACTTAAAAATTTCCTATGAAATTACATTTTATAATAAGAAAGGAATTTTCAGTGAGGTTCGAGTTTTTTGCACTGCAGTGGTAGTAATTAACTCTTAACCTGTAGACTGCCGGAAAATCTATGTATAGATTTCAATAAATAATTCACTGAATCCTCTAAAAATCAATACCCTGGAGTTTTGTAGGTCGCTGATTACGAATCTGGTGTTAGTTTTCAAAAATTCAAAATGGCGGATACAATATAGCGGGCGAATTTTTCAACATTTTTTTTTATTTTCTTGGGAAAGGGTATCTAGGGGTTTTTGGGGAGGCTGATTACGATTCGTGACCCCGAAAACCCCCGCGTCACAAATTTCAAACAAATTCGTTTCATTTTAAAGGAGAAAATTGATGTTGAATTATTTCCAACCGTTAGCCACATCATTTTGGAATTTTTAAAGGTGAATAAATTCTATCAATACCCGGCAGTCTATAGGTTAATGAGAAGAAAAAAGTGGAACTTTGTCTTACAAAAACCATTAAAATCTGTTGTATATTTTGTACAAAGAAGTAATGCAAAACTTTTAAAAAATTACATCTTTATTCACACAAGTGATTTTCATATTATTTTAACATCTGAATCTTGGATTTTATTTCTGGTTAAGCAGCAATCAAGATCTTGTATGGTGGTCACTCGCGGCAATTGGTGCTAATATCTTCCCCTCCACCATTATGCTGGCCTTAAAGGCTTCTGCGTCTTCTAAGGGTTCGCCATTGATAGCAGCCGCTACTTTATTACTGTCCAACATTGTTACGTGATTCCCGTCTATGTAAAAAACTTCAACTTTATCTCTCGTGACCTGAAAAACAAGTTTCTTATCAGACTCCATTGTGTTTATCATTTAGAGAAAAGTAGTCGTATACTCAAAATATAGCCTGAACTGTCATGGTGTAAAAATAGTATAATGCAAAATGGAATTACAAGGATTCAGTCAAATTTGTTTCGTCAGGATTTATCTCATAAACGTTACCTTTGAAAGTCCATAATCTTCATCAAGGCCTCGTATCGTTGGCATGGTTGGTTTCAGAAGAATGATAGGTGCTCTGATCGGTGGGACTGATGAAATATCGTATTCTTCGAGAGCGAGTAATCGGTGATAAATAGCTGTACATATACCACGTTGAGATTCTTCAGATATTTTTGTTTCTTCTTTTACACTAGAGCCTATGCGGGATACAAAGGCTTCTAACTTATCTTCCCAGCCTTTGCATTTTTTTAAGTCCAACAGGAGCTGCACATTTCGAATTATATTTCAAATATAAATAAGTAATTCAGGCCATATATGATGTTATACATACAAGTTACAAAGCATGATACTTACATCTGGACTAATAGCTGGATGCAACATATCCATGACACCCAGTAAAATGTTACTTTGGAGTTCCTCGATACTCTCTGATGCCAATTGGTGATTTTTGATCCCTTTCATTTGTTCCGGCGAACCGTCAATAAGAACTAACCTACCAGACAAACCTTCCGCTTCCAGTTTCCTAGCAAGTTCAATTGCAACTAGTGTTCCAAACGAGTAACCCGCGATTACGAAATCCCTGCGTCCTTTGTTTTTCGTCAAAACGTGCTGAAATAATACAATAATTTTTATTCAATTCTTCACGTAATGTTATCACTTAGAATATTATTAAAGAATCAAAATAATCACTGGTAGGAGTTTTTGTGCTATAGCTGTGATGCTCCTTTGATTCGAGTCATTGATTCCAAATTGCAAGCACGTCGAAGGCGACTTAATCCTCCCTGCGAGAGATGTGAATACCTGTCCATATCCTTCAATACCCGGTACAAGGAATACTTCATTTCTACCAACTTCCTCTCGCGTTAGTAGTTTTAAGCAAGAATCGTGACATAGGCCTTCTACACCTAACGTGCGAACAAGTAGTTTCATTCCTAATAACGTATCAGTATTGTGTTTACTCTGCCTCATCTTTTCGGCTTCCACTTCTTTCGCCGCCATTTCGGATAGTTTTGCAAAGTTGAGACTACGAATATCTTGCGCTGTCAAAAATACTTCGAATTCACGTTCCAGAGTTTGCTTGATTTCTACAGCCATCATTGAATCCATTCCTAACTCTGCTAATGATGTGTGTTGACTGACCGTCTTCAAATCTTTCAAACCTGCAAAATTGCGATATAAAATTATTTACTGAAATGTGTATTTACTACAAATGGTAATTTCTGGAATTAAAAGGGAAAACGTACCCATAATATTGAGAACGGTACCAACAATGCTGGTCGCACCGGCTCCTCCTGCTCTCTTTTCTGCTACGACAACACTGGAAACTATAGGCTTTTTCTGTTGCAAGAATCCATCTAATTCCTGAAGACAAGATGAAATCCTCTGTTGCAACGAACCAGCAATTATCAATTCCTTATGATCCTCTTGCATTTCCGCAACTAAACCAACTTCTCCCACGGCGCCCCATTGAATGGCTAATGCTGGTAATCCTTCTGATGCTCGCCTTTCACATATTCTTTCCATGACGGAATTGGCCATTCCGTAATTAGTTTGACCTGCATTTCCACGTCCACATGAAACCGATGAGAAAACGACGAAGTGACGAAGACGTGGGCAAATCTTCCTGGACAGTTCATCAAGCTGCTTTGTACTCCAGGCTTTCGCACGGAAAGATTCTTCAAATGAAGCCGCTGACTGATTCTCATATAGGCTGTCCTTTAATACAACCGCTAAATTAAATATTCCATCGATTGGACTGAGTTTTGTGGCTGTTTGAAGAATAAATTCACAATCTTCTTTTTTCGATGCGTCTTTATCCGTAACAATGACGACTTTAACACCGTAACTTTTCCACAATTCGATTCTCATTTTCTGATAGCCGTTTTTCACTCCACGTCGAGAAACTAGTACTATGTTCTTGGCACCTCGCAACACTAACCAGTCTGTGAGCTCAAGACCAAAACCACCGAGTCCTCCGAGGATCACATAACTATGATTATCCAGACAATGATATCGTGGATACGCGAGTATCGGAGCATTTATGGGTTCGTTTTCATCGCGGATTTTGATAATGCACTTGCCTACGTGCTTCCCAGCAGCCATGTATCTGAAAGCCTGTTCAACTTGATCCTTGGGGAAGACGGTTCTAGTTAATGGCTTTATGGCTCCGCTTGCTAAACCGTCACTTACAAACTTTTTCAGTTCGAGCTTCTTTTCTGCGGGAGCGTCGAACACGTTATCTAACATAACTCCAAAGAAGCTAATTTCTTTCAAGAATATTTCCATTCCTAGTGAACTATTTGCTGCTAAATCGAACTTTCCAATTTCCAAGAAACGCCCACTTTTTGCTAAACAGCGAACTGATGCTTGTAACTTCTCTTCAGCTAACGAATTTAAAACTATATCTACACCTTTTCCGCCTGTTTTTCGTAAAATTAATTGTTCAAAACTCGTATCGCGAGAGTTTCCTATGTGATCTTCTGGAATTGCTGGGAATTTCTCTCGGATGAATTTCCTTTTTTCAGGAGTGCCGACGGTGGTAAAAACTTCACATCCTTCGAAAAGGGCAATGTTTATAGCAGCTTGGCCCACGCCACCGGACCCTGCATGAATCAATACTTTGTCTCCCTTCTTCATTTTTCCATAGAAGTATAGGGCGTAGTAAGAAGTGGCATATACAACAGGTACAGTAGCTGCATCTTCAAGACTCCATTTATCCGGTACATACCAGGACAGGTTCTTATCGGCTAAAATCAAGTTCCCTAATGCACGGTTACGAATCATGCCCATTACCTTGCGACCTGTAGAATCGATTCCAGAGTATTCGAAACCAATGGCACATTCCTGAGCCTGACGTGATTTTTCAATGACTTCGATCGCCAATTTTCCAGTAGTTACCATAACGTCTCGGAAATTAATGGAGGAATAAAATACGCGAACAAGGTTGCTGTCTCTGATTTCAGGCGAAATTTGACCTTCAAGCCAATGTAGGGTAGATAAATCTCCTCGAACTTGTTGACTGACAACGGCATGATGAACGGGAGCCATTTCCAAAGGCTTTAGTGGTAAATACCTATAAGTACCCCAGGATCCGTTCTTTCCAAGTACGTTCATGGCCAAATCCAACTGTAGTTGTTTTGCATAAAGTGGATTTTGTAATGAAAATGGCGGAGCTTTCGGATCTTGGATTAATATGCCGCGGATTATTTCTCCACCCGGTTCTCTTCTTAAACAATTGACTAATCCGAGTAAACCACATTCAAAATCACCAGAACCTACAACAAGTATGCGAGCATTTCCACTGTGATCTTCCAGGACCGTTTTCATTGCCTTTTGCATTTCTGCCACCCAACGGAATTCCTTGTTATTTACGTGGATTATTACAGTATTTTTTGATATTTTGTCTTTCTTACGGAGAAGAACGAAAAGTTCCTTTCCGCACTTCTTTTCCATAACAACATCAATACCATGGGCTTGTGCGCTTTCTTTTGCAATCGGTACGTTTACATCTTCACGAGATACAATAAATCCTCCATCCTTTACCGAGGAAAGAATTCGTTTCAAATCATTACTTCGTTCTCTGGTGAGTAATCGACGTCCAATTCCGAACTGGGCATTTAAGTCACTTGCGAGTTTTTTCGGCTCCATAACATTGATATTTTGAAGGGCTTCATTTTTTTCAACTTCCGTACTACTAACAACGTTGACATCAGCTTGAATCAGCGGTATGTCACTAAGAGATTCTTGAACGTGAACAGATAAAAGATCTTCGACCACAAAATTATCCTCTTCGTTAACAAATTCGACTGACTTGACTTTTATTCCTAAATGATTTTCCAAACCTAGGTTGCACGTGATGCGTATAAAGTCTCGTGGGGATATTTCTGCCCGGTCTACGTGAGTGACAAATCCGTAGTGTTCCAAAACGGGATCACCAGGAGGTTTCCTTCTGCTTATAGCGTTAGCTTTTAATCCTCGAATCTCCACTCCGCCTGAAACAATGCAGTCGAGTTCTGGGTAGACGTGAACTGGAAACTCTATTGAAAAAGAAGAAAATAAAGGTTATTATAAACGACCTATTAAAATATGTAGATGGATTTTACATATGTTTAAAGGTAAGTCCTAACGTTTCTCGTCGTCGCCCATAGCACGTATTTGGTTCAGATGCACTTTCGTGTCTATCACAAGCTTTTGAATTCCCGTTGGTACGAAGAGTCCACGAGAGTCCAAGCCTAAAATTTGCATTTGAAGCATATTGTCCATAAAGGCAACCCAGTTGTTAGTCCAAGCTATGTGACCTTTAGTTCCTCGAGTCGTGGCACTCTTTATTCCACGAAGAAGTCCGGTATAATGGTAACCACGTAAACGCAGTTCCTTATAAACATCCCTTGCTGACATTTCCTCTTCACAAGTTTCTTGATCTGACGGAACTTTCATTTTTTCTTGGCTCGGACTTGACGTAGCACGAATAAATCCTGTTACTACCGCAACATCGCCTTCGACAACTTCAAATCTTCCAGAACCTTGAAAAGGGTTAGAATAAGTGAAAATATATATACATTTTATCATCTCTCTTCGAGTATTAATTACCTTTTTGTACCATCAAAGTTAGCTCGACAACTCCCTCTTTAGGAAGGGTGGTGGCTCTCAGGAATTTTACCTTTTCAAAAACTACAGAAACTTCCGTGTATAATTCTCCTCTCATCATTCCAATGGTTTCCCAAATAAGTGCCAAGTATCCGGTGGCAGGTATCAAATTTCTCCCATCGATTACATGTCCAGCCATAAATTCGTAATCCTCATCAGCAAGTGTTACTTCAACGACGCGTTCTCCGGACACTATCTTTTCTTGCATCCTGTATGAAGTGACGTACCAGTCATCCGAATGTTCCCATCTGATATGTGGAGAGATCATTGGGGTACCACGACTCACCGGGTAAGATACTTCTGGATACAAAGACATCAATTGCGGTTGCAAGCCAACGTTATATAATTTGCCCAAAGCCTGGAAGACCATCTCAGCATTGTCCTTATGTCCACGTTGCGTCATAGCTATATTTGTTACTCCTGGATTTAAAGATCGTCGAAGAATTGCTTGCAGCAATCCATGCGGTGCAATTTCAATTGTTACTGCATCCTTTGGTATCAGCGTAGATGTTTCTTCGAACAACACCGAACTAAGCAAATTGTTGGTATGATACTCTGCGGATGAAAGTCGTGCTGCTGCTGTGTTCCATTCGTTCCGAGGCACTGAAGTGCTCATCCATTTCGAACTTCTTGGATTTGGGTTTGGTATAACGTCTTGCAGGTAAGCTAAGAGCTTTGGTCCCATATCAGCTATATACCTACTATGATATGGAATGTTGCTGCACGGAACTTCTCTGGCAAAAATTTTTTGTTCCTAAAGAAAAGATATAACATTGTTACCTTTTATCCACATTAATTAGAATTAAACAATTAAACCAAGATAGGATTGGCTGCTGTTTTAGTAACCCAATTTACCTGCAGTTTAGCTACGAAATTCTTCATGGACTCTGCAGGTCCACTAATTGTTGAACTCTCTGGGCCATTGTGACACGCAATCACAATATCTGGAGGGCACATATCCTTTAAGTCCTCGTATCCTAGACCAACGGCCGCCATAGAACCATGAATTATTTTAGTTTCGACTGAAGCTTTTCCACGAGAGTAAGCAGCGAGTATCATTTGCTCAGCTGTGAAGCAACCGTCCGCATAAGCACATCCAAGTTCTCCGACGGAATGACCAATTATATTATCAGGAACTACACCAGCAGCGTTCAATAAATCAACTAAACCAATCTGGAATTACAAAAAACATTACATTTATTAAACTAAGTCGTCGAAGCCGATAAGATAAATGATGTCCAAATTGGCTTAAGAGTCGATATTTACCTGAACAGCAGCAATTCCCACAAACGAATTAAGAATGTTATCGAAGGTCTTTTTATCTTTATTCGTTAAAATATCGAAGATATTAATACCTCGTGGCTTCAACACTGCGTCACATTTCTTGATCGCTTTAGCGAATATTGGCAAGCGCAGCAATGCTTCACCTAAGATACATATTTATTACACATTGCGAATACTCAATTGGAAATATTATAGCCTCTGTTACGTATTCATCGAGAAAAATTAACAAACCCATGCCAGCCCATTGAGATCCCATTCCAGAGAAAACAAACCAAATAGGACGCTTAGCTCCTGGGTAATGTTCAATTTCTTTAGTATGGGTTTCCGTGACTCCTCGTGGTTCGAGTATCGTATACCCCCTGTATAAATGTCCAGGTATATCGTCGGAATATACATCATGAATCAACTTTACATATTCCACATCTACTGGTCTGCTTTCAATCTATTATCATTACGTTCATATTGTATTTCTTTACTCCAAATCTATAAATATAATAATTTGGTAGACACTTACATCGGCTAATAGTGTTGTCACTGCTTCTTCGGTTCTCCCTGAAACGAGAATAAGTCTTGGGATATCATCGTTAGGAGCTCCATTGTTCACCTTCGCTTTAACATTAGATTTTAAAAGTACATGGCAGTTTGCTCCACCAAATCCGAAAGAGTTTACACCAACGTACCCGCCTTCCCAAGGTGTGGGTTCCGTTATTACGACAAGTCGTCCATCTTCCAGGGCTTTTACTCCCTCTCGAGGTTTATTATAATGCAAATTTGGTGGTATTATACCAGTCTCCATTGCAATAATGACCTTTAATAAAATTTCAAATAAATGAATATCCTCAATATAGGTTTACATTTTCTATGCGCAAGTATACCTTAGCAACAGAGCAGAGTCCACTCGCTGGTTCAGAATGACCTAAGTTCGACTTAATAGAACCGATTTTTAATGGAGTCGTTCTACCCTTGCAAAAGACTTTTTCCAGAGCATTTACTTCCTCAGGATCACCAACTTTAGTTCCAGTTCCATGCGCTTCTATGTAATTCATCTTGGTAGGGGGTATTCCACACTCCTGGTAAAATTCATCAAGGAGTACGCTTTGCATAACACTGGATGGAAATGTAATCCCTTGTTCTTTAAATCCATCACAGTTCGTCTTTGCATGGACGAAAGTAGCATAAATACGTTTAGCATCTTTGGCTTTCTGCAGATAAATTACAGCGATGGCTTCGCTACGGGTGTAACCATTTGCATCAGCATCGAAAGATTTGCATCTTCCATCGGGGGATAAAACTCCTGGAAACATTAATAAGTAATTTACATTTCAGAAAAGTGTCCATGACCCATTGTAAAATAGGATCGTTTATGTAATTTATCGTTCGTTACTATGTTAAGCGTTTCAACATTGTATGCATATGTTACGTCAGGGGATCAAAGGGGAAACTATAAATTCCGCGACTGAATCAATTGCTGCAGTAAACAATTGTGAATATGTCATAATGTACCTAGTCTGGAAAATTGTAGAGACACATATGGATGAAGGCATAAATTTGCACCACCGACTATAGCTGAGTCACAAAGTCCATCTCTAATCGCTCTGTATGCATGTTCCATGGCGAAAAGACTGGAGCTGCATGCTGAATCAACCGTATAACTTGGTCCATTAACTCCTAACCAGTATGAAATTCGGTTGGCCAGCATAGCTCTACTGCAGCCAGTGATACCGAACCCGTTAACCTGTTAAAAAGTAATTTACATGATGAATATCCACATGTTTCAAACTAATTTCTCCGAACTTGTCCGCTGCGAACAGAATCTTTAGGTACGGTAAAAATGTCTAAATGTACGCCTATAATACGCTTAAATAGCACAGAAAAATATCACGTAAAAATTCACGCTTTTTCCAAAAATAAGAATTGGTATTTTTTTGTAGATAGAATTAATGAGTCAATTGAAATCGTCGTTAAAAATGCTGTATTATATTTACATGTTAAATTTACATTGTATTCTGAATTATGTACGTATTATCGGTATTTTTCTTTTCACGTAATGAAACATAGTTTTCGAAGCCTTGAGTTATGTTCGCTACGCTTACAAACGATGCGATCCAATTAATTTATTTACATTTTTTATCTCCGAAGTTGACATTATACTGGTCAGTAGACTGTTTTGAATAATGCATTGTTCAATCAAATGCTTCTGGACGATTATTGTTTATGTAAACTTTCACGTTGTCCGATTTAATGCTTGGATAAAAATTTATAATACAAGTTTTTTATACATCATTCGTTGAATTCTCAAAGAAACAATGTTACAGCTCGGAAATTTAATTTATAACTCTCCTTGAATTTAATATGAATTTCAGTTAGCATTTAATTTCCAGTCGAGGTTAAACATTCCAAAAGATGTAAAGTATTTATCGTATTGAACACGTCATTTAAATAACATTCGATTGTATTAACATATTCTCATAAGAACTGTAATTTAGTCGTTTTTTTAGAAAATTCTTTAATGGGCATTAGACTATTAAAAAGATGTTTTTAGGCTATTTTATAAGTATTGATGGATGTTTTATTTGTAATTTAAAATGTCTATAATTTTTGGTATTCTACAGTTTAAGTAGAGTTCTTTCCTTCACTTTATTTTCGTCTCTTTTTTTTAAACGGGTAAAATGACAGGAGCGATTTTTTAATATATTTTTAGACAATGGGCAAGCAAAAAATTTACTTATTACGCCGGTAAAAATGTTGCATGATAAATGAAAGTCTTCTAACGGTTACTTACGTATTTAAAACTATTCCTTACAAAACATAGTTTTTAGCCATAACCATAAAGTAGTCTGACAATTATTTGGTACATAACTGATTTACTTGGACCAATTTTGGTTGATGAGTAATACTCACCAGGAATATATAAACAATGTTGGAGAAACGCTACCTGAATAGCTGTTTTTCATTTATCATGATACAAAAACTTTTTTCGAATTTGTACAGTGGGTTGAAAGTCAGATGACAACAATAGCAGAATTTTTTTAAATATGCAATGCACCTAATTTTCGAATTGTGTCTAATAAAACTACTACATGTGATGCTGAGAATAAAAATGTAATTGTACCATACAACCAAACCGGTTGAAAGTGTAATAAGCGTTTGATTAGTAGAGCACAATGGTATGGTTGTGGGAAGCAAACTGTTTAGCTATTAACAGTAAGCCATTTGGTTGTTAAAACCAAAGCTGTACCGTTTGGTTATTATAGCTGAACCGTTTGGTTAGTATAGCTAAACCGTTTGGTTATTAGCGTTGAACCATTTGGTTATTAGAGCTAAACCGTTTGATTGAAACAATACATCCGCTGCGTTTTTATAATAGAGTTGATTGATCAACAACCGAACAGTTTAGCTCCAGCAACCAAATGTTTTGCTCTGGTAACCGTACAATTTTATAGCTATTAATGTTGATGAAAATTAATGGAAAATACACTTAAGAACTATTCTTTTTTGACAACGTTGCGGTTCCATTTAAGATTTAGTTGTTTAGTGAATTAAACCAGTTCGAAGTTGATGTTTATAGTAAATTATGTATGCAATACATCACCAAGAATTTTGGTGTCGTTATAACCTATAAAAGATGGTTGTTGATAGTTTGAGCACGTACAAAAACGCGGTTTTCGTCTTCATGATTACTTTAAGAGTTACGTCTATTTTAAATTCCTTTTTCAGGAATTATATTAATATCTTTAAACTTAATGTTTGGTGTGCTGACTGAGTATAACACGTTATATTTGAAATAAATGTATAATTAATTGTTACCTATAGTTATTTTCACTATTTAAGTTATTTTTTACTGTAATCATCTGCAATTTATAAAATATTGAAAGATCCATTTGGAACATAAAGTAACCTATCCGTAATATTTTGTTCATTAGAAATGTCCATTTTCTGCTCCGAAAACGACCCACAAAATGACATTTTATTATATATAATTCAATACTATTTAAAAAATCTATAAGTGTAGGCTTTTCCGCATGTTTATACTAAAGATCTGATATTTAAAATAGGAATAAAATTCAATGAAGACCTGGAGTTTTTCGTAGAACCAAGTTTTCTCGGATTCGGAAAAGCAGGCTCCGATAAAAACTCCAGTTTTAGAACCTCGTAATTGACGAGGGTTGCAACCGGCATCGATGATGGCTTCAAATGTATGTTCCAAAAGCATCCTGCACATTGGGTCCATAGTGTGAGCCTGTTTGAAGTGGACCCCAAAGAAGAGGGCATCGAATTTGCCAACATTGTTTATTTTGCCGGTTCTTTGCGGGATTTCCGGATGATCTGCAATTAGTCAATAAAAAAATCAATATTTGTTATCTTTAATTGTTTTCATAATTTTAATTTCATAATATTGAAGCATTTCTTTTGATTCATAAATTCTTAAAGTTTGTGGAAATGTATTTATTTAAATCCCCTCAATCAAATAGTTTATTAGTTTAAAATTCAGGACTTCACTTTCGTGTACTAAAGGTAGTTTCACTGAGTCTTTGATTATTATAGTCAATTAGTTGATATGCCATTAATTGAGGGGACTTATTTTTTGATCCTGTCCCAACCTAGTTTCCATCTTCGGTCATCATCGGTGACAAGATCAACCTTGTTGAAGAGATTCTCTTGGAAGTGCTTCATGTTGTCCGAATCCGGAAAGCGACCTGCCACGCCGGAAATGACGACTTCCTCGCCCGGGTCGACTGGCGCCATCTTTCTGATGGTGGACTTGCTTCCGGTCCTAGCACTCGCCATTTCGCAGGAAAACGCACACGGTAAGCACCACTCGAAATATCTCGATCACACTTTCCACGACATGTAATTTTATCTCGTTGGCGACCCTAGGTCCGATCTCGAATAAACTTTTAAAAAATCGGTTCCTTTTTCGAAATGTCTGTGAGGTCAGCGCTGAACTAAGCAGCGGCCTGGTGCTGGCGGCCTTTTATAAAAAAGTTCCCACCACCTCCTTCCCAATGATATCGTTTCAATGGAAATTACATTGCTGACTTTCTGTAGAGTTAATGGAAGACAACGGGATGCAACGGGTATAAATTCGAATGCAGTAGACTATAGGCTAATAGTTCGTGAACGTCAGAATTTTTCAACTTGTCTTTACACTTTCGGACGATAACTTTTTTCGCAGTATAGAAATAATCTTTGTGCATTTTGCTTGAAAAAATGATTTTTATAGATATTTTCGAAAATTCCTATAGACATGTGTTAAATAAAAATTCTTTTTATTCATATTGTTGGAACAAAAAATGGTATGGACTTTTTTAAAAATGATTTAAAAGCTTTTGGATTTTCCAATTTATATAAAATTTATAAAATCAAAAAATTGGTTTTCACATCAACATATTTGTTAAATTAATAAAAGTCTAATTTCAAGATTACTGATTCAAGATGCCTTCATCTCTCATCTGGGTAGTTAGATTGTGCAATATCAGAAAGGTCCATGAGGTTGGACAAATTGTTTTCAAATGTTTGTACATATGCTGTAGTATAGATCTGCTGTCAGATTTAAAAAAAGTGGCAGATTCGAGTTGGCGAACAGAAATTTCGAGAAATCATCTCTTTTTATATAAATTATTATAGAAAGGTTTTTGGGATCTCTGGTAACGAATGGTCGAACAGATTTGCAAAATGGTGAATCCAATATAATAGCCAAGAATGCAGCAAGTTTATCACCTCCGGTACAAACTGTCAAGTAACAATATTTTGGATCATTAATTACAAATCATCTCTTAGATTTTCTGTTAAATCTGCCATAAAATATGAAGTATTTTCTTTCATATTTTTTTACTGCATCTGAAGGTCGACGATTCTGAAGAGATTTTTTTTCTCAATTTGAAAATTAATTTAGTAATGCTCTCCGATACTTTATTCTTTTTTGTGCTTACTTATGAGTAATTAAGAATCTGTAATCCCAAAAACCTGTATGTAATCATTTATATGGAAAGTTTTTGGACATTTTTGGACCACATATATTGCATTCACCATTTTGAAATTTATAGAAATAAGGTGAAATTATTTTTGTTACCTTTCTGGATTTATTTCCTTTAATAGTCAAATATGAATGTCCACTAAAAGTCAACATTAAGTCAACTTTATAGTCAACAGTCGACTATTACCGCGACATTCATAGTTGACTTTTCATTGTGTGGGTATATACTTATAAATAGCGAATGTTTGAGGTTATGCTATCGGCTAATGTCGGACGCGTGATTCCGACTTTCGACCTAACAGGAAAATATTACGCAATCTGCAAATTGCGATGACGAATGTGTTCACAAACGATGTATGCAACAAAAATGAATCGTCCCCATTTTAATTTTGTCTTCGTTTTCAATGAACACGGAAATAAAACAATAATAGAATACTGATAAAGGTCATAGAGAAGAAATACTTTTTCTTTTATTAAATTTTCTTCCTCTGTCTTAAGTTTGTTTTTAAAATTCGAATCATTAACTGCTTTATTTTTCATCATCAGTATTTTCAGGAAAACTCCCTGGGAGAGTTACTAGAGATTTATTAAAGTGTGGTTTTAGGAGTAACTAGGAAGTTCGAAAAACTTCAAATTAGCATCTATAAGCGTGTCCGAAGAGTTCTTAACAATCTTAACCCTTTTCATCCCAGAAGTCCGAAATTTGGACGCAACTTTCAGCGTTGCAATTTTTTTTCCAAATCAAGTTAACAATAATTTGGATAAGTCAAGATCAATAGCTTTGGTTCTGCTCTTTCGAATCTCTTGGACGCAATCATCCGGCGATGTGAAAGGAAAAAGTTATGGTCATTTTTCGAAACAATTACGGAATTTCTTTACGTTTCTTCGCAAGAATTAAATTTGAGTTAATATTGTCACTGTAATCCCTTTGAACGTATGCCAAATTAATGTTTGTGTGTTTTAACATTCATTCCTTTATCAAGAATTTTAGTCGAAATGTACAATAATCAATCTGCCTATGATGTACGTAAAAAAATTATTATAATTTTCTTATTTAACGTTCATATACGAATAGCAGACCTTGAAAACATTTTTAATTAAACATTTGATAAATGTAGGCAAAAATATTCTACTATAATTTACTGTAAAACAATTTACTATAATTTTCGAAGTATTACATGAAATTACGTAAATTTACTTGCTTTAAATTCAATAGTATTTAAAATATAAAGACGATACGACGTTATTTTCGAAAATTGCAGATAAATCGCTTTATCAAAACAGATTCGAAATGTAGATCTTTTTACATACAAACAGTTCATGGGAATCAGAACACGTCTGAATATTAAACGCATCATAATTTAGAGCATCAACCAAGCATGTGAGGTCTTGTGTACAAATATGGTGCAAAAACCACACGAGACATTTGAGGTAGTAATACATGGCAAGCTTAAATAAGTTCTTATCAAAACAACCATGATTTTCTTTCAGGAATTTTTTCTAGGACAAAGAATGAAATATTCTGTGCCAAACACAAAATTATGCATAGCACTGAGAGAAATATCACAGTATTATTATTATTTAATACAAAACGTAGTGGTAATTTACAATTAGTTTACCAATACCACTACAAATAATATCCAATTACGACAATGGTATCTAAAACTACGTGTAGTAGTTGCCTTGTATTTAATAACGAGTAGTATTTTATCAGTGCTGATCAGTTTCTCAGAAATTTTATTTTTTTGTTAAAATGAAAAAATTTACGGCTTTAAGACATTTTCATGCAAATATTTATTTTAAAACTCCTTATAGTTTATAGTTTTTTAAGATTAAGCAAAAGATTTTGAACTTTTGAAGTGATAGATATGGAAAGATCTTTGTAACTCTTTTAGATGTTAATAGAATCGATGTAACTATTTTTCAAATTACTAGATAAACAATCTTCAAATATTGCAAGAAATTCTTTAAAAGCTTTGACATAGTTAAAGCAGCAACTAAATATTGCATTTAATATATTGGTATTCTGTATACTTTCTCCCAACTGTTTCCTTCAAAATTTAAGCAGCCCCGAAAAATTGTTCGCTGAACATTTCTCAGTTTTTAGGTCATTGTAAATTTTACCAATTTTTTAAACTTATCTTAAAACTTAACATTTATTACACGAAACATTGGATGGAGCTTAGGTAGAATGATTACATCTAGTATCCATATATCTGGTTCTGTATCGAAACCCTTTATTAACAGCAAATTTGTGATATTATGATATTCTATAATAACCTCATTTGTTATAGGAACATTTCGAATATTTAAATTTTTATATATAATTTAATCATGTATAAATGAATATATATCTTCTGCTGAATGAATTTGTATAATTATTTACATGAAAGTTTTTTAAAATCGGAAGTTAATAACGATTTTAACAAAAACGAATCAAATTTATTAAAAAGGGCTCGATGGGTAATTTTAACTTTGGCCTAGAATATCTCTTTATTATCCTGAAAGAAAATTTGGTTGTCTTCAGTTTTGCTAAAATAACTTATTTAAGCTAACGGGTTTTTAGGATAATTATTTGAATAAAATTTTGATAAAGCCATAAATTTCTCAAATTTAAAAAAAAAATAAAATTTCTCAAAAAAAAAAAAAACAATGAATGTTTTGATTCTGGAAGTATCTTCTTCTCCATCCTAGAAAATATTCCTGAAATAAAACCTTAGATGTTTTGAATTATTGTAATAACGTATGTAGGCATATCGCTTTAAATATTTCACTTCAGAAAAAAATAAAAATGAATTTTTAATGCAAGCTATCTAAACTACTTTTTTATGTTTTTATAGACCTATAAAAAGTAAGACAAATTCTGTGCCAATCATTTTTGTGCATACTTATTTGCTTAAAAAGTTAAAATGGTACTTTAACAAAATCAGCTCTACAGACAAAAAAGACTCGCTAAAAAAGTTTTCAAAAAGATCAGCATCGGACGTTCCAATGTATAGTTAAAGCATGTTTTTCAATATTTTATTTTTTTTATCGTAGAATCCTTAAAAAAATTTTCAGCCAATTATCTAAAACCCCGACTGTAGGTTCCCCTTATCAGTGTAAGCGTACAGTAGAGTCTCGTTATATTTACCAAAAGAGGGGATCGTCGCTTTTCCCACTCCCCACAGTCCCATTATAGTTGTGACACCACAGCAGATCCTTCCTGAGGCCCCAGTCCGCAAGGTGGGGAAAAAAGAAAGCGGATGCTGGTAAATATAACGAGCCGGAACCGGGCAAATATGCTGGGGCGTAAATATACTGAGACGCAATTATACCGGGAATATCCTGTATAATTTTTAATGAAGATCAAAACTGATTTTTAATAAAAAGACTTACTAATACATTTATAATTCAAAACCTATATGTATATCAGATCGCGAGAGTCGTGCGCACAATTGACATCACAGGATTGTGTAATAAACAGAAGATGGAAGTTCATTTAAAAATCTATTAATCGTTAACAATGAAAATGTTTACTGGTTGTATTTTTCTAGTTTATATTTATATTTGCTGTTGTTATTTCCACACACCTTTAATATATACAATATTTAGTCTAATGAGTGAGATTAAATCGGGTGAAGGCGATGTAATATGAATATATCACTATTAAAAACCTAAGAATTAAAATCACTATTAAAATTTTAAAAGTGAACATCACTGTTTAAAACCTTAAATATCAATACGGAAGAAATTGCTTACATAATGTTTGAGATGTAAATTACTAGGAGCAGTAGTTAGCGAAATATTTTAAGTAGGGGAAGTAAGGGCAAAGTGGAATGGTTTTGGAAAAACTTGTATACGAAAAATATGGGGCAGAAGAATGGTTAGGTGTGGTTTAGAAACCCTTATTTAGGTCCTCCACTAACTTATTATGAAACGCATTTAAAAAAAAGTATCTGTTTCATATTCCAAATTTTTTTTTGAGAGAAATCTGAAAATCCAGGGGAAAAGTGGGACGGGTTGTTAAAATTACTTCTGGAAAGGTTTGACAGAGAGAGAGAGAAAGAGAGGGGGGAGAGAGAGAGAGAGAGAGAGAGAGAGAGAGAGAGAGAGAGAGAGAGAGAGAGAGAGAGAGAGAGAGAGAGAGAGAGAGAGAGAGAGAGATTGATTAAAAATTTATTTATTAGTATCCTGGCCACTGCGAGCCGTGGACACAACTCAAGAGAGAGAGAGGGAAAGAGAGTTCTTACTTATCTCTGTGAACCTAAATCAAAACGGAATACATCCCACTTTGCCCCAAAATAGAATTTTTTTAAAGACATCATAAAAAATCATCCTCAACCCTAAATGAAACCAATAAAAAACGAAAATTGAGTGTAAGAGAATACTATTAAGTCATCCAATTCAGATTTTAATTACGCTTAATTTATTGATATTTACTAATCGATTGAAAATATGTATGAATTTACAAATTGACTTCGACTTCGTAGGTCATGTTCGAAAGGTTGGTAAATACTGAATGGAAACTGAAATATGTTTCAAAATTTGTATTACGATAATTCTTTTGTAAATAAACAATGCAAACAAGTACATAGGAAATGTTCTAATGCAGCGAAACGCCAAAATCCCACTTTGCCCCTACTTCCCCTACACAGTAAAGTGTGCAATTGGATCGGACAAAACATGGAATTAAAGGTAACAAAAATATTCATACGTTTCTTCAATTTCTTCAGTAGTTTAAATCTTACGGGCCAAAATAAATTAGAAATATCAATTGATTTAAACTAAAATAAAAATTCATTCTGTTGAAGTGCAAAAAAGAAAATAGCAAATTATGACTATACTATATCCGGTGGTCCCCGTTCTAACGGGTATTCCCGTCCGAATGCATAGATTCCCCTTCGTTCCTCTCCCCACACTGCGATTCTTAGTTGCTAGCGTTGCTAGTGAGACATCTAAACGCATGTTCTGTGTGATAAATGCAAAGAGACTGTTGCTGTAGTGGGGGTTGAGGGAGAATATGCGTTTGGACGGGGCAGTCATTGTTGAAGGAACGAACTATATGCGTTAGGACGGGGACCACTGTACTTTTACGAAGAAAACTAATTATTTTTGCAGAAAATATATAAATGACGGAGATTTTAAGCTACTTAAGAAAAAACCGAACAATTTAAAAATTCACATCTTGAAAACCTAGCCGTAAAAAAAAATTTAACGTGATTTTTTAATTTCGTGGGTCAAAAGACACTACAAAAAAATTATATAATTACTATAGACTCTCTCCTAGACAATGCCAAAGAATTTAACTGACAACTGACCGAATAAAAATCACATATTTCCAAAAATTCTCGGTCAGTTCTCAATTAATTACTTTGGTATTTTCTAGAAAACCATCAATAGAGATTAAAATTAGAAACGTGGATTCAGTCATTGATTTTTTTACAGTTTTTAGTGAAAATTCCTACTTTTTCGACATAGCATTTTAACACCCCCTTAAACAAATTTAAATTAACTTTATCAAGACATCTTGTTACAGACGAAATCATCATATTACTGGCCATCACAGCAATCGTAATTATATAAAAGGTAACCGAATTCAACAGCAGGTCATTAATGATTCAACATTTGATGATACATCATTTGTCTGGACAAACATCGATTTTTTTTTTTGACTTAGGAAACAATTGTTTTTGTATACGGACTATAAGCCTACAATTATTGTATTTATATTTAAAAATATTGTAACAAACATTTTATTCTCTATTATTTTGTGTACTCCAGATATCACGAGATGTGTGAGATTCTTTGCAGACTGATAATGAATACAGTTTTTATTTTAAGAAAACAAAAGGCGTATGTTGTACTCGGGATATAACGCTTTACAACCCTCCTATTTTCAAAAGAGTTTTAACATTTCTCTTTCATAATTTTATAGAATTTCAAAAACTATTTTTCAATAATATAATAGGTACTATAAACTTCTATCCTGAACGTAAATAATTATAAGACTGCTTAACCACTTCACTGGTAGCCAAGCAAATTGGTTTCAAACGCGTATAATTTTTAGCTGCCATATTGAATCAGCCAAATTGATTTTTGAAAATGTGACATCAGATTCCTATTCAGCGACTTGAAAACCTATAGTATACCAAATTTCATGTAAATTCATTGAAAACTGCGGAAGATGTATGATACATTACCAGTCGTGGCACTTTATTTGTACACATATGATACATTACCAGCGAAGTGGTTAATACACGTTTTACTACAAACCATATTTACTATACACCTATACTACTTTAAAACCAAACTTGCGTGTAATAAACGTATATTAAACTATAGTGTCTTTATTGAGATTAATTAAACGGTTCACATGGCTATTTCGTTTAGTAAATGGATAATAAACGTTCATAATAATATCGGCTTAAAACTGGTATAATTTCAACGTTTTATTAGCATATTTCATAAACGAATATTAACCTGAATTGTGTATACGTTTTATGATATAAATATTTCTGAACAAATTTAAATGTCTTTCATACACGTATATTTAATATAATATTATGCAACTTATGGAACTTTACAAATGCATCTTTGACGCTTAAAATACGTTATATACGTATTATAAGCGTATATCATAAACAAACATTAAACGACAATTCAATAAGAGAGGTTCCGTAATACAATTTTATAACATTAAATCCTTTTAAATCCAGAGCTACGTATAATAAACGTATATTAAAGAATATTATTCGACAATATTTATGGGACATTAACATTCAAACTTGTTATGAGACAAACTTATTTGTAAAAGTCGTAGAACTAACTAGTATGCTGTTAATCGAAAAAATAGTAATTTATATATAGTTTGCAATTATTTTACAGTGAAAAACAATGAAACAACATCGAAAATAAGACATTTATAGTATTATGGTAGTTGCATCTATAATTAATGATATATTGTGCTATAGAAACTAAAGTCTACCGGTTTAGAAGTACTAAATACGAAGCTACTGCAAATATAGTACGATCGGAAGAAATGATCGTAATGTGGAATCAATAATTGTGTATTTGCGTCATAGTAATATCGCATTGTAAAACGTTTTGTGGAAAGTTTTCCCTCTTAGCTACAATAATTTTTTCCTGTTGTCAGCTGATTATTACAATCTTCAAGATTTATATAATTTTCTACAAAAAAACCCAACTAAATGGACACTTATCTACTATCGTTTTCAATAGTTGTATTTTGTTTAAAAAAAACATTAAAAAAATTTCCCAGCCGGCATATCTGACGTTAAATTATCGGAACATTCAGTATCTTTTGTTAGGTTTTTCAAAAAATTTAATCGTGAAAAACTATGTACGATTATAAAAAAACGCGTTTTCAACTTGTTTTTTTCTTTATATACTTTGTTCACATTGAAATAATTTCTAAATTCCTGTTTCAAGTAAAAAAAAATCGTGTTCTCGAGACTGGAACTGTAAAATGTACATATTAACATTTTGAAAATAAAAATGAAAGTATCCAAAATTGCTGCAAAAACATAAAAAAAATCAGTAAAAGGTTCATGAATTTTTATTTTGAAAATGATATATTTTCGGAATAAATGTTGCTGAACAATTTTTAGAACTGATCGAGGAAGACACTTTTTTTGAACACTTTTTTCACTTTTCAAAATCCAACAATTTTGAAAAAAACTTGAAAAAAATGTTTGTTGAGCAATTCTAAGAACTTATTGTTTCGTAACATTTTTTACGAAAGTATAATGTGTTCAAATAGACAATTTTTAAATCTTTAGACGATTTTTCCGAGATTTTTTCAAAGAATGTTTTATTTGAAAATGATAACTTTCGGGAAAATGGTTGCTGAACAAAAAATTCGTAGAAATGATTTGGTAGACATTTTTATATACTGTTCATTTTTCAAATTCCCAAAATTTTGAAAAATTGAAACAAAATTCGCAAAAATTTCAGGGTATTCTGGATATTTTCACCTTTAGTTTTTAAATATTATTAATGCACATTTTAAAGTTCCAGTCTCGAAGACACGATTTCTTTACTTCAAACAGGAATTCTGAAATTATTTCAACGTTAAAAACAATATGAAGATTAAACACAATTGAATAATGTAATGGCCAGGGAAAAATCTGCAAACGTTTCTTACATAAAAAAGTATGCTCTTTCAAATTCTGTAAACAGAAAAACATTGTAGCTGCGTTTTCCCAAAGAATCCCGAATTTTTAAAACAGTTTTTATTGCAAATCTGCAATTTACGCTCTGAAACGGCAACGCAAAGAATATAGAAATACAAAATGTTTCGGCTTCAAAGTGGCACTTGTCACGTTTCAAAATTTGAAAATGGCGTTTAAAGAACTGAATTTTTATAATGTTTCTTTGTTAGCCAACCGATAGAAATGTCTAAATTTCCAATTGTTGGAAATTTATGTTTTTGGGGTCGCTGATTAGAAAATGAGATTAAATTTTTAAAATTCAAAGTAGAGTTTCTTCAAAATAAACACTAGCATTTTTTTAGGCTCGCTGATTACAAATATTGTATAAAACGCGTACATTTTCTACATAAATATTTTAGTAGTTCAAATATTTTTGTCATACAATAAGAGGAGATAAACTAAAAAATATCATTTTTTCTAAATTGTGTATAAGATGAATTTTGACCGGTTTTTATGATTAGTGCATTTTTTTATGGCTATGGCAATATAGTTTATTGCGACGGCCATATTTTTGCGGCTAAAAACCTTCAATAATAAAAAATAAACCAATAATCACCATTTTAGAGGTGAAATAACTCCCCGAAAATTGGGGAGCAAATAGAAAAATGGCGATTTCTTTGAAGGTAGTTAAGCGATTTAATGATTTTTAGTAGGAAAGTGTCTTTCAATGAGAAGAGTTTTCAAGATGAAAACTAAGGGGTAAACTACCCCCAAAATGATATTTTTGGGGCTTTTTCATCCCTTAACCCTTTAACGCCCAGCGGTTTCGATCGAAACCACTTTGGACTTCAAACCTTTATAACATGGAGATAAATTAAAATATTTTTGAATTCCAAACACCCAACACCCACAAATTTATTCTACTTTGGGGAAAAAAATGTATATTGCAATAAAGAATTAACCATCTTTTTAATTATAACAATAATATAAACAGAATGTTTATGGCAAGATTTACAAAAAAATTACAAAATTGAAAATTAAATAAAGGTAAGCTAATGAAAATTACTACTTTACGGTTTTCGAGGTCGCTAATTGCGAATATGAAAGCAGTTTTTTAAAATTCAAAATGGCGGATCTAATATGGCGAACGAATTTTTTAATTTCTAAAAAAAGTCGGGCGTTAAAGGGTTACTTATATTTTTCGTCGCTAAAAAGAATTGGTCTCTTAGTTTTTTTATGTTAATGGAATTCTCCCTACACATTATCATCCGAGTTTTTTGAGACAAGTTATCTCCGAGGAGTCCTAGTAATCGTTTCTCCTTCTTCTTGTTGGAACAGAATGTTTAAATTTATGACGCGATGTTTGATTTAAATTGTCGAATAGTAAAAATCAATGTTACAGTTTTAACAAGGTTTCTTTATGATTTATTTATGAACATAATTTTAATAAAAGCTCAACAAAGAATGCCACAATATTAAAATAGTAGAAATATAGTGTTCAGTTTAGAAAACTTCAAAGGCACCATATAGCTTTTAATCCCTCAATTTGAAACAACGCAAATTCCCCGATTATACAGAGAGGCTAACAAAGTGAAACCAATATTCATACCCAGAAACCGGACTATACTTTTCCGAAGGTTGTCAATCAGCTGAATCCAAATCTGGCCGCAGAATTGTTCCATCACGTCTGGATTTGCAGATATCCTAAAACCTAAAAGTGCAAAAAAATATTTTTGCTCATATTCAGTAAGTTTTTATGGCTGAACAAAATGCTTGTTCACACTTTGGTAAGAATCAGATTAAAGTGCTATTTATCAACTTTAACCCATTAACGCCCAAAGAACACTTTTTCTTGCTTCAATTCCAATCAAGTATTTCATATCAAAATCGAAGTTCAAAAAAATTGAAAGGTACATATCCTACTGTTTTGAGGTCGCTCTTCAAGATTCCGAGGTCAAAATTGAGTTTCAGCCATCAGGAATTCCAATATGGCGCCGAATTTGACAAAAATTTCCAGAAAATTCGAAAATTTTTTTCGAGGCATTAGAATATAGGGATTGTATTGAAACGATGAACGATGGTGATTGGAATACTTGAATTTTAAACAAAAATTTTTACTCTTATATCCCACATCATTCTAACGACTTCAAAATGGCGTCGACAATGAAAATTTCTTTAAAAATTTCTGAACGCTCTAACTAAAAAACGACGAGCTTTTTTAAAAAAATGCTAAGAATGAAAGGTGCTTAGAATTAGTCGAGAAATATAGTGGAATTTTTTCAGATTTTTTTCAAGACATTTTCAGAAATTTCTTTTTAACATTTTTTTCAAAATTGTAATTTATTTACGAAAAATTCTGAAAAAAATTAGTGTTTTCTCTGACGAATTCTAAGAGTATTTTGTTCTTTGCAATTCTTTGTAAAAGTTGATAATTTTCGAACAAATGAATTTCGAATATTATAGTTTAGGATTTTTTTTCTCGAAAGCTGTCAACTTTTTGAAAAAATTGCAAAGAACAAAAGACAGAATTTTTCGTAAATAAATTAAAATTTTGAAACAAATTTTGAAAAAAAAATTTCTCAAAATGTCATGAATAAATATCTGAAAAAAATCTGAAAAAATTCCACTATATTTCTCGACGAATTCTAAGTACTTTTCATTCTTAGCATTTTTTTAAAAAAGCTCGTCGTTTTTTAGTTAGAGCGTTCAGAAACTTTTAAAGAAATTTTCATTGTCGACGCCATTTTGAAGTCGTTAGAATGATGTGGGGTATGCAAGTAAAATTTTTGTTTAAAATTCAATCCCTATATTCTAATGCCTCGAAAAAAATTCTTAAGGATAAATATTTTCGAATTTTCTGGAAATGTTTGTCAAATTCGGCGCCATATTGGAATTCCTGATGGCTGAAACTCAATTTTGACCTCGGAATCTTGAAGAGCGACCTCAAAACAGTAGGATATGTACCTTTCAATTTTTTTGAACTTCGATTTTGATACGAAATACTTGATTGAAATTGAAGCAAGAAAAAGTGTTCTTTGGGCGTTAATGGGTTAAAATGCTTTTTTAGTAATTTCGTACGATATTTTTTCAATGCGTTATCGAAGTTTTTCTTAAGGCATGATTATGATTTTCGTTTTTTGCACTTTGAGGTTAGGGTATCTCAAAATTTTGAGATAATGATTTGGTAAAATTGGATTTTTGGCAAGCATAATTGCGAGATTGTTTTCAAATTTTTTAAATTTAAAATGGCCAATTCAATATGGGTAATGATTACAAATTTTTATTGTTTTTTGTGTAAAAACTCAGACGTTTATAAATCTGAAGAGAAATCTGTTCAAAAGATTCGAAGTGTAAATTGCCAACAGTAACAACTCTGTCAATAGGAACACCATAGATTTTCATGAAAATTGTTGTCACATGTTACTGTCATGTCCCTGAATGTGTTTTTCCAAACTCCTTGAAACGTAATTTCGTGTTCTCAAAATACCCTGAAATCCAAAACACTCCCGAATTGCATCACTGGAAAATCATTTCAAAATATAAAACAAATAATGCGTATTAGGCGATTGTAATTACAGTCAATAGCCGGTTATAGCTGCGCCGGAACTTTCTTGCGACAGAAAAAAATAGATTTGCAGCAAAGTTCATCGATAACGCGAGGGCCATTGAACTTGAAATCGCTTATTGTATTTCGCGTCTTATGAAAATACAGACAATTAATGAATATGCGCTCTGGCTTCCAGTGTCAAGGGTTGCCGGATGTCGCATCACTCTGCATTCGTTATTAACCACTTCGAACCGTCCCTGCCCGTACTTTTCGAACTACAAGCCGTTTTTACAACCTCTACATAATCCAAATAAAACTTAGTTAAAAAATTCAATTTGTGGCTGATTCTCGAAAAAAGTCGAATTTAACTTTATCGAGTTGATAATTTGTTCTTCAATTTATTATCGATTTTTTTTGCTCAATTCTTAGTTTATGTCTTAAAATATTGTGGTCCCCAACTTTTTCGAGTTTGAATTAAAATTAAAGATAACAAATTTCAATATAATTTTTTACAATATAGAGTGTCAGCGTACTGAAACCAATTAAACATAAATGTTATACTTATTAGAACATACATCATTCCCTGGTCAACAAATTTTATGAGGGAATGACGAAATGAAACAAAATTGCGAGAAGCTTATGAACCGGAAACATATAACAATATGCTATGCTTATTAAATAAAAAAGTTCTTACCTTTTGATTACATTACATAAGGGAATGACTTTAAAAAATGTAATATTCAAAAAAGTTGTCGTCAAATCAGTTTCAACCCATCACCTGTTCTTCAACCGCCCACTATAGTGTATGTTGTCAAGGTTAATGTTGCCAATTAAAAAAGATACGCAGTGGAACTTGATAAACCTGTAAATTTTGCTCCAATCACACTGTTTTAAAACGGGGAGGGAGTGATCGATTTTTTACGGACAAATTTTGAATTATATTTAAAAATATTTCCAATCGCATTTTTTAAACTATAAACTCACATAGATACAGTCAATATGAAGAAAAAATAAGACAACAATAAGTAAGGACTTTTACGATTAAAGTTAATAGTCTCTTCGAATTTAGCCGGGACATAGTGAGGGAATGATTTTCAGGCTTATTTATTGAATATATCTTTTTTGCTTCTCATATAAAAAATAATTTTTTTTCCTAAATTGGTTCATCTAATACAATAGTTTAATTAATAAAACAGACTTTTCGTAATTAACGATCCTGGTTTCTAAAAATCATTAAGGACATCAATTTCGATTTTTTGTTAGAATCAGCTTTATATTCTTTTACATAATCATTTTTTTTCATTTTCATACGAGTTCTCTTGTATAACTCGGTGGGATTAATTAATTTATCAAATTGCTTAAATCATGGCATTATCCCTTGTTTACTTCGACCCAGACCGTAGGTCGGCGAAGTATTGAATTTGGTCAGCTCCGATTTTTTAATTTTCACACTTTGAGTATTATTTTTTATACAAAATTCATAACCAATTAAAGTTCATAGACTCATTTTGTTCGTTAACTCCTCAACTTCAATGTAATGTAAGTTATTTTATGAGATCATGCGTCTATCGCGTCCGACAGAGTCCTCAACACATTGCCTTCCAAATGTCTGTTATATTGTACGGAAAGACGGCTTTAGTCGTGTAACCTCTTTTTGGATTTCGCATGGCCTAACTTAGATCTGATTAGATGTTCAAGTCTATCCGCACATCGGGTAAAAAAAAAATTCGTAAAACACGTTAATTTTAATTACTTCGACCCAGACTGTAGGTCTAATTTCAAAATCCGCTTACATGTATGCATTAATCGACTCGAAATCGTCCCACTTATAGATACAACCCAAAAATTTTCTCCGATTTTGCATATCTCTTACAGTTTCTGAGATATTTAATTTATTAAGAATTTTGGAAATTTGAATTTTCTATATTTTAAACATTTCAAAATCCGTTTACATATATGCACTGATCGACTCGAGATCGTCCCCCTTTTAGGCCCCCCCCCCCCCCCAACATTTTCTCAGATTTTGCATATCTCTGACAGTTTCCGAGATATTTAAGAATTTTTTGGAAATTTGTATTTTCAATACCTAAAAAATGTTAAAATCCCTTATCATGTATGCATTAACCAAGTCGTAAACACATCCATAGGAAAAAACAGCGTCACTCTTTCTTCAAGGAAGTGCAAATCTAGTTTTATTTTTAAATCTTCCTCCAAAAGTTTTGTGTTTTAAAGTTATTTTTAACGTACCCTGCGTAAAATTAGATTTTTTTGCAATATTAACGGTGCGTAAAAACAACATTATGATGTCGAAAAAAAAATTTACAATATGGTTATTTTCATGATAAGTTTATTTTTCCCGAAAATTATGACATTTTCTAACATTATGAATTATTAATAAGTCGAATTAATGAATAATACTTTCATGTTTCCTTAATAATCTTCAGAATACCCCCGTAAACCTGATAAAAACTCTTGTATAGATAATAATAATACCGTTGAATGTATACAGGAAAATACTGTCATAATTAATGAAATTATTAGCAATTTGTAACTATTGTATATTATTTAATGACAATTTAAAAATTTAATTAAAATGATAATTTTATCAATTATTTCAATTACTTTAGTTTTTCCATTTGCTGTATAAGAAAAAAGTACGAGGTTATTATTTGTAGTTATTAATAATTTATGTTTTTATGTCTGTCTACTTTTCTGATAATAAACATAAACGGTTGACGCTGTGTTTTTTTAACCCATCAACGCCCAAGAGGACACAAATCTCGTTCCAAAATCAAGATTTTTGGAATATTTCTTGAGATTAAAAACCAATTCAACAAATTTTAGATAAAACATTTTCGACGTAAAATTCATCGATATTTCCGAATCTCCGAAATAAAAAATTTCTGAATTTTTCAAAACATAGGGAAACAGGAATTTTTTTATTTGAAAATGATCGACTTTCGCAAAAAATGTTGCGAAACAAAAAGTTCTTAGAATCAATCAAAGAAAACCTCAACATTTTTTCACAATTTTTCTACTTTTCATATTTTTTTCAAAATTTTGCGATTTTGAAAATGAAGAAAAGTGTTTTAAAAATTCTGAAAAAATTTGAGCGTATTCTTTGATCAATTCTAAGAACTTTTTGTAATAAAAAATTCACGAGCTTTTCGCTGTTCTTTTTGTGTTTGAGCCGTCAGATTATCAGTTTCCAACTTTATTTTCAAAATGCTATCATGCACATTTTAAAGTTAAAGGTTCGAGGAAACGATATTTTCACCGATCAGTGATCTCCCTAACCGTTTCCAATGTGAAAATGCCGAATGAAAAATATTTATCAGTGAAAAAATCTGATTTTTTTGTGAAAAACCAAGCATAACTTTTTTGAATGGGCTCGATTGATTTTTTTAACAGCAGATTCGGAAAGAACGATCAATTTTACGTCGAAAATGTTTTGTCTACAATTTTTTGAATTGGTTTTTAATGTCAAGAAATATTCCGAAAATCTTGGTGAAATTTGTGTCCTCTTGGGCTTTAATGGGTTAAGTCATTGAATGTCAGTACCATCGAACCTCGGTCCGTACCGTCATATTATTTATTTCCCATATAACTCTATAAATAATTCACTTGCAGTTGTATTACTTTACATACAGTGGCGCTCAAAAAAATAGAGCTACTACAAATATTTAAAAAAACTATAGTAAAATTCCATGAGAAGTCCTATTTTCATTATAGAATAAATAATTTTACCTTAAGGATTCGCATAAAAAGTATATAGTAAACGACTTTTATTGAACATATCTTTGTTCCAGCTAAGCAATTTGAATAATCAAAACTACATCATTTTTTTCCTTTTAATGAAATAGGCCAAAATAATAAAGCCACTTAACAAAATTGTCTCTAAACTGCGTGTGACTAAACTGGTTAATAAAAAAAACTGTGATTTTTTATTAACCAGTTTAGTCACACGCAGTTTTATATTGTGTTCGTTGAATAAAATGTCTTTAAGGCGTGGTGCAGACAAAAATGGGTCTTTTTTCACTTCTAGTGTAATTTTTCGATTCATACGTACACAAGTTTTTCGAGGTCTTCCTCGATTATCAATTGGTATTTTTGTTTCTTTTGATTTTTTAATCGCATTTTGAACACGTTTCCGCGAAACATGCAAAAGTTGTGCTATTTTATTCATCGATAAATCATGTTTGTATAATTGAAATATTTGTTTACGTTCATCGTCACTTGTATGCTTTGCTCTCCCCATCTACAATAAAAGCAACAACAACATTGCTAGTAAATGAAGGTGGGTGATTAATTATTCACAAATAGTAGTAAAAATAATATATTAGAGCTGATAAAAATATTTAAAATGCTTACGGTTTAAGGTGGCTCTATTATTTTTACCCTAATTATTACTAACCTTTAAATCTACTTTAACAGTATTAGTCTTTAAAACTGGATTATCGATAGCAGACACACTTTGAAACGTTCTGTAACATTGTCTGAAAACAAGTAATGTACTTTGCGCGGAACTCAAGTACCTTAATCCAAAACAATATTCATTTTCACCGTTAGAGGTGGCTCTATATTTTTGAGCGCCTCTGTATATACACATTCACATACTTTATGTAACCAGAAAATGGAAAAATATCCATTTTTTACTTAATCTTGGATTGTGCCGAATTATTATTAAAAATATCAGTTTTTTTGAAAACCTCCCATATAATAACTTTGATAAATCAATAACTTCTTATCCGTTTCATAAGTGAAAACTTTCTTCAGAATGTTTCTTTAAAACCGTAGTATAGACCAAGATGGTAAAAAAATAGTTACATGTCTAAATAGGCCAGTCAAATTATACCAAAATCGGCATTATAAATGAAACTGAAATAAGAAGCAATTTTTTCGGTGGATCTTAAAAAAGGGATCAAGGAGAGCTTAACCTCAAGTTTGCACCCCTGTAGACCCTGAGCGTTTTTAAGGGGGCTCCAAAACATGCTTTCTTCATTAAAATAAAAGTAATTCGGCTTCTATCGGTGCTACGAGGTTCATTAAGGGCTCATTTTAAAGGTTTTATTGTGCTCTACAAGTTACCTTATAGTCTAGAATCGATAGTTTTCGAGATATCGAACAATAAAGGAAAAAATTGAATTAAAAATTTTACTTTTTTGTTTGTAACTAATTACACACGCGAGATATTGAAATTATGTAAGAGAAAGTTGTAGACGATAAAATCATAATTATTATTTATATTATTAATCCTAATAACATACAACCGTTAAAACGTTTCACGATTGTGCAAAAGCAATATCTCTCCGTGTAGCACGCTACCTTGCAACTTCGGCGCCCTCTACAAGGCGCAATTTTCAACTAAATTAAACGAATAAAAAACGAAAATGTTCGTTTTTTTTTGTCGTATACAACTTTCTCTAACATAATTTTTCAATATCTCGCGAGTGTAATTAGTTACAAGCAAAAAAGTAAAAGTTTTAATTCAATTTTTTCTTTATCGTTCGGTATCTCGAAAACTATCGATTCTAGGCCATAATGTATGTAAAGGTAACTTGTAGAGCACAATGAAACCTTTAAAATAAAAGCCGAGTTACCGTTATTTTAATGGAAAGAAAAACACGTTTTGGAGCCCCCTTAAAAAAGCTCAAGGTCTACAAGGGTGCAAACTTGAGGTTAAGCTCTCCTTGATCCCTTTTTTAAGATCCACCAAAAAAATTGCTACTTATTTCACTTTCACTTTTAAATGTACAATTTGACTGGCCTAAAATCACACGTCAAAATAACAAATGATCGAAATATCACAAATAAAATGAACAAAATATTGAATACAAGTAATTAAAATTCAATAAAAGAAAATTTGACACGTATAATAATTAATAAAACATGTAGTACAAGTTAACAAATTTCAAAAGTGCAAAACAATAATAAAAACTAACCGATTTTCGACAAGAATTACTGTGTACTACCTTAGTACACTGTAAAAAATCCCTTTATAAAATTAATAGAGAGTTATTAAATTAAACCACAGTTTTATTAGCGAAATTGTAAAATCGTAACTCTGAAAAATGTAAAATTCCTAGTTGGCTAGTTATTGTACCACTTCAATAGTAATATTACAACAAAATTGTAAAATTGCTATTCTCAGAGTGGGTCGCAATAATTACCTATTCTTCGAGAGTAGTAATTTTAGTAATCTGGAAGTTAGTACGTTTTTCACTTAAATTTCAATAAAAAATTTCTTATGAAAATCCAACTTCAAATAAATTGAAAGGTACATGTCTTACTATTTTCGAGGTCGCTCTTTTCAGTGCTGTTGTCCAAATTCAGCTATCTTAATTAGACAATTAAATATGGCGATTTAAATGTCAAAATAACGCGAAAAATCGAGTGTTCTTTTTTTTTTAAAGATTTTTTTCAACATAAATAAATTAATAATAAATTTGTTGCTGTTAAACACAAAATAATCTGAATTTAATATCGATAAATATTTAATATTATCGTAAAAAATTATTAGAACATTTTAAGAAATTATTAAAACATAAGATTTTTTTGTAGTATGTAAATTAATATCGCTGATAAATTAGAATAGTATTCTTACGATCCTTACTATTATAATGTAACTTGTTGTTCTTTACGATTTTTTACAGTTTTATTTTCGAAAAAAAATCGTCGCGCTGGGATTTGAACCCGCAATCTTGGATTGAATCGCACTTTCGAAGCTCCATATTTGGTTACTTTGTTCTGTAATAGCAATATTAACCCATTAACGCCTGAATTGGCATTTTTATACTTCATTATCAATCAAGTATTTCATATCAAAATCGAAGTTGAAAACAATTGAAAGGTACATATCCTATTGTTTTCGAGGTCGCCCTTCAAGATTCCGAGGTCGAAATTGAGTTTCAGCCATCAGGAATTCCAATATGGCGCCGAAATTTTAAAACAAGTCAAAAAAATTGGGAATTATTTATTCCTATCAATTTTTTTCGAGCTATTAGAATATTGGGATTCTATTGAAACTCTGAACAAAGGTCAACAAAATACTTCAATTTTAAGGAAAAATTTTACTTTTAATCCCCACATCATTGTAACGACCTCAAAATGGCCGCAACAATGAAAATTTCTTTGAAAAATTTTTGAACGTTCTAACTCAAAAACTACAAGCTGTTATAAAAAAATGCTAAGAATGAAAAGTTCTTAGAATTAATCGAGAAATATAGTGGAATCTTTTCAGATTTTTGTGATGACATTTTGAGAAATTTTTTTTCAAAATCATAATTTATTTATGAAAAATTCTGAAAAAAAATTGGTGTATTCACTTATGAATTCTACGAGTTTTTTGTTCTTTGCAATTTTTTCCAAAAGTTAATAGTTTTTGGGGGGAAAAAATCCTAAACTATAATATTTGAAATTCATTTCCTCGAAAACTATCAACTTTTCGAAAAAATTGCAAAGAACAAATAACTCTTTGAATTCATTAGAGAATACATCAAATTTTTTTTCAGAATTTTTTGTAAATAAATTACAATTTTGATAAAAATGTCGAAAACAAATTTCTCAAAATGTCAATAAAATATTTTGAAAAAATTCCACTATATCGCTTGATGAATTTTTAGAACTTTTCATTCTGGGCATTTTTTTTTTAAAGTTCGTAGTTTTTGAGTTAGAGCGTCCAGAAATTTTTCAAAGACATTTTCATTGTTGACGCCATTTTGAGGTCGTTAGACTGATGTAGGGTATAAAAGTAAAATTTTTCCTTAAAATTGATGTATTTTATTCACCTTTGTTCAGAGTTTCAATAGAATCCCAATATTCTAATAGCTCGAAAAAAATTGATAAGTATAAAAAATTCCCAATTTTTTGGAAATTTTTTTCATATTCGGCGCCATATTGAAATTCCTGATGGCTGAAACTCAATTTCGACCTCGGAATCTTGAAGAACGACCTCGAAAACAGTAGGATACGCACCTCTCAATTGTTTTCAACTTTGATTTTGATACGAAATACTTGATTGAAAATGAAGTATAAAAATTGTCATTTCAGGCGTTAATGGGTTAATGTAATTCTAATACTCTGGAAGCTGTATTTACAAACTCGATGTTAATAATTTTTCTAGGGATTTTATTGCTCTCAGAGTGGGTGGTAAAAGTTACTTACTATCATAGTAGTAATTTTAAAATACGATTTTTTACCGTGTACAACGCTTCACTGCAAAATATTCTACACACCTCCATGTTACATTTCCTTTCTTGGAGCGTATTGTATTATACATGTAATCGTTATAATTTAATAATCTTTTTCCTTTTTGACTTACAACAAACCCATGATTTTGAAGTAATTAAATTAAATAATTTTACAACAAGTAATATATTACGGTAATACAATAAGCATGCTATGAATAATGATAATAATAATAGTATTATTTTTACATCATCGTGATTAATATGTAAATAAATGTATAAACAGTGTGATATTTTTACGAGTAAAAAATACCCCAAAAAAAATGTAAAATCACAAATTCAGTAAAGATATACATAGTCGTAATACAAAATAAATAATACCATAATTAAAACAATCAAATTCTATAACAAAAAATACACATTCGAAGGACTTTTCAAATTAACTTACTTACTAAATTAACTTAACTTATTTGCAATTTTCGAATAGTAGTTGACATGTTTTAACGCCAAATTTTCTATGTCATATAGTTTATGCTATTCTCTACTATAATAAAGGTAAACAAAATGTTTATTACTACATATATATTGTTATAAATAAAAAAAGTCTACAAAATTTCATTTTTTTTTTACAATAAATGTAATTGTAACTAATCTACAAGATAAAAATATTTGAAAAAAATCTGCATGATTTTACTTTTAGTCGTTAACAACGAATCCGGTGTCAGTTTTCCGACAATAAAAATGGCGAAACCAATATGGCGGACAAAAAATTGAAAATGGATCAGATTTACTTAAAATTTGTTACTCGAAGATTTTTTGAATCGCTGATTACGAATATGATATCGAATTTTTTTAATTTAAAATGTCAATTTCCATTTTTTGTTCATCATATTGCATCCGCCATTTTGAATTTTGAAAATTTGAAGTCCGATTCTTACTCAGCGATCCCGAAACCCCCCGGGTAACAAGTTTCAAGTAAATATGATCGATTTTCAATTTTTGTCCTCCATTTTGGACCCGCCATTTTGAATTTTGAATATCAAGTCGGATTTGTAATCAGAGACAGAAAAATGTATGCTTCAAGGGGAAACCTGAGTAAAAACATCTTACCTGGACATGTGAGTTTGCTTTTATAAAAATTGAATTTGGAAAATGGTGAGATAATCGTCGAACCCTAAAATTGCAAAAATGAGACTCAAAAGATTTTTTTTTTCACTCCAGATTCAGGAAGTTCATGAAAAAATCTATCAGGAAACATGGTTATTGCATTATCATTTCTGATCGATTTGATTCTTCTATACAGCGTTGAGTGAACATGAGCAAATATGAACATTTCGGTTAATTTATGTACCATTATTAATTGTTATAAAAACAAAATTATAATATAACCAAACATGTTTTCTTTCGAAATTCGTCTAAAAAAATCGACTGATAAATGAGGTTACCAATTTTATTGAGCAGCACTAGCGCCTCTATCGGTCAGAATAGTAAACAATTAGGGGTCCAAATTTAAATATTTACACCAAAAAACTTTTTGTATTTTAAATGTTTGTAGAAATTATAATAAATGTTTTATCACCCAATATTCATCGAAAAATTCTTGATAAGAGTAAAAACATACAACAAATTAATTTGCTACCTTACAAAGTGAAATATGGTTCCAATATGGCGGTTATCTGAAACAAAAATCTTTCTCTTCGAATAAATCCTTTTAAATTCATAACTAACCTAAAAATTGACTAGATTAATATTAAGTGTGTCGAACGTCATTGCAGACGACGATCGTTCTAGTTTTCCTTACCTTCGATGCGCGTACGACAAAAACTGCTCGCTAACGGGGTTCATGAACGTTCACATGTTTATAGTACAAATCTTTATTCAATAAACCGAGTTTCCCCTCGGTAAATCTCATTTAAAAAAGAGCACAACATTCGCCTCCGCGTATACACGTACAAAATATATTATAATTCAAGTTTCTTTTTTTTCGCAGCAGTCCATTCACGCGGTAGTCGCTTGTACTTGCGAATTCCTTATTTACAAAATAAAAAAAAAAAAAAAAAAAAGAAACGTATGTATAATTGCGAGCTTTATGTAATAATCTATCGCGACTACCTTAAATTAAGAATATACAATACGTTACAAATTATCGCAGACGTTGAAGAGCTTTCAGTGTTCTCAGTCGACAATATTATAAAATTAGCTCGGAAAAAAATTATGCGTTCGAATCATTCGGAATTGCCGAATGTAAGTTAATGGGTAGTTTGTGTTATAGAAAAAAACGACTCGAAAAAAAAAAAAGATTTTTGCCCCCCTCCCCGCTGGCGCCGACACTCGCCGTTGAGTGGCGCTGGCGTCTTAGTGAAGCGATACATTGGCGAAATGTACCCTCTTCCCCTGGTTATCCAGAGTGTCCATCAAACTCGAACTAATGCTGAACTCGGACGAGCTTTCGTCATCTTGGGATCTGTAATGACGCGAATGTTAATGTTGTTCATCGGAATTATAAAAATAAATTCGAAACAAGCCGTATTTTGTTTTAAGTATTAATGAAAAATATTCTGTCAAAATACACAAAAAACATTATCGTAAACTTTAATAAACCTGAAGCCTTGTTGAACAAAGACATCGACTACAAATTAAATGTTTCAATTGCACAAAATAACAATAAAAAAAAAATAAATATTTACCTCGTTCGTTTGCCTTTCTTCGTGCAATAATGATACATAACGACAAAAAAAATGTTCATTATTCTGAATTTCGAACATACGGCATGATTTCTAGGTTAAAATTAATACTTACGCGGTCTCGAGACTAGTTATACTACCGTTTTCCCGCGGTACGCTCGAGAATCCCTCGATTTTCAGTACTTCTAGGACGGAATTGGTTGAGGATATATAAATTCCTTTCGAGCCTGCGTGTCCTAAATATCTTGGATTACTTAAATCGATCAACAGTCGTTCCGGATTCTTTCCATCCGTTGTGTAAGATTCCGGACAAAGTTTTATCACTTCCACCGATGAGAAGTGTATTATAAATAAATATGGCTTTCGGAAAGCTGAAAAATTAATACATCTTGTTAAAATCTTTCAAATTTTTTTTAAAATATATTTTATTCGACTGCGCACAACATGGTTTATCCGTTATTGAAACAAAATATTCTTTATAACATTTTATGTTATTAACCCCTTCGCTGCGGCGAGAATTTCACAAAAAGTGCCCAAAATGCGGGAAAAAAAAATTTGGTTAGATTTTACTGTTACTTGGTTTATAGGGACGCCGATTACGAATTTAAAGTCAGATTTCGAAAATTTAAAATGGCGGATTCAATATTGCGGGCAAATTTTCTAAATACCAATCATTTCGCCTGACACTTGTTATTCAGAGGTTTTCGGGGTCGCTGATTACGAATCTGAAGTCACATTTTTGGTAAATTCAAAATGGCGGACGTCTAAATCGAAATTCGAACTGATTACGAATCTTATATCAGTTTTTGCACGTACAATATTAGGGCAATTTGTTATTCATATGTCAATAATGCTGCTCGTGGCAGGTTGGCAATAGAAACACTCTCGTGATTATTTATAGAATATTTATACCGAATTTTGTATTTTTAACAAAAATTTCTTCGATTCTGCAGCTACAAATCTATATTTTTAGTTTTTATAGATATTTTACAGAGTTTATTATCTATCCAGATTATTCCGTGTAAATTTCAAAATTTTGTTATGTACTCCTGAGTTATCGTGTTACATGTGGGAAAAAACACTGATTTCTAGTGTCCAATATGTTACAGTTTTTATTTTAAAAACAATTTTAAACAAAAATGTATGAAAACAGAAAAAAATTGCACTTTGAAGACCTTCCTCCTCGTAATAAAGTGTGTAAGTACATATTGTATATCGAAGCTAACGGGGGAAGGCTAACATTAACTCACGGTATTGGATCCGCCATTTTAAATTTTCAAAATATATCATCAAATTTGTAATCGGCGACCTCGAAACCCCCGAGTAGCAAGTTTCAGACGATTCCATTAATTTTTAACGCAGATATTGAACTAATACGGCGACATAGCTCATGACAAAGATTTTTACAAAATCGTAAAAACAACATATTTTAAGAACTTGTATCTTTTTTTTGACAACGTATTTTTGAAAAAGGATAACGGCATGTTGTTCGGTATACCTTAGGCTGGCTAGAAATGGTCAAGTTTTCAGTTGACTTCATTAGACTAATTTATGTCACGACAAAGATCTTTGTCATCCGCAGCGAAGGGGTTAAATGGACAAAATTAAAAAATTGACATTTTATATAAAGAAATAATTACTTTAACCCATTAACTCTCAAATTTTAATCAAGTCACTGTTAATTTTTTATACCACTACATTTTCTTGCTGTTGTTAGGTGTGTTCTACATGATGCAACCATTAAAAAAAGCGTCAAATGTCATCTTGTACTTTTTTTTTGTAAATTTTCGTAAAATGCCGCGATTTTTATACGATTTTTTTAGAAAACAAGTGATTCTAAGCAGAAAATCGAGTTCTTTATGCAATAAATGGATACAAACGTGTTATTAATACCTGTACTTAAAAAATATGTGGGTAGTTTTCTTTAAATATTTTTTTTCTGCAAATACGAGCCTCTTAAAGTCGATAACATCGGTAATTTACATGTGCCACTCATATTAATCCATTAACGTCAAGAAGGACACTTTTTTCACTTAAATTTCAATCAAAAATTTCATATGAAAATCCAACTTCAAATAAATTGAAAGGTACATGTGTTACTATTTTCGAGGTTACTCTTTTCAATGCTGTTGTCAAAATTGAGCTATCTTAATTAAATAATTAAATATGGCGATTTAAATGTCAAAATAACGTGAAAAATCGAGTGTTCTTTTTTATAAAATAATTTTTTCTCATCGAAAGAATATTTGTCGTCAGAAAATTTCTTCATTAAACGTGGAGCGAATAGTTACAGTATCAAGATCAATGTTTAAATATTTAAAAACTAACATGGTGACCACAAAATGGCGACTACAATGACAAATTTCTAATTAAAACTTAACAATAGTTTTTTTTGAAAACTATAGACTTCAGAAAAAATTTTCAAAGAATAAATACGTTTTAGAATGAGTCCAAAAATTCTCTCAAATTTTTTCAGAATGTATTGTTACAATTTTTTATTTTTCGAATATTCGAAAAATCGAAATTTTTAAAAAAGTCGTCCAAAAAGTCTGAAAAAATTTGAGAGTATTCTTTGACTAATTCGAAGACATTTTTGTTATAAGGAAATTTTGTCTAAAGTCTACAATTTTCAATGAAAAAATTATTAAACTTTTCTAGATTTCAAGGCTAGTAATTTTTTTTCTTGAAAACTGTAGACTTTAGAAAAAATTTCCTTAGAACAAAAATGTCTTCGAGTTGGTCAAAGAATACTCTCAAATTTTATCAGATTTTTTGGATGACTTTTCTAAAAATTTCGATTTTTTGAAAAATAAAAAATGTTAACAATATATTCTGGAAAAATTTGAGAGGATTTTTTGACTCATTCTAAAACATATTTATTCTTTGAAAATTTTTTCTGAAGCCTATAGTTTTCAAGAAAAACAATTGTTAAGTTTTAATTAGAAATTTGTCATTGTAGTCGCCATTTTGTGGTCACCATGTTAGTTTTTAAATTTTTAAAAAATTTATCTTGATACTGTAACTACTGGGTCCACGTTTAATGAAGAAATTTTCTGACGACAAATATTCTTTCGATGAGAAAAAATTGTTTTATAAAAAAGAACACTCGATTTTTCACGTTATTTTGACATTTAAATCGCCATATTTAATTTTCTAATTAAGATAGCTCAATTTTGACAACAGCACTGAAAAGAGCGACCTCAAAAATAGTAAGACATGTACCTTTCAATTTATTTGAAGTTGGATTTTCATATGAAATTTTTGATTGAAATTTAAGTGAAAAAAGTGTCCTTGACGTTAATGGGTTAATTGAATGGTTTACTTCATTTTATTCCGATGAGGTTCGATAATTTGTTAAATCGAACTTGAATAAAATATATTCAAGAAGTTCGGAAAATATTAAAAAAATTCAAAATGGCGGATTCAATGTGGTGAACAATTTTTTACATTTTTAACCGTTTTCTGCTGAAATGAGGTGGAAAATTCATTTGCTTCGCTTTATTTCATATTCTTTACCAAAATATAATATACCGGATTCATCAGAAGCTCAAAATTACTTTTTTTTACTAATATCATCTTCAAAATCGGAATTTTGATCATCGCTAAAAATATTGATCTCTACGTTAAATCCGCTATTTTGAATTTTCTACCCCTAACATCATAATCGTAATCAAAAACCCCCTTGTGGACATTTTCAACCGAAAGTAGTTAAAAATATATTTAAAAAATGACACCATATTGGATCCGCCATGTTGAATTTTCTAATTCTGATATTACATTCGTAATCAGAGACCCCAAAAACCTCCGAGTAACAAGTTTCAAGTGATTTGGATCATTTTTTGAAAAAGTCCTCCGCTGTATTGAATCCGCCATTTTGAATTTATGAAAACTAATAGCAGATTCGTAATCAGCGACCGCAAAAACCCCAGAGTAACTAGTTTCAAGTGATTTGAATCATTTAAATAAATCTTTCTTTCATTTCTGACTCTTTCGTAAGTGAAATGTTCTTGAATTTTTTAATCATTTTTTTGGGAAAGTCGTCCGCCATCAATATGACGATAAAAATGTCGGATTTAATTTATCCGTTTATTGCATAAAGAAACCGATTTCTTGGTTAGAATCGGTCGTTTTCTAACAAAAAATCGTATAAAAATCGCGACTTTTTACGAATATTAGCAAAAAAGAAAGTACAAGATGACACTCTTCGCCTTTTTTGATGGTTGCATCGTGTAGAGCACACCCAAAAATATCGAGAAAATGTAATGGCGTAAAAAACTAACAACGATTTAATAAAATTTTGAGGGCCCAAAGTCGAGGTTCAATTTTGTGTTATTCGGGCGTTAATGGGTTAAATGACCCAAGCAGCAAAATACAGTAGGACCTCTCACTAACGATACCTCTCATGAACGACAAAAAATCACTCTTACGAATGACTACGAGTCCCTTCTACTGGGCGTCTGTCTATGGAAATACGTCGCCCTGCCCATAGAGCGCATCTTATTGGTCAGAATCATTTCTCTCTCGAGTAGTGGTTTGTAAGAGGTATGAGGGGAGGGCTAGGCACCAAACCAGTCGTTAGTAAGAGGTCCTACTGTAGGACGAAATTACCTCATTTCGACCTTCCATCAGGGCGAGAAATTTTCTCGACCACAACTTATTTACCTAAAATACTAGTCGAATTACGGTAAGTGGAGACAAATGTGGAAGTAATTTTTTCGACGAAATTTGATAATACAGGGCATTTTTCCTAATATGTCGTAGTCTGAATTTGGTAAAATCGACCTGTACTTGAGCGAAAATTGGTAATATTTAGGTAATTTTTACCTCTTTTCGATTTTTGATTCTAAATTTTCTTCTTTGCACGTGGCAACCCTGATTGTGTACTTGTATCCTTATATACTCGTGTCACGGTATAGTAATTCAATACTTTAAAGCTTTCGTCAGAATACAAAGCAAAGGAAATATATAAACAGATTATGTAAAATACAATTACTCAAAATCCTGACGTCATGGACCATTAATTAAAAAAAACAACAGATTCGCGTTCAACGAATCCTACCTACAAATACCTACAAGAATCACCCTCACTCATTTTATAAACTGAAAAAAAGTTAAATTTCGTAGGTCTGCGTTAACGACCGATAGGGAATTTGCATATATAAATATGTACGTGTTCGACTACTGTAGTACAGTATCGATCTTTGATACAATACAGTAGAACCCCGCTGGATTGGCATCCCGTTGGATTGTCGGAATTCAGCCCGCTGGATTAGCACTTCTCGGAATCCCTTTACCCCCACTACGCCGCTCGCCGTCTCAGGGGCGTGTCTAGTTCGAAATACGCATTAGTTTGGAGTTACAATAGGAAGCCGAGAGATTGTCTGTGATTGGCCATGAGCGGCACGTGATTACGGCGTAGAGCAAGAAGCGATGCTTCCCCTATTGCCGACAGTCCAGCGGGGTTTGCTGGGAAGACTTGGAACCGACCGTGACAATCCAGCGGGGTTCTACTGTATATATTTTGACTCTCGTCACTTTCAAAACTAGTGTCATCAACTACTATTGGTAAACCTTCGGAAAGACGTCTTCCCTCGGAAAAAAATCGTAACTAGTTTTTTCCGACGTATTTTTGCCTCCTGAATCCGAATATGATGGTACAATTTTGGCGCTGACATATTAAAGCCACTATCTTGAAAAAAACCGCTAATAAACGCATTATTTTTGAGTTTTTTGGATTTATAATGAAAATTACGGATCTGACAAAAAAACATATGTCAAACAAAAAATGTAGGGCATGTAATTCTGTACAAAAAACGTCCTATGCATTTATTTCGTAGTCGCAAAAGGAGTCACGTAAAAGAGCGATGGAAGTGGATGAGCATCAGAATGACCAGTCTAGCGGCACGCATTAATACCACAGCCCAACAAAAATTTTAGAATTTCACGTTGCCCTATAAGTAAGAGTCGATTCTGGTAGAATTTTTGCTCCAGAATCCAAATATGACCGTCAAAATATCCAATTGGCTCTAGTTTTTTAGATATTGAAAGTCAAATGTATCAAAAAATCTGATTTCAGGAATTTTGAGCATTTATTCACAGCTCTAAAAAATTCTGTTGTTCCAATTGTAAGAGTCAATTCTGATAGGAGTTTTTCCACAGAATCGAAATATGTACGCCAAAATATTGATTTGGACCTATTTTTTGCCCAAAATTGAAGATCGAAAAAGTAAAAAACCGTGTTTTAGGACATTTTCACATCTATATTACAGAACTCGACGCAAAATATCAAGAAATGCAAATTGGCGGATCCAATATGTCCGAAGAACTTTTAGAAATTTGAACCACTTCAAACTCATTATCATTTTGGAAACTTTACTTTGCTTTTTACCAAATTGAAGGTCAAAGGGGTAAAAAATCGTGTTTTCAGACATTCTTCTCTGTTTTTCTAGGAAACTAGTTAAGACGATAACGAGTTTGAAGTAGTTCGAATTTTAATAGGTTTGTCGGACATGTTGGGTCCACCATTTTGTGTTTTTTTATTATTTGCGTCGCGTTCTATAGTATAGACGTAAAGAATATCCTAAAGCAAGCTTTTTTACAATTTTGACCTGGAATTTTGACAAAAAATAAATCCAATTCAATATTTCCGAATACATATTTCGATTCTGTGAGAAAAATTATATGAAAATTGACTTTTACTAGTGGAGCAACATCATTTTTTGGTATCTGTGAACAGATATTGAAAAATACCGAAAATCACATTTTTAACCCCTTTGACCTTCAATATCTCAAAAACTGGAGCCAATTGGATATTTTGGCGTTCATATTTGGATTCTGGAACAAAAATCCTATCAGAATCGACTCTTACTTGTAGGGCAACAAAATTTTGTTGGGCTGTGTAATTACAAGGGCACATAGTTCACGTAGTTTGATTATTAGTAAAATCTGTTGGTTGGAGGTTAGGTTAGTATAAAAAAGGGGGGTCTGCACGCATTGGTATTTCGACGAACTCATACTTCATGTCTTCATGTTCCCTCCAAAATGAAGGTGGAATCATTTATAAGTTCTGAAGATATTGCGCGTGTCGAATTGGTACTTGCGTGCTGGGAGGCTCCGCCCCCCCGGACCCCCCTTCTTATACTAGCCTAACCGCCAACCAACAGATGTCAGTAGTTGAACCTACGTGAAGTACGTATTCCGATATTGATAGCGACATTAATTCGACGCTCATTCGATTTGACCTTCAAAAGACCTAGAAGATTAAGGTCGACTTCACAGCAAAAGTCATCATTGAATGCCCATGCTCATTTCCTAAAAGTTTCGTCGAAATCATTTTTCTGTAGAAACGACTACTCTACAACAATTTTTTCAACACCCTTATTACCTGTATATTGCACAAACTCATTCTGGGCATTTTTATCTGTGATTTCCAGGCTTACCGTTGAGATTACGAAAACAGTGCATATATCCTTTTTTTGTAGAGAATTACATGCCCTACACTTTTTGTCTCGCACATTTTTTTTGTTAAACCCGTAGTTTTCAAGATAAATACAAAAAAACTAAAAAAAAAACACGTTTTTCAGCGTTTTTTTTCAAGATAGCGACTTTAATATGTCGGAGCGCCAAATTTTACCATCATATTCGGATTCAGGAGGCAAAAATACGTCAAAAAAACTTAGTTACGTTTTTTTCCGAGGGAGGGCGTCTTTCCGAAGATTTATTATTATAAAATAAAATTAAATTAAAATTTATTCTAAATAAAACTTAATCAGATTTTTATATTAAAATAAAATTTAACAGCAATCCGCACTCTTTTTGTGTCTATAAAACGTCGATGAAAGTCGAAACTTCCTTTTTCGAGTCATTGTCGTTTATAAACATTTACAGTGGCCCTCCCCTTATTTTAACTTTTCGAGTCAAGGAAAATGGCGGCTTCTTCCCTTATTTTACCGCTTCCCCTCATCCTCACCACTGGCAGTATGAGAGAATATAAACAGAGATAGGAGATATAGTGGCGTCTTTCTTCACCTGTATGCGCAAGCGCAAACAGCAATCCGCACTCTTTTGAACACTTTCAAATGGCGAATGGTGGGGGAACTCACAAGGGGAAGAAGTTAACATAGGGGACGAAAAAAAGTTAAAATAAAGGACGCAGTTAAAATAATAGGAGTTAAAATAAGGGGAGGGCCACTGTACTCAGAACCAACACTACCTACGTATATAGTTTGAGGTTAGGTTGTTTTCCTTATTTTGAATAAAAGTGAGTTGCGTCTGCGCACGTGTCGTCGACTCCCAACAAACGAAAAAATATACGAAAAATCTGTGTACGATTCAGTACGAAATAAGTCTGTTTCTTTCCCGCTCTTTCAGTTATAAATGCGAGTGTATACGATATTAGATGCGACATAAACGCACATAACCTCAAAGAAACGATTACTTTAAATTATCGAATGATTTGAACTCAAAACTTTAAAACAGAACATTTCTTCGAGAATTATGAAATACGGAAAACGATATAATTAATTCTTTGATTAAATTCGACTTTCAGGTGAAACTTAGGTCTTAATTTTAACCTGTTAGTCAAAATATAGACTTCTTTCAGGCATATTGACTAATTAAGACATTTCGCCCTCGTAGTCGAAAAAAGGGAAACGTGCAAGGTCTTCTATTTTGAAGACATATTTTTGGTCCACATTTGGTAATTTCGACGTAACCTATAACTTTGAAGTCATAAGACTTTAAAGGCATTTCTTAGGTTATATTTAGGTGATTTTCGACCTGTGTTTAGGTCTTGAAAGTCTATTCGACTTACAGGACAATTTTTTGATCGAAAATTGGTAAATTTTACTTGATTAGGGTATTCTGACTTTGGCTTGGTCGAAATGACTTGCTGCTTGGTATTTTTTAGGTTATATTTAGGTGATTTTCGACTTGTATTTAAATCTTGAAAGTCTATTCGACTTACAGGACAATTTTTTGGTCGAAAATTGGTAAATTTTACTTGATTAGGGTATTCTGACTTTGGCTTGGTCGAAATTACTTTCTGCTTGGTATTTCTTAGGTTAAATTTAGGTAATTTTCAACCTGTATTTAGGTCTTGAAAGTCTATTCGTCTTACAGGACAATTTTTTGATCGAAAATTGGTAAATTTTACGTGATTTAGGTATTCTGACTTTGGCTTGGTCGAAATGGCTTGCCTTTTTGTATTTCTTAGGTTATATTTAGGTAATTTTCAACCTGTATTTAGGTCTTGAAAGTCTATTCGTCTTACAGGACAATTTTTTGATCGAAAATTGGTAAATTTTACTTGATTAGGGTATTCTGACTTTGGCTTGGTCGAAATGACTTGCTGCTTGGTATTTTTTAGGTTATATTTAGGTGATTTTCGACTTGTATTTAAGTCTTGAAAGTCTATTCGACTTACAGGACAATCTTTTGATGGAAAATTGGTAAATTTTACTTGATTAGGGTATTCTGACCTTAGCTTGGTCGATAACTTCTCTTGCTGCTTGGGTACTCATAAGTACACACAATTAAAACAATCATTAAACGTATCTTGTAATTACCTATCGATTATTAAATAATTATATTTACCAAAAGCGAAGGGCAAATGACTCCAGGTTGGATCGATGTTTCGCGTCCTTTGGCCGCATTCGTTCACAAAGACCCCAAACTCATTGTAACAAAGAAGAAGTTCCACGCTTTTACCAATACTGACATTTAATACGCAAACAGGAAATATACCAAGTTTCGCAACACCGTTTAACGCTGCTTTAATCGAATTGTCATCTTCTTCTGGAAAATCTTTAAAAAAATTTGTTTTCGTTACACTTTTCCATTATTTTACATTACACAGTTAGCTACAAACAGATTCTTACCGTCGATAGAGAAAGAATCCATGTGAATTTGGAAGAATTTGTTACATCCAACGATTAAACAATTTTTAATAAACAATGCACAGCTGCAAGGCTCTGTTGTTTCGAGTTCTCGAACTGCTATAAACTCCCCACAATCTTCATCGGCAAATCTCCATTTCAATAATCTAAAACAAAAATGTTTCATTTAATAAGTAAATAAATTACAAAAGATGTAATGATTTCTTAATTAGTTTCGCAGACTTTAGACGACATTGAAACATATGAGTCACTTCCTGTTCATTATTCTTTCTTAGACTAACAAATTTGTCAATTCGTTATGTAACCAAATTTAAAAGACTTACATCACATGAGAAGCCGTCGCAGCGCACAACATATCACCTTGCAACTGATACAAATGGCAGCATTCGCATCCGGTTAAGATGGACTTTGTGCTGATCGCCGGCCTGGAGCATTCGGCTGCCGAAGCATTGCTCTTAAGCTGTCGCAGATCACAATACACCAATTGTCGATCTTCCCCAACTATCATGAGGGCGAGACCCAAATGTGGATGAAGAGTCAATTGATAAACTTTCTTCAATCCCCGAATCGTCGTCAGGCATTGCGACTGTGACTTCCTGTACGAGAATAATCCTTCTTCGGCACCAATCACCATCACATCGTCATCAATTTCTACTATTGTATTAATATCCAACTGATGTTTGTCAAGTTTTAAAACTGTCTGGTACTTTTCGTTTCTTACTGTCCTATTCAAAAGCGAATTGAACGCTTTCATCCATCCGTCTCTATCTCTTTGATTCAACGTCCTAATGTATGCTCTTGACGTCGGCCAACAAGTTGTCTGCGCCTTAGCTTCGACACGCAGAACCATAGGCAAGTCCGACTTCTCTATCGGAGGAATTTCTTCCTGCGTGACGTTCTCACAAATATTGACATTCGGTACACCCAGATCCATTTGACTAATCGGTGACATTCCTGAACTCGGTTCGTGTTCGTAAGTGCACAATGAGTTTCCTTCGAGTCGTAAATATTTTCTTTCCCACATGTTACCCCTTCCGGGAACTTTTACCCAGCTGTACATGTCGACAGAACTTTTCTTCTCCGGAACACTTTTCAAGTCTGTAAAATCCGGTTCGTCCAATGCTATAGTATTTACGCTGCCACCCAATGTCATTAAACTCTCGCTGCTAAGTCTTGTGGATTTACCGTAACTTTTGATGCTTTCAGGTACACCGCACGTCGATGGAACAGAGCCGGAACATTTCAGGTGAACCATCGTCTGACATTCGCTGCACACAGCGGTTTGTTTACCAAACTGTATCGTATCCAAACACGCCGAACACTTTCCGGTCCTCATAGCCATGCAAACGTTGAAACTGTGCGGAACATTGTGCCGGATACGTTGAAACGATGGATTTCTGACAAGATCCGGTTGTGAATCCACAGTATACGAAGAATCCTTCCCATCCGAGCTGGGCAAGGTCAATGCTTTCGATGCCTTCAGCGCCATTAGTTGCTCCGTCAGTGTTTTAACTTTCGCTTTCTCTCTTTCCAGTTGAGTTTCAAGCTCTCGATAACCCACTGGCATCGGAGTGTTTAGTGGCGGAAGGTTTTCTTTTTGCTTCAAACCGAATATCTTGTCGCAGACAGTTTTCTTCTTCTTGCCGTACTCTTCGAGCTTTAATTGCAGATAATCGATCAACTTATTCTGTTGCTGTTGTGTACTTCCGGCTTTGATTTCCTTCTCTTCGTAGAATCTCCTCATGTCGTCCATGACATCCTCCAATTCTGTGATCCTCGAGCGAACATCTTGGGCTTGATCGACGCTGTCTTGAAGGTCCTTCATCAGTTGCAGATTCGACTCCTTCAGTTCGTGCATCCTCGTCAGATGTTGGGAACTTTCTTCCTTTACCACCACCACCTCGGCTTTGGCGGTTTCTAAAAGTAACTTTGTGTCGGCCAGACTAATTTCTAGTTCTTCGCACTTTTCTGTCATTTCTGCAAGATGTTTTTTAAATTGTTGCGCCAATTTCTTGTATTGGTCTCTCTGTATCGTCAGTTCATTACGTTCGTCTTCGAGATCACCAGCATCAGATTCCATCCTTTCGACTGCTCGTTCTGCCACCAGCCGCAGAGTTTTCTCCTCCACCATTGACACTCGAGCTTCCCTCAGTTTACCTTCCATCACCTCCAAATCCTTCTGCAGCTTCATTTTATCCTGGATCAATGTATTTTCGCGAGTTTCGTGATTGCTGGTTAATAGGTCGTAATCGTTCAATTGTTCTTCGAGCACTTTGCAAGTTTCCTTCAACAACTTGTTGTTAACTTGGAGACTATTAACTTCTTGCTGCAATTCCTCGATTTTCGTTTCCAATGTATTTTTCTCTTCTGTAAATTTATTCGATGCTAACGACAGCCTTTCCTTTTCTGCGCGCAAGTTATCCATGCGATCCTGATTCACTCGTAATTGTTTGTGTATCGAATCCAATTCTCTTCGCATCACAGCGCTGGAGCTTTGAATTTCTTCAATTTGCTTATTCGCAATTGTCAATGCCTGCAAAAACATTTCATTATTATCAATAATACTAAAAACTAAAAGAAATATGAACAAATTACCCTTTGCGCTGAATCTGCGTGTAATTTATGTTTTGTAGCTTCCTTCGTAGCCTCCGAAAGTGACGATTTCACTGTACTTAATTCAGAACACACCAATTTCATCTTTTCCTCTTCTGCTTTCACGACTGCTTCCAGTCGTTCTTCTAGTTTCTGCTTTTCGTCTCTCAAAGTTTTAATCTTCTCTTCGTTAGTCTTCGCCTCTCTTGTTGCTATTCTTTTGTCTAAATTGGCATTCGACAATTCCTTTTCCATTTTCCAAAGTGCTCGATTAGCTTGCTTCGCTTCTTGTCGTTCAGCGGCCACAGTTTCCTGTAATGTTTGAATCTGCTGTTCCAAAGATTGAATCTTCTCTTGTAATGCTGTGGCCTTTCTTGAATCTTCGGTTATTGTTCCGGAGAGGCGACCAGTGCTTAATCGAGCGGGGCACAACGGTTTGTCCAGTGGCGCTGCTCTTTTAAGGTTTGCGTTTTCAGTTTCAAGTTTCGTAACGCTTAGCTCTAAACGACTTAATAATTCTTCCAGGTTTCTGATTTTGCCCACCAGTTGTTCTGTAAATAAGAAGTGTACAATTACTTTGTATTTTTCAGTATTATAAATTATAACAAACCTTCATTTTCATTTGATTTCCGTAATTGTTGTTGCAAGGCAACTTTGTCTTCCGAGGCGCGTTCTGTTGCGAGAGCTTCGTTTTGTTCTAAATTTAAGAGCGTTTCACTCAAGTCGGACTTTGCAACCTAAAAACATTTTATAAGTAAATGCATTTAAAAATAAATTCTTAAATAAAGATTTACCTCCAGTTGTTGTTTTAACTGGTCATTTTCCAATTTGAGTCTTTCTGCTTGTTCTTGCAGGCCAACGACCAGTTGCTCTAAAGAGGTTGCATTTTCCAATTGCCTGGTTCGATCGTGAATTTGACTCTTTAGAGCTTCAATTTCTGCGTCGCGAGCAGGAATCGTCGCCTTTATACTTCGTAACTGTTCTTGGCAATCTTTCAATTCGTTCTGTGCCATTTCGAAAGCGACATTCAGTCTTGACTGCCGACAATGGTTGGTATCTTCTTCGTTGCGCAGTCTTGTTTCTAATTCTATGTTTTTTGCACTTTCTGCTTCCAACTTACATCTCATATCAGCAATTTGATTATGAGCCCTTACTGCTATTTGCTCTAATTTGTTTTCGACACCTTCGGCACTCTGACGACTCAATTCCCTTAACTTTGCGAGTGATTCTTTGTATTGAACCTGAAGTTAAAAATGAATTTTTTTTTGGTTATTTAGGAATTATATTTTATTTATTTATTTATGATTATCTCACGTTGGTCCTGTATTGTTTTTAGTTTACATTAATGACCTCCCTAAAATGTTAGTTGACTCGAAAATATTAATGTTTGTCGATGATGTAAAACTATTCATGAATTTTAAGTCCCATTGGCTTTCTCTTTTCTTTCATTCCAACTTTGCAATTGTACACTTTTTGTTATTTTTTTTTTATTTTTGCTTCTTTCTACTCTCTAACGCTTTTAGACGTTTAACTCGAAGTTTTTCTTTACAATTTTGATCCATATCTTTTGATATTAATATAAACTAATAAATTTATAATTCAAAACCTTTATAATACATCGCGAGACTCGTTCGCACAATTGACATCATAGGAGTGTATAATAAACAGGAGACAGAAGTTCATTGAACTATGTATATTAACAATGAAAATGTTTACAGGTTGCCGATTGGAGTCGAAGGCGAGTTCAGAAATCACATAAGTAGAGAAGATATTTCCACACATACCTTTATATACCAACATCACTGTTTAAAACCTTAAATATGAATATCAGCATGGAAGAAATTGCTTAGATAATGTCTGAGATGTGAATTACCAGGAGCAATTGTTAGCGAACCATTTTAAATAGATAGTAAAGTGTGCCAGATCGAAAGGTCATTTTTTTAAACGAGTGGCCCTTTGAATTTTAAAATTCAAAGTGTTATAAAAACCTTTCCCGAAGAGGCACGCTCAAACCCTAAGTGCCATTTTGTAGTGTTTTTCATGTAGAATAAGACCGGAGTTCGATATTTTAGCTAAAGCAAAACTTAAAAAAGTTATAGCACAAATAGCCATAAAGGTTGTATTTTTGAAAAATTCGTTTTCCATAGTTTAAAGCATTCTAACTCTTTCCTATTTATAGGCACGCATCAATACTAAGTGGTCCTGTATTATATAGGTAGTACGAAAACTGTAAAAAAATTTTCAGGTCATTATTTAATGATTTAAAAAAGTTATAGCAGTTTTATTGAAAAAAAATTTGTATTTTCACTGCTAAAGAAGCAAAATTAGACGGATTTGGAATTTTTTTTATGTTTAAATGATATAAAACCGATTTTAAATTATGGTGTTCCTTTAATTAAACATATTTACTAATATTTTATGCGATTATTACATGAAATATTTCATGGGAAAGGTCTCGAACCACTCACCCTCACGAAAATTAAAAGTTCTAGGGATATGCCCATATGGGTGATTCTCCAAAAACAGGGCATTTTCAAGAATGAAAATTTTTTTTTTAAGTTACTGTAAATTCGTTTCTTTTTAATGGATTCTTGCTTATTAGCACCAAGTTAAGTTATTGTTAAAGTAGTCACGCTACAAAATTATTTTAAAGGAAAGGGGAAGACCTTTACTTCATACGGCTATATAAACCAACAATTGCTTATTAAAAACTTGAAAAAAATAACTCTAAAGAGTCAAAAACATAATGTTCATATCTGATTTAGTGCATTTTTGTGAATAAATGAAAATTATTTATTAAGTAATAATTAAAAAATTAAGAAAAACACATGAATTTTTGAAGAAGTTTTAGACAAAATAAATTTATTAAAGTTAATGTGTCGTTGGTTAGTAACTACAATGATAATATTATATTCATAATTTTAATAAATAATATTATTTCATAATAAACTTGATTCATAACGTTGTAACAAATATAAAGTTTAATTTTGTGGTTTTTTAAATTATATTTAAATAAATGTCTAAGAGGAAGAGAAATATAAATGTTATTTATGATTTGAAAAATATTTTCTGTTACGGGTTACACTTTGTTCTTGTTTCGTACCTGATACGCCAAATGTTTGGTAACGACAATGAAAATTTGTAAAAAATCCAATTTTACATATTCTAAACAATAATAAATTAAAAAACAAATTGCCAGTAACATTTATCCCTTTAATCTTTAAGTTTTCATCGTTTTTTAATTGCTGTTTGTATCAAAATACCAAAATTAGGACGGGTGACGACAATTAATTTAATAAAAATACGTGGTATTTTTATACAGTTTTTACTTGTTCATGAGGTAAATATGTTCTCTATTCAATTTTCTATGGAGGATTAGTAAAGTGTAGTGTTTTTTCTTTGATTTTCTCATAAGTTTTAGTAAAAAAATTAATTATTTCCAGTTCATTTATACCAGTTTACGCATTGTCGTTACCTCATAGAAATTTCTTAAGACATTAATATTTCAATAATTATAAGTATATATATTGATTTAATTAAATATTATACAGAGAGAAATTGTACAGTTTGAGCTGTACTATAGAAATATTATTGGAATAAATTAAAATAATTCGGTTTCTTAATAGCGCTAATATTTTAAAGTTTTGAACTTAGAGGTTTGGACATATAAAAAATGCTACTTTTAGTCTTTAAATGTCATTTTACACCAGTTTTTTGTAACAAAAGTATTATTTTTTCAAATTAACATGGGCCAGGGATATTTATTTAACGTTTCTATCGAAATTTAATAATTTATTGTCAAAGTTTTTGTAAGATATAACGTAAAGACACGAAAATGCCCTGTTTCCGGAGAATCACCCATATAAGAATGTTATTGTTAATAAATAAAATAGATCCAAGGTGTAAACCTTGAGGAACGCCTGATGAGGTGGATAAATGTATCGGAAATTACACTATTTACTCTGTTAGTCTGTACTTTCTATTGGTAATAAATGAAGCTAATTATTTAAAAATGAATAAATAAAATGAAAAATAATGCTTTTGATTCACAGCTTTCCTCTCAAAACGTGGGCCATGACTAAAAAGCACAAAATCATGCTGTTGGAGGATGATTTCATCCTTTTAGAGGATAAGAAAGCTGTGAAACAAAAACATATCGCAAACCGTGATACAAAAGCTAGAAATTTCTCTCTGTGTAAGGAGTAAAAAAAAAAGAGAGGTGCCAATCATTTTTGCACAAAGTTTTCTTTTGTTATACACAAAAATTGTTGATATAGAAGTTTTACAGCAGCTAAAGCACATAACTAATAAACTATTTTAATGCATTTTTTTTCTTTATTATCATACTATTTTCTATCTATGTTTTTAATGAAACTACAAAACTTTAAAAAGAAATACAGAATTGTACATTATATTGTTTTCAAGGTATCTGACTTTTTATGTAAAATAAACTAGCATTTCTTTTATTCGCAAAAAATTAAAAGGCAGCCACCATATTGGAGCAACCATATTAAATTTTGCAAATTTCATTCCGGATTTGCATTTAAAAACCCCTAAAATCTAATAGAAATACTATATCAGCTGGATTGAACAGAACCTTTGCCCTAGAGAAACCTGATGTTAGATTTCAATAATTTTGAGTTTCTTCCAAATTTCTACTTTTGAACATCGACTATTTTGTTGTGAATATTCGTTATAATAGATTATACATTAATAACTAGCAATTCTAATCTATATGAAAATAGAAAAATGTAAACATCAGGTATGTTCAATTTAGACTTTTTATCATACGTTTAGTAGATTGTTTAACGAACGAATGATTAAAAGAACCTAAATCAAACGCACCTATTATTTTTAGAACAATGGTAAATTTAATAATTTAATATAAGAAAGTATAAATACTTTTGTGTTTTATTTATGCCAAGGGTATATACTTCACAGAAATTATATTGTAGAATAACCTTTGATACAGTCTAAAATAGATATTAAAACAAAAGAATTAACTTACAATAGAAAAAACAAAAGAAACTACATTTCAGTAGCATACCAGTTTAAGTAGTCATTTTTTATGTACACATAATTTTGTATTTAAATAGCAGTAAAATATATTTGTACACTGTGAAAATTGTGAAAGAAATTTTACAGAGAAATGCTTTTTTACATGAAAATTTATGGAAAATTACAAAGATGATGTAAAATTCCATTTTTTTTAATTACACAATTGATGTAAAATTACCATGATCATTACTGCTATTTTTATTTCCACCTTTGACATTATAAATTTACATTTCTATTGTATTTTCAGATGATTTTTATAAGAAAATTGTAATTCTACTATGAAAACAATAGGAAATTTCAACAAAACTGTAAAAACTCGGGAATGTAATTTTACTTTTATTTTTCAAAGTGTATACACAGTTCTAAACTCTAATTAGACGCAAACGAAAAAAAATAATCAAATAATGATACACCTACAAGCCCACAGTATTTCTCTATTAAATATAACAAATTTATAATTTCTTTATTTTTATAAAGAAATTTTGTTTGGTTATGCCTTGCAGATATCGTTACGTATGATAAAACATTTGGATTTTAAAACGCTATGTTTAGATCTGAAGATGACTCCTGGAGAGCCGAAATGTAAACTTTGAAACATCGTTGACAATATTTGCAGAAGAAAATTTAATAGAATTATTTATGACATATGAAATTGTATTTTTTATATTCATTACAAGTTTTACAATTTGATTACACGACAGATGTCTTTGAAAATTGTTTTTTGAATCTTGTAATATTAAGAATTATAGAACTCGATGTAAGTCTATCAAAATGCCAAAGATTGCTAAAAGAGTAGGTGAGAAAAGTTTTAATTATGTAGCAACTAAATTTTATAATATGTTACCAACTGAACTGAAAACATTGCCTTTCAATAAAAATACGATTAAATCTAAAATATCTACATGGTTTAGAAATCGCTTACTAAACGGGTCTTAAACGTTTGTATCGATATTATATTGTATACCATTACTGTGATACGAGATTATTTTTTTATTTATATACTACTTATTTTAGGTTGTTATATTTTTCTATTGTTATTTAATCTTTTATTTTTTATCTTTATCTTATTAATTTGTATTTGTTATACCAGGCCTGCGTACAGATATATGCTATATCTCCTGTGGGGTACTCAATGAGTGCACAATTTTGTGTTCAACTGTACTATTTTTATGTATACCTGGTTAAATAAATTTCAATTTCAATTTCAATTTCAAAAGAAAGAAAAGGTGCCTAAGAATTGTTAAAATATCAATATAAAGATAAAAACATATATGAGTAATTCCGCGATAGTTTTAATGTTTGGGATTTAAAAAAAATTTTTTATTTTTTACTTGCACCCACATGTAAAGTTATTTTTTTCATTTCAGGAGATACGAAAAGCAAAAACTTGATGGTGCTAACATTTTTTTAAAAACGTACATTTTGTAGGAGCAACTTTAAAATTTTGAACAAAATAATTTTATTATCCATTTTCGAAACTTTGTTGAATCTGTAATTCTTAATCGATTTGATCAGTTCGGGGACTTTTGCCTCTTGATGATAAAAAATAATTATTTGTACATGTAAATCTAAAAATATGAAACATGGAGATATAGCGCCGTACAATAATTTGGTGGCTCGTTCAAAAATCACTTTTCGACATTTTTGACTTGGAATCTCTCTCTCTCTCTCTCTCTCTCGCTTTCCCCTAAGCAAGAATCGAGGAACGTGAGTTAAAAAATGCACATTTTTCAAACGAATTACTTTTTTTTATTAATAACATTATTTTATAATTTTTAAGTACAAAATAATTAATTTAACAAAATAAGAAAAACAATATAACATTATACAAACTATTTATTACTGCCAAAATAATCAAAATAATATAATGCAGTAATTACCGAAAATAAAATGATTTTTTGTTCAGTCTTTTTTTCAGACAGGTGCAAATAATATTGACTTGAGACTAGTGATACACGCTTAGAAATATACCAAACAAAAAACAGCAATAGGTTTTGGGGATTTTCAAACTGTACAGAAAGTGTGCCAGTAAAAAATAATTATTTTCGGTACCAGCTGCGAAAGTAATATCATTTTTCAAAGCCTCGTATTTTGTTCGGGTAGAGTGGCACGGTAATGTAAAAATAGTGGTTTGAACCGTTTTTATGTAAGGAATAGACTCATGCTTTACTTTTTTGAAATCTCGAAACGCACTTTTTCCAAACGATGAAATGTAAAAAAATGTTTTCTTGATGAAAATTTAGTTTCTTTTATTTTTGTTATTATATTTCATTTCAGGAGGCAGGCACCTTCTTACAAATGATATGGGTTGAAAGTACAATATCAAATGATAGTACAGAAAAATTTGTGCGGTCTTTCATAAACAAGCACATTTTATTTTTTGGTCGAAAGAAAAGAAATATAGGACAGTTTCCTGCACAAATCTTTAAATATGACGAATTTCAATTTTTTTCACGCAAAACTAATTATTCTCCATCCACCAAAATTATTGTATGATATTTTCCGACATTTAATTCATATCAAAAAAATTTGTTTGTTTATCAATTGTATTAAATTCGTCTTGTAAATATACAATTTCTTAATATTAAAAGCATCGCGGAATTACTCATATATGACAAATATACAAAATAAATATTTCTTTAGTATCGTCAAGAATCCAATAATTTAACTAACAATTAGACAAAGTCTGCAGGTAATAAAACTCTGTTTAGTTCCAGTGAGTGGTTGTTGCAAAGCCAATTTTTTATATCTTTTTTTTGGCATAACATTGCCAAAGATCTTATTTCGCAAGTCGCACGGAAGTAAATTTATACATTTCAAACCGACATATTCAAAAACTCTTTGTCCGATAGTCTTCTTCTTCGGAGGTAGTACAATGGTCCTATTTCTATTTCCGAGGGTTTCTTTGAAGTGATGCACAAAAACCCATAAATTTTCCTTTTTACATTGCATTACAGCATTTAAGTAAAATATCTTTCTAACATCTAATAATTTGGAGGTGTAAAATAATTCAGTTGAATAAAGCCTAGGTTTGAAAACGATTCGTTTTATGATTAAATTTTGGAGAATTTGTATTGGAGTTAATGAATTTTTATATGCACCACCCCAGGCTATATAGTAACTCAGTATGGACACACAATAATTGTTTTTGACTCAATAAGGTCTTAAGTTTGTAAAAGACTATAGACAAAAAATTATAACTCTAAAACTTGCTTTCAATGACAGTTTTACTATCAACAAAAGATTTTAGATTTAATGTTTTCTTTCGATGAAAGATTATAGCTCTAAAAATCTCTAAAATATTAAAATACATCTTATAATGAATTTTACAATATATTCCTCTGTTTTACATTTAAAAACAAAATAAAACTAAAATATGTGATGTAAAAATCAATTTTACTACACCAATGGTTTTTCCCCTCATATTGTAAATTTACCTTATACAGCATGGGCTCGATTTTTACCCACTTGTAGTGTGGGAAAAACGCGTCACGTTGTAAATTTACCACGTTCAGTGCAGGAAATTTACAAATCGTTCTGAAATTCCTAACCTCCCTTAGGAAATTTACAACGTTTAACGTGGTAATATCACCATATTTTTAGACACAAAAATCACAACAAAATTGTAAATTGTATTTACATTTTTTAGTGTACGACTTTTTCGTTAAAGTTTACTTTACGCACCGAAAAGACGTAAATAAAATAATTTTTCAATGTATACTAAAAGGATAATTAATGTTGTTTATATTTAAAAGAATTTGTCGATTAAATTATGAAAACAAATAGCTTAAGACTTGTGATATATAAAATCTTAGTTCACCTGGGAATATGAAGGGGCCGAGATATTTTGTTCCCTGTTCAAAACCCAGTTTTACAAGTACTGTTTATATTAAATCGAGACGAAACATTCAAGAACGTAATTTTCACATTTCTGCCTTACATTTTAAAAAACAAGAGCTAAAAACGAATAGAAAACTAACCTGGAAAGCTCGAAGTTTATGCAGCTCGGCATTAGCGGTATTAAGTTCAGTTTCTGTCCTTTGCAATCGAGAACTCATTTCATTGTTGCTCGTACAAAGTTCGGTGATCCGAATAGTCTGCGCCTCTATATGTTTGTTAAGTTGTACAATCTTGTCCTTTTCGGTACTCTCCCATTTTCTCTTGGCACTCTTGATCGAAGTAAGTGCTCGTATTTCATGATCCCTTCGCTCCTGTCTCTCCAACTCTGTAAAATCACTCGATTGAAAATATCTTTACGAACAAAAACAGCCCCAGGTACGAAGGGCCATTTAAATTGATCCAATATTTACCTAGCGTCCTTTTTACACCGGCCAATTCCGTTTTGGCACTTATTAATTCTCGTTCGAACATGTCGGTTTCCCTGTTGCAAGGTTCGATTCGTTTCTTCTTTTCTTTTAACTGTGATTCTATTTTGGACGTCATTTTGATAGCGGTGCGTCTAACCGCACCGCTCTTTCCGTCAAAGCACGCTTACAAGCGCCCTGAAAATGTTGCGAACAGATCAAATAAACATGTTCACATGTTGCCCGAACACTTTCGGATGTTCGGTGTATCCCGGTCGGCGAATATTTAACAATTTCTTCACTTTTCACGAGTTTTCGGAACTTTTAACGGAGACGACAACACCGACGCCCGCCGATTTGAAATCGTACAACAATACCAACAATACACACGCGAGTGCGCCCCGCGAAGCATCAGATGCAAAATGGCGGAAAGTCCGTTAAAGTGAAAAAGCCGCGCGATTTGCCGACGTTCCTCGTCGAAAATCAAAATGTTCCTAGGAATAGAAGACCGGGAAGATTTGAAAATAGTTTTTTTTAACATACGGAAGACAATTATGGTGTCTTCGTTATTCTTTTATCACTGGTTGTAAATGTAGTAGTGGGGGGCCTTTTTTCCTGAAATTTATTTCCACTATTTTTAAACCGATTTCGCTATACATACATACTTTAAGGGGGTTCTAAAATGCTTGGCCGATAAGGTAGAATATTCAAAAGTGGTTGAAACGATTTTTGATAAATAGTAGAACCTCTCTTATTTCAACTGGTCATGGTTTTCAAGATGGCGCCGACCCCTCTTATTTGAAATTTCCCCTTACCCCCTTACACTACTTAACGCTTTACAGTCCGACCTCCCTAATTGATAACATGCCGGAACCGGAGGAGAAGTTGAAACTCCATAATTGATAACTTTCCACCTGTCTCCATATTCAATGCACTTCCCCTCATTTTTCGAACATATGTATCAAGTAATGTAGGTTATGTACACACGATGTATACATGTGTGGGTGAACCAATCAACGCCATCAGCCAATAAGGTTTTTCTTCCCTGAAAAGGTTAGACGGTCAGGTGGGGGAACTAGAGTTGCAATTACGGAGTTTTTGACGTTAACAATTATGGAGTTTTTTTCGTTTTGATCAGTTACGGAGGTTATCAATTAGGGAGGTCGAACTGTATTAGTGGATGATAATATTTGATATCTTTTTATTTTTGTTAGACATCGTATATATTTTAGAGTTGAATTATGTAAAATATATATATAATTTATCTGAAAAATGTGCAGAGAATTTTAAATTTGGATAAAAATGTAACGAAATCACAACTCGTGACTTTATGCGATAAATAAAGACTGCAACATTTCCCATTTATTTATGGTAATTTACATCTGCATTCGAGTATAGAAATAAACATTTTTAATTTACATTATGCACTTTATTACATATAATTTTGTATCAATAATTTTTATCAAATACACTGTAATTAACACCAAATATGATTAATGAAAGCTTCAAATCGCTTCAAATTCAGTACTAAGCTGCTGATATTGGATTTGTTTGTTATTTTGCAAATGAAAGACTTTTCAATTTTTGTGGAGGTCATGAAATACACATTAAAAATTGACAACATCCTAACCTTCAAATGTGCACTTTTATTTTACGAAATTAGCAGCTTCTCGAATAATTTGTATCATGTAAATCATGAGTTTGATGCAAAATTTTAAATTAATTTGAAATTTCATTACATATCAGTCTACCGACTATATACGTTTGCACATTTAGGTTAAACGGTATTTACACTGTACAACTTTGATGGTGTAAACAATGTGAACTGTATCGAGCTATCGAGATGTTCGAACGGTGGTGGGGAAAGGCCTGAGGGGAAACGATTCAAATAAGAGGAGCAATTGAAATAAGAGAGGTTCTACTGTATTTCCGAAAATTCTCAGTCAGTTTTCAATAAATATATTTGGTATTTTCTAGGAAACTGTTAATTTAGTGCGTAGAATTACCCTTACAGCCCCAGAATTTTGTAAATTTTATTCAGTCATCTTGAATTTACTTTTTTTAGTGAAATTTTCTACCTTACCGGCGGATCACTTTCAAAGCCCCTTAAGAGGGTTTAATCTAATCGGCCCAAGTGTACGGATTTCCGACATCGACTTTGATTGTGCACTATATTTACAAAATATGTTTGGCTACGATGAAGGGCATATCTTATGTTTTCGAGGTCGCTCTATCGATTGGCGCTGACAAATTTGCAAGAAAATGACACCTAACCTCTAATTTTTCAGGCAATTAGAAAAAAATACTGGGTTTTCGTTACTTTTTTCTCTTTTTCTGTATTTTTCGGCGGGAAAGCATTTTTCCATCATTAAATAAAATCCATCAACAAAAAAAAAATAAAACGAGTTATGATAGAAAGTAGTTACCTTTACTGTATACATTTCGTAGCAAAGACAACAACAATATCGCAAAATGATACGTATATTAGGGTGGAGTGAAAAAATAGTTGTGCCTCTAAAAAGATTCTATTTTGGTGGAAACGTAATACTACATTTTTCAGATTTTTAAAAAGTTTGTTTACTGACGAATTTTACCAAGTCCGAAAAAATTGGCCTACACCTGTAAAACACTGAAACTTACACATTAAACCCTTTACCCATTAACCTCGAATCCCCAAAATCCATAAATCTATAAAACCCTAAATCCTTAAAACCCAAAACTCATAAACCCCAAAACCCATAAACCCCCAAAACCCTTCAACCATAAAAACCATTAATCTAGGAATAAATCAAACTCAGAATCCCAAAACCGATAAACCCCGTAAATCCTAAAACCCATAAAACACGAAAATTGTTCAACCTTAAAAACTAAAATTTTATCATTCATAGATGGTATATACGTATGTCACAATGAAATTACATATAAAATTACCAATTTTTCTAGTTCTTTAATGAATTATGTGTTCATTATAACTTAGGCCTAAGAAAGTATACTCTATAATGCCTAAGCTAGGTTTCTTGTATTGATTTATTGCAATTATTAAATTTATAAAATGAACAGAAAATGCGCCTACTTACAGAAGGATCTCTCTTATTCTAATTATCCTTCTTATTCAATTAATTATTCAGCCTCTCTTATTCTAATCGCTTCTCCTCAAGTCTTCCCCTACCACCGCGCGAAAAGCGACTCTGAAGCACTCTGAATTATCGCGACGCTAATATCGATACGTACAGAAGCTCGTGAGTGGGGGCAAGGGGAAAATTAGTATAAGAAAGGTCGGCGCCATCTTGAAAAACTTTTCTAGTTAGAATAAGAGAGGTCCCACTGTATTTTAATTACTACTGCACTCAAAACCACCAGCCGTGCATTCCGAGTATATCGGTGTTGTAGAAATGCCCCCCCCCCCATCCTACTACAATATTCGTTTTCGTAAAAAATGACTAAGATAAGTTTTATAATTTCGATCTTGAAGTTCGATGGCGGAATTGACTTGGACCTATGAGGTGACCGTCATGGTCATTTAAGGTTAACATTGACATTTTAAATGGGAACACCTATTTATCGCTCCGGAATCAGAAAGAGCACAATATTTTGTGTTCAATAATGTATTAATAATGGATTAACTCCACGGATCGAGGTTGTTTTTAAAAAATGTATTCACTTTTGTTTCTTTCGAGGCTTTATGGATTTTGGGATTTATTGGTTTTGAGGTCTATGGGTTTTATGGCTCATAGGGTTTATGGGTTTTGGGATTTTGAGATTAAAGGGCTTTTGGGGTTTATGGGCTGTAATTTTTAGTGTTTTGTGGGTTTATTGATTTTAAGGATTTGGGATTAGTGGTTTATGTGGTTTTGGAAGTCATGGGGTTCTTGAGGTTTGGGGGTTTCAGGGGGTTTTGGGATTCACGGGGTTTGTGGAGTTTTGGGGATCATGTGGTTTATAGATTTTGGGATTTTGAGTTTAATTGGTTTTGAGATTAAAGGGCCTATGGGTTGTAAAGGTTTAGGTTTTTGTGGGTTTACAGATTTTAACGATTCGGGATTAGTGGGTTTAGGAGTTGATGGGTTATTTTTGGTGTTTTACAGGTGTAGGTCAATTTTTCAGTCTTTAATATTAAAATTCGCCAGTAAAAAAATTTGTTTTGACCTAAATAGGAACTAGAGTCTTTTTAAAGGGGCAACTTTTGGTTTGTTTTCACTCTATCCAAGTATAATGTACATATAATAAGTTAATTAGTTAAGTGTTATTGTCGTCGGAACACTGCCGTGAAACCTAACCATAACTGTTACACATCACAAATTTTCGAAATTAAATTTGATCATGACAGACCAGAAGGAAGGATGCGATGCGTGAATGTTTGTTCAATCCCCCCCTGCTCCTCTCCTTCCCGGGAATTTGTTTTTCTTATTTATTTGCTTGCGCCATTTGTTTATATTCGAGCATTTAAAACGATTTAAAAGTACCATAAAATGTTTAAAATGATTTAAAAGTATCATCTAAACTTATAATACATATACACATACTGAACAAAATTAAACTGCTTTAAATGTGAACACAACTATTATTATCCAAATATGTTTACGTTTTTACGTTTTTTCGGAAAGAATGGACTTGTGTATTTTTTGCACCGCAGAAATTTAACTTTTTGATGATAATATTATTAAATGTTGAAAGGTTTCTATTATTTTTTATCTCTTTTTTCTCTCTGTGTACATCGCAACAACGATAAAACCGCAATTTCCATAATAACCACGTAACATTTATATATAACCATATGTAACTATAAAATATCAGTTAATTAAATTTTGCAAAACTATTTCTTCTATAGCGTTTGGGATGATATTTATATTGGGAATGCATTTACCACACGGTTTGAACAAAAATCGAGCGAAACAATTGTAAACGCACATTTGTTGCTGTCTAAAAATCTACATATACGAATACTGTTTTTTTTCTAGATGTGGGTTTCCAGGAGGTATTATAGTGACAAATACAGGACAACGACTCCTGTAGGGATATTTGGGTTTTGTATTATACTGAATCTACTGAATCGTGACTAGTTCTTTAAAACTTCGATAATAAATCGATATCGTTGAGTTGCGCCAGATTTTATTTTATTAATTAATCATTCGGATCATTCGTCACAGGAACGCGTTTATAATTTAATTGTTATTAAAAATTAAATAAATCTCTTAAGTAAAAACTTATAAATTCGAATCAAATTTCGTAAATGACATAATATAAGAACATATCTACGATTTTGACGTTGGATATAATTCTTCTACATCGTAAAATCCATTCTTGTACTACAAATTTCTGGGCAGATGGTGCGACCTTTTTTGATGCCCGCAGGGGTGGATCAAATCAAGTTTCTATATACGTATATAATATATACACATACAAATATATATACAATCCACGCATGCTTTAAACGGGAAATACGCTCAAATAAAATTGAAGGATAGTATATTAATGTCGTTTCATTGTTATTTTTTTATAATATCAAAATCGCTATAAAAATATTATATTAAATATGATCAAATACTAATCAAGTTCTAATGAACACTTTTAGTTAGCATTGAAGATGATATTTTAATATATGTTAAATTATTATTTTAAAGTGGAGGGGGCTGGGGGGGAGATGTTATGATGTAATATTACAGTGATAACTTTGAATATGTTACAGTGATATTTCTATAATATTGCAAAGGAATATTGCAGAGTAACGTATCATAATATTACTGCGAAATGATGTATATTACTGTAACCCCCTAGCAATCGAGATTGGATAGGATTGGATTGAAAATTTCAATTCATTTTGAATTCATACTTTGATTCCGTAAATATGTATTCAAACGGATTGAATTCCGAAGAAAGGAATCCATCTGTATTCAATTTTACGAATACAATCGGAAGCGTAATTTGCCGGATTAAATTTCAGAAAAAGTAATCCATCTGTATTCAATTTTAGGAATACAATTACGAATACAATCGAAAGCAGTATAAGAATACAAATAAATACAGATTTATTCAAAGTTTATTTTTTGAAAGAAAACTTTTTTTGCATTGAAATGAATACGCTTAGGTCGTTTTGAATCCGTAATGTTGAATACGGCGGCATTCAATATTTCGTTTTTAAATAGAAAACTTTTTTTTTGGATTGAAATGGATACACTTGGAAAGTTTTGAATCCGTAATGTTGAATACGGATGTATTAAAAGTTTCGTTTTTGAAATACAACTTTTTTTTGGACTGAAATGAATACACTTGGAAAGTTTTGAATCCGTAATGTCGAATACGGAGGCATTCAATATTTCGTTTTGAAGAAGGAAACTTTTTTTCGATTGAAATGAATACACTTGGATAGTTTTGAATCCATAATATTGAATACGGATGTATTGAAAGTTTCGTTTTTGAAATACAACATTTTTTGGATTAATGTGAATTCAGAAAGTAACCTTTTTATTCGTATGAACCAATAGAATTGTATTTACGTATTAAAATGGATTTACCGTTGACCAAAGTATGGATTCAGAATTTAATAATTGAATCCAATTCTATACAACTCTATCCCAATTCGATTGCTGGGCCGAAATATCCGCGCACTGTAATATTATTGTGATAATTACAGTTATATTACAGCAATGTCTTTGAAACATTCAGTGTAATATATAACAGGGCAATATCATTGTTATCTTACTGTAACGTTCCAATGTAATAAATTACATTGGGTATGAGGTACCATTGGAGCCTATACAGGATGTCCAAGAACTGAGTTACGATATTTCAGCAGGTGATTCTCCATGATATTTAAAACAAAACAGTCCTTTACTAAAATTGGATCTGAGGCGCAGAATTTGAGTGACGGGCCATGAAGTTTAGAAAAAAATTACTTTTTTTGGAATAACTCGGATCGCTTTTAAGTTAGTTCAATGAATGAGGGCTCATTTTCAAGCCTTTTTTAAGCCCTACAATTAATCCATAAGAACATTTGGCCTGCGATGAATATTTCTGAAGTTTTGGCCTCAAAAGGCCAATTTTTGTCGTTTTTCACATATAATTTATTTCGACAAGTAGCTAACGAAATGGCATACAGAAAGAAGTTGTAGCGCTTGAAAAGACGAAGAATTTTCATTTTTATTCAATTTTGTCAATGTTTACAACAATTTTAGTGTATTATTTGGTTTCGAATATAATTTTCGTCACCATATCTTGAAAGAATATGTAATTCCGATTAAAATTAACTGTATGTTTACTTGAATTGGTTGAAATGTAACTGGCATTATTGGATTTTACTAAATAAAATGCATTATAAGACAAACAATTCCATTTTCTATTTATTACCCTACGATAACTCAACCGAGTTATAGGCATTTGAAAAATCCAAAATTTTGAAAAAATTATCATTAGTTACCAAGTTATATTGTATATGTGAAAAAAAATTGACAATATTTATTTTACCGAGATATATCTGTAAAAAAAATGACGAACAAAATCGAAGCTTGTCGATTTCAAAAGTGGCTGAGTTGACTTGAATTATTGTTATTCACTTCTGGTAAAAGTTTGTTGTCGAATCGATTCCAATGTAACACTTTTGTGACAAAAATTCTATAGCATTGTATTAAACAATGCTAAATTTTCCCTGTATTTATAATTTAATTTTGTACACTTCAGAAGACATTTTCGTTTCTTGCCCGACAATCGGGGATTTTAATCGGAGATCATAATTAAACAAGAATTTTTTTGAAATTCTATTTTTTGCAAAGGGTTTAGAAAGAATTCTTCATAATTAAAAAAAAATACTAGGAGACCTAACAAATGTCCTAACGGACTTTTAGTAATTTAATAAGTGTTACAAAAGTGTTCATTTTTGAGAAATTTCCCAGCATATAAAAGGAACTCTACAATAATGTATTTGTAAGAAATTCTACAATATTTCTAAACAGTGTGGACTAAAAAATAATGAGCAAGAAATAATACTTTTTAATTAATCGTAGTATGCATAATAAATACTTTTAAAATCCTTTCTGTATTAAAAAAGAATTCTTATTGTATACTTTAACTAAGTTTTAAGTATTACTTTTTATTTCGGACATTAGTTAAATATTAATGAATTCCTAAAGAATTCTGTTTCGAAAAGGTGGATTTTTTGGGTACTGAACTCTTCCAAAAAACGGGATGTTCACGATAAAATAGCAGTTAATATTTCTAGTTTAATTTTGAATTGATGCGAATTATCTGAGTGTATTGCAAATAACAATGGAATATTTATAATTATCACTTATCTTTATTATGTTGCCAGAAGAGTAAAAAAAAAGAGTTTGAGTTTCCGACAAAGACAGAAATACAGTTTCCACTTCGTGTATTCTGTAACGAAAATTCTACGACTGTTTTACGTTACTTAAACCGCAGTTATATTTTGAGTTAATTAACGTGTTTACGTAATTAAAAGAATAATTTAAAACGGAATGCTAAGCAGATTTGCGTCACGCCGCAGAATGACGGGAATTTTGAACAAGCAACGAGATTCCTAATGAAGTTAATTCATAACACTGTCGGATATTTTTTGTCGCTTACTATATTTAAAAAAATTCCGTTACAATAACCAGATTTACGTTTGGCTTGAATTAGAATTAATTGTTAAATATTCCTATAATTCGAGCGCCTGAAATAATGAAAAATTGGAGTAATGTTATAAATAAATATATATTTTAGACTTTATAATTGGTATGAAAATAAATAATTATCATTTGATATGTTTCACTTTCGAAATACTCTCGGATTTATATATTTTTTAATTTGTTTTCGTACTGGATAACAAGTTACTTTACCTCAAATCCGTCTAACTCTACCCTTCCGAACAAAAAATTTAAATTCGCTCCTAAATACATACAAAAAATAAAAAAAAAGTATCACATTTCGTTGGAAATATTCTGAATTTAAAAAAAAGTAAATTTTAAACTTTTTGTTGATCGAAACGCAATGTTTTTATTTAAACTTTAAAAAAATTCCTGCTCTCCAAGCTTTTTCTTCCTTTTTTTTTACTTTACATATCAAGTTTGTTACATTTTATAAATAGAAAAATCCCCCATCAAATATTAAAATTAAGGAGGGGAAAAAGCTTTAAAAAATCAAATTTAAATAAAATTTGAGGACTGTACTAAAAAGATTTGGATTAGTCGCGGCGGAATTGAACTCGGGACCTTTTCGATTGCCGTTCGACTCCAAAAATTATATGAAAATGTGAGTAGTCATCGTGACAATTAAAACACTTTTTCGATCAATTGCGAATTATTTTGAATTGTACTGAAAATATTCTGACTTATTTGTAAGGCAATTTATTAAGCTTTTTACTTTTTTTATTAATTTATTTAACATTGAAAAGTATTTAGTATACGTGGTAATTATGCACAAATAATTTCACCACACGTTTTTGCAAATAAAGAGGCAAAGTACTGGTGTAATAATGGGGTACCACTGTCAATCACTTTATCTGACAGTACTAGTGTAATTAATTCATTCGCAATAGACTGTAAATTTCACATGGGATAATACTGATTCTGATTAGTTTGAATTGATTCTGACTATAATTATTGCAGTATTTTTTTGCTTCGATGTAACCAACGGTGTGATCAACGGTTCGCTATTCCGTGTTACTTTTTACTCTTTGCTTACTGTATTTGTCGACGTTAATAACTACATTCATTTGTGTAATTAACAAATACTGTATGAGTTTGATTAATTTTTAAGATATACGAAACCTATGATTTCTTACTTTCTTTGCTATTATAACCTTCATCGATTGACGCGGCATTGATGGAGTAGAATTTCACTTGCCAAATGGGACAAACGGTTGATTAAGAGTGAAATTTGATTTAAATGCAAGGGTAAGACAAGATCAATATTAGACTATTTATTTCTTTTACTTACATGACTTATATCCTTTTAGTAATACTAAAAAAGACACATGGACTGCATGTAGCTCGAGTCCCTGTAATCTTTTTTTAAAAAGACAATTTAATTGTCATAAAATTAGTTAATCGAAAATAGTTAACATTACTAACTATGGTTAGAGAAAGTCATAAAATAATAGTAGTTAAGCCGACTATTTTCAGTTGGAACGAAATTAACCATGATAAATTTGATCAACATTTTAGTTGTCATATCAACTAAAATAATAATACATCGAGTTTTCAGTAGTAGAAGCTGTGTAAAGACTTAGGAAAACTACCTTATTCCAAAAATTAAAAGAAGGATATGTTATTGATGTATTTTTAGCCGCTGATATCTCAAAAGACTGACTAAAAACGTGATTTTTTAAATGTTTTTTGCATATATCATGAAAAGTCTGACAAAAAAATGTACGCGATTCTCTATAAGAATATTTTGATCAGACTCTTACCTTCAAGATAAATGCAAAAAAAAATAAAAAGATTCACGGTTTTTAGCGGTTGAAATTGACAATTAACTAAAAAATTGTAATAATAACAATCAGATACAGATGCACTTTTAAAATAAGCGATATCGTCCATTGATGAAAACAATATATTCTTACACTTTTATGTTCGAACATTTCTGACACTAACAAGTTAAAAAGTAATTAACCTGTCATAAAGAAACACGCCTACTAATAAAATTTAATTAAAAACGGGTACTGTATGAAAAGATAACGATTAACCGATCAGAAGTTAATTTTAACATGATGGGTAATAATATTAACTTAATTATATATAAGAAACTCAATTTTTGTCTTTAAAATGTATATTAAACATCTGTTAATACCGAAATTAGCTTCGTAACCTTTTAAATACTAATGAAAATGTCGGAATATTCTTAGATATCCCAAAGGTAATTTTTTAACATTATAATTATTTTTTAAGAATATTAAAAGTTTTTTTTTTCATCGATGTTCCATATTGGCAAAAATATGATAACAATTTTCTGCACCATTTAACCCTTCGTGTCACAATTTGCACAATGAATCCGATTACTGTAGAGTCCCGGTATATTTATGTCTCGCTATATTTACGTCGCAGCATATTTGTCTAGTTCCGTCTCGTTATATTTGCCCGTCGCCGCTCTCTTTTTCCCCCACTATTCGGGTTGGAGAAGCGGCACTCCCCTTCTTTTGACAAATATATAAGGAGTCGGGAGGGGAAGGCGAGGAACCGAGCGGGCAAATATACCGGGACTCTATTGTAATTTGAAATTTAGTATAAAGAGATTTTTGAGGTCGCTGGTTACTTTGAGGTCAAATTTTCAAAATACAAATAGATTTCAAAATACATTAAACTACACAAACTTATAATAACAATAGAAATTAAATATGTTTTGATTAATTGCAGGGTACAGTATGCCTTAATTTTTTTCTGTAATATTTCGGAAATATGCCACCTCCCTCTCTTATTTTTACATTTCTTCTGAATTAGCAATGCGTTGAGAGGAAAACTGAATGTTTTCCTCTTTCTCGCCAATGCGTATTATCAGCCAAGTAGTTGGGACATGACTGTCGGCGATTCGATTTCCATTTTATTTTTTTGATCCATTTTTTACATTTTTAAACCCTTTTTTATGTTAGTTTTAGATATCTAAAATGGCTTAGAGTCAGTGACTTGTGTGATCGTTTGATATGAATTTTGGGCAGTTTTTCGGATCGCCTGGCCCATAGTGAAATATTATAAAATGTTCCTTGGAATAACGATCCTAATACTTAAATTACTATTTATTTCTCCGGTTGAAAGGAGAAATAACAAAGTTTTATACGTTTCGGCCGATTGATTCAGGCCCTCATAAGAGTTTAATATTGAAATTAACAATATTTGCACATAAATATACAAAAAAAAAAATTTTTACAAAAATATTTACAAAGAACTTAAAATTCTACAAAGTACGCTTGCAGAATCTATCTTACCGAACGTTGACATGTAAATAGACTTCGGAAAAATGACCAATATGCAAAAAAGATTTTTTTGAGGAATACTTTAGTCTGGAACTGAAAATTACTTCCGAGTAAATGTCAAATCCATAAGCATACACATTAAAAATAATTGTTGTATATTTATGTGCAAATATTGTTAATTTCAGTATTAAACTCTGATGAGGGCCTGAATCAATTGGCTGAAACGTATAAAAGTTTGTTATTTTTCCTTTCAACCGGAGAAATAAATATTAATTTAAGTATAAGGACCGTTATTCCAAGGAACATTTTATAATATTAATTTAAGCGATCAAGTCAAATTTACACGTTTTCAATAACGTACTTTACCCAGAGTGAAATGTCAAGATCCAAATTCAGGAACGTGAACATGAATTCATTTCTATTCATGCGATTGTTAAGGAATTGAAATGAATTCATTTTTATCATGCTGAAATCGGATTTTCGATGTCTAAATTCATTTTAGTTTTCTGGGACCATATCACCGAAGAAGATGAGGACACAAAAAATGCCAATGCTAACTGTAGGCTCATTAGTTTCCATTTTATGAATATGAGATATAGTCAGAAAGATGTGCTTTTCAATTTTAAAATGTTAAAAAAGTTGTAAAATGCTGTAAATCACATAAAAATTAGAGTAGTTATGACTGTTTATTCACATGAACTTACCCAAAAACTCCTACTACTTTTCTTAGTTTGACTAGACTTAGAACCTATAATAAGTCTCGATAAAAGTGACAGATCGCTGTCACTCCATGTAATTTACGTTTAAATTTATTTTAAATTGTAATTTAAAAAATTGAAAATCCCAGTCTGTATTCGCTTAAACGTTTAACATTCACGACCTTGTACGAATGCACCTTGCACGAAATGCGTTTTTCATTGTAAACAACGTAATGAACGTGTAATTTATTTAAATTCTCGTTGAAATTAAGTACATCTCCTTTTATAAAATTATATCTCCGAATGTAATTGTGCATTCAGTAGTAAAAGCTTGATTTAATTCCATCGTAAATTTCATACACCCCGAAGCAAACGAACTAAAGCGCAACCACCAAGACAGTGATTAAGCCACAATTTTCATTTCTCGGCAACGTAAATGAGGAAAAAAAAAAGGTTTTGGCATAACTATATGCGAGTTAACCGCAACTCATACAATAATATAATAATGACAATAACGCAGGTGATTTACGGCGAATCCGACCGCAAAGTTCTTTATGCCGTGTGTGTATATGCCGTACAAACTACCGACACTTTGGGTGATGCGTGATACGTTCCTTAACAATGCGTGTATATCCCGTTAAAATAAATTGTGCAAACGGTAAAAGTAACGATTACCTTCGCATGAGGCAAGAATTCTTGCATTTTAAAACCAGTTCGGATTCCCGTCTGTTTTTTCTCATTCAAGGTCGATGAGATTGGCGAACGCAATTATTTTATTAATTCAGGATATACCGATCCCTTGTGTTCTGTTATAATCTGGGAGCCTGTCAAGATGCAGTATTAGAAAAATTTACTAGATTTCCGATGCATCGTAATTGCATCAATTTTCAATACGTAATGCTCATAACTTTGCACGAACATATATGCAAATCGGTTATCTTTTGCGTAACTTATCAGTGTCGATCAATTTATTTACTGTCACTGGCTTGTAAACGATCGTCACGCGTCGACGTAATCTTTGTTGACATCTGTCACTTTAAAATATAATACATTTATTTCGTAAAAACTATTTACAAAAATAAATTACAAAATTATTGTTTCTGGTAAATTATTCATGTTTCGAATATCTACAATAATGAAACAATAACAGCTTGGTTGATTGAAGGATAGCTTTTTATTAGGAAATACAGGGTGATCTTTCTATCTATGCCAACCGGCTAATAGTGGATTCCTGAGTTGATTCTAAGTAACTTTTTCCTGTACCAAAATTGGATCGGAGGCTCAGAATTTAAGTGAAGAGTCATTGAAATTTAGACAATGAATTAGGGCTCATATTCAAGCTTTTTTTAAGCCCTACAATTCATTCTTGAGAACATTTGTCCTGCGGTGAATATTGGTGACAAACCCACATCGTCAGTACAAAACGCATTTTTCGTCAATTCTACGACATTAAAAGTGTTCTCGCGGACTCAATTTTCATTAAAATCGAACATATGAGGGGGAAAATTCTTCATCTTTTTATGCTCTACAACTTTTTCCAGTTTGACATTTCGTTAGCTATTTTGCGAAATGAGTTAGATGCGAAAAACCGAAAAAATTGACCTTTTTTTTTACCATTTTCCAGGCCATAACTTCAGAAATATTCACCGCAGGACAAATGTTCTTCGAAGCCGAGTTATTGCAAAAAAAGTATTTTTTTTCTAAATTTCAATGGCTCTTTACTTAAGTTCTGAGCCTCAGATCCAATTTTGGTACAGGAAAAAGTTACTTACAATCAATTCAGGAATCCACTATTAGCTGGTTGGCATAGACAAAAGGATCACCCTGTATACTAATTTTTACAAAAATGTAGATTATTTTCTGGTACACTCGTCAATGTTATTCGACTTTGTTCTTACCATCGGTGTCAAAAATATTAATAAAATACTGGTACATTCACGAGGAATATGATAACATATTTTTGCACAGCGGATAAAGACACTACAACGTACACAAGTTCAAAGTTCGTATATACAGCAACAATAAAAAATAAAGTCAATAATATGATAATACATTGAGAAAAAAAAGAAATACATTACAACATTGTGTAGTAAATATATAAAAACTTACAATGGAGTGATACCTCGTGCTTATGGACTCCTTAAAGTGCATATGGATGGTTTAACATTAATTGTGTCAGTAATTAATTCTACCACCTACAAATTGACAAGGTTTTTTTCAAACACCCTGAATAAAATTATTGGGAAAACTAAATCTTTTGTTAAAGATGTTTGGAATTTTCGAGAACAAATTAAATCTATCTCCCTCCCACCCAATCATGAATTGATGTAGATGTTGTCATTATATACTGTTTCATCAAACATAATAATGATTGCCATATATAAAAATATCCAGAGATTATGAATTTAACTTCTTTACTACTGAATGAGTTTAAAGAAAGTCTCAAATTATTTCTAAAAAAATACTAGATTTACCTTCCAAACTAAAGTATACACAACTGGTTTATCGAGTACCTATGGGCTCTACTTCATCACCAGTTGTGGCGAATCTATACTGAAAAAAATTCTTAGTTGATTTGAATACTTTTTAACTACTAAAAGTATTTCAATAGGTACTCAACGGAATTTTATAGGTTATAGTTACAACCATAAAGGATTTAAATCAACAAAAAATATAGTTACGGAAACGACATTTTGCCAGTTAATTTTATTAGATTTAAAAACATTTTTCAGAGTCTAACTACGTAGTACACTAAAAAATATTCAACATGGTGGAGCGATATATTTTTAATTGAATTTAGCAGAACTACATTTTTATTTGATTTAACTTTTTTACGGCAGTAACTGCAATTTAGAAAATTTTTTTGAAGCGTGTCGAAAGTAGTCAAATCAACTAAGAATTTTTCTGGACATTTTTTTAGTGGAATTATTTTTAGTGCAGCATTTCTTTTAAATACTCTTGACTCAATTTCTCAATAGTAGTTGAATTTGTCAAGTAACTTTTTTTCAGTGTAGTTATCAAAGATATCTTATTAAGAAAATTAACATTTAAGATGCCTTTCTATCTGAGGTATATCGATGACATCATACTCTCATACCCAAGTGGCAAAGAGGATACCATATTACCAACATTCAACAGCCTTACCAAAATCAATTTAAAAATCGCATTACTCTCACACAGAACTCAAGGTAAATAGTATGATTAATTTTCTTGATTTAAAACTCATTAGAAATGAAAACGGATATATTGATGCCGATTGTTATCATAAAAATACAAAATGAGTGTTACATATAATTGATAGAGCAATAAAATTATCTGAGACACGTTTAAAAAAAAAACTTAATATAAGCAGAAACATATATGACGAGAAAATGATTATCCAATCCAAATTTTCGAGAATTGTATATGTAAAAAAGTCATGAATTTTACAATACCATATGTAGAAAAAAGCAATAATGAATCTCAAATTATAAAAACAACATCCGTATCATATGTATATGGAGTCACGGAAAAAATGAAACCGATAATAAAAAAGAAAAATACGCATGGTTTACAAACCCGTAAATAACAACATATTTGGTACTAAACCACATAAAGGCACACTACCTTTATTTAAAAAGATATCGTATAAAATATCCCTTGTCTTCATTGTGACAAAGTTGGTTTGTTTTGGAGAAACAACAATTGGAGAAACAGGTTGACATTTAAACACAATTAAAAGAACTTCTAATTATAAATATCATACTTTATAAGTACCAAATTATTTCTATTATTTCGATTTACATGAATTGGTTTGAACGTAAACGTTATTTTTTAGTTACACCTTCTACCACTAGATGGATCTGTATGATTTTCGCAGTCGTAGAGGAATCGTTGAGTAATGTACAACTCGGTGCTAAAGTCATCAGGAGTTAGTTGCTATAATTAATCAATCAATTTTAATGTTAAATCAATATTCCACCTTCCATAATCGATAAACAAACTAATTTTAATAAAAATATATTCATACGTATCGTATACGATTTGTTTCGTTAGCTCGTAAAAGTATAAAAATTCATAACCGGTTTCAAAGGAAACAATCGTTAAAATTTAATAAATGTTTTGTACAAATTCTGGAATAAATATTTTTGTTTAGAAAAGTTACTGTCACAAACAAATAGCTCACAGTCTTCAATTTTGAAGATTTATCTTTTCATTCTTTACAACAGATCCTTTAATAAGACGAAAGTGTTATTTCTTAATACTAGAAAATGCAGTCATTATTCTTTTATCTTGTGTTTGTAGAAAGTGAATTTAAGTCTAATTTAAGAAATTTTTACGCATTATAATAACAGTGACTATTAAGAAATTGAAGAAATGTATGTAACCCATTATGTATTAACGAAAATAAATGTTCAGAAGAAACTAATCAAAGAAAGAATTAACAATGACTGTCAAGAATTATTTGACCAAAAGAAAACGAAAGGGAAATATAAACTCGGTGTATTACGAGAATTTTTAATTTTTACAAAAAAAGGAATATGTCACCATTAGAAAATTGAAAATATTCATTTAAAGATCAAAAAAGCAAAAAATTGGGTATAATTTTGAATAGAATTTTTTTCTGATCCCTCGCAAAATTCCTTTGTTGCAGTTTGTACACAAAATAGATAAAATATTAGAATTTTGTGCCAAGGAAAAAAATCTTGAATTTATCAGTTAATTTTTCTAAGCTCTAGAGTGGTGTAACCTCTTAACCCATAAAGAACTAAACGGTCACTTTTTTATGAAAATTTTCACCGTCCGTTTGCCATATATTTCCGGAATTGAACAAATCTAGACCACTCATTTCTGATGTAAAATTGATCGAACTTTATGAATCTGCAATTAAAATCTGAGAAAAATGCAAATCTAAATCGCTGCGATCGATAATTTTTTAAAAAATCATGTTTTTTTTTAAAAAAATTTTTATTTTACGAAGGTTTTTGCATTGAAATCACGTTAAGAGATCTCGATAAAGTGTACAAAAAGCCTCCACGGTCCTTAAACTTCAAAATCTGTTAAAATTATTAATTTCAATACATCTATGCCCAATGTGGTACTTGAGGTACAAATTTTGACACTACTTTTTTTTCAAGAAATGACGATTCCAATACAAGATTTTCATGTCGTTGCGGTCCCGGTTCGAATCTGCCTTGATCGACTTTTTTCGATTATTATCTTTTAATGTTGCTTTAATAATGCATTACAATACCTTAATTTTCATATATTACAAATTTCATTACACAGATGTTCTCTGATCATAATCATTAAATTTCGTTACAGCAAATTTACTATACAAAAATGTGCAAATGATTTGTAGTATACATTTTTGTCGCCATTTTTAGAGCTATCAGAACATTCCAATACAGAAAAAACAACGAAACATTAAGGAAAAAAACATTGCAAATTTAATTTTTGTTATTCAATAATTACAGTCGCAAGAAACGTCTATTCCAGATATATTTTTTGATGGGGTTTAATACTAAGTACTATCAAACTTTCTGTTAAATTTGTAATAAAGTACAAATTGTTTATTTTCATGACATTGTGAAAAATTAAATCAATATTATACAGTATTCTAAATCAGTGTCTCGATTTTGTTCTGCATCTAAGGTCCGGGTCATATTATTGGACTCATGCTGAAAAATTAATATTTCGTTGAATTATTGCGATGAAATCACTAAAATTGTTCTTTTATTGCAAAACAGTTACCGTTTCTTAATAGAACTTTGAATTTAATTCTGATCATAACATTTTTTATAATTGCTCACACAGTTACCACGTTTAAACGTAGATGGCAGCAGTTCTGTCATAAAAACGTAAAATAAACAAATAAACGTCAAATACAGTGCAACAGGCTATAGTGTGTAAAATATATAGTAGTTGAAATAAATAGTTTATTGATGCTATGACACATTTTTATGAAAATAGTTTACAACGTTTGCGATTTGTGATAATTATGTAATTTTCGGAATGGGTAATTAAAATAAATGATTTAATCTATCGTTAAATACATTGTATCATTTCAGTGCTCCGATTTTTACGCTAAAAAACACATTCGAGGTGAGATAAATTAAAATATTTACATTTCAACTCTTCATACGTGATGTCGGCCCATGACATACAAAAAGTCCAAGAATTTATTGCATTTTCTCACAAAAACAACGGCACTCTTGTATACGATATGCAGTTGGTAATCGCATGAAAGTGACTAAATGAAGATGTCACGAAATGTCTGGCCAAAACAATCTTACATTTTGTATAAATAAATCATATTTAATCTGTTGTTTTCATATGAGAAGTTCTGTGATAAGATCTCTCTTTGCTTCATTTAAATTCATTATTTTATTCATCATTCTCGGAGTTTATTGGCGTAATAGTTTGCTCTTTAAAGATAAAAAATTGAGCTAGTAGCTAAAAAAGAACTTATTGCATAGAAAATTTACTCTAGCTGCTGTAGCAAATTAGTTCCTTAACACACATTTGCTCACATTCATTCACCTTCAAGTGAGATTTCACAAATTTATTGTGGTCGTTTTAAAAAAAATGATTACATTACTGATTTCTCATTCTTTGTGAAGGATTACCTCGAAAATGTTGTCTCTTCACAGAGAGAAAGAAAATTGTTAATGGAAACATATTTTAATTGTAACGCGCTTTAATACGAAAAGTAGTTAAATTAACGATTTCCATACTAAGTAGAACAATAAAATTGTTCCCGGTACTTAAGCATTCGTACATAACCTCACATATCAATTATAACCTTTTATGTTGTTAATTCTACCATTTATATATCTCGTTTCTACTATTTCTTCGTTGTTCCAATAACCCTTTTTTCTCTCTGTGTAAATTTTTAGAATCAATTTTACAGACTTAACAGTTAGTCCCATTGGGCGAAGACCGTATTCCCTTTATAAAAAAGAAAATCGAGCCACTATTGTGATAGAGGGAGTATCAGTTCCTTTAATATGAGAATTCACTCCTTTATGATTGATTTAAACGATTTATTAATAATTTCTCAAACATACCTAACGATTGACTCACTAATTTGTTCTCTAAATTCTTGAAGTGAGAAGAACGTTTAAAATTACAATTACTCGCACGAAAATCGTAGAAATGTAGGTTAAAACGATTTGTATTCTTGTGTTACTGACAATTTGTGTAAAAATTTTTGTGAATGCATCAGTAAAGATTATCCATGCGTAAAAAGAACGGAACATACTAAAATTACAGATTTTTTAGGAGTACTCATGATCGGATTTCACGCTAGCCATGATGTTCGATTTTCACTATAGAATAACATGACAGTAAATTTTGTTTTGTTTAGAAATAAATAAGCAAATGGATGTGCAAAAAGATATGAAACATAATCATCCACAGACTAATATTGTGTAATTTTTACTGGAACAAAAAACATATTTTATTTCCTTTATCAAATTTTTGTCAAAAATAATTATTGTACAAAACTTACGATAACTCAGATTTAAATAGTCGTATTCGACGCAACCGGAGCTTATTTTACTCATAAGATCCGAAAGAATATGAAATGTGTCCCAATTTTGTAAATTAAACCATATGAGAGTTGTGGATAAATAATCAGGAAAATGTTGGAGCTTTTGAATTTTTGAACCAAAAGGTACTGTTGTGACAAACGTTTTGGCTCAGTCGGAAAGTTCTTTAATTGTTTGAAATTTTTTGAGGAGATTTAGAAACCATTTGGGAAGATTTTTTAATGTCATTTTGGTGGTAAAAAAATTGAAACAATGTTAAACTTCAGTCATCTGTGTACACGAGTTAATTTTGATATTAAGAGCTCAAACTACACTTAACAATTTTTTAATGTTATTTCCAACAAACTGAAGGGGCGCGTAAAAAATTCCTTTTTATGGGACACCCTAGTGGGCATTCAACTATAACTATATTAGATATTAAGGCACTCTTAGGAAAGAGTACATTGTAATACTTTTTAAACGACATCCCGGTTGTTTATTCTGATTATTTTAAAAAATTAATAAAAAACGATTTTTCAAATATATATTCCATAATTTAATCCTCAACTTCTAGGAATGAGAATTCACTTTTTATTGAATAAATATAAAGTCGATACGAGTACGAATACTCACTCCAGTAATATAAAATTTCACTGAATCATAAGACTGAATCTGTTTAAATTTCTTGGAATGAACATTGAACAATACTAAAGAATGACTGAACTTTCACTACTTTTCATGCTAAATTCACCCTATCACAAGAGTCGTTCGATTTTCACTCATAGAATATATTCTCAGTCCACTACTAAGTAGCCATATTGAGAAATCTTTAATAAATGATTGAAAACGTCCATAATAAAAGAATTTTGAAATTTAGTCATCGGTTTTTTCTGGGTACCTTTTCGACCACAAAAGATACACAAAAGAATTAATCAGTTCGAAGGCACGAAAGCGACGAGTTGAATAAAAGGTCCATTATACACCACATTCAATGCCGGCATTTTGCCGTGCTCGCAAGCGACTATCATCTATTTACCTTTACGGTGCTTGATTGCATGCGTATGCATGTCTGCATATCCAGATACCTACACAAACACATACACAAAGTCATGCCACTAACGCATATAGAATCCATCGCGGGTGGTTCCTCGATCTCACTTTCTATATGCCGATACGAATCGCTTAAAACCGTTCAATCTACCTGGAGGTAGAAATTATGTTTGGCTTTTTAATTAGCTAACATCATTCTGTATAACGGATGTTCGCTAAACGATCAATTTAATTTAATAAGTGCAATTTTATTACTCTTTTTAACGATCTATGCGGAAATGAACGGAATTTTTAGTGAGCTTTTCAAAAAATGGGATGATGCTAGAAACAAGTATTTTGATGATTTTTTTAGTAATTTAATGACATTATTAATATTTATTAATATTAAATACAAATAATAATATTGGATATTAAGCAACTTGAACATTGCGTAAGTAGTGAAGCGCATATTAAAACCCCTGAAACAAAAGAATGTACCGATTTTTACGAATAAAAGATTATTCTAAAAGAAATCATCACTTGAGATTTAACAGACATTTACAGATACATTTTCTCACGCTCTGAGCGCAAAATGCTATTTTTATCACTATATCGTAGGAATACAATGACAGGTTTACTCCCTAGGGAGATAAATAATAATAACCGTAGAAAAATTGCTTCTTGTTAAACAATGTACTATTAATAATTTGCAGTAATGTAAATAACAAAGTTAAAAAAACTTTATTCTCGGCTATTAAATCATTGGAGAATTATATAATTAATGTCATTAAAAAAGATTTTCTTATTGGGATACCTCAGATTTGTAATCCGTAAAATAGAAGTACCCAATGCTTCCGTTTTAAGTTGTTCCCTCCATCATAATAAACATATATCTTCAATTTTGCAGTGTCAATTTTTTATCGGAAAAATATTAGTTGACCATGCGTCATAAAGATGGCGCACCAACGCAGATAGTAGGTGACTTTACTCACAAGTTATAGAACAAGTAATCATTTTATATAGGACAGCTCCAAATTTGACAGAGATAATATTTACTTAGCATGTAAACATATAATTAAAAAAACATGAAATTATTAATGTTGGTATAGTAGCCAAAGAAGTATTCATTTAGCATAACATTAAGTCCTGAGTAGACATTTTTTCACTTCAGTCAGTTTTCAACGGTTGTATTTTCGGGAAAAAATGGATCTGAACAACTTTAAAGAAGTCACATCTAACGTAAAATTAACTGAACTTATAAAATATGTTATTAGATTTTTCAAAATATACAACCGTGAAAAATTATACATGATTTTTTCTAACAAACATTGATTTTTTAAATGTATTCCTTTTTTTGTATCGTTTTTCACACTGAATTCCTTTCGGAATTCTTGTTTGGAGTAAATAAATCGTGTCCCCTTTTATTAAGAGTGAAAATATCACATGAAGAGTGATATTTCACTCCATCAAAACTGAAAGAAAAAACTTACTCCTAGAAAAGTGAAATACGGTTCTCTGAAAATTTCAAGCTTCGTGATAGAATGGCTCAATTTTCACTCAAAAAAATAATATTTGACGAACAAAAGAGTACCTTTTTGCTTTTTCTTCGCAAAATTTATTTACTAATCAAATGAACAACCCACTTTTCGTTCATTAATTATCAATATCGATATTTTTCAAAATAGAAAACATTGCCCATAACAAAAAGAAAAACAAACTAAGAATCTTGAATTCTATTATTCCTTGGCATACCAACAGGTTCATTTTAATCTTTTATCTATCACCTCATACCGTCCATTTCGAAAAAATGTTATTTTAATCTTAAATGCTGTCACTCTGAAATCTCCCGGCTATTAATAATAATTGCTTCAATTATCGTCCAATGTTTGCGAAACTCATGAGTTAAAAATCGAGCGAAAGGATTGTAAAAGTCATGCATTTATAACATTTGCAACATGCTTAAGTCACTGCGTAACTATTCATCTCGAGTATATTCTGCCCTTTGTATGCGAAGGATTCAGGAATTTGTCGACACACAAACACACATACAAGTGACACGTGTGTGCATCTGAACATCGCACTTAGGCTTACATCACTCCTGACTTTCTACATCCATTTTATTTCTGTACAAAGCAGCCACGAGCACCATAAGAATTTGATTGCTCGCTCTAACGTTCCTATTATTATATATTATTTATTAAGTTTAAGACATGGTATATGTTTCACCTTTTTTAACAATTTTTTTTGGACTATGTCAAATAATCTGGAGTTACGTTACGAAACAGAAATCTTAACACAAAAATTGATAATGGCATAAAAATGCATGTGTACCTCTGCGTAATACCTTCATGAGCAAAAACTTTTATGCGGCGTTTAAAACGATACTGTTTGTATTATTTATTTAATTAATTGTATGCAGAACTTTTGGGATTACTAATAGTTAGTAATCTGTCGAAAGCTTATTAATAATGATCGCAGAATGTTTAAAAATTTGACCGAATTTAGTTTGCGGGTTGAAAAACCGGCAAATAAAAAAGCGGAATACATTAAAAAATAGACACATCGAAAAGCGGACAGTCATTTTTTGAAGTGTCGGTTTTTTTACTGTCCTCTTTTTGCCATTATCGGGTTTTTTGACCTGTCGGCTTTTTGATTTGTCGGTATTTCGATCCGCACCCAGACTTTTTGTATAGTAAAAACTACTATTCACTGGACAATATACAATACTTTCAATTGGAGGATTGCTGAAACATTTCTTAAAAAGTTTAAACAACTGCAATGGATATTAAATTCTAGTTTTTCCCGATCAAAAAATGATTTCTTTAGTAATTTTTGACGAAGAATTCAATGGTGCTAGAATGTAAACAGAATGTAAAACATGTAAACAATTTCTTCGACCAATAATTTTGTACAAATTTTGTTGTACCTTAACAAAATTTTATGTTTGATTGAAAGGGATTTTTAAAAATCCATCCGTAATTATTTAGAAAATGTGTTTTTATGTAATTTAACGATATTTTCTTTTTAATTTTTAAATTAATTTAGATCAATGTAATTGCATTTTTTGAAATAATAAGTTTTGTTCCCGATAAAAGTTATTGGTAAAAAAGAATTGTTAAACGTTTTATTGCGGTACCACTGAACTCCTCGTAAAACATTACTAAAGAAATAATTTTTTGCCATTTTTAAACGACGTTTTTAAAAAATGTCACAGAATAAACTACCATTTTAGATCTTGTATGTAAAAAAAAAACTAATGTCGTAAATATTTAAAGTGCAACAATTTTGTGTCCTTGTTATGTATTTTCCCGCCAAAAATCCCGTTCGCGAGATTGGTAGAATATTTGAAATTAATAAAACATCATTCGAAAAAAATCGCGTGTTTGAAAATGTTGCGAATAGTAACGAGAATCCAGTTTTTTCGCCAATTTTACTAGCGCCATTCGAAAGAGCACCGTTAAAAATAATCGACAAGGTACTTTTCAATTTTTTTTGACCATCTTCTTTGCAAATTTGGGAGTTAATGGGTGAATTTACACAAATAGAGTTTTCAATTGGTGCATTTTCGTTTACTGCAGTTATTATTTTTCGTAGTTGTTAAATTTGAAAATGTTAAATTCGAAACATTTTTCTTCCTATACTTTTAATGCTGAAACAAAGTTTGGTAAAATTTTCTTGAATAGTAAAATTGCTTTTGGATAAAGTCGCTACGTATTTTTGTTTCAAATTGAATCTCTGAAAATTATACGACAGAAAGTCATAGTGAATGAAGGTCAAAGTATGCCGGCTTATTCATGTTTCACGAATCACAATCGTGCGATTGTTTTAAAGATGTTTGTATGTTTTAAAAATGTTCAAACAGACACGTGTTTCTTGTTAACTATAATTCAAAACATTAAGTTGACTTAAGAATAATTGAAGTCAATATTAGCATGTTCGTTTTTCAGAAAAGTGAAAACGAAATTAATGGGTTCATGACGGCAAAGAAAAGTTGTTTGATTTGTAAGTACCATGGAGCATGGATATTTTGTAAAATATTAATAATACTGTGTAACAAAATATCAGTGACCTTGTGTTTATTTTAAAATTCCTGTGTTTATTGAATGTTTAGATGTTATTGAACAAGAAAATATTTTTCGCAAAACGTTTAATTTATCCAGTCCCTTAAAAAGCGGGAGGGGGAAGTATCAAAAATAGGTTTTCTAAAAAGTCCTCTAAAAAGAAAATATAAAGGCATAAAAAGAAGCTTAAATTAGAAGCTTAAACGTTAAACTTTATAAAACGGAAAAGTCATGTAAAAATGTCGGTGAACCTGATTTTACTGAGTACATTTAATTAGATTTGATATTTTAGTCAAAATATTTAGGAACATAAGCAATGCTGTAAGTAATTAGAGGTTTTGATGCCTTCATATTTTTTTCTTAGATGATTTCAAAAAATACTAAAAAAGGTATCTTTTGATACTTTACCCTACCCCCCCCCCCTTTTTGAGGGAATGGACAAATTAATTTTTTTTTGGATATATTCTTGTTTTTTGACACCTAAACATTCAATAAATACAGGACTTTTTAAACAAACACAAGATCACTGATTTCTCATTATACAGTGTAATGTATGAATTTGATATTAATTGTTAATTTGTTTGCAGTACAACTCACCTTTAGGACATGGTCCAAGGCAGTCAAGCACATTCAATGATCTGCACAGCGTAAAAGATTGTTTTTCGATGGAAGAGTGTCAACAGATTGTAAGCGAGAGGAAAAAACATTTTCCTGCCCAGTGACGCCCATCTTTGTCAGACCGGGCGCAATCGGACACTTTCCGCCCTCTTTTCCGGGCGGAAAGAATGACTTTTCACGCTGGTGTGAAAAAACTATATATTTTGATTAATATTTTGCATAATTTTGAAAAAGAGCCGATTAATTGCGAGTCGCAAAAAATGAATAACCAGCACATTGAAAAACGATTTTAATCTGAACGCAGAAACCTTTATATTTCGTTTTATTAGTGTATTTTTCTCATTTTCAGGTTATTTTTATACTTTTAAAATCATTAGAGTGTTTAAATATAGTACGTATATATAAATATACGTAATATATCATTTATGAGACATAAATATAAAATTCGTAACTTCGCAAGCCAAAAATATGCCAAAAAAGCGAATAATTAAGTGCCTCGTTTGCTCGAAGTGTATACACCTAATAATAAACCAATAAAAGTAAAAGAACTATGTGCCCCTTTCCGAAGAATTGAAAAAAAGAACCTTCAATATGTCACACGTTTAAAAAAAATTTTACTTCATTTTCCAAACCAAAGTAGTAACTTTCTGTAACCAAAAAGGAGTAAATCTAAAAGTAAAAAAAGGTTGTAAAATATTAGTTTTAATTTTGAAAGTGACATCGAAACTGGTTTAAAAAATTATAATTTTTCAATGGCACACTGACAATCGAACACGAATGTTAATAACAATATATGTACAACAAAATCGATATTTTGATAAAATGTTTCAATGCTCTTTGTAATAACAGCCAGTTTCGCAGATTTTTGCGTTTATCATAATAAATAGCAATTTGCCATCGCCGATAGGTATTGAAAATACCTTCAATTTAAGCCATCAGACTCTCGTGGACTGAATTTTCTTCGAATCTAAATGCCCGATGCCCCAAATAGAAGATATTTTTAATACCTACAACGCTACACGGGTGTCGAAGAAGAAAAAAAGGCAATGATAATAGATCAAAAATTAAGATGAAAGGAATAATTCTATATAATTTGTAGATGTAAAATATCGAAGAATGGAAATCCTAGTTGATTCCTTTTTCGAGACATCGACATTAATTTAATTTTTATAGAGTGTATTTGAATAATAATGAAACATACGTTTAGCTCAATCTTACCATTGAAATTAAGGTAATTCATAGATAAGGTGCGGATGATTATGAATTTTCGAAACCAGAAGAAAATCAATGTTTCCTACTTTCCGTATAACCCAGGATAAACGAAGAGAACGCAGTGGTATTCTGGTCTTATATTTTTTCATTTTTAACTTTTTTTTTATGTTTTAGAATTTTGTTAGAAAAATGAGATAAGAAATGAAACTTGTAATATAAAATAAAAGTTAAATATGAAAAGAAGAAAACTCAACAACTGCTTTCAGAAGGCTTGAATGATACAATCAATTATTAAAGATGTTGATTTTCGTCTACAGAATTTTAGAATAAAGAACATTTGATGTTTACATTAGAAACAGTTTTGGACAATCTCATTAAGAGGAATGTGCAATTTTGGTCTTTTATACCAATATATGATATGTCTTCAACTAGACTTTGATTTTCACATTAATATATATTTATTGAAGTATTATTTACTACTTATTAGTGATTGGAGTTTTACTAAAGTCTATAAAAATATTTCGTCTAAAATAATACTATGTAATACCAGAAATAGGATGTTCTCGAAGACACAGTTAATAAAATTTGCTATTCAATTTCTCACACCGTGTACAACATCCACAATACATTAAAAATGGTGTTATTAATTAACTTAATAGACTTTTAGTTTTGGTATTTTTCGGTCTAATAACAAATTAACAATAAATTTTTTAACTAGAATCAGAATTAAATTTTAAGGAGGGAATAAAGTATTTAATTTTGGGAAAAAAAAATGTTTGAAACAGTGTTTTAAAAGTAAATCCTCATTATAATGAAAACAAATTTTGTTTAAAAAATTGTAACGCAATTATACGTTTCGACCCAGGTATAGGTCCTCTTCAGTATTGAATGTGAAAAAGTTATGCCAAACTGTTTATATTTATACTAAATGCCGGAGAATACATGAATTTACCGATGGTTTATGTGTTTGTGTTACCGAGAATAAATGAAAGTAGTTAATATGGACAGAAGGGTATTTAAATTAATGTAACTGAAATTTTGTTTTAAGTAAAGACATTGTAGACTTCGGGTAGATTAGACTTTTCCAATCTTATATTGACGTTGTTTTTTTCCTTTTTGATAAAAAAGTTTTCAACGTGGGTCCTTTTCCTCCAGTTTTTTCCCCTGGCTAGAATTATTGTATTGGCGTAATTGAAATCATGTCCCGTTTTTTGTCTATGATCTGTTAGACCTGTAAAATTCTCTTCTTTAGAGGCGTAAATGTTCTTTTTGTGCTCTTTCAAACGAACCTCCAGAGGTCTACCCGTTTGTCCAATGTAAGAGTTATTGCAGTGTAGACATGGGATTTTATAGATTACACCTCTTTGTTTTCCTGGTGGTAATTTATCCTTTTCGGTTTTAATGTTGGCAATGTTAGTTTTAAGGGGTGTAAAAACGATTCTAATATCTTTATTTTTGAAGATTTTTGCGATTTTCTCAGACAGTCCTTTTATGTAAGGACGGCTGATTGTTTTGATAATATGCGAGTCGTGTTTATTATTATTATTGTTGTCTATATTATTGAGGAAATATAATCTTTTATTAATACATTGATCTATTATTAATAAATAGCCGTTTCATTTTGATTCCATACATTCTTTCTCATACAAGATCGGAATGATTTACTATTATCGGGTTAATTGACCGAGCGATTAAATTATCATCCGTTGAGTTTAAACAACAAAATTTAGAAATTATTAAAAACACTTTAATAGAAAACGGCTATTAAAACACTGTTTAAAAATTTGTTTTCCCTAAATTAAATACTTTATTCCCTCCTTAAAATTTAATTCTGATTCTAGTTAAAAAATTTATTGTTAATTTGTTATTGGACCGAAAAATACCAAAACTAAAAGTCTATTAATTTATATTTCGAACGGTCGATCATTATTATCATGTATTATTATTAATTAACATCAGTAAAAATACCCTAATGATCAATTACTGAAAATTAGTTATTCTGATTAATGACACAAATAGAACTTGACTAACAGTATCTTCAATGAAATAGGTTACCTAATTCTTACTAATTAACACGTAAAGAGTGATATTTATTAAATCTTGTATTAGCAGTAATTGAAATGACCTTATTAAAGTATCATTACCTCAATATTTATCGTAACAGAATTTAGCTATCGACTCCAGAATAGTAAACAATTGCGTTAATATCCATGAATTATTCCACTTAGCTGACGATAGACTCGTATTTATTATTCAACACATTTCATCGTACATAATTAAGTCTAAGATTTCATAACGTTGCATTAACTGTATCTGACGACACACGTCATGCAAGGCCTCTGACAAGGTGTGATCATTTCCGCAATCTTCGCTTTTTTCTTCACGACACCATGGTTACGAAGGCGGTTCTATTTCTTTTAAAAAATTCCTTTTATTTACTTTTATTACATCAAAATAAATTGTATTGAATTAACTGCTTTCTGGGACATTTTTTTTAGTATTATTTTTAATTTCCCTGATTTGAATATCCGTATAGAACCCGATCGTTTAATAAACATTTAAATTTAGACTAAACTTGTGGGATAAATGTGATATATTATTGATAATGATGAGCGTGCCAATATCCTACGTTATACGTGTTTTAAACGTTTCCAAGATATAAACTCGACCATTTAATAAACGTTTAAATTTGGGCTAAACCCATGGTATAAAATTGGAACATTCAATGTTAATGAAGCATATGAGAAAAAACGTGACGAAATCCAATTTTTATACGTTTTTTAAACGTTTAAAGTATATAAGTACGCAAATGCTTAATAAAAGTTTAATTGGTTAACGTAAAAGCTGAACATAATGTATTCGTTTATGAAACGGATAATAAAGGTTTCAATATTCTTAGTTTAAATATCGTGTTTCTCCAACGTTTAATTAAGGTATTTGCAATCGAATATTACACCAGAAATTAAATACGTTTTATAAACGGACTACCTTTGTGAGATTTTAAATGACTTTCTCATAAAAATATCTACATGAAATATACTAGTTGGAGGAAAGGGTACCGTGCCCATTTTTATACGTATTTTAAACATTTTTTAATATAATATAAACATATCACACGAACAGTTATATTTTTCATTGAGGCGTTTCCACCTTGGAAGTTCGCAAAGTAATGAATTTATGAAGTTGTAAAAGTTTACGGTAATCAACATGGTTTACAAACTACTTGTAAAAAACCAGTCAAATGACCTTTACGTTTTATTAACGTATTTGTTAATCGTACATTAACGCAATTAGTAAATACGGTTAACAAACGGGGTGTTGTGAGTGAATTGTAGCATCTTTCATGTAGTACGATATTATAGGTTTTTTGTAAACGTTTTAAACGTAGTACAGTACACGATAAACGTATATGAAACGTTTATAACACGTATCATACTAAATATTTATATCAAATATCTACACGATTTTAAAACTCACGTATAATAAACGTATATTAAACAATTCTTTTTATTGGGATTTTATGCTCATTTAATGTATTTCCAATTTATGAATAACATTTTAAGGATGTGTAATATTGATTTTCTGAACACAATATACGATTTTTTCTTTTGTATAGTTCTAAACGTGTTTTGTCTTGCTCCATTAGTCTTCGACGTCACGCATGTATTGTTATGTGACAGGTTTCTTATATATCAATTAGTAGGCTGGAAAGACATTCAAAATAGTCACACCCGTATAATGAATGAAAATTAATTCAAAATGACAGTTTGTAATAGAAATGAAATAAATGTCAGAAATTATGTAAACAAATCATCGGCATACATACACAAAATGTATTTTTATTAGTAAATTGGGAATCAACAAATACTTTAAAAACATAAATAACTTAATAATAAATTTGTTGCTTTTAAACACAAAATAATCTGAATTTAATATCGATAAATATTTAATATTATCGTAAAAAATTATTAGAACATTTTAAGAAATGATTAAAACATAAGATTTTTTTGTAGTATATAAATTAATATCGCTGATAAATTAAAATAGTATTCTTACTATCCTTACTATTATAATGTAACTTGTTGTTCTTTACGATTTTTTACAGTTTTATTTTCGAAAAAAAAATCGTCGCGCTGGGATTTGAACCCGCAACCTTTGATTGAATCACACTTTCGAAGCTCCATATTTGGTTACTTTGTTCTATAATAGCAATATTAACCCATTAACGCCTGAAATGGCATTTTTTATACTTCATTATCAATCAAGTATTTCATATCAAAATCGAAGTTGAAAACAATTGAATGGTACATATCCTATTGTTTTCGAGCTCTTCAAGATTCCGAGGTCGAAATTGAGTTTCAGCCATCAGGAATTCCAATATGGCGCCGAACTTTTAAAAAAATACCAAAAAATTGGGAATTATTTATTCCTATCAATTTTTTTCGAGCTATTAGAATATTCGGATTCTATTGAAACTCTGAACAAAGGTGAACAAAATTCTTCAATTTTAATGAAAAATTTTACTTTTATACCCCACATCATTGTAACGATCTCAAAATGGCGTCAACAATGAAAATTTCTTTGAAAATTTTCTGAACGTTCTAATTAACTCAAAAACTATATACTGTTATAAAAAAATGCTAAGAATAAAAAGTTCTTAGAATTAACCGAGAAATATAGTGGTATTTTTTCAGATTTTTGTGATGACATTTTTCAAAATTTTTTTCAAAATTATAATTTATTTATGAAAAATTCTGAAAAAAATTTGGTGTATTCACTTATGAATTCTGCGAGTTTTTTTGTTCTTTACAATTTTTTCCAAAAGTTGATAGTTTTTGGGGGGAAAAAAACCTAAACTATAATATTTCAAATTCATTTCCTCGAAAACTATCAACTTTTCGAAAAAATTGCAAAGAATAAATAACTCTTAGAATTCATCAGAGAATACACTAAATTTTTTTCAGAATTTTTTGTAAATAAATTACAATTTTGAAAAAAATGTTGAAAAAAAATGTCTCAAAATATCATCAAAAAATTTTGAAAAAATTCCACTATATCGCTTGATGAATTTTAAGAACTTTTCATTCTAGGCATTTTTTCTTAGGCAAGTTCGTAGTTTTTGAGTTAGAGCGTCCAGAAAATTTTGAGGTCGTTAGAATGATGTAGGGTATAAAAGTAAAATTTTTCCTTAAAATTGAAGTATTTTGTTCATCTTTGTTCAGAGTTTCAATAGAATCCCAATATTCTAATAGCTCGAAAAAAATTGATAAGTATAAAAATTTCCCAATTTTTTGGAAATTTTTTTCATATTCGGTGCCATATTGGAATTTCTGATGGCTGAAACTCAATTTTGATCTCGGAATCTTGAAGAGCGACCTCGAAAACAGTAGGATATGTACCTCTCAATTGTTTTCAACTTTGATTTTGATACGAAATACTTGATTGAAAATGAAGTATAAAAATTGTCATTTCAGGCGTTAATGGGTTAATGAAATACTTCCCAATGCCTAAACAACTTTACCAATAAACTTAAAATAGTTCTCACCTCAATCTATATCTTTATTCCTTTAAATTATATTTTTCCTTTGACGCGTTCCCTCAACGGTATATCTTTTATGTGCCCTCGTGTGTGTGGCAGGACGATTTAATGGAAATTCGAGTCGGAGAAGGTAAGGAGGAATATAACTTAAAAGAGAAGACGCCGACCATCTTAGTCCAGGTGTGTAACTTAGAGCAAGACTTCCCAAGTATCTAACATAACGGACAGGGAAAATGCACTGAAAATCCGACAAGTTTGATAAAAATTTTGGCAATTTAAAAGTTTTTGGATGTTTTGCCTAATCCTATAATTAATTTGTAAATACAACGTTACAAAATATAACATAATTTTAGGCAATTTTGAGTATGATCAAATTCTGCATAAAATATGGTTGTATCTCTATATAAAATGCTAATATAGTACTATACTAAATCATTAAGTTGAACTTTCGTTACAGCATATACATATTAAATCTAAACGAAAATGTTGCGCGCGCAACTTGTTTTCGCGGCGAGACTGACATAGGCAAACTTATTATTATTGAGAGTTATATATTCATTCTGCGACTAGGCAATCTTGAAATACCTTACTAATTTAACATAACCTCTTCCAGGTCAATATGAAACTGCACATCACGCGTCAACATCCTCAGTGTCGACTAATTCGTTGACATTACCTCTTCTTCATCGTTTATATTCTTCATGAACAGTTCCACGTTCATGCATCCTTTGTTATATTGTCGTCATCGCCACCATTGACAGCATGCTCGTCATCATTACACTCGTGTCATCGATAATCATATCTGCATTGTTGTAAATGACTTAAGAATAGGGTATGTTTGTGCTAAATATACGTATAACATATAATCTCGCGATGAACATTATATATTGACAAACATATCAGTCTCTGAGTGTACCTTAGGGTTAGTAGTTGTTACCAATACTACCAGTAGTTCAACCACGTAGTACCAAGATCGAAGAATGGTGTTTGAAATTGTCAGAATCCAATGGTGGAACACCTGCAGGATGTTGCAGGAAGGAGCCTTTCCTGGAGATGTGGGCCCCACACGGAAGAGAACATCGTGATATTCCCCCAGGCGCCGGCAAGGGTACGTCGGATTTTTTTTTTTGTTGGACGTGTATGTACACATGAATATTCCTTCAGCAACGCATCCTGCATGTAAATGCAATACCTCCGTGACTAACCTTTAGAAAGAACGAGTCCCGATGGTCTTGTTTCCAGAGAATCGACGTCCAAAACAACGTCGAAAGTTGGCTCATGGATACGAGTCGGAAAGTAAACACGTACGCGCCTGCGTAATAAATAAAATATTAATTAATACAGTGAAAGTTCGTCGTGTCCTTGTTTACTATATTTTGCTCAGATAAAAATACAAAAGCTGAATCATTACACGGAGTTTCCTTTATATTATCAGGTGGGAAAGGAATTTAGTTTCCGTATGCTTTCCTCTACTGTTTACGCAGTTTGATGATTTTAAGGTGAGTGGCCGACGGCCGATTTCAGTCGTCGGGGCATTAATACATAAAAATCGTCGATTTTGTTCGTAATATAAGCTCGACGTCTTCTGCTGAGAAAGTCTTTTTACGACTTGTTTACGCTGCTCATATTGACTTCGTGGAAAGTGGATGTCGTAGCGATCGAATAAAAACGGTATTCGATTTCTGGTGATTTTAAACAGAAGTTATGCATTATATGGTAATGGGTTCAAAAATAAATAACTAAATTTTTGCTGTATGCGTAGGGGTCTGATCAAGTACCTTGTAACTTGTGATCATTTCAAAATTTTTTTGTCTAGACCTGACGACATAAGTGAAGGTGGAGTAGAGCGATTGCATTGATCAATCGACAAATATGGAATGAAGATGGTCACGTTAATCAAAACAAACAAAATCGAAAAACACGTACTGGGATTTTGGGATTGATTCGGCTTTATATTATTATAATAAAATCTTAAATTTCATAATGTTTTAATGCATATATTTATGAATATCTTTTCACTTTTATTGAATTTGCACAACAATTAATGTACACTGAAAAACAATTGAGCTGCCGGTCAGCATCTAAATATTTAGTGTATAGTTAATTTGTTGATTTAGTTTAATCAATTCAATTACGTATTAGTTCTTCTAACTGAATCATGATGCAGATTGAATACCATTTAGTCAGTTCAACTAAAATGTAGGTGAAATTACTTAATATTTGGCTACTGATAAGTCATCGCCTATTTAGTCAGTATTACTAAATTTTAAAGTGTACTTAACTATGAAATTTAAGTCTAATATCCTTCGTTATATTCGTTTGTCATACACGCAGTCTTTTCCCAAGAAATCTATCGGAAAACATGGTGGCGGTTTGAGGTTACGTGCTACAACACATTTAAGGTTCGAAAAATAGAAAACGGAACGTCATAGTTTTGTTTACTAACGAAATAGTTTAACTATTTTGTGTAACCCAGTGTTTTACTTTTGAAGAATGGTTGCAATAACTATATTATTTCACTCTAAAATTCCAGTTCTTAACATCATTAATTTGATTTAATTCCCTTTTGAGACCAGAGCTTTCAAACAATCATTAAACTACCTCAGGAAATTTCCGACAGTACACAAAACGCCATGAAGAATTATTAATTTACTTAACATTTACACTAGAAGATATCAATACTATCAACGATAACTGTGGTCCTTCGAGCCGGACCATTATTTCAAACCTGGTTTGTTTTGTGACAAAAGGTCCTTCGAGCCGGATAGACGGACCTTTACAAAACACCTGTACAAAGTAAAAATATTTTAAATTAAATAAATTTAATCATATTGCAGTCGTTATCATCAAATTTTGATTGGTCTTATGCATAATTTTTATTCTGAAACTTAAGTATTTATTTAATGTCTGTATTTGAATATATAGATATTATTTGGCACTCCTGCTTCCTTCCGCACACTACCAAGAAATTAATAGTTACGTGAATAAGAATGCTTATACCGATTATGTACGTCATTAAATAATACAGCTGAATATTCAAATAATACTGGATTATATTTATTTGTTCTTTTAAGCGAGATGACTACATTACACCATATTCTGAGGAGCTTATATCGATGGTTATCAAGACAAGGTTGTTGTACCTTTTAGACACCTTAGCCTTCAAAATCGTTGAATCCTGTATCATTCAACAAAGTTATGGCAATTTATGCAATCCAAAACGCCTCTTATTGTCTATTTATCTGTAATAAATAAACACTTCTGGATCGTGATACACAAATTATCTGTTAGATTCAGTATCAAAAAATTGAAAAAAGTCTACTTCGATTAGTACCAAAATGGTACCTGGTTAATAAGTATAACCAATCTTTTAAAGTGCAGTACTATTTCAAGAAAATAACTAAAATGCTTACAAATAAATTTGAGGATATAAATTCATTCATGAGTCGCATATAACAGTTCGAATCGGTAAAATGCATGTTTGGTAAAAATAAAAGCAAGAAAAAACAAGAACCAGTGACTCTTTATGTGCTCGCTTGTACATATATTTTCGCTATTTAGCGAAACCACAACATGTTCGACATATCTCGCGAATGTACCATGCCGACGGAAATGAGACAGATAACACCACAGAACTCGTATATTTTTCAATGGAAACAAGACGGAAATGCAGAAATATTTCCTACGATACAGATAGGGAAATCCGTGGGAATCGAGAAAATACGATGCATTTAATATCTCGTGCACGCGCCGATGGTGTATCTAATAAAATCGTGGTGCAATTTGTCGAAATGCGCGTGTCAACGCATATACACACTGAAATAAATGAATTTCAAATATTCCCTTTTTGTGGAGTACACTTATCAGCTATCATAAAGCGATTCTAGTTTGCTCGTGACTTGTCAACCATTTTTTATAATTTCGATCGCCAAAATCTGTCAACTGCCTGTGAATGCAGCTTACAAATCGACAAAAAAATACATATTTCTGAATTGGTCAATTAAATATAAAATATAATAAATTCACGTAATAATTGTTTTTAAATATTAAAAAAATTCGTCCTTCTTATAAGTTTACACGAAGTTGAAGTGATGATAAAACCTACTTATTTTACTCAAAATTATCGAGCGCGTTCAAGCATTACTTTGACATAATCTTTTTTAAATGTGTAAGAAGTAAAGAGTGATTAGGGTTCAAATGTATGCCACCGGATGTTACCTCACCATGAAATAAGAATATCAACTGCAATTTTTTATGTTTACTAAATTTAAAAAATATGTATGAAACAATGAGATAATATGCTATTATCTAATTATATTAATTGGTAAGATTAAGAGTTAGAAAATGTCTAATCAAAAACTGTGCCGCTAATTTCTTGTCATTTCTAAACGGTACACCTCAGTGATTTGCATAAAATATGAAAACTATTTATACACTATATAGAATTATCGATTACTTAAAATCTCAAATTATAAATCTACTTACGGAGTTTCAAACGTGGAAATAGAAGATAGGGCAGCAAAGACAATTTTATAATCTGTTTAACTTTTGTCAATTTCAGGTCAATTTTTCCATTAATGGTTTCATAAGTGAAATTATTCTTCATAATAAAATTCTTGAAATAATGAAAATAATAAACGGATTGAGTTAAAAAGTTTAATACTACAATTCCAACCGACGAATAGAATTTGAATGGCGAGCCTTTGAATTTCAGGACAAAAAATTACTACTCGTGCAATAACTCGACTAATTGTAAAATTATTTCAACGAATAAAGGCTCATTTTAACGATTTTTTCAAGTTCTACAATGACCTACAATTTGAACCTACAGTGAATATATCTTTTGTTATAGCCCCTAAAAGGAAGTGATAAAATGCCGATTTATGCGGTTTTTCACGTCTAACTCGATTCCCTAAATGGCTACGCAAAACTCACATGTAAAGAATTGTTATAGAGCTAGAAAAAGGAAAAAATTTAACCCCTTATGCCTTACGTTTAGATGAAAAGTGAGCAAACAGAGAGCACTTTAAGGCAGTAGTCTGCTTTAGAATCCGAAAAAAAAAGTTTCTTTAGCATTTTTTTTAAAGGGAAGAAAATCATTGCGGTAAACGGAATTTTGAGACGATAGTGTAGTATATTTAAACTTTAAAAAACAATTTTTATTGTTAGATATATATGGCTATCCATACATAGAAGACATACCACAAGACAAACATTCATTGGAGGTCAAAGAGCTTCTGAAGTAAAATATAGAGTTCGCAAATATCTTTAAAATGAATCCTCATTCATTAAAAACAGAGTAGAATCAAATTATTGCGAAAAAGTGATTTTTTTCTGTACCTTAATGGATGCCCTGTATATATTTAATATTCATAAATTTTATGATGTTTTGATCCAGAGGTATCTACGACGTAAAACAAATCGCCAATAAAAGATATATGGCGCTATTGTAAATACTCAAAAGATGCGCAATAGTATCATATTTTTGGAAATAATGGCCGTTTACATATATGTATATATGATTTGCTCATGCATAATTTCGTATATTAATTCAGTGTAGTTGAGAGCATAAGAGCCCAAATTGTCGAATGCGTAAGGTGATGTTATTCATTAAAAGTTCCACCAGAAAGTCTTCCCGTGAATACTGAACAAGTTACTGAACATAATTGTAAAACAGAGTAGCGAATGTTCTTCTCAAAAACTCCTGAAACAGACTTTCTACTCTTCAAACTACTTGGAGTTAGAATTCACTCTATGAAAATTGCAAGTACTAGTCAATTAGCGAATTCTCACTTGCAAATGGTGAAACCTTACTCTGTATGGAGTAAAAACTCATTCAACAAGAATTGAAAATGAACCTTAAATGAGTGTCGACCGGAGGATGATCAATAATATCAAAATTACTTCTTAGACGATTCCTTTTCCATCTTCAATCTCTATGTTAGTGAAATTATAAAAATTGAGCAGAAGTATAATAAAGTCGAAATTCTCAAAAAACCTAGAGAGCAGTACAAAAAATGTCTATCGAGATGTTGGAATCACTTATCAGGCATATGTACGAGTTTCATTTTCGGAGAAGTTGGATAGGTATTCGAGAGAGCATTCACGTGCGAGCAAAGTGGGAGCACATGAGTAGGGAGTGGTGCCTGGAACCAGGCCTCGACCTGACTTGACTTATTCGCCAGGCAGAGAGAGTCCCGAAAAGCCCGGAGGGTACGTCGGCAAAGTCGCACTCGCGCATTTAATAGCCTTCGATCCTTCGTTCCCAAAATTCAGATAGCCTCGTTATTTGCCGGGAAAGCCTTTTCGATTTCGGTTCATTATCGCACGCACATCGCCGTGTCCCACATATCTTAAATTCCGATGATCCTCCATGGAAAAGAACTATCCGGTGGAAAGAGGAATCACGTGCGAATAGAATTATCGATGGAAACGTAAGAGGACGAACAAAATAGAAAGTGAAGAATCCGAAATGGATTACCGGTACCTGCACGAGGGTATCAATGTTTTTAAACTGAGAACCGTTTTGAAGTGTTTATCCCACGATATGCATCAACCGTGTTTATACCAAATTACGGTACGCTAAGTAATCTATACGTCGGATCCCCAAATTTTCTTAGTCACCTCTTCCGTTTAGGTGATGGTTGAGTGAGAGGGACATAAATAGTGTGACCACTTCTTACGTTTAACGTAACTGGATGACTATAGGATTTGACTGCTTCTAATCTTGTCTATTAAACCGTATCAATGCCTTTGCAATAACCCAAAACCGATGGTTTGTCATAAATAAGTATCCATAGTTCCTTTGCTGTTTACTACTTCCATAATAGGAGCAACACCTCGAAAGACAATGATACTGATAGCGTTAGTTGGTGCTTCAAATTTATGGAAAATTATCCTTTATATCCAGATACTGAAAAATTAACAAAGCATATCAACATTACTTGTTACATAAATGACCAATAAGAATCTGAGAATAGGTTATGTCAGCTTTTTTGCAAATCCACGTCTTGAAACATTTGGGATCAGACGATGATCGTGGAATTTTTATTATTCTTAGGTAACGTATTGCTTAATACCGACATCTGATCTGATCAAGGATCCTAGGATCGCCATCTGATATAACTATACTACATATAGTAGAACCTCGATATAAGAACCTGCCGATTTAAAGACCTCTGCATACACCTTTCGACGGTATGTATGGTATGAAATGCTAGGAACGCAACGTACCGGCCAATGCGTTAAGGCAAGAGAAGGGAAGCTTCAATTCCCTCTCAAGGTTCCTGTATTACGCGGAGGTGGAGTTTGGAACGAAGATGGTTCTTATATTGAGGTTCTACTGCATCTCAAAACTATTTTGAACTGACTTTGCAGCGGGGAAGGATAAAAGCACATTCTTAGGTACTTGGGATCATACGATGATCACGGAATCTCCATTAATCTTAGGTCAATGTATTGCAAAACATCTGCAATCCTGCACACATCTGATCTTCTGTTCAAGGATCTTAGGATTCGCAATCTGATATGTACTATCTCAAAACTATTTTGAACTGTCTGAACTTATTCTTAAGCAGGAAAGGACAAAAGCAAAAGTCCTCTTTAAGAGTATCGAGTTACTTATCCGATCGCTCATCTGTGGGTTTGAATATGTCGATCGGTGAGAGGAGGATCACAGGTGTTGGTGCGATGCACCGAAGTCTGGACTAGATATATGTATATACGTCTGAATCCTCTCGAAAGTCGAAGAGTTGAAAGGCGAAGGCGTCGAATTCAGGACAGAATCCGTAGACTAGCGATGGGCCTGAGGTGTGGCGAGAGTGAAGCGAACTCTCGTCAGATTGCCGTCTTCGAGACGATCATAGCCGAACTCTATTCGCCTTCTCTCGACTCTCTCCGCCAGGTACTGGCTGCCTTGGTGAATGTTGGCGCTGTCGTGTTTTAGCTCCCTGGGAGCTCGGTTCCGATCGGTTCGCCAGTACGGCATAGTGCGGTATAGCGCAACGACCGCCAAGTGTCCGTGCCGCCACCATGTGCGTCACGCGGATGTGCTGCTACCATTACAAATCGCGAGTGAACCAACCCTAATTATTTTTTTGATCATCGAAACTGCCCAATACATGTTCACATCCAGTTTTTTGAGTTTCCCTACCCTGACGTTTCGGTGCTTTCCGCTTTTTTTTGAAAGACTGAAGGTTGTTGCGAAGTGATTTCGGTGCCGGAGGAACGGTGTTGCTGGTGTGTAACTCCCGGTGTGCCTGTGTACCGTATAACGTACCGTATTATTACAGAGCAAGAGACAAGAGCAAGACGCGCGCAAGTTCGAGCATTGAGGTGAGTCTCGTTGCAACTTGCTCTCCTACAGCCCATTCCCATCTTTCGTTTCTCTCCTACTTTCTTTTCTGGTCTCGCTCCGTCCTCCTTCGCGAAAGGCACGCTCGGATTGAGTTTTCAACCGCATGCAGAGAAATCTACCAGATTACAATAGTGAGAATGACAACGGTGTCGTAGTAATCGTTACAAAACAATAGTAACAGCACAAATATATCACGGCCTCGAGGACCGTCGTTAACTAGATTATAGTCGGAGAAAGGACTCGTGATTACCACCGCTTAGAAGCATTGCTTTCAAAGTTACGAAGTATTAAAATGGTGTAGAGCTGGCGATTCCTTCACCTACGTTCATTGTTGCTTGAAAGCGGCGAACGATTTCATACAGAGGAAGAGGGTGATTACCCATGAATTATAGTACATATGTGTTTCATGAAAGACTTATGTAGTGGGCCAACATTAAGTTAACGTTTTTGCTTATTTTAAGAAATAGCAGGGAAAAGATAAATGTTTTCTTAGAGTTCATTCTTTGTTGGTTTTTTTTTTCATGAACTTAACCGAGCACTGAACTTCTAAAAGCTCGGCACGTAATATTGTGGCAATGAAGAACGAGCCTGAGCAGTTTTTTATAGTGTTTTCAATCTTCTATTCGTTAACATTTATAGAAACATACTAGGTCAAATGATGAAATATTCTGAGAGTTTTAACACTTTCCTCCATTTAGTCTAGCGATTAACTACAATTGAATCTCCAATCCAACACTGGACCGAGTAGACCTTAAAAGATTTTGATGATTGATGACATTAGGGAAAGTAAAATTCTAAAGCTATACTTATCGTTGACCTAGCTAAACTTGAATGTTTGGCTAAATCAATTTGTTATTGTCTAAATAAAGGGCTGGGACTTTGGTAGACTTGGGTTTATTGATGGTGGTTAATTAATAAAACATCAGATGCTAATTAAATGCTACGATCGAAAAGACCCAAACTTGAAGAGGCATCCAGCGGAACTTGATAACGATATCTAAAGTATTCTGTTAAAATGCTCAAAATTTGTTACGAAAATAGTTAACAGATAATATGCTTTCACATATAAAAGTAAACGAGTTTAGAAACGGTAGTTAGATAGCTTCTGTAGGCCAGAAAGAGGAATTTAAAAGTCGAAAAGGCACTAACCGTAAGGTCCAAATCAGCTTTATATTTGGGTCATCTTTATAGGACGAAGACCTCGTTGAGTATCGTGACCTACCAAAAGAATACCACACGTTTCTAGAAAAATACCTTCTGTCAATTTGTTTGGGAATTCAATACGGCACAGGTCACATAATACAATGCTCCACGAAAGTCCCTTAAGGCAGGCTTATTAAATTATAGGTGGCCAAAGGTAAATACCGTCAATCATTCAAGATCCGGACCCTAGTATCTTAATACCATTCTAAATGATGACAGATACATATTAATTACATCTTTTTAATTGTAATGGCAACAAATTTTGCATGAATCTATATTTGGCCTTGAATAATTGGTATTAGTTAGTGCCAGTGATTATTATTTAAACATTTCTCGAAATCGTACATGCCATACTTCGCGAACATTTATTCTCCAATTCCATTCTCAAATTCTTCTTGTAAACTAGTATACGGGGTTTAATGGCCTTAATATTCTGTTATGAATAATTGTTGTATTACTTATGCTCTAGTGGAGCCTAGCGATTCGTTAAATAACACCTCAATGTCTGCAATTTTATCGACTTCAAATAAAATGCCGATGGATGTTTGCAATCCCACGATATTCTATAGTTGTTTGATAAACATGATCTTTTATATACACGGAAAATAAATCTATTGCGGTAAATAACCTGAGGCCCAAGCATGAGATTCATTTGTTTTATATCACTGTTGGTTACTCCAATCAATTTATCGCAAGGAGCTGAGAGCGAACAAGTGCATTTTTCATGTATTTCAGCGTTTCCCAAAATTGGATGGATAACTGTTATTTATTATTATAACGCCAGTGGTGATTGCAGATAATGACAACAACAATGAGGCTGGCGATGAATACGCCGATAATCACTTTACTGGTTGGGATACTAACGATGGCGATAAAGTAGATTATAATGACGATAACGTTAGCAGCACAGTTGAGAGTAGTGACAGTCATAAGATGGACAATCGCATCGATTAAGAAGATGTGAAAGATCATAAAAATGTCAATATGCTTCAAAATTTGTCATCAATCGTCAACATTTTTTTCTATCGCGTCCTTAACCATTTTCATCCCCAAATGAGCAAATCAGGTATGCCGTCTTCAAGTCCATACCTCCAGTAAACAGGATTTTTAACAATTTTTTGAATATACCATTCGTAATATTTACAAGTGTGCTCTACCGATTACAGTCGAAAAAATTGAAAAACAGGATTATTTATGCAAAAATCTTGCAATGAAATACACGAAAAGTGATCCCAATGGTTGAACATGAATAATATGCTAGTAGAATATTTTTTATAAGCACTGTGGCAATACAAAATGACCACTTAACGAAACAACTATAATTTTAGAACAAATTTACATACATAAATTACATATGATTTACATATCTCTATTTCGAGGAATTCATAATTTTGAATAAATTTGTTTCTCATATTATTATAATCAATAATCTGGATCACTTTTTATGCATATATTTCATTGGATATGACCCGTTTTAATGGATTGAAACGTGAAAAATAAAAAAAAGGAGTTAAAGATCATGGAATTTTTATTCTATTTGCAAAATTTGTATATAATTAATCGTTTTTTGTAACTTTGTCGACGGGAATCAATAAAGCACCTTTGAAAATAGTAAGAAAGGTAGTTTTCCAATATTGAAAAAATCTCTTTTTGCTGGAGAAACTGTAGTTGGTGTACTTGCTTGTCTCATTAAGTGATGATAATTTCAAGCCTTCTTTTAATAATTTATTTTATTAGCCTTTATTTTTAAAGATCGACAAAAATCAGATCGTGAAAAGATTACCTCAAAGAATTGTTTAATTCGCATATGTTATGAAGAATGGGGAACTAATACTTTTCTGCGGATGATTCATACTCTTATCCAACGTTTCAAATGTTGAATCTCTTATCTCTCCGCAAGATACGTCGACCACAAAGGAAGAAATTATTTATTTCCTTTAATCTCTATTCATTGACTGAACCTATGAACGGAATGTTAGTTTGCCCATTCTTTTTCATTTCGAAACTTCATAAAAAACGTTATATATTATTGCACATTAGTAATCCACAATGAAACCTACTTTATTTAATCTCTTATTCAATAATAAGTAAAGGAATTTCAGACTCGTATTTAAATAAAAAAGTTGTATTCTTTACGAAATTCCTAAAGGAAATTCGTGTCTCTTTATCGACATAACTGTCATGCGTGTAAAGAAACATGAAACGAAAACCGCAGCGCTATCGTTCCCAATAATAATACTCATAGAATTTGCGCAAGCTATACATAAAATTTCATGGAAGCTATTTGGGTGGGCTTACACAATAGAGAACTGGATATGGCACTGACGTCTTGTCAATGTGAACTGTGCTGATATTGAGCTCCTCCATGACTGTGTTTATTGTAATTTGACTTGAGTCAGAGCAATTGTGACATGAACCATGAACATGACCCATGAACCAGACATGCACCATGACCAAAACTCAACAATTTTTGCAACAACCAGGATGACCTGACACGTACCTTCATGGAATGTTGGAACGGAATATGAGAAATCATATGACCTTAGAATAATATAACCATTTTACGTTCCTTTCTATTCTTCCATAAATAACATTTGTGCACTTAATTCTGAACATTGGCAAGTGCTACATGAATCAGTTTGAAAACAATTAATAGGAAGCGTTCGTCAAGAGGCCTCTGTTGCAAAGGCAACACCAAAGTCGGCAAGTGAAGTCACAGTTATGCGTTAGCGAAGACACTCGTAACTTTCCAAATTCCGTGGAATTCCTTAAAAAGCCACGTGAATTGTAATACGCGAATTATTCAAGTGATTCTTATGCAATTAACGGGAATGCATTCTTTATGCGAACCTTTCGTTTTTATCCACAATCCTTGGCTCTCTTCAATGCGCTAAATAAATACATACCTAAAAATGTCTTTTATTTAGACTCAACTCTCGTTCCCTCATCTAGTTTTCACCATCTACCTATCTCTTTCCTTTTTATGCATTTCTTCATTTGCAATGATTGGAATACAAGAACATACGCGTACACCAGAGTGCACTGGCGTTGCAAGTTCTCAGCCGCCGTTCGTTTTCACTTCAGGATATACGTGCAAGGATCAATCCATGTACATGTATGCACCTACAATGGTATTGGTACGGAGGCTGCGCCATGCTGGGAGATTCGCGATTCGCTGGGGAAGTTGTGCACGAGAACCCATGATTCGCTGCCGAGCCTGCGACCGATCCGGATCGCCGAGAAAAACCATTCGTCCAATTATCGCTCGGCGTGCTCGACCGAACTTGAGCGTGAAAGTTTTCGAACCACCTTAGCTCGAAAATTCCATAAAATTTTGCCTCAAGTGCGAAAGTCCGGTCGCCGTTAAAACGTCGTATTAAAGACGTTAAAAAATCCAGGGCACAATATGCACTTGCCTTCGATAAATCAAGGCGCGATCGTTTATGTCGCTGGCGTCGTTTCTCTTCCTTCGGATCTCCTTGCGTGCTTCGGAACAACGTCGATACTTTGACCATGCATCTGGTAGATACTATTATCGCCATGCATTTTCGAGGAGGCGTGATTTATGGCAAATTTTGCCTCCGGCTTCAATTTTAGCAAACTTTGACGTTTTTTTTGGTCTTCGGTGCAATCGTAACGATATGTAAAGTACTCGTTTCGTTGTTTCCCCGAGCATGAGAAGCAACAGTTTCATGGAGTTAATTCCGAGTGCTATTTTCTAGAAAAACGAAGGCTCGAGAACGCTTTTGTTTGCTGCAGTCTCGTTTTCTGCAAGATCTTTTTATCGTTGCATGAAATCGATTTTCATAGAAACAACTAAAAAGCATACGTTTATCTTTTTCTTATTTCCTGGACCTATTATGTATTTTAAATTTCAAACGCCTTAGCTAATGTATAAATAAATATTTGAAAATATAAAGTGATGTTTTCGTACATTATCTGAATTTATGTGTCTTGGAATAATATTCGCTACCTATCGGTATTTCGAGGTACTTATTACACAATGATTGTTATTTGTATTTGTTGCAAAATTCTATAGTTCAAGATTCCAACCGCCTTCTACCTTTTTCCCACTGCAATTCTATCCTTATTTGTGGCATCGATGCATCGACCATAGTGTATAATGTTTTTGTTTGCTTGTTTGTTTAGTGAGTGATGGCCCTGCGTCTAAGGAACAGCAAAGATGTTAAGAAGAGTTCGTATTACGTGTGGTATTTGGGGGCGCGCGAGGCTAAAGGAGTCGATGCCATGCCCTGTGCCATAGACTACCTCTTGGAGCGCGAACGGCTACAAGAACCTTTCAAGGTCACGCTGCAGGTGAGTGCAAGAAAGCCAGTGCCGTTTTGAGGGATCCGGTTTGCCCTCCGTACACTACGTAGACACGAAAATATGCTGATATCCGTGAAATTAAACGCCTCGATTGTAATACATCCTGTGCCATTATTACAGGTGCCTTAAACACCGTTGTTATGAGTCATATTCCAAAAGAATTCCAACTTATTTATTTGGTTTATGAATTTTAAATGTGTTTTTAACCCTTTTCTAAGATATTAACTAAATGTCTGACGTTCTAACCTAAAAAAAAGAGACATAGGAGCTTCGTAGGAATTTTGCATTGGCTTGTTACTCAAGAATTTTCGGGTTGCTGATTCCAAATCTGGTATGAGATTTTCAAAATAGCGGGTCCAATATAACGAAATAATTTTCCAAGATTTATCGGATTTTTTTGGGACCCAAATTATATAACTGACATCAGCATTTCAATATGGCGGATGCATTTAGGTCGAATTATGTTTCTAAATTTACCACGTTCGTTTGAAAGTGATTATTCATGAATTCTCTGGACTTTGTCATATAATATTGGAAATTAAAACAGCGACTTTTCCTGAAATTTAGTTAGGAGTTTCGTAGGGTTACGTATGTACAATATTGCAGATTTATGGCAATTTATGAATGAATTATAACACTTTTACAGAACCGATGTCAGATTCATAATTACGGGCCCAAAAAACTTCCATAGTAACACGTTTCGTAAAAACAGATTTAAATTTTGTACACGCTTTTGGCGCAAATGGTAGAAATCATTTGAGAGGCTAAAGTTTAAAACTAAAATGACTTCACTTTTTTCAATGTGGAACCAGCGATATATCTGTTTGAGTTAATTGCTTTCAACAGACTTTTGGGTCAATTTTTCAACCACTGTACTATCCTCTAAATCTTTTGTAATTTTTGGGACTGCTCGAATGAAAAATAAAACCGCTTTAAACTTATGATTTACATTAAAGAATGTGAAAAAATAACCAAAATTTGTCACTAAATACCCCGGATATTTTCGCAATGGCAGGTTTTCCACGTTGATTTAATTTGTTAAAACCTATGTAAGTTTCAGATTTTTCGCAATGCATTTATCAAATATTTTAACGCATTGATTTTCATTAACATAATACGAGCTCGAAGAATCTCGGAAAATGTCGAATGACATTGTCGAATCACGCCCAAGGACCCCAACAATAATAAACAGTGTTGACACTTTTCAAACTCACCATCTCTCCCAGGAAATCGAATTGTTGAATACGTAACTCGATTGTTGACATTGTATACATACAATAGGCAACAATATTTTATCACTTAATGCCCAAAATTTGATTACTGATACAACCGAAGCAAACACGTGAAAGAATACAGCAGACTCTAGAATTTAAATATGTTAGATTAAATAAAGAATCCGGATTGGCGAGTAAAAAGTCCAATTAGTTTCAATAAAGCTCTATTCGTTTTCGTTTACTGAGATTACACTCAAAATACCATGCATATGAATATGATATATTTGTACTCTTGGATTACTCTAAAGAAGCGGAAGCTAATCTGGAAATATTACTGCGTGAGTTAATGCATTGACAGCTGTGCAAGATAGATAAATCATTAAAGTAAATTTTTATTTATTGTCGAAACATGTTTTGTTTACTAATGTCGAATAAATTTTGCACCATACTGGGCGTTTGTATATATTTAATAATAACAGGAAAACGAATGACCTTGGTCGAAAATGACCCAGGATCTTTTCATTCCTTTCAGCATTGTATATTTTTTGTTATTCTTTGCCTGTATATTTCCACACTAAAAGAAGTTTACCTAAACTTCTTTTCGTGATAGATGGGACATTATATCTACTATTTTATAGAGACTGACCAATAGATGTCGTTCAAAGTCAGGCCGTAGTTTTCCCTCCTTCGATGAGTTTGCAACCAATTGTGATATCACGTCATCAGAATTTGTATAATTTTGCAATTTCTGAACCTTCAATGTTGTAGTGCTAAATCTTACAGAACTACCAGTGAATGCGATAATTGTTATTGAACTAATCAATGCATCAAGAATTTTAGAAAATAAAGAAAAAATAACCTAGAATTTCATATGTATAAAAAAATAGATTAAATGTCCATTATGGCAACACTATTCTAATGAGGGAAACTCTTGAAACTGTTGGAGTGAAAAGCTCCTCCGAGCATTTTAGCATGACTAGACAGATTTAGTCATGACCATACCGGACTGTCATCTTTTCTCTCACTTATCTTAATTAATCTAAGTTATGTCGATGTAATGTTGCAGCTTCGAGATATATAAAACCTGCGAAGAAAATAAAAATATATAAAGAGCAAACAGTGAAATATAGGGATATATTTTAGCAAAGATGTTTGTTGCTTTTTCACGTATTTGTAAAACATTTCTTACGTAGTTATCTCAATAGATATAACACCTAAACGACTTTCACAAGTTCAAGAAATAAGTAGAAGGTCGGACTGCTTCGCTCGAATTCCGGTAGAACCACATTCGTGAATTTCTAGTTCCGAACCACGCATTTAGTTCGTAAACATACGGGTCAATGACACGGCCAATTAAACCGCCATTTATGGTTATGCATGGTCAAATTAACCTGCATGTAGTTAGTTGTACGAAAGTTATTTTGCATACACCACTATTTGCATATTGGTTCGCATACTTTCCAAGTCAAACTTGTCACTCTGTTAGAGTGAACGAAAGTCCGGGAGATTTATGGTTGAGTTACGTAGCATAGTAAATGAATTATTTACACATTTTATTTTGATAGGTTAGATCCAATATAATGAGCTAAATGATCAATCCTACTGACACTGATTGATAATCCTTAATTGAACTATGAATTCATCATTTAGATTCTGGAAATTCGACCTTGTTCACTGATTATACACTTTAAGATAGCGAGATTGGCTAAAATATTGTTTGATTATTTCCTTAGATTGAATCAACTTTCAGTAGGCCTTGAACCCTTACTTTTTTATTTCCTCCAAGTAAAGTAAATTTTATGTGATCAGGGTTGAAAACTAATTCATCATCTGCACCATAATAGTAGAAAACTGGTGAGGAAAGATATGCAAGGCTGGTCGAGTTATGGCACAGATCCTGTTTGTCTAAACTTGCTATAGACAATTGCTGAGCAGATAATTAACTACAGTTGATTGTTACAATCTAGGTAAATAGTCTAGCTGCATTAAAATGCATATTGATGCACTAATGGATTAAATATATTCGTACAATATAATGCTTTCATTTTTTAATGGATATTAATAAGCGGACTACAATTTTATTACAAATTCTATATTTAAAAACCAAGAAAATAAAATCATTAACTTCTCGATATATAATCTAAAACTAGTGATGCTTGCACATCCGTATCACATTTCTACTGAACATTAATATCCCTTACGGTCAGTTGCGTTATTTCTTTCGAGTAAAATATTGTCATCATCGGAAGTGAATCTTTAATGTGTCGTTACAGAAAATTATCACAATTTGACTGTACAGAATTCACCTTTTTCTTAGATACGGTATATGTACTTGTAAACAAACGATTAAATAAGATAATCTATGGCTAATGAGGTGACTTTTATTTCCAGATCATCATCCAATTTAAACATGTGATAAAGACTTTCAATATTATCATTCAATATTATGTCAAATAATTTGTCGAAACGTTGCGCGTAATTATTTTTATTTAGAACGAAATCATTCGAACCGTAAACAACATAACAAATAAACACGTTTTATCATGTGTTTTTTTTTCAAATGGATGTAGATAACATCTGCAAAGAGGAACGATTATGAAAATTGTATTTATCTATACTGATGGTATGCAACATTTATTTAGCCAAATGGAGGTTACTAAACATGAGAATTGTTAGTAAACAACAGCACATACAATTAAGACCGTAGAGGTCACGGGAGATTTATCGATGGTAGTTTTGGATATCAGAGTTTTCTATTTTAAACAAAAACGTTATTAAATCCTTCTATACAATTCCACTGCTTATACCTGTATTACCAGTTAAAGACTTCTATACTTTTAAAGCGATTCGGGATCCTAAATTTTCTAATTTTTATTAAACCACGACTTTGGATTCATACAAGTTTTTTTAATCTACCTGTATCGAAAATTGCGGTTTGCATTAAAACACGATGAATGTAAGCTAATGACTATAACTAAAAAATCACAGACACATACACTATTATTACATTAGTTACGCCTATTGCCGCTAGGCTTCGTGACGACATTCCCAGCTCTACGCATTGCCGGCGTTCCTATTACAGAAATAAATTTTCATTTAATGATAAGTACTCAACCTCCTATAATGATATTACATAATGTATATCATACGTGGGCCGATGATGGAGATAAGTATTCATTTATATTCTGATGAACACTGAATAAAGATCAAGTAATAATTATGGTAATATAAAAACGGGTTAAAAAATTGAGTTTACCCACTTGTCGTCGTGTTTAATTGCTTTTGATTGCGGGATCAAATGGATTTAAAAGAATTGAGACAACTGAATCCATTTGCATTTATTTTCGTTAGGTGGGGATTAACCTTCGAGTTATCTCTGATTTATTCTTCCAAAAGATCAGGTATTTTGTTTAACAGGTTCAATTACACGCATTAAAATAACGAGGTGGTAATATTGAGAACACTGTTCTTCTAACATGTTAATGGATTCTTGCGTATTTTATGTAGACCAACCCATTGATTTACAATCCTAGAGAGCATCGGCCAGCTTAAACAACCTATCACTTCATAAAAAGGGGACAAAAAGAAAACGAAGACCTTCTTGGAGGTTTTTACATCCGGTCCACCTTTTTCATAAGATGAATGTTGCGAATAGCCAAGCCGTGTGCGAAATTTCCATCCCAGGTGCATTAACCCAGCATCCGAGCAGTTCAATGCTTGTCCCCTCGGCAATTTGCATTTGAGTTTTCTCTCGTCGAGTCGCGAAATGGGACGTTGACTTTGAGGAAATTATTAGCCGTTGGCACGTTCGTTGCGCGATGATTATTACCGAGGAGGTGGAGTGGATAGAAAGCCGGAGCTTTTGCAAGAGTTCGTCCTTTTGCCGATCAACCGCTAAACTCGCCTTTTGCTCTTTTCCGTTCGCAGGTTGGCCGAGCGATAAAACCACACCAAGGAAAATATGCGGATAAAGTCATTTTATCTGTTTTAGCCGCACTCGGTATTCGCGAGGCCTTAGTGATTTGTGATAATGTATGAATTCCAACGATAAAAATGAATTGTCTTTTTGGCGGGAGATATAGCAATCGAACTCCTTACTTTTTGTTCCAGATTGTAAAAGCGATCTATTGTTCAAGAAAATGGACTACTCTCTCCTAAATGGACCTTGTTCACGAGAGGGCAGATTGGTAATTACCAAGCAAAAGGAAATAAATAAAAAATAATGGGAAGCCTATAAGACGTACTCTCAATATACCAAAAGATGTTCTGCACCTGCAGGTTACGTAAACGAAGTGATTTCGCTACTTTGGGTAGTTACTGCATTTATGAATGATGACACTTCTGATTTTTATTTTGTACGTTACACAACAAGGGCGTACCTTTCCTTTTACTTGCGGTGCTTTATGCAACCAGCTTTGGTGTCCATTGCTGATGGGCCAACCAATTCCACGAAGAACATAAATGAAATTTCTTTACTTGCATAATGAATAAAATAGTGGAGTTTGCGACTAGCAAAATATACATTTCGATGAATATTTGGATCAAAATAAGGTGAAGGGTTTAACCGCTGAAAATTTCGTATTCCATAAAGTCCATATCTGAAAATGACCCTGAAAATGAACTTTGGAATCTTACCGAATATGATCGTCATCTGAGTTACGCTATCTGTTGTACAGTGTTAAAATTTTACTGATATGACCATTAATTGCCTAGTACTAAATCATCTGGAGATTCATTGTATCATCTTTGTTAAGACCCTAAATGGAAATACAACACAGGAATCAGAACTTTTGTTGCAGTTACTGGAAAAATGAACCTAATACTACCTATATTATTCTTTTCTTCTGAAGTTAATGTCGTATAGAATTCTTTGGTCCTTGAGAAGTATTTGAAGGCCATACAGCACTTTTTGGAGTTTGTAGTTTATTATTTAATTCCATTTGATTGCATCATTATGGATGCACGTCCATCCTTTGCGAATGCTTTTAAATTCTGATTCCCTCTTCAAATTTATTTCCATCAATATATTACTTATTTTCGACGTTAATTTATACCTCCAAACATGTCCCTGAGAGGATATAAAGGATCTTATGGAGTTCTTTTGGTGGGATTATAAAACATATCTTTGAATCTTCCTGTGCAGGTGTATTTTCCTTCTTGACTTTGATGGGAGATATTGATATAAAACCACTGAGAATAATTGTCAAGATTATTGAAAGGAGCGATGTAAAGAAGACGAAGAATCGACTCCTACTTTCATTGTTTCGTATTTGATTAAAGTACAGAACATGGGAGACGGTGTAACTCTTATTGTACCACGATGAACGGGGTAGTTGTATATAGGTCTATCTAGAGATCCAACTGTTTCCATTAATTTTGGTTACCGATAGTTGGTTGAAAGCCATCGAAAAGTAGAAGGGGCAATGAGGATAAACTTGTAGATGAAGAACCAACGTTTTCTATCGATTTCTTGGATTGGAATTTTATTGGAAGTCATTTAATGTAGTCGAGGGGAATTCGATAAACACATTTAAGTGGGGAACCACTTATTCTACAAATTTGTTTGATTTGTATTCAGTGAAAAGTCACAGAAGGGTAAAAAACGCATAATGAATGGACGGATCAAAGTGAAGAACCGACACTTTTTATAAATTTCGTTGATTAGTGCTTAGTTGGAAGTTGTGGTATGGTGGAAATGGGGAGATGTGTAAACAAGTCTATGTAGAGAACTATTTCTTGCTATAAATTCAATTATTGGTTGTTGTTTGAAAGTCATATTAAGGTAGAGAGAGTATGAAGAACATACAGACCCAAGTTGAGCAAAGAACGGACTCTTCTATCAATGTCATCGATTGATATTTGGCTAAATATCATAGTAGGTTAGAGGAGGGGAGTTTCAAAGGTCAGTTCTAGATGGAGAACCAACTATTTCTATCAATTTCGCCAATATTTAGTTGAATGTCATTGAAGAGTGAAGATCTAACTGTGTCTCGAAATTTCATCGATTGGTATTTGGTTAGAAATCATTGTAGGACAAAGAGAGGAGATGAGCAAACAGGTATAGGTGAAGAATCATCCTTTCCTATGAATTTCATCGGTGGTATTTGTTGAATGTTGGAATGATCTTGAATCCGAAGTTTTAAGATCCATCATTAGACGTCTTACTCCAAATCTTGTTCCTCCAAACTTATTCCTGGAAGGTGATCAATCAGTCTGATTGAGCACGCAATTCAAACCTGGATATCTAAAAAGACTGATGGAACATCACTTCACTCGCGCTTTTTATTTTAACAAGCATCCATTATCCTTCGAAATGAGGTAGTGTAATTAAATTTCGACAGCGGTGCCAATGGAAGCGAAAAAGTTGCTGGAAAAAGGGCGCGTCATCGCTTACCGCATTGCGCAAAACTGTTTACTCATGAATATCATCAAGTCTACCCCATTAACCGGGTATATCGGAATTCTTCGAACTCTTGTATAGAGTTGATGCGCAAACTCTTTATTCTACTTACTCTTATTTTTGTTCCTCTTTTACTTTTCTTACCTTCCGTGGCAAGATAATGCGGTTTAATTATTGTTTTTTTGCTCCCCTTTCCGCAGAGCTGTTATCGCGATGTGCCGTGGGGATCGACGTGCGCCAGACGGAGAAACATCGTGTTGTTCTCTTTAGGTTTTACGACGCGAGATCCGCGCGATAAGGCCATCTTATTCATTTTTCCTCGGGAATCTTTTTAGCGAGCCGACGCTGCTTTTCATCGGCCGGAAATGCACGTAGCGAATTACGAAACAATAATCCGTATCGATGTCACGGAGGCGAAAGTCTGCCGACGAACGCCGAATGCGGATTCGATGCAAATTTTTTAAATTTGGGACTTGCATTTTTTTTTATCTTTACGAGTATTAAAGATATTTCACTTTTATGGACCAAGTTTCGTAAACGAGAGGTTATGTAAGGTAAACCTGAAACCTTTTTCTTTTATCGTTTCGCTTGGGGGTAAAAAGGTTTGGTTGCACAGGCAAATTCAGTCCACCAGTCATTTGCCAGTTTCGTTAAAATAAATTGTAATGTATTTTTTTATTATTGTACAGAAATGCATTTTTGAAATGTAGATCATATTAATATAATGAAGTACAGGATGACACAATTTTTCTGACCTGCTTGAGCTACGCATTGCGCAGATAATTATAATTACGAGTTTAAATTAACTACGTTATGAGCGTAGTCCAAACATGTTCGTCTTAACTTATATTCATGTTAAAGTTTAAGATATTTATATAGTAGAAATCGGATTTACGATCTGGATTCTCCATTGTATATTTTAAAATTCGTGATCTCGAAATCGTAATGATCCAGGCCGAAAACTCCCACAACTCCCGATTTTTTTATAACACCCCAAAATATTGTCTCGCGTAAAACGAATATCCAATTAGTAAATCGAAATAGGTCAAATACATTTTGTGTTTAATTTTTTGGCGATTGTTACTTTTATCGTAATTGAGATTTGGTACAAAACCAATTTTTTTATATAATGTCGTACCGATTTCAAAATGTACAAATGTAGAACAGACCATTTCTAGGAACTTAAAAAAAAATATTCAAATTAACAATACTTGTAAAATATACTTTTGAAAGAAGCTCGAACGTCGTTAATAATCTTCTTGGTCAACTATGGATGCGTCATTGAAAAGTGAGACATTTTTTAATCGCTTAAGCTAGTACTTACTAACTTACACCTGATATTTTACTAACATCTCATACGTGCACATGCTTCGGTTACGTATAAATTTATTCCTGAATAATCGCAGAAAACTTAACGTTTAAAAAACGTTCCACATATATTGGATAAAAAATCAAATTAATTCAGTTTGCCAGAATTTTTTAGTAAAACTACTAAATCAGATATAGAAGAAATACTGTAACATGTCATTTTTGGCGTTTGTCATATCGTAAACTTTACGAATCCAGATAGCATTATCGTTTCTTTGTAGTAAAATTTATTATACATTTTATAATGTTAATTACTACTATTTTATATTGTCCTTATTATATTCAGTTATTAACTCTTGAATTGACGAACATCCCAAAACGAATCCATAATTATTTAATAAAAAATATATATTAACATCTTGACAAATTTAAAAAAATGAAAAGATTTTTTGTATTACATTTTAGTTATTATTACTGAATTTATTATTATATTATGTAGTCTTTAATATCCATTATTTACGTTCTTACTGCTTTATTAATTCATACCGATTACTAATACGGAGTTATAAAGGGAAAGTAATCAAACCCTCTTTTAGTTTTTCTGCATCACATTCTTAAGTTTTAGATATACCGTAGATATACTCAAGTAAATTCAACTTTTTTATAATAGTAGTCTAATTATCAAAGGCATTATTGACAGCCGTTTAAATTGACGACCGATTGGAATATTTAAACGCAAACAGATGTAAACGGTAAATGATTCTCTTATCTCGCAAAAACACGTTAGAAAATATCCCAGCAATTATAGTATCAACGAGATAATGATCGATGGGATTTATAGACGCAATATGCGTTTTGCGTTTATTATTATTGAGGCTTTGACAGATAACTTAGAGCTATTTTTATAATAATTTATCATAGATCCAACATACATATTTTTATGATTCAATAAATGGAAATAATTGAAATGAATGAATGGCAATTCGCAGGAGAATAATCCTGGTGTTTTTTTTTTTATTTTTACTAGTTGATGAGATTAGCTTACGTCTATTTTTTTCTATACACGTTTAGAAGATATTTTATTCTTCTAATTTTATTAGAATTTCCCTTTTAAAGAAATTGTAAAAATAACGCGAAAGAAATCGACAAATTCCACAAATTTCTTCAACCAATAATTCGCAAATTGACCCTTAATGCTTTCGTTTTTATCATCAATGCAGTTAAAAAGTGCGAGTCGCGTTCCAATGCAGTCGCTATCAAATGACGAATTGAATTGCTCATCAAATTGCAAAAACACTTTACTTTCGATTGTTAATCGGATTCAAACGAACGATTAAAAAAATTGTAAAATGGCCAATCACAATACGAAACCAAGTTTTATTGCGCGTGAACGATTAATTCCGGTTACTTAATATTTCTTGAAGAATTCTTTAGTGCGTAGAACGTAAAAGTAACATGATTAGTTTGATAACTTTAAATCTTTGAACAAAAGAAGACGAATGGTATCAAGGAATTGTTTATAAATGTAACTTGATTATGTGTTTGAAATTAGTCATGTGGAACTAAAAACATCCACAAGTTTAGAAATTTCTCTAAAGTATATATGTATTTTTGTAAAGGTTTCATTTACTTGATTTAGGAGGTTTTCAGGATTTATTTCGAAAAATTAAATGACAATCGGCAAATACAAAATAAATTAGTCTTGGTGTTTTTCTATAACTTTTATTATAGTTTTGTTAGATAAAAAATGTTAAGTAGCTAATGCTAAAACAGATTTTAATGGATAATATTAATATATAAAATGATTGGAGTCGTGTTAACTTTTACTCCATTAGAGTAAAATGTATAACAAAAAAGCAACCGTATTTCTATTTTAGAATGAACTTTACTCAAAGTATTTTGAAGTGTATTTTAAACAACATAACTAAATGTAAAGTTAAAAATCTAATAATAAAATACTTTTCAATTACACGTGCACGACTAAAAAATACAATTTGACAGAAAACATAAAATGTGTAGTTCGTGAGGATAAACGAACTAGCACACTTTTTCAAAAATTAAGAATATATCAAAAACGGAATGATTGAATTAACAATCAATTTGCCAGATCAAAATTTGTATTCAATATCATATTTCAGAAGTACTTAAAATACAAAAATGACATTAACATAGCCTTAAAAACAAATGTGAAACTTTAAACGCATATTTTCGAGTTTTCAACAAATTTATTACCTGCTTTCTAAACGTGAATTAGTAATATTGATGAGGGTTATCATCAATTGGTACCAAATACCAAAAGAACAAAGTAGAATTTATACAAAAGACCACTAGTATTTTAGTAAAAATATACTACCAGAACTGTTGATTCTACTAATCTATATTTTAAAAAATAATATTTGACTAATGGAATAGTATTTTTTCATTTTCTGTAACCAAACTTTATTACTAACTGAATGAGTTTCTTTTATAGTTTAGTAGATTTTAACTAAGTCAAATTTTGTATTCTAGTAAATATTATTTAAAATAGTTGCAAGTAAAATAATTTTTTAGATTACTCAAATATTGCTCTATTTTAAAAAAATCTTTATTCATTCTCGTAAATCTGCCTTACTTAAAAAAAACATGTATCCTTACTGCTGGTACATATTCCGACTATTTAAGTAAATATCCAATTATATTTTTTTCTAGTGAATTTTTGATTGCTCAATTGTTAGTACTCAAGTTTGAATTAGTTCCAGACCGTTTAGAAATAGATACTTTTAGTTGCTATTTAGTACTAACCTATAAGCAGTACTAATAGATAGGTTAATGATAAAATATATTTTTCTTTAGTCTATGGACTAAAAATGTAACCTCTGTACCATATCTTTGCCTGATTTGTGATTGTGTCCTCTAAGGCCAATGATTTTGAAAAATTTTTGGGATTTGAGAATTATGTAAATATTCCAAAAATAAATTCAAATGGCTTGATTGGGGTTTCATTTCTCTTTTATGAGAAATAGGACAAATCAGGACACCAACCGAAATGCAGAGCAGAACAAAATGTTTATATTACCGTTAAATAATGTTTTAGTTCAGGATTTGAATGTATAAAATATAAAAGATATTAGGAAAATGTTTATTAGTGTGTTTCTATAAAAATCGACTAGGATTTCATTCAAAACGGATTACGACACTATGAAACAGCTGAAATAAGAAGCCGTGAACCATTTCACCGGGTGTTTTCATAATTTTTGGTCGAGGATACATGCTTGTTCCAAAATGCACTAAATGTGTATCAGTATGTGATTTGGTATTAGCTAAAATATTAGGACTACACTCAATTTCATATCTACAGCTTGTAATTAAAATGAGTAAGGAATTTCTGAAACAGTAACAGAATATAATGTGGTGAATCAACTTTAAGAATATTATGTAGTAAATAATTCCATGACGTGAATCAATTCTAGAATGGCATGCATCAAGACGGATGTAATCTATGATCGTGTAACTTTACCGAGATGAGCTATTATAGAAATCGCAAGTTTCGTAATATTAACTACACAACAGTTAGTATTTATAACAAATATCTAGTTTTATTATTGACCTGCACTCTTGTAAGCTTTTTAATTATAATTTCCTTTACGAAAATGTTGGTTTTCATCGAAGCTACTGCTAGACCAATTCTGTGACTGGGAAATAGTTCAAAGTTACGAATTGTTAGAGTACAGAATTAGTGAGTTTGGACCAATTCTGTTCTGAGAAGGAACAATATTTTAAAAACTCTTCATACAGTTTAAAACCTAGAGAAAATTAAGCACTTATTTCCTGTTCACTCGCTCGAGGGCCTATTCTTTTGTATATTTGAGATTAGGGTTTGATTCATGGATACAAAAATCTAACTTGTTTGCGATTAATTCACATGGCAAAAAGCTTAATTTTTAAATTTTGCTCTACGCACTTCATTTATTCGAAAATTATGTTTCTAAAAAGTGCCGAATATATCCAATAGTACAAACGTGTATATAACCTGAAAGTTTAGTTTTTCTTCTTTTCAAGCATTAAATTATTGTTCAAAAGTTGCATCACATTATTTGCGCTCATAATTTTTAGAAGGTATTTTAATAAAATCTTTCTTGCCAGAAATTACCTGGACCAATTAATAACTGACATAGTTGATCTAAAATCTAAATAACAAGAACATTGTCATTCATTTGACTTTCAGGTATAACAGTACGGCATTCTGTATTTCATTGTCATAACATGAGATCATAGATTTCATAGTTTCCATATTTGGTGACCATTTATCTTAATAATCCAGAGATTAATATCCAGAAAAATACGGATCAACACACAATGTAAAAAATCAACCACATATTATAATTAACACTCTCTTGTCTTTAGTTACTCAGTACAATTTTGCACATTAGTTTTTCGGTTGTAATCCAATAAATCAGTTCCAAACTATCCTTATCTCAGAAAGAGATTTAATAAACCGGTTTATAATTGTTCCACAATGATAGTTTGTTACACATTCTAATCATTAAATCCAAGCAAAATGGTTTTTGTATATCCCGTAAATAAAAAGGAAATAAATAAAAAAAGAAGTTAAACCCGTTAGAGTAATGTTTTGAATTGTTTATAATATGGTTCAATCACGTAATTTTTCTATAAATTTTGCATACCTTTTAATTCTTTTTCGTTTAACCATTCCACCCTTGGCTCGAAATACTTTATATTATCATCATTCAAGTAATCATTACTGAAGCAATCTATTTTGAAAACTGACAAACACAGATTAAATAATGGTTAGCCCAAGAAGCGCGTTGCCAAAAAATTTATAAGTCCAATAATTATGAAATGGTAATATTCAGGTTAGTGCAGATGGTATGCTTTATCATATTGTTATTATAGTAAACCGACGTACGTATTTGCAGGTAACGCCCACTTAGATGACAAATATTACTTCTAGGACATCTGCTTACTTCAGTGAATGCTGCCTCAAAACCCCCAAACGAGCATATTTTGAAAAATGCTTCTAACTCTGTGTAGACTGTTTTTTTTAACTATAAATTTCAGTAATTATTTAAGCTTTCATAAATTTCCTACATTTTTATTGCATGGGTTAAAAAAAAACTTGGTTTGTCCAGTAAGCGTGCGGAACACGCCTCTTAGAAATTGATAATAGAAATTTTGACTTTTCCATCGTTTTTCATCGAACTTAATACTTTTCTAACGACAATATTCCATTAAAAACAATTAAAAATAGAAATTGTTATTTTTTATTATATTTTTTAATTACAGTCCTTTGAAAACTAAAGATTGGTGTAAAACCAAGTGTAATTTCTTTGCTGCGTTCAACGCGTTCGTGAGCGTGAAATAATCATCTCACGGGAAACTATTTTATATAAAAGTTGTTGTAAATAGCCTTGGAAATAATTTTTCACGTAAACATGCCACTTATTTTGCAAGATAGGTGAAGAAAATGTAGAAAACTGAGTCTCAATCCCTCACCTCACCATTGGCGTTCCTCAATATTGGAAAAAAAAAATGTTTTTTTAATTCCTGCACATCAAAAATTTAAGAAATTTAAGATGAAGGAAAAGAATACACCTTTTTTATGAATATTGTAATTTTAAGTCACTGAATAGGGTATCCGTATAATTTTTGCTAGAATCAATGGGCCAAGTGTCCTCTACCACGTTTATGACATTCGAAGCATTTGTAGCTTGGAAACCGTTATGTCACAACTTACCTGAAGCTTATTGGTTTAATCATTCTAAAAATCAGAACAGATACAAATAATGTCACGGCATTACGTGAGATTGAAGCACCTCGCATTAGAACGTCCACGAAGAATTCACGGTCCGCCAATTCTGGGACATCGTATATATTACAAATTATTAGACGACATCTAAAAAATGGCTGAATGCAACTTCATGACCTAACTTTTCCTCATTATCAATTATCTGATTGCAACACCTCGCCCTCAATAGAAGCCAAACCAGGGTAATTAATATGTCAAAAGTGGCACTTGGAACAATTTCGGTTGTACGAACGTCTCAATTTTTGTCAAATGATAGCAGTGCACGGAATTCCCCTTTCGACACAATTCATTAGCGAGAATGAAGAAACGCGACCTTAGATTGAATAGCGAGTAATAATGAGTCTTCAGCAATGAGATTCCATTGAATTAACGGCGTTCTCCTTGACCTCGCCGGACCTTTCAAAAAATGCAATAGACGTTGAGAAAGCAATTCAACTCTCGGACTCACACCGGGGAGTTTAATAGCCTCGTGAGTGAACCAACCCGTGTACAAACAAACACTAGGTTGCGTATCAAATTCCATAGAGAAGCCCGTCAAATTTGTCCCCGTTCTCTTTTAATGTCCCGATCAAAACTCTATCGGGGTTTTGCGTTTAACGGCGCTCCTATGAAAAATTACATTAAATGAGACACAATTGTAAACAAGACTCTAGAGATCGTAATTGGGCCTCTTTTGAAAGTGACCCTTGCGTGACCTATAAATCCTGAAAATACTCACGCTCCGGAAAGATAACTGGGTATGTGCATTTTGGACAACGATCCTTATTGGAAGCCGTGCTTCGTTTCCGTTTTCTCAAAGTCGAAAGTCTAATCACAATCACGCTTCATGTTCGGACAAATACATTTTTTTCTCACAGGTCGAAAGTCAGGTAGATCCATGTAATTTTCTCGAATGCCGCCTTGTAAAAAGGTGGCTTTGAAAAATAGCCACTTTATTCGAGATATTGGAGAAAGTAAATCATACTTCATTGCTTCAAATTTTATTCATTTTTTATGTTCGTTGATTATATTTATAACCGCTGAACTGCGGGTTGCTTTTCTAAAGTGTAAGGGATAGTCTGGGATCTAATCAATATTTGAAAGTCTATAAATCAACTAACGTCACAGCTACTTCCTGTTGGTATTTCTATTTATTGTCATCATTAATCACGTCATCATCTCATATTCTTCATTTGGTGATATAACCGAAAAACTACATCGAATGCACACTCTTGATCAGCATATGTTCACTGAGAGAGATATCCAGGAATGAAAACGTAAACTGAAAAATCATTTATCATCACACTAAGATGCAAAATGTGATTTCGCTTCTTTTTTGGAGTGAATATATTTGTAAACACCAGATGCAAAATTGGAGTGAGTATGAATTTATCAATAGGCAATCAGTCGTACATTACGTCTACTGTTGCAAAAAAATCATATGTGACGTAACATTATGGGCTCTCATTTTGCTCCCATGGATGAAGTAGAAGAAATGTTGACTGTTCTTTCAAAACTGACTAAATGCTAACTACAATCAAACGTTTCTTTAAAAGTTTAATAATACTTTGAGAAGTTCAGATCAGCAATCGTTTTTTAATATTTAATAATAGTCGACAATCTTATTTGATCTCCACAACTTAAGAACACTTCAGTAATTTTCACAGAGAATATTAACCTTCGTTGGTTCCTTGACTATTATAAATAGTTCAAACAGACAACAAGAAATTAACAGAAAATTTAATAAAAAAAGAGAGAGAAACTGTTAAATATCGTAACAAATAGTCCGACAATTACATTATAAAATATATCCAAGAAGACCACAGAAAGTCCTGTTACATTTAATTTAAAATGACGACGAATTATGGGAAGTGAATCAAATTCTTTTTAGATAATAAAAAAACTTTTCCTCAAGGACCACTAGGCTGCGTGCCAATCCATAAATAAAGACGCGCACTATCTAATTCAAATACATATAAGATGGAAAATAGTTATCGATAACTCACACTATGAGATGTCTCAGGAAGTTTAAAATTGTACAAGGTTATAATCACATTGCTTTAAAGTCAACGTCTACAGTAGTGCGAATCTGCTTACGAGATTGCACATGGATACAGGCGACATCTAGTAGTTTAACAAGTATTTATCTTATATACTAGAGATGATTGATGTGTTAATGTACACATGAAAATAATCATAACTTGATAGATTTTCAATTATAATTGTCTATCAAATTTTCTTTTAGGTTTCGTTTACGATTGTTATCTGATATTTAATGTCATATGTGTATATTTAAGAATGCTACAAGTATGTAGACATGCACATAAATGAGGTAAATAGTGTTTGACATCGTCCTTTGTGACCTGTATCATAATTTCTCATCCATCAGCATTTGTCATTTGTGATGATATCATGAAAAAAATTTACTCATGAAATTGATAGGATGTATACACTTCTTTAATATAAAAACATGTATGTTAATATAGAATAACTTTCCAGGAGAGAAACGTTACTTTCTCATGATAATTTTATGTCATTACTCGTATAATTTTAGTCAATATAAGAATTTTAAATTTATTGTCTATTAACAATATTAGCAAAGAATTTCTCTCGGTATAAGAAGTTTTCATATAAGGAATTTCGGATTGGAATGTCACAGGGAGAAAAATTGCAGAGAATTTTCTAGAAATCTAAACAAATTTCCAGAATATAGTTTACACGATAGAAAACTATTTTCTAAAACTGGAAAAAAACCATAAACTAAATGCAGTTATAAACAAATATTTTTCCATAAAACGCTCAAATTGAAGATTTTCGTCGCATTTTTCACAAATTTATTGATACAACATGTATTCTGTAGTATTCTGGCCTCAAAATATAGTGTACTTTTTTTTGTGTAGATAATCTAATCAACCAAACGCGCGTTTTTTTTTGTTCCAATGTAATATTTGCAACCTAATCAATTACTGGAAAAATTTCACAGGTTCTATTAAAACAAAATTATTTCATTTGGACTAGAAAAAATAGCTATGCTGGAATGTCCAAACTATAGTGAAAATGTATCTTTATGTTATCAAAACTTAATACTATTTTTTTTGTTCAATGAAACACGGTTTTACTGTGCAAAAAAATTGTGAGACAAACTTCCTAAACACGTAATAGAAGCTTTATGCAGATATCGTTACTGAAAATTTTAATGTTTCGTAATTTTCAGAGTCGGCAATTTTGAGACATCATATGATAATTTTCAAACACCGGTTTACCATTTGCAGAAGCAATTTTTCAAGTTTATATTGCTCTAATATATTATAAGAAATTCTAAAATTAGGATACATGTAATACATTTTTTTTACATTGACTTGTTTTTATATTTATCACAAATGAAACGGAAATGAATCGAACAGCTCGTATTTAACTTGCTTCCGAATTTTTTTAAGCGTTTCTTATACAAAAACAAGTCGATACCTGTTTTTGAATTTTTGTTGCTTTATTTTAGGTCTCATCAACCATTTAGACATTAGCGACCTCGTGTAACATAGTGTACATATATTTATACATTATAAACATTTATTAACTTGTCACCTCATTTTATGTTGTTATTTTCATAATACTACGTAATATTCACGCATGTGGTTTTTCTTCTATTTCGTTCCTTATAAATTGCATTTATATTTTGTCATGTACGTTTATTTCCTGTAGATAGTATACGTACGGTGCTCCTAAGTCAATTTAAATAAATTTTTAAGGAACTCCAATTTTCGAACTACAATAATTCTGTTTCTAGATGAGGAACGGAAAAAGCGCAAAAAGAAACAAGTTCTACTAAAGTCAGCATGGACAGATTCATACGATTGCTCACTAAAAAATCGTAATTCCATATTATTTTTGGAGCAAAACTCTGATACATGAAAAAATATCGCGGAGTCATTGGAATTCCAAGGACTTCGCAACTATATTTAAAATCGTCTACATGGTTTTAAAAGTTACCATCTAATTCCAACAAAAAGCACCCATCAACATCCTCCTCTACATCATTTACTGTTAGGTTATATTTCCTGTGACCGAATAACTGAAAATCTATTCAAAACAAATGACTTTTAGTTGTTTTGCACCTAAGTATATTCTTAGGTCCACGTTTGGCGCGAATCCGTTGTACTTTTGTACCCGAATAAACCATACAAATCTAATTCTGCATTAAAAAAACAAGCGCCAAGTGGACTTTTTTCCTTTTGCGCTTTTTCCACTTTTAATACTATGTAGAAACAAAATTAGTTCGAAAATTGGAATTAAATTGACTCAGGAACATCGCGCTATACATTTGTCTTTCTCTGCAATATTTTTTCAGTTTATTAAGAAATGCACTGACTGTTTTTGGTTGCACGTGTCACATGTTGTAGGGTTTTCTTTGTTAAGTATTAGACTTAGTTAAGTAATTTGACAAAAATTTGATCTTCCCTCTAAAGATAATCGCCGCACTCTTATGGTAGATGTATTTTTTAAATATCCTATTCTTTGCATTTCGAGCAGTCTCCATCCCTCTTCTTCAAGTTTAATTATTTGTTTTTTTTTTGTTAGCTCGTAATAATCTTGGTGTAATAGTGGAGTGTTCTGGTTTCTTGTTCCTTGACTACATTTTTTGCGTAGTAATGAGCTAGTTCATTCCTACATATACCAGCTTAACATTACTTCATTTCTATCGTTTATGCTTTTCATCTTATTTTATATTTTGAATTTTTATAATTATGGGGTTTTTATTTCTGGGATTTTGTATGGGTTCCACTGTGCTTTTTGAATCCGTATAAAGGATTTTACTATTTTTTATTGCTTTTGGAGCCATCCATAAACTATGTAGAACTTTTTTTGGCATTTTTTACCCTTCCTCCCCCCTGCGTAGATAGATTTTTATACATATTTTTTATATAGGCCGTAGTTCTTGGCCGACCCTATTACAGTTTACAGTTGGCCCCTATGGTAGATACTTTTAATGGCTTTAGTACTGCAAAAGCTTCACACGAATAGATTGAAAAACTGTCTTGTAGTTTTATTTGTTTTTTTTTTGTTTTGGAGTGATTACTGAATATTCCGTTCCGTGTTTTGATTTTGATATGCATTTTTTGTTTCAACCAATACTTTTAAAAATTTGGCTCATTGAAATTTGTAATACCCGCCAATTAAGCACAAGTTTGAATTGTTATTACTCCCGTTCTATTTTTCCGAAATGACTTCAGTTTAGGCTCATTTTAAAAGTGATGAAATTGTCTTTATTCGTATTCTTATAATTCCATGTTGTTGTATATGAAATATGTTTGTTAAAAAGAATTAAATATGACAAAGTTAATTTTCTACTCGAGACAGACGATATACATACATATAGACGGATATTTCAGTTATATATGGTAAATGTCAAATATGGTTTTTTAAATTTCGTGTAAAAGTGACTTAATCGCTATTTCAGTGACGGCCAGTTGAAAAATTGCGATACTTTGCAAACCTATTATTACCTACTATCTGGAAACGAGGAAAACAGGAAAACAGGAGGGTCTTACACAGAATTTATAAAAAGTTTGTTTAATTTATTTATTATTTAATTATGACATAATCACATTGAATGACAAATTGGTTGAATGAGCAGTTGAAATAATTATATTTACTATTTGGACAGAATATTCACAAAATTTGTAGTGATTATAAGTGCACAGTATTTTGTTAATAGAATATTTGGTACTTTTCTCTCAAAGAAATTATAAAGCAATTTTTTTCACTGACTCGGATTTCAATAGCTACTACAGCTAATCAGAGTTAGACACAACTAGTTTATTTGCTTCCGATCAAGAGTTAACAATAACAACAAATAGTTTCCTAATGCACCTAAGAAATTATACAAAAAAAAACACTAGTATTACAGCTAAACGTATTTGCTATCAGTCCTTAACTGACTTTTTTCAGCGGTGATTATCTAAATAGGAAAATTTAGCTAATTAATATTGTATACTATTTCCAACTACACCAGTCCGTTCTCGATATCAAAGTCAGAAAAGTAAAATTATTATACAATTCCACTAACTTTCAGTTAAAAATTCTATCGCTTCAAACAATTTCTAGCCATCAGATAAGATTTAAGTTATAATCTTATATTAATGTTAAGTATCTAATATATTTCTAGTTCTAAAACAAAACAAAAGCTACGTTGAAGTGACTTCGGTCACATATTGTCACACTAAGGAAGTCTTTTTATACGTGACTTATTTTTAACGATTAAAAAAGAAAATACGAGTTAAAAACGTTCAGTTCCGCACATTGCAATTCTGCAATCTTTTAAACCGGATTCACATCCGAGATTGTAATCAAGGTAGGAATTAGGTACTATAATAAACCATATTTACATCGGCAAGTGTTACATTTACGGAAGGAAGTTTAAAAAACTGTGAAATTCAATTATTCAATATGAGATAAAACTAAAAAATTTCTTTTGAAAGAAACGGGTTATGTATATTTTACTGGCGTTATTTTTCATGATGTTTCTTTCCTGAAGCGATGTAATGTGTACATCATCGAAAGTATTACTGCTAATTGCGGGAAAACTGAGAATTAACTTCCAGTATATATCTTTGTACTAATCAATCTAATAATTTACGCTTTTCGTATATTATTTTCGTATAAATAAAAAAAAGCATCTTTTAAATGTAACCACGCACATTAGATGACAGTTTAGGGACACATTAAGAGAACACTTTATATCAAGAAAAAATTACTAAAATATTTGTAACGTTGAAAAATTGCTACAGATATATAGTAAAAATTAAAAAAAATTGTAGAAATTTTCATCCACAAGAATTACTAATCTTAGTCTGTCCGTAGATTATCATTTTCCAAGATATCACACTTTCAAAACAATACAAATTTTTCCGTGTTTATTACTGTTAATCACATTACTAAAAGAATGTTTCATACTTAATACTATTTAAACGAAAACAAAAACGTATTTCGTTACCTAAGAATATAAATAATACTAAATTATTTTGGATCTTTATATTTTTGTACAGGACCAAATAATTTTTGTCTTTATTTTATGGAATTTAGACATTAATTTATAACCCTCAAACATATTTAGAAACGTTCATTGCATTAATGTAAGTAAACATCAGCATGATCAGATGAATGAAGAATCGTTTTATTTAAAAAATCCGTAAAACTAACAAACAATTTCATGATATTTATAATTAAACAATTGAATTGTGATTGCGAAATATAATATTAAATGAAATATTTCTTCGCCATTATTGTTACACAGAGGAAAAATTCGTTAAAATTAAAAATTAGTGTCCGTTAACGAATAATTTCCCTTCCAATGACATTTAAACCCCCTTTAGACGTTTTGTTGTATATTGGGCATCCCAAATATTTGTTGCCGGAAATTCAAATGCTTTGTGTTGTCCCGACCGTATTCGTTAACGGGAGTTTGCCTGCAATCTGCGATGTATGGAAACATCGAAATTTGATGAAAAACTATAGGGTATTTTTTTTGCCGAGGTGACCTAGTTCAATACTTTTTATGTATTAATACTTATGATAGACACTGGACATAATTTTAAATTTAATGAAGTTAAAATACTCGATAAAGAACAAAATTGGTATAAAAGAAATATAAAAGAAATGATTTATATCAAACAGAACAAAAATAGTATAAATTTTAGATCAGATTTTAAAAATTTAGATTTAGTATAATAATTTAACACAGAATAATGGAAAAATAATAAAATATTGATACTTTGTAATGGGTATCATTTTTTAAGTTATTTGATAAATTACTTCGACCCAGACCTTAGTTCTGGAGGAAGTATTCAATTTGGTCACTTCGGGCATAAAAATTACCCTATAGTTTTTCATCAAATGTCGACGTTTCAGACTCTAAGGAACACCCAAATCAACAATAAAAAAATTTTTGTCCGTGATCTTGTACGTACGTACGTCCGTACGTCCCGTTTTTTTGTCTCGCGATAACTCGCGAACGGATAAGCGTAATGACATAATTTTTGTTATATACGTGTCTTGGCATAACTTAGATCTGATTAGATTTTGGCGTAGATCCATCCGTCCATTACTAATAAAAATTAGCCTCAATTAAGTTTCTTCGTAGTTTTTCGCATTTATTTTGAAAAATACAAATTTTATTAAAAAATGTTTCAAACAAAAAAGTTACAGCATGAAATTCTCTACAAAAAAGGTTGTATGCATTTTCTTCCTAAAGTCAACGATAATGCCATAAAAACTGGTTTAAAATGTTTATGACTATTGTCTGAAAAAGTATTGAATTTGGTCACCTCGGCAAAAAAATTACCCTATAGTTTTTCATCAAATTTCGACGTTTCGCCCTCCCCCCATGGGGAAGAACCATATACCATATACATGGTTCGCTCGCATGGTTTGCATGCACCTTTAATAAGCGTGATGATTGATCAAATTGATTAAAAACGAATATATGTAAGGTATATATTAGTCTGCATCTTTATGACTTAAATCAAACTAAAATTTAACTAAATGTCGAGTATTATAAATTTTTACTTTCTTTTATAGTTTCTTTTTAACATAAATGTTCCGATACTATAATGTAAAAGGCACTGCATACGTTTCCCACACCCATACTGATATTTTCACGTACTATAAAAAAAAATTAGAAATTTGAATTATTTCTTTGAACGCCAGGTGGCGCTGAAACCCAAAAGTGATGTTGCCTACATTTTAATTGAATTGATCATCTGGAATCTGGACATTTGTGATGAATAATAGAGAGAATACATATTATGATACTTCTCCTCTCTATCCTTTACAAATTTTAAAGACATGTGTTTTCTCACTCATTACAAATGAAGTGACAAAAAACATAATTCCGAATTCCCGTTTGTGGATTTCGAGCAGCCTAAGTTTACGCATTACGTTACCATTTCTCGCACAGATTTTTTTCTTTCGCCTTCATTGTTTTTTCACAAAAGTTTGTATATTTTTTCAACCTCGAAGGCGTTCGGTTACAAATCGCGAAATGTAACCGAGCCCGAAGACGCGGTTGCATTGTGCAACGCTAATTGCGAATACTCGAGCGTGTCGAGAAAGTTCCCGACGTCTGCGGCGATTGGCCGCACTTACGATCCTTCATAATTCGTGCTCCATTGTAATCCCGCCATATTGAACTGGGATAATGTAGTTTACGTTGGACTACGTTCGAGACGTTAATTACACGTCGCGTATGATCTTGAACGAAATCGTTCCGCTTGTCCGTAACGAGACCTGGTTTCCTTTGACTTTTTTCCCAGCGCTCATTAACTTTTTTTCTAACGAAACTCCGATGCGCCGGAAAATTCAGGAATAATCGTAATCGTCCGGATTATAATAATTTGGATGGATTTCATTATGGCGGAACAAGAGAATAATTAATTTTCCTATTGTCATTAGAGTTAATGATAATGCCAAAAATAATAAAGCTCGATGCTATTAAATTTAATACGTATGATTTATTTGACAAATGATAGGTTGCGGAGGTGAAACCATATTATGTGACTGCTTTTTAGACTTTGTTGCGATATTTTTTAAAAGATGTCAATGTTGGAATCTATTTAATATTTTGTGCCATTTATATATGTTGTATATGCCATTTTCTTTTAGTTTTCAAGGAAACGGTATTTAAAAGACAATTTGTTTCCAGTAACGATAAGAAACAAAAATTTTTGATGTATCAAATTGTTGGCAGGCATTTTGGACCCGAAATATTGAATTACGAAAATCTTATTTCAGAATTACGATGGCAGTAACTTCAAAGTGAATTAAATCAATATTAAAATCTTAAAGTGAATTGTGAAAATATACGTTAAATTTTTTACATTCTTATATCGAGTTTCTGAATGAAATCGTGAGTTCTCGGGTATTTTCGGTTGGTACGTTTTCGTACAAGGAAATTTATATAGGTTTAAACAGCCGTGACTGTCCTGGATGAGTTACTTCGCTTCCTACTAGGTGGCGCAAAGAATCATGTTATTCAGCCGCAAGCAGTTAGAGTAGAATTTCTTTCATATATAAAGATAGAAGTGTTCCAAAATTGGGATATAATGCATGAGATTAGCAATTATGTTAGCATAAGCTATATGTCCCCGTTTGTTTGTTCATTTTAAAAGGAAACTTTTTTTCGAACTCTTTAGGTTTTTATATGTGTTTTCCTATCACTTTCCTACTAAAATTTTATATTCTGCTATATCACATCTATGCCCCAATAAAATCGGTTTTCTTATTTGTTTTCATATATCAGGATATACTTTTTATTAACATTCAAAATGCCATAATTATCTTATAAGAAATTATGTTTTCTATGGAGAAAGAACATTCTGTTAATAAAGGTTGACTTAACGATAATAAATGTTTCTTAAGTTTGATTAGTGATCAAGGTTCAAGCTTTCATTTGCAACTATTCGAAGTCATCCTTTTTTCCATTCGCAACACAAATAACTGGAGGTTAAGCAAGTAGAAACGTTTGTTATTGAAATAAATGATTATGAAACAATTTAAATATAACTGAAAAACTTAACACGACGAAAATTTAAACTTGTTTCAACCTTGTAATGTCCACTCCCATTATAATCATTGAAGCTCGATAGGAACTCAGAAAATGGAGAGACATTTGCAATCAAAAAGAGTGAAGCTTATTCAAAGAAATTTAGAGAGTACGATGAAGATTTTGTTTCAATAAAAATTTATTTTAGACATTTTTAGAAATCAATGATATCAGAATTTTTTAATGAATGTTTTCTAAATATCACCGAGATAAGCAAAAAACACTAAATTTTATAAAATATTTCAGTAGATTTTTATCCCATTAAGGATCAAATGTACATAAATTTAACATGAAGTTTGTCAGTAATTTTTTGTACTGACAAAATTGTTGGAATGGACGTTTTTTATTGTTCAAACCCAGCTCTTTCAAAAGGTCTATTTAAAATTGGTGCAAATTAATAAATAAACCAATTACGAGTATTTATCTAACAAAAATCATAATTTTTTTAGGTTTTCTTTTCACTTATCGTAATTTTTTTTATCATTACTCGTATCCGAATATCTCAGATGGGTATAAATGTCGTCGAAAATGATTGGGCCAGAAGATAGAAGTAATGAAAACAAATTTTTGAAAATGGCGGATAAAAAATGGGTACCAAGTCTATTTTTTGTTTAAAATTATAGTCACGTGAACTCAATCGGCTGACTAGAATGAAATCACTTTGAACTTGGTAGCCGGGGGTTTTTAGAGTAGCTGATTCTGAATTTGAAGTTAGTTTTTCAAAATTCAAAATGGCGAATCTAAAATGGAGGACGAATTTATCGAAATCGATCGAAATTATTGCAAACTTGATACCCTGGGTTTTTGGGCTCACTGATTCCGAATTTGAAGTTAGTTTTCAAAAAGTTTAAATGGCGGATCCAATATGGCGGCCAAATTTTTTTAAATTAAATGAAACACAAAGATAAGATATGATGGATCGTTTGTTACAAGTATCAAAATTGCATATAATCAGAGTGATTTTCTAATTTTTTTATTACAGAAATTAAAAATCTCTTTTTCTTTACGTTCGTCGTTTGTCAAGGATTATTTTTGCGAGAATTAAATAAATAATAAGAACTAATAAAACAAAACGTATGTTGTATTTACACAATCTATATAAATAGTTGGATAATAATATTTAAGTATCGATTAAATAATCAGATCGTATTAATTGAAGTAATTTTGCATTTTCGCTTCCGCATGCGACAGCTATTTCGTATTTTGTTGTTTTGCAATCTTGTGGTCGCCGTTTATAAATGTGTCGTTGAAGCATTTAAGTCGTATCAATCAGCATTGAATTACATACACCGATTACACCGCGACATTTCGCATTGAATGTCAATGCTTGGTAACTATCAGTAACCTAACACTCCAGTTATTTTAGGAATATAAGAATATTCTGAGTAAAAAATTGCGTTTAAATGGACAATAGCTAATTTCTTTGTTTTATGTTTTACTATTTAAAGAATTAGATGACTGAAGATTAAGAAGCTTATTTTTATTACACTTGATATTTTCATTATTAATACATTATTTGTAAATGATTTCTACACGTACTTCCAAAAGATTTCTGTGTAGTCGGCTAGAATTTAAAAAGAATTTAAACTAGAAATTCCAAATTCAGAATCTACTTGGGAATCCGAATACTAAATATTTTATTGAGTGTATCCGCCAACATGTTTGACAATAGACAAATACACCTTAGAAAATTTCAAAATTTCTTTAAATTTTCAAACCATTAATCAAATTCATATTCAGTAAATATTGTGGCCAATCAATAGGTCCCGGATTCAACTCCTGGTAAATCGAATCTTTCCATTTTGGTCCTCATTTTTGTCCGAAAAATGTTTCTAGTAAAATTTGAGGGAAACATTTAGCAAATATTTAGTTATTATTTAATTACAAAAGATGAGGAATGTAAGTTTACAACGAAATTTGTAAAACGTTTTGTATTAAAGGTTTCTAAAGACGTCCTATATTGAGGTTTGATTATTTAAATTTTAACGCCAAATTTATTATGTCATTTATATATCAAATATTTTGTTTCCCATTCCATTTAAATCTTTCTAATTGCTCATTTTATTTACTTCATAATGTCCTCGTTGATTACATTCGTATTAAGTCTTCACGAGTCATTTATTTTATTCATTGTGTCCTTTTGTCTGGTTCGTCTTTTATTAAGTTCACAATGTACAGGTGAACTTCAATTGTTTGCCTTGTTTCATTGATTTCATTGATTTAATTCACATTACGTAATATGTACGCAACATACAGGTGATTAAATCTTTTAGATAGGTTTTTAGAGGTAATTTATTTGTTTTGTATATTCGAAATATTTTACGTCCATGGTATACAACTTGAAAGAAAACACGTTCTAAAGTAAATTAATTGTATCAAATAATTCATTATTTTAAAGAACCAACCTGTTTATGGAATAAATTTGTACTATTGAATTATTACGAAAAGTCAAAATAAATAAATAATCTTTCTTGAAGGTGTTGTAGTTGAGCCAATAATCGGTGGTCCGAATGAAGTTTTTATACACAGAAAATCCTTTCTGAAATTAAAAAATTTTTGTAATTTAAATTAAAAAAACTTAGTTATGAATGTGGTTATTAACATTCACTTTTTACAGCTCTAGAAATAGATTATAAATTCCATAAATTACACCATGACATAACGTAAATCGTCTCTTATTTCCATTTATTACAATTAAAGTGTAGCATATACGTTCTTATTTTATATGAAATAGATAACAATTATCGCTATTTCAATCGATTGTATAAAAATCGATATGGGAAAAGGAATTAATGCATCGTAAAATGAAAACATAAAGTTCACGATTCTCACCGTACGACTTAATCAAACAGTTCGAATTCGCTTTAGCAAAGAGAAGAAAGTTCTATGCCTTGTTTAGCCTTTTATCGCTGATATGGAAAAAAGAGATCTCTAACGAATTCGATCAATTTATCTATCGATTACATGCGTGAAAGTTATCTATCCTTGAATCCACGTATTCGAAAGTGATTAAAATATTCAGGATAGGGTTTGTTGATAAGCCACTATTGCGGATGCCAAATACCATTCAAAATTCGTATGCTGGCCCCTCCTTTATATTTTAAAATTTAGCCTCTAGACCATTGGAAACGTGACATTTTTTATTCGACATTTTTTAAACCCAACAACAATAGAATGAGTCAGGACCATTTAATTAATAGACAAAATTTACCTACAAAATAGTTCATCATTGTATGTTTACATCAATATTAGACATCATCATTTACTTTGCCTTCCGACATCAGATATGTTCATCCAACATCATAACACAACAACAGAATTTGACTCGATTATTCGATATTAATCTCCGAAATTTTCCGGCATAACTATTCCTCAGTAACATTTTACATCATTATTAAACATCATCATTTGAGTCAACTTCAGACATAAAATATCCTCATCCAACAGCATCACACGAAAACATAATTAAACATGATTGTTCTATATTAATATTCCAAATGTTTTAATACAATCATTCACCAGTCACATTTGATATCATTACCAGACGTCATCATTCACCATCATGATCAGACATAATCATTTACATTTCGACATCAGATTTATTCACAATCTTTTGATATTGGTGTTTGATATTACGTGGTATCATTACGAAGCGTCATTATTCAATGTTACTATGTGACATCATCATCGCATTCATAATATGGTACGTTTGTTAGACATCATAATTTGATCCTATCTAGCACATTTGTTTAATGACATCCTTGCACAATTCACATCATAAGCTAATATTAGCTTTCCATATTCTTAGACATCACCGGAATGCGATGTCAGAACTTCATATGATTGTACATTAGTATTTTAAGTAGATGATCTTTGAACATCATCATTCAATATTAGGGTTCGATATGAATATTTGACATCTATCTCTGCTACCTGATCGTTTTATATTAAATTTGTCAGTATATGTCATTCAACGTAATGATTCAGCATCGTCACTGGGCTTTGTCCGACAGCTTTGTTCGATATCGTTATTCTATATCATCATCATACAACATACGTATTATTTGACACCATGATCTGATGTCATCATGTAACAACATAAGATATAATTATTGGGCATCTCTCAATACATGAACATCCGATATCAAAATCTTGTTATTATTCGATATTTTATGCTAACATTTTTAATGTCTTCGTTAAACATTTACATCTTCTGACATTATTTCGAAACATCTTTCGGCATCTTAAACCAATTTCTTCGTTTGACATCATTATATGAAATTTTCCATCATTATCATGCAGATACAACATACGGTATCAGAACTTGACATCACCATCTATATCAACATCTCATTTCAAATTAGAATATGATCATTCAACTTGACTATCCGACAACACCCAATACAGACTCTGACATAACATTGGTATGTTTTATAGATGTAATCCTCTAGAATTAGTAATCATCTTAATTCGACATCAATATTCGATGTTATTATTTACCATTATAATTCGATATAATGTCAGATATCACTATTTAAATCAGCTTCCGACGTCGGAATCAGACATAATGGTTTCGGTATCAGACATCCTGGCATAGAGTATAACGTAGTATTAGATTACAATGCATCAGCATTCGACATCATTAACCGACATCGGCATCAGACACAATTATTTAATGTTATCATTATACACGTTTCATTGGATATCGTTTTACATCACAAGTCGGTATCATAATCGGATATTATTATTAGATATCATCATCTCTTCGGAATATGATGTCAGAATTCCCGTAGAGTAATATTTCAACATCTTCATGCAATATTACTTTGTGACATGATCGTTCTAAATTGTACTTATATGGCATTTGGGGTAATTATTCAACATCATGACCGAACATTATCCTCGATAATCATCCTACATCACATAGAAGGAAAATACGATATCATCATAATCATCTCAACAGTATGAAAATAGCCCACGAAAAGTAAAGTTGGACGTTCAAAGCAATCTTTACCTGTACGACGTACATCCAGTTAATGCAATATTTGTTTCATAAAGAAAATACGAGTCTGTCCTCGATGTTCTCATCACGAGAATAAATGGTCTAATGTACTTTCACTTAGTGTAAATTAATGAATTTCGAATTACTATAATTTGTTAAGAGAAAACAATGACTAATGAAATTTTATTATTTTGATAGGTGAGCAGCAAGGGCTTAAAAATCATACAAACTGTTCATCCTGGAGGTTCCACGAGGTCGGCAGTTAAACATTTAGTACCGGGTCATGCGGTATTGGCTGCGGTTCAACGCGAAGACATCGTGGCTGCCACTTTGCTCCTTCCGAACCCAGCTTCGAATAATCCGGTTCACGTACATGCCTACAGGTAAGCTAAGTATATATACGTTTAATTAGAAACATTATTAGTTTAATAATGATTATCTATTACGTTATTATATTATGTACCTTATTTGAAATCCCTCATTTTAGTTTCATTTTAAGGAAATTGAACAATAGCCAGTTTTCTTCTTCCTATACGTTTTTCCTATGATTCAGCTTGATTGAATTCGTTATCGTGAATTTTTGAAAACTTCTTTCAGATCCGTTATTAGCAATCCCAAAAACCACCAAGTAACGAGTTTGCATTTTTAATTAATTTATCCCTCATATTCAATCATCATTTTGAATGCCTGAAAACAGTAACCAACAACCCCAGAAACATTCAAATAATAATTGTTATGTAGAACCGTTTATCTGAAAAATTATACTACAACGGGTTAAATGATTAAATTATAACTTAAAATGGAGGTAATATAAACTTTATTACATGTGCTAGCGTAGTTGACATTTTTACCACTAGGCGTGGTCGGTATGTTCTTAACTATACTCTTCGTGAGTCTGCTTCCCGTTATAGAAACTTCTGTTGCATAAGGAGAATTAACACTAGAAATTGTTGAATATTTATGGATGAATCTGATACGTAAATCATAACAAAAAATATCACAATATTCGGTGAAGCATTGTCTATCCTAAAAGATTACTAACCCTTGCCTATTGAAGCGAAAAATGTTTAAAAAACAATTATAAATATGAAAATTTATAGTGTTTGTTACGATATTTCACAAAATGCAAATTTTCAAGCAATCAAAGATTGACACCAAATTCCTATCGACAGTAAACGAATTTTGTCTCTAAAAATTTCATTTCTATCCCTCTTTTCCCTCTGTTAATTGTCTCTTTCGGGTTCTCTTATTGTCATTTCGAAACATTACATCAATCTTTTGCGTATTCCCCATAATTGCCCTCTATGCATCAGTAATTGATGGACACTTTCGTGGAATATAAGAGTTCGTGTGCAATTAGAGGCAATCATGAAAGGCTTGGTCTCAGTTCATGGAAAATTATTGGGCGGCACAAATACGGAAAATTATTTTCCCATAAAAATTAACCAATTTTTCTGAAGCCGATCAGAATATTGTCCGGGTCATTACTGCATTGCTATAAAAATATTACTATTAATAATGCAAAATAGGACAAAACTGATTTATGGTTTGATTTTGCAAGGATCGTGCAGCCATTTTTTTATGAGAGTTCACTAAAGACGGATTCATTTTATTTTTTTTATGTCTTATTTTTCCGTGTATTGTGGTGTGCACGTTATGTAAAAAAATTGTATTAGCTGGTAAAAAAATGTACATATAAATTTTATATATATAACAGGAAACTTCCTAAAATAGTAAATTTGGGTCATATTTTTGTTATTTGTTATTTTCATAATTCCTGAATAAAAAAAACAACAAAATTAGTTTTAAAAAATACAGTTTGATTTTTATCTCTGAAATTTCAGTACACTTTACAGGAAATGAAATGTTATGATTTTTTTTAACCAACAACTTTCAGTTTTATCCATTTGCGAACATTATTTTTGCCGACTTTCCATTTTTATCTGTAACCAGTCTTTCCTTTAGCGTTTAATTTGTTCGTTAATTTTTACATTTTCTCTTGGGGCATTGGTAGATTTCCAATTATTTTAATCTGTTCTGTCCCAATTAATGAAAAGAATTAATTTCAAACACGAAGTCACATTAACCACTTTTTAGAATCTATGTATTTAACTATAGAAACATTACGTAAAGATTATTTATGTCCATCAAAAAGTATAGAATTGTATATAATTATTAAAAAATATGAACATTATTAATGTATAATGTAAATCGAACAAGTTTAGACAAAACGTGAGTATAAAATAACATACCTTCAAAAAGGTTTTGAATTTTAGCGATTAATTTAAATCGGGCTACTATTTATGATTCAAACATTGTGATACAAATATATTATTAAATTTATCATGTCAGAAATTAATTTCTACTTTCCTTTAACATGATTAATTATTCATCACAGTTAGTAATATATTAATGATATTACTTTCTAAATACTATAACTTTATAATTTCACTTTTGGCATTCGCCTCAGGCATTTTCGACTTTAATATTAGGTTTAGATTCATTCAAAAATGTCATCATAGCATGGATTGCGGCAAGACATTGCTGCATAAATTATGTACATACCAGACTAAACTCGAGATTCGATTTCACTGACTATAGTGAAATTAGTAAAATGTATCAATGCATCTAAATCAGTATGTTATAGTTAAACTGCAAAGGTAAATTTATAAATAATTTGTTTAAAGGTAATACAAATATTTTTCATGGAATTTTAATAATAGAATGTTAAAATAGTATTACTAATTTTCATTAATGATAATTATCACATACTGAAAAAATTAGTACCTGAAGAAAATGTGGAAAAATTAGAAAAATGTTCAAACTGTATCATTATTGCGGTTTTATTTCATTGATATGATCTTTTGTGGAACTTTACCAAATGAATTAAACGAATATATGTCAGAATATGTGACATAACTACTTTCTAGATTTGTTTAACTCTTAATTTGTAAAGTTAATATAGAGTATTTGTTAGACCAAAGCAAGAATGTTAAGTACTTTGAAACTAGAAAGTAGGAAAAAATTGAAAGATTAGAACTATTTTTTAAACTAAACAAAATATATAGATTAAATTAAGTAAGTTTTTTCAAGACAATTATAACAATTTGACATTTATTAAATATAAAAAGAAAACATTGTTATATTTGTGTAAATCGTTTAATTAGCGACTACTAAAATACATATCAGAATTCAATGAGCAAGAATTTAAGTTTTCTTACATAAATTAACAGTTCGGTCGTACTAAAAAAATTGCTACAATGTTGGACTAAATAAGTTAATTAATTAAAGCACAATACAGTGGAGTCCCGGTATATTTGCTGCTCGGTTCCTCGCCAACCCCTCCCGTCTCCTTATATTTGTCAAAAGAAGGGGAACGCCCCACTCTCCTCAGTCGCGTTACGTTCGTAACATCACAGCAGACCCTTCCTGAGGCCCCAGCACGCAAGGTGGTGGAAAAAGAGACCGATGACAGACAAATATAACGAGACGGAATTGAGCAAATGTTCTAGGACGTAAATATAGCGAGACGCAAATATAACAGGTATCTACTGTATATCGTTTCCTTTCACTTATATTATTTTCCACTTGAGAAAAACTTTTAGCTCACGTTTAAACAGCAATGAACGAAAAAGATAAACTTTACTTATGGAAAATACGCCTACAAGAAAGGGTAAGTACATTTAAATGCAGTTTTTAAAAAGATCACCAAAGGAATTCATTCGAATACAATACTGAAATATTTACAATGTTTTCTTTTTTATTTGACCCTATAAAACTTTAAATTTAAATGAGAAAAGGAAGAAATATATTTTAAAGACTTCCGTACTATAAGGAAGTGTTACTTATTAAATTAGTATCCAAATTAGATTAAGTTAGTACTTTTCATTTCATACCTTAAGTATTATTTAATTTTTTGTTTCTAAATTCACGAAAACAACTACTGAAAATAACCAACAATTTGCGAGTTTCGCTAATTTTTTACAAAATTTGATTTTTTTTTACAATTTTTGCAAAACATTTGAATTTATCGAATTCACTAATCAGCTTTTTTTATTTGTTTTCGACGTTAAATAGTAATTCAGAACATATTAATATAATTTAGAATGCTTACTAACATTTTTAATACAATTTTTTAATCAGATTCACTATTTATTCCCTAATTAACTAAATAAAAAATAAAATAGTTTAAACCTTGCGAAAATAATTCTGGTAATTTTGTACGGCGTTTTGATTCGTTGCGATTCCTCTTCATGTGCAAATAACTGATTTTATCTAAGGACTATAATTATTTTTGCATGACATAATCCTTGATCTTTACAAAATTATTAAATTATATCGTACACATTTGTTATCATCCATTAAATATTTTGTTATTTTCATAGTTCATTTGTTTAAAGTCATTTCAAGTTAATTATTAATATTAAAAAAAGTGAACAAAATAAATATTCGAACAATCTGAAACACACACTATAAAGGATTATGTTTGTATTAAATTACAAAAATTGATTTTTGATTACTTCAAAAAACTTGAAATTGTACATTATAACAATTTTTATCATAAAAATCCATTCCATTTTCGAAATTATGACAATTTTATTATCGAATTTTTAATTTCCGATACTGATTTATTTTATTCTATTATGATTTATTTATATTTATTAATGTTTATTTTTGTATTTCAAATTACGAATAAAAAATAGTAAACAAGGAGGAAAACGAATCTTTGTATTTTTACATCGTTTATTTAATTCTATTATGACTTATTTATATTTATTAAAGTTTATTATGATTAACAAATTATGACTAACAAATAGTAAATACGATTATAGTTTTAAAATCTACATTTAAAAAAAAATTATTTTTCGTAATTGATGTATTCTATGTATCCTTTTTGACACTCCGGGGCTTTCATCTCGCCCTAGGATAACATTTACATTCACGAAGAATCTTCTGGAAACATAATAATATATAATTTAAAAATTCTTCACTTTTTTTATTCTTCTCTAATCGTTATTTCTATGTTCTCGAAGTTCTTTTATATTTAAATTCTATTTCGCCTTTACCAGACGTCCGATTTTACTTAATAAATCACGATTAATTATCTGTAAATATATCAGACTTTCTAGTATATTAATCATTTTCAATGTAGGATGTTACAGTTTCCTCCTTTCTAGTAAGATTTTTGGTCATTTCAGAGTTTAATGACATACAAGTAATTTTCTGAAAAAGATTAACAACATTTTGGAAAATACTCTTCTTCGCTAAAAATTAATACAAATCTTTTCGTAATTGAGTAAATCAATATTTATAACTTCAAAGAGCCAACAAAACCATAAAAAATAGACAAAAACCCAATAAATTCTGTATAAACACCGGCGAACAAAAAAAAATTCATTTCTCACGGATTAACAAATCAAACATTTTAAATCGAACCTTTCTTTCAAGCACAGCTGAAGTATTTACACGCACATTCGCTCCGTTCGCCCGATTGAATCAGCAAAAATCACTTGGATTTCGAATTTCACTTACTTTTAATCAGTCACGAGTACGATTTCACTAATTTAATCGCTTAATAATCACCGAGACACGACGCGGCGAACATGTATCGCGAAGGAACATCGGGAATGTCCGGCCAGAATCGCTTCGTCATTAACCTCCAAATTAAAAACGGACGTAACGACGCCAAAAAAAATAAAAAGAAAAAAAAACAAGACGTTATCGATGTTGCGTCAAATATTCGATACTTGCGTATCGAAATCCGACGCGAAGGAAATATTTAATTTTCGAAAGTCGCGATTTACGATTCGCGTTTCTCAACGAAGTCCCACGTATACGTAAGATCGCCTTAGGCTCATGATCTTGCAAAGGTGTCGCTGAACGAGTTCGTTTTTTTTTTTTTCTGTTTTTGCATCCACCGTAGAAATCCTGTCGATATTACATATTGTCGAGGCTAAGATATACGACTGAGGATGAGCATCGGAAATGGTCATTAGCTAAGGCGCAGGCTCATTACGTGGCACGCACTCTTCTGAGGAACGTGTAGGAAGCCTGACGAATCTTTTATCAGATGAATATAACCTGCACATCAATTACGAAACTCGCCACGCAAAAAAGAAAGAATTTCCTATTTTTGATGTTTCCTTTTCTTCAATTGTTTACGTCATCGCCCGAAACGGAAACTCGGTGAAATGGTTTTGCAGAACGAAATGTTTTATTAAGCTTTTGATGCTTGGGAAGATTACGCGCGTAATGACTTATGTGCGTTTGTGGCGATGCACTTTCAAAGCTAATTGCTCGAAACCCTCTAACGATCTTTTAACTTCGACGTTGTTTTTACGATTTAATCCGTTCATGCTTTAAAGGCCGTGATTTATGCACTTTTTACATTCGTTGGGAATCATGGTCCAAATCTTGCAGATTCTCATCATTTTCTTCTGTCGCATTTTTTCGAAAAAAAATTCATTTCATGTATGGAGAAAAATAGAGAAAGAGGACTTTTCTTTCATTTTACCTATTTAACGCTGGACAAAAATCTCTATCAGATCTGTGCAATCTTTATGTATCAGAATGGCGCAATCCTTCCCAAAATGGCACATGACTTCTTTCCAGCAGGTTTTTAGCCAAAAATCACCAAATCATTAAGAAACAAGAACAAGACAAACTATCATTTGATTGCAGATTATTTGTCTTCAGTGAAAAACAACAGGTTATATTTTGTGAAACATCTTAGTCAGGGAAAATCAAATGTTTCTTTGTGATTAAAATTCAAAATATATTGAAATAGATTGCAGAAGCTATTTTTTAATAATAATGTTTCTTTGGTTTCAGGTGTGATTCCGTGGAAACTGCCGAATTATTGGGTGGCCAGTTGAGAGTATTAGCATCTCATTCGGATAATTTGGCCAGGATTTCTTCAGTGGACAACAGGCTTCGCAGTACATTGGGCAGCGATGGCAGAAGCACGCGAGAATCTGAATCGTCTGATGGAAGTGGTGAACTTCGACACGTACCCATTCAAGCCACGACTATATATGAATCATTAGCTGCCGAACTGAGAGCGAAACTCGGTAATTTTCTAATATTTTCTTTTACATTAGAAATAGGTTGCGTAATTGCGATTGAAAGTAATTTTCTAGGTTAATTTAAACAGTAATTGCCCACTGTGGGAAGTATGTTGCATTAATGCTGGCCAATAGCTGCATATGACATGCTAACCGATTTGATTCACGTGATAACCAAATTTGAAGCAAAATTGTGTAAATTACTAACTAGTGATTTCTAATCATTTTAAATAACTTGTAGAAACTTATATTTTCTATAGTAATAATATTCCATATATGAACCGAGATAGAATATAGTTTGCACAATTCAGAATGCACTAATGCATTTCACACAATTCGCAGTAATTTCCAGTTGTTAGAAAAATTTGTTTAATTCTTACGAAGATTTAAATTTTTTACAATTTTATTTCTAACTCTTTTTTTGTAATGAGGAAAGAGTTCGAGGGATTCGACTCGCCGGGACTTGAACACAGGACCATTCGATGGCCAGTGTAATGCTCTAGCAATCCTTTAAGACTATGGTGTATTACACATAGAGTATGCTTATTTTTTAGTATGATTACAGGAAGTAATAGTTGTTAATAATATAACAATGATTAGGTCAATCGTATTTAAAAGTATAATGTATTTAACAATGGCAAAATTCGTAGTGACATAAAAAAGGGTTTCTGAGCCCATATAATTATATACAACACATTCTTTCACAGGTAAATAACCTTACATAACTTTAGGAATGAAAGTAGATAGCTGTAGGAACGTCACGTATATCGTTTTTTCCATCCTGCGAAAGTGTCATCTGTCGATTGTAATTCGATACTGCAAAACGATATTCGCATTTCAGAGAGAGTGATCTTCTAGGTATCAAGTCATGCGAGTATTTTACTTATTATTTTATTTAAGAAGTGAAAATACACTTGGAGTCTTCTCAATTAAATCATATCTTATTACTTCCAAACATGAATTACGCTGCATATTTGTTCAGGTATGCTGACACGAGATAAAGGTATCGACTATTGAAATTTAATAAATTTCAAATTTATAGTCAGTAACTTTCATTTAGATATTTTAATGCGAATTATCCATTGTGTGACGTTGAACCCCCTTAGCATACCTACTTCCCAACGGATTCATTGACTGTCCTAAAAATAGCCTTTTGCGTATTATATAAATATATTCAGTAATAATATAGCTCAACATTTGTATTATTTGCAACTACATATAAATAACGATGATGTTTCAGGGAGAAACGCGAAAGAAAACTCGGGTCCCATATTATTGCCACCACGCGACTACGACACGATGCATAGGCAACGGGGGAATCTGGCGGGTATCGAATTGAGACGATGCCTCAACCAGACAATTGTTGGCAACAACAACAACAAGAACAACAACAATAATAATAATAGCAACACCGCGATCGACAGGGGTGGCACGCGAAGCGCAGCGAGCAGCGGCATAGGCTCGGACAGTGCTGCGACACCTCCACCGCCTCCTTATCAAACTCATCACCCGCTCGGTCCGAGGCCTACGAGACCCACCAGGGATTCTTCTTCCGGTGAGTACTTATCAAGCTCTTTATCTCTCGGTCAAGACAGTTAAGATGCGGTAATATAATGAGTGTAATAATGATAAAACGGAAATTAGAACCTGGATGTCAGGAACGACTTTTCATTTATTATAATAGTTTTTTTTTCTTTTTCACTGTTATTATCTTAACTATCGTTCTTATTTAGTTTTTATTATAGTACAGAATATCAGGAAGATTTATCATTAGCCATACACCATTCTTTTTAAAAGAATATTTCGAACTCATCAAATAGATTTATTTATGATGCAGTGTTTTTTTATGTTGGTCAAACCAAATTAACCTTCGTCAATTTTTCTGATTGGTCCTTCCTCCCGTCCTCCAAATTTATCAATCCGGTTTAAAAAGACAATCAATCATTGAAAATTTTACCAAACTCAGAACGTTGAACGCCGATTGTACGAAAATTGCAACATGAGGAATAATCTGAATACTCTCAACTTTTTACCGGTCTTGGGGGATAGGAAGTTTTGGAGCTTTAATTGAGAACGCCAAATTTAAAATTCGTATCATGAGATAAGATTATATTTAATGACAACTGAAATTCACGACTAAAAATTAGCTCTCTTTAATCATTGAAGTAATTTTGGTACTCATACAGCACATTCTCCAGAAACTCCCAGGATATCCCAGTGTCCACTAATAAGGTTCTTATGGTGTTCTAAGTTTTAAGGATGTCCTGGCGAAATTAATCCGATAAACGCGTACTTGGATGCCTTAACAAGATCTCGTATACGACATTATAACGTATGTGTATAGACACACATTTTTTTATTGGAGAATGACAAGCGATGATACTTTCTAAATCAATTTTGATTTCGTTATCCGCAAAATATAATATTTTTTTTTTATTTAATCATCCTTAAAATTGCCAAATGTCTTTTCCCTTTCTTCGAAGCTTCAACTACCATCTTCTTTGGTGCCCTGGATTCTTTGAAGTATTGTCGGACAGCTTCAGTTAAACTCCAATTAATTAAGGCCACGGCATGGCTTAAATCCCATTGTAATCAGCGTTGTTATTGATGAAGTTGTGTCATCTATTGTTAATCAAGTTTCGGTATAATATTTTTGATATTGTAATGATACAAAAATAAATTCGAAAGGAGTGAATAAAAGTATTTCTAGTTACGAGGTTCATGAGTGACCACTAGATGGCTCACTAATCCATAAATAAAGTTGCTCAAGGTTTAGTGCAAGAGCCGACCTGATTAACTACAGGTATAAACTCATAAAATTGGCCTTCAACAAGCAAAAAAAACGACAAATTGTCTGGATTAGTAAATCAACTTTCTTAATTTACGGCGAGGCTGTGACTAACATGCCGCTAGATATAACGTCATATTTTGGGTTTACGCGCCACCTAGTTTATCAAAATACAATTTAGGCATATAAAATACAATCTTCTAACAACATTAATGCGTACATTTTATAAACATTAATATAGGATTGGAAAAGTAGTGGATAGTACATAATATACCAAGTAATAATTGATGCCATGGCTTCTGAAAAACGTACGGGAATCGGTCAGTAGATATTTTACTATTGTTAGTAAGTGCACAATATATTTCTAGACATTTTTTAATACATTAAAGAAGGAATTTTAATACTCGATTTTGAAGAGTCATTAAACTTGCTCACCAAATTGAAGATCAAGTTGTTTTACAATCCTCATAAAAACCAAATTACACATAAAAACATACGAACGTGAGTTACATTTTAAAAGTGCAGGCAATTTCCTAATACTAATGTAGATCATTACGTAATTGAACAGAAACTAATTATGCATGCCTGCAGTAACGCATAAAATGTTTTGCGAATAAATTGGCCGCAATTATTATTGATATGTGAGATTGTGTGGGGGTAAATTCCAACGGTTTAGCTTGGATATTTTATGCCTACTGGTGCATGATTGATACGTAAATATAATGCTTATAATCCTATATTATACTCTGATGATATGAAATAAAAATGTATCTTATCGCATAAATGCTTAGTTGACACCAAATACGATAATGCACGCATGAAAATCGAAGTAAAAGTTCAAATACAATCAATAATTCGTTTAATGTTTTATTTATATGATAATAAAAAAGTTTAAAATATGAAACTGTTATACTTCGTGTCCAAGAATTAACGACCCATACCTTCAATATACAGAATAATAAAATAAAAAATTATATTAATATAAGTGGAACTCATGAAGAAAGTCTTATTTAATATTTCCAAGAATTAGATAAATATATGCCAGCTTCTTCTTGGAGCGATAGGTGGCGCTGGAATCCATATACAAAGCTATGCTGGAATAAGAAGGCAGTCGTAAGAACGCTTAAAGCACCTTCTGACATTTACAGAAGTCCTCTTAAAGATTTAAGAAAATCTTTATAACACACATGCGAATTTTTTGTAAGGAATTTTCTTGGACACTTGGAATGTTGGTCGTAAACAATAAATTACACTCTGGAAAAAATGGAGGCACTCGTTTCTCTATTTTGCATGTAGAAATTACTAACTAAATGCTAATATGTATATGCACACGGTGCAAAGCCCGTTAACCCAATAACGGTTTGCCAAGTGTGTTAGATCCGACGCTCAACGGGAATAATCATAAGAGAAGATAAATAGGAGCGATTCTTACACGAGAAAAGATTTGCGGAAATGCAAATACATGACGCGGGAAAAATTCTGCCAGTTACTATACGCAGTTTATAATCTTTTCGTTCTATTTTTCGAGAGAGAAAATAAAACAACGGTAAAAGAACTATTCCTCACGAAGGATATTTTTAAGGATTGTTATTAATTTTTATTAGGTTTTAATATTTAATATTTGGTTTAACAACAAGAAAAAAGACACGAGAGGGCGTTTGGAATAAAGCGTCAGAGAAAACGAAAATGTGTACAGGTTGCTAATATGGGCCTATACCTATAAAAAATTACGTATTCTAACCTTTATTCAAGGGAGCACAAAATTAAAAAGTGAAAATATATTTAAATTCTATTAGAATTACCGCAACGACTACAACAAATGTTACAAGGGAGATGGCGAGCGCTACAATATAAATATATAAACGAAAACAAGGTCAGCGGTGTCACGCATATTTCCAAAAACAGTTTTATTCGCAGAAAACATCACCAGGACAAAAACATTGTACAGACAAGAAAACATAGTCATGTATGTTTACTAACATTATATAAACTAACCTAAAAGAGATTAACCTTTATTCTGTAAGACATTAACATAGCCGTCAGCGTTATGACAATCCCATCTAATAACCGTCCAGGATATTGTCGTTCTCGTCTACAACATTGATGGCATGGTTGAAAAAACATACAGAATACGTAATGCTGTAGTTATGTCAAACAATAGCAAACCCAAATAAATAACACAACATTAAACGGGGAAAGTTAATTTCTATAACTGCAACAAATTCATCAAGGGAGATGGCCAATCCTTCAACATAAATATAAAAGAAAACAAGGTCAGTGGTGTGGCATAGCAAGTCCCAAAAAATCAGCTATAATAACAACACACCCAAACGGAGTATTAAAAACATAGACAGGTTTGTTTACTAACAAATGGGAATTGACCTAAAAGAGCCAGTGACGGCAACACGCCCAATAATGTTTGACTTATGTCAAAGAATAACAAACCGAACAAAACAAACAGAACTAAATAGGAAAAGTCACGCACTTTGAAACCTGGCTTCATTTTCAGGAATGAATCATCGAAAAGGGAAGAAATGACTCGATGTAATCTAATAAGAAATCGTTTTGTGAAAAGGATTTTCTTTTGAACGTACCGATCAATAATGCATGCGGACACTTTCTACCCATGAAACAGGTGTACACGTGATGTGCTTCTTATCACGGGAGGAAGAAACGTGCTCGTCTTCCGCGTGGATATACCAAAAGTGTCGCTGAGGCGACTGTGCTCCGTTAACCCACTTTTTGACAATCGACCGACAAACAACGCAGCGTGTCGAATTCGCTTTTGTTACCGGCGGAGCGCACGCACTTTAATTGCATTTTGCGAAAAAGAGATTTCGTTCCACTTCGTCAGAACGAATCTTATGAAGGTGGAAAAAATCCGTCTCAAGGAAAGTTCACGATTTCGAGAAAGCAGCGAAACCAAGCGAAATATTCGAAAAATCTTTTCGTCGTTTCTATTATTTCTCACGATTCGAATAAGAAAGGTACGAAAATATCGAATTCCCAGACTTGTTAAGACGCGAAACGGTTTTCCTTTTTCTATCGACCTTCCTAACCGATTTATGCGACGTCTGATCGCTGGCATGCGTGCACGCAGAAAATCATGTCCCGGAAAAATTATAGGACTATCGCTGTTTGCTCGGAAGTGAAAGTAACTTCCCCATGATATCTCTTACATGATTTACACTATCGGACAAGTTCGTACATGTATCCGAGGAAAAAGGAAAATTGAATTAAATCAGAAAGGCCTTAATGTGCACTAACAGCGATTATGCTCGCGATTATTATCTACATCGTGTTTACCTATGGAAAAAATTATGCATTTCATATGTTCGTTTTATACTGATATTTATGCTCGTCGACGGTGCTTCAGGAGGAGTTTTTTTAATTGACTCGATTTTGCCGTTTGATAAATATACGCTATCGATGTAGCATACCGTTGAAAAGATTCATTCTTTTGATTACTTCCAATGAAACTGTCTAGCATATGGAGATTGGAACGTAACAATTTTAAGGAAAAAGGGGGTTTTAAATGTTGGGTTTGTAGATTTAGTTCAGATGATTTTGATGTAAGACATACCTTCGAGGAAATCGATGTATTCCACTGCCCTCTTGTCAAATTGCTACCATATGTCTATATACTCCTGAATACAAAACAATTTAATTACCATTTGGTATATACAGAGATTTACAGTTTGGTAAAAGGTTACAAAGCTACCCTACTGAAAACTGCTTAACTAATTAGATTCATATTGCGACGTAAAAGAAAATAACAGTACCGGTAAATCGGAAAAACTTCTTCATTTTGCTGCGATTAGTTTTTATTTAGAACAAGCGAATAGTGGTTTGATGACTTTTGATTCAAGTACCAATCGAGTATCAATGCCTAGCTTTCGAGCTATGTAAGGTGAAACGAACTCGTTCTCTTCCGGATCGCGTACCATGCCGCATGTCGTCGGAACACGTTTTTAACGGACGACTGACCCATATTGTCGGTCTTTCGCAGTAGCACTGCGTGTAAATTCCAATACAAAAAAATAAGCCAAGAGATTGATGAGTGTTAGGGTACTTCTTAAAATAATTCATGATCAGAGTTTGGATATGAGTCCTCCTCATCATTTCATCCCAGCGCAAATTCGATATTATCCTAGGTTCCAAAGTAAACAAATGGAATCAAAGCTTGAAGAATGAAGTTTCTTCTTAAATACCGCAAAGGGGTATAATAAATAACCCTGAAGTTCACCTGATCCACCAGGATTTCCATGTACCTTGCCACTCCGAGTGATTCGGAAGTTTGCGTGCAAGGTGAAATTCCAGAAGACATTTTCAGCGGTGCGATAATCTGCGATTCCAGCGACAGGTATTCAGAACAGGCCGATCGTAAAATATCAGAGCCGGTTCTGCAGTGTTAAACAGACATCGGAGGGAGATCGTATTGGGCACCTGTTACGTTGTAGGAAGGAAAATACCGTTATCGAAGCTCGTCGTGTCAGCAGCCGCAGCAGCCAGCAGGTACCGAGAGCATTTGGCCTGCGGGTATACGATGCAACCGATGCTCCTTACAAATATATAGAAAGAAATCCGCGTTCTCCTCCACGAGGACTTCGTCATTCGGACCATCTTATATGTCCTCATAAGTCCCCGTCGCTCTTCTCGTTAATTCCCAATGGCCATTGATGATGGACTTTCGCGCGTGTGAATTCCTGCCGGTCGTTTGTATTACGGTCGATCTCACACATACAGTACTTCTCGGTTCTCACTCATACTTTAGCATCGAGAGTCGAAAGGAGAGACGGAGATACACGAACGTGACACACTTAAACCGTTTGCAAGATGTTGTCGGGCGTTCGCACGATTTGCGTGCTTGAAACGAAAACGACGCGTTAATCCGCGATTCGTCCCGATTACTGGCATCCCTGATGTAAAAACCCAATTAAGTTCCTACAACGATTTCCTATGGATTGTAGAAATTCGGTTGGGTTTCGTGAGAACTTGGATTTGTATTCCTGGAAGGGTTATATGAAAAATTTAGAAGATTTGAAAACAGTTAAAAACTGATTTGGAATTACCATTCATAAGTGGAATTTCATGGAATTTGTTGAAATGTCGACAAGAGACTTGGTGATAATGTTTCTAATGCTTTTCAAAATTGAGGTCACATTATACTTTGTAATCAATTCATAACTTCATAACATGCTGCAATGAACACACTTGTCCCAATTATTCAGATACTCGGGTTTTTACAATGGGTGGAAATATCGTCACTCGTGTCAAAGAATTACGCGTCGATGGCGGCTCCTATGAAATTAGCAGTTTCACGCACTATCGCATCTGGCAGCATTCCATCTTGCAACGCTTCGAAAACGATGAGGAAATCCTGCGGCGAGCGACCGCATGAATACTACTGAAGGCGATCGCGATTTCATGCGGTTTCCGGACGAATTACCTGCGGATTTACAGAAAATAAGAAGCTTACATTTTTCTTTTTACTAACGCTATTACGAGAATTCAGAATAGTGCTGTCACAGGAAGATTTTTTGCAAGCGTGGAAAGCGTTGATTCCTGGTGGTCCTATAACCTGTTGTATTACAGATCAAATATGTAATGTATATAAGCACGGTTCTTTTTGATTTTGGTTAATCGCGACCTTCGGATTCGTTATTCCGTGGAATAAAACTTTCGAAAGACGTTAACGGAATTCCAATTGGCGAGGTGGAAACTGGTAGATAAAGTGAAAAGAGAACGCAACATTGGTGTGGCTATAGGACCATCAAGAATAACACCGAACGTTTTAGTGCGTTCTCATTCGAGAATGTGACAAGAAGCTGGGAATGACGGAAGAATCGTAAATTCATTCCCGAATCCAACGTCCTCCAGAGACGAGCAAGGCAAAGGTTCCGCATTCTCGGCCCAGAGCCCGAGGCTCTCATTGAACGCGACTGAAAATCTTTATATCTCTTTCACTTCTCCTCCGATTACCATTTTCTATACGGAAACACGGCATAGCAAAGAAGGTCCATCGAGGAAGACACTTCCATTATTCCGAAGATGGAATTCCAGTTTTTTTTTAAATCTCACTGAAATTGACTGCACCATTATCTAAAGTCCGAAGAAAGTCGTTTCCGATTTTACTCGCTGGAATGCAGCCATTCGGTTCAGCCTTATTTGGTCTCAGCTGTATATTGCCTTTAAATATTTCGCCGATACTTGGATAGTATATGAGCAAATGACACTTGGGATTCGCAACCTCAATCCCGTATTAAATTGTTGGTATCGCCGATGACAGTCGAATATGAGACCTTTTATGGGCTCGCTTCGTTTACGAAAGATTTTAAAGGCTGACACAACTCTGCGAAGATTGGCAAATCCGTTAGGATTTCGAGAAATGCGAGGCTAAGAGCTCCATTAGTTATAGATTAAGTCCATCTTGAAAAGTAGGAAAGTCACGTTGAACAATTTCTAACCTTATTTTAAGTTTTGAGATCAGATTAAAATTTCTTTTCAATCTTAAGGTGAAACATTGTTGTTTTGAGGAATTGGTCAACAATAAAACGTTTTTTGATACTTTCACTGTTATCTAGAAATATTGATCAATAATGACATCGACGAATTGAAATTTAGTGAATGGCTAGTATTCATCGCTTATATTTCTTGTTCTCACCCTAAATTTGTTTGTCATTCTTATCGATAGACCTGACGATTCTTGTCTGTCATTGCCAAACGGTCAATTAACTAGTCCGTATATCATTGCGCAGTATAAAATGAATTCTGCAATACCATGGAATTTACGATAATTTTATTAAGTAGTATACGATTGCAAATAATTGGGTTGTGCTAGTTTAACGTTCATTAGTGCAGAGTAGGTTTTGCCTAAATTCTAAACATAATGGAAAATGTATTATTAATTGAATGGGATTTGCATATAATGGCTTCACTTCGCGTAGCCTAAATATTAACTATTCCTTTTCTCCGCGCTAGGACAATGCTAATTTTTCGGCATTTATAATGGACCTTTTTTTAGGTTACCGAGACTTCGTTAGTACGTCGTTTCGTTCCGACCAATTACGTTTTAATTATGAGAATAGGTGGACATAAATTTCATCGATAAAAAACTAGTACAGAAGCGAAACTTTGAAAATATGGTCAAGGAGGTTTAGGCGATATCGACCTAGCCCAGAAGACGAGGAAGAATTCTCTCTTGGCCTCGTTACTTCCTTACGTTAACCTTCTCTCGCTGACCTTTTCTATGAGGCGTTATGGCAGGGAGTTGAGTAAAGGCCCTCTTTCTTATATCTCTTGGAGAGACGACGCATCTCTAATGCGATTGAGAGAGAGCTCTCTCACGGCCGGCGACGATTCGAGAGCGTCTCTCTTGACCCCTGTCATTTGTGCCAGCATGCTGGAGATTCCAATGGCGATCGGGAATTACATCACTCGTACAGCGAAACGCCTCGACTCGTGTCTGACCTTCTGCCATATGGCGCTTTAAATTCTATCAATGTGGAACATTTCGACACTCAGTTTGCTACTTTTCGATCGTTAGAAAAGTATCGAAACCTTGCGAAAGTTTATGATTTACCTTTTTATGATAATTTCGAATTTATTACATTCTGCCGACCCCTTCATCTCTACCCTCTTTGATTTCATCATCTCCTTTAATTAGCATTGCCGAATAATTACAGGCTGGCGGAAATAACTGGAGTTCTCTTAAAGTAGTTACGTTGTCCTTTAGGAATGTAAGTATAACCTAGTCTTCCGTGTTACCAATGATTTGTGAAACGAAACGCCAATTCCAGGAGTTTGAAAGGAAACGTAGTTTTATATGAAAATAATTTTTGTAGAGATTGTTATGCCATTGTAAAATACTAAATGGCTCTGAAGGATACTTCGACACGTATGTACAAAACGTTTCCAGAAAATTTTCGGTTGACCGTTACAGCAAAGAACACTTCCAATTTGTTTGCAATTTTCGTAATTTTCGCCATAGCACATTTCTCCGAGTTGAGTGTAACTTGCGGAAAGTAACGATCGTCAAGGTATTCATAGAAACCCGTATACCATTGAAACCGTAAAAAATAATTGTCCTTTCCTAGAAACATCCCGTTCGTTAATAGAGTATCCAACACGCCATAGCAGAAAGAAACAATACGCGATAACAATAACGATATTCTTTTCGATTCGTAGATGACGACTGGGGACCACAGGTTGAGGAACACGACTATCTCGTGGAAAGAGAACAATCGAATCAGCTCACGCTCCCTCGGATAACGAGGAGTCCGGAAAGGTCGACGCAAATCATCCCGAGGGGTACGTCACCGATCACTAACAATAGGATCCGCCGTGCACCGGAACACAGGCAAAGGTCACCCAGCCCTCAGTACCAGCACAGGGTTGGCCCTGGCGAAGTCATCGGTCCGAGGGAACGCTTTCAAGATGCCAAGGAGATGTTCCGTGCCATGGAGCGCGAAGCTACCGCGAGGCCCGTCATTGTCCGGCAAAGACCGCCGGATAATCATCATCACGCTGTGCACAGGTGCGTTCGCAAATTGCGCTAATAACTTTACGTTTTATTTCTCAGAGAATTAATTATATGATTAGGTCCTAAGCGTTGTCGTGTCCATTTAAAACTAACTAGTCCTCAATTTAAGATATAAAGAAAAACCATCAAATATTTGTCTTTCTTCATAATCTCTTTTTCTCGTCGTATCATTCGTATACGATTATTTATAAAAAAAAATGTTATTTCACCTAAGGCGACAAATCTTACGCCGAATCCCATATGGTAACCTGTCGCTAAATTGGGTATGCTTACCCCACAGCGTAATCGAAAGTTTTTCGACTTGAGTAAACGTTGGATCCCGCGGCTAAAACGGAAAGGGATTTGTGGTATAGCCGGCTACATTTTTTTCTGATCCGAGTACACAAAGTCCGCTTTCTACGAGTCTCGTTTCGATTGCCTTCAGGAGAAAAGGGGCTCTGCGAGCCGGCGGTGTTTTCTCTCCCGGCACACCCGATCCCTCGGAATTCACTTCGAGAAAGGATTGTCTTTGTCATAATCGAAAAGAGAACGTAATCTTGATTCTCGATGAAATCGTTCGCGCATTTGAAATTCTTCTGTCAATTAACATTCGATCCCAGTCCAGTAAAGACACTCTACACTCCGTTGCATTTCGCGGAACTAAATATCAAACGAGTTTTACGACTTTCAAGGCCGCGATGTGGATTTCGCCCATAAAGTGTCAACTCTCAGACGCCATTACCGTCATTTTATTATAGAAAAAGGGAAAATCGTTTTACCATTTATTCGTCGAGTTAAATGTTCTTCCTCTAAAGTATAGTTCTTCATGGGTTCATAATGCTTTCAATTGATAATACATTCATGATAACATTTTTGATACAGACGAAGAGAATTGCTGATCAGTATTCCAAGGAATTTGTAAGTATAATGGAGCTACAGATGGGAGACTATTTACAAATGGTTGTACCCGTATACAATCAGATCCCAATTAGCTTGACTAAGGTCGTTCAAGCTCAATTACCTTTTCAACCACGTAATTCAGAATTCATCTTTATGTACCATTAGTGGTCAGCGTCTGTGGAGTTCATGTCTTGTCAAAAATTAGCTTCCGTTAAGAACTAAGTTAGCCATATGTAGTTATGCTACTGATCCTAATGGAGATACGCTAGATCTGAAACTAGCTGCATTCAATTAACAACTCTCATATCTGTCTGTTTTGGAATTACCTAATAGTTTTTTGCAATCATGCTTGGAAGCCAATGTACATCGTCGTTATACAATTTTTATTGGACTTTAGTGGATGTCTTGACCTTGCAAGAGACTTTAATAAGGAAGAGCAGTTGTTGAGAATTCCTGAAACTCTAAGATTGTTCTTAAATGGAAAATTCAGAAATCCTTTATAAATGTTTTTTTTTAAACCCTCAAGTATTGTCCTGGGCAGTGATGTATGAATTATTCTGACGATTTAACCTTGACTCATGAATGATATTCCTATTACACCTAATTACTATTCTTGAGCACGATTTTTGAGCAAATAAAATTGAAGGCCACTTAAGGAGTTCTGGAGCGTAAAAGGAATAGACGTATCGAGACTCTTTGGTGGGCCTGACTCTTTAAAGGCGGAAGAGTCGTATTTATTGTATAACGTTTCTTGCCCCCGCAGATCGGAAACCCCGAGGCAGTCGCATCACGAGGACAGAACGAGTCGTCAATTTGCCTCCACGGCAACTTCCGCTCCGCTTCACGAGCGCCCGATCAGGCGAAGTCATCCCGAACCGTTAGACCGAGAGAACGACATTTACAAAGCCAGGCAGAGGCCTAGAACCCATCATTACGTGACGGAACGTCCAACAGAACCGGAAGTATCGAGACCACGACCGAGGAGCTTTTACGAGAGTTCGAACGCCGTTAAAGATCTTCGGGGACCGCGCAACGTCATCGACCCCAGAGACGTAAGTTTTTGCACCGTCTCAGATGTGTCCGTTCGAGTGTCCGAGTGAACCAACGTCACCCGATATATATCCGACGACGAGACTAGGCACTTTTCTGGAATTGCTTTGGGTCGGTCATAGGAGCCGGTTTCGAGCTGGTTAACATTCGATTTACACGAAATAGCTGAAGGGCAATTGGAATGCAAACTAGTTGATTAATAAGAGAAATGTACTAAGCTGAAACTTGTTATTGGTGTAGTTTTCAATCATTTTGACTGTCGAAGTAGTTGAGATAATAATAATTGACATTCAAATGAAGGTAGTTCCGTAGAGGAGGAGTTAATAATATAGATGTCTGAGATTTACGTATCACCTTCTTGTAGATAACAAGTTGAAACTGCAATTACATTCAAGTACATTTTTTTAATTTCAATCCCTGACTTTACATTCGTAAATATAGAAACAAAAGTACCGGACCAAAGTTAAACACCAAATTTAAATTATATGTTTGCCCTGTCCAAAGTTATACTCGCCTTTCCGCTCCTCTCCCCACCCGAACATCTCCCCTTCGCGACACTCCCGCGCGACGTTCGGCAATGATCGGAAAAACTCGGTTAGACATACATTCTCGATCAGCATAAACAAAAATACGGAACTAGGAACAATTGTCTTGATTGTGATTAATGATTTGTACTCTATTATAACATGTCTAATAAAAAACCGAAAATGACTGCTTCAATATGAAAACATCTTCACAGAAATGTTACCCTTTTAAAAGTAATATTTTTGTAGCTCACTATTTTGGATGGAAGGTTAGCATTATTTAAACAGTTTCGATCAATTCAATCAAAACAAAACAAAACTCACCAGTAACATTTTCAGCCAGATGGTGATGTTGAAGCCGCTAGTTTGAAATGCTATATTTATGTCATCATCATTATTAATGATAAGATATGGGCTTTGGATTTTGAAAGCAAATTCCGGAATGATAGAATGCTTTGAAGTGATAAAATATATACTAAAGAACATATTTATGTTTTTGCAGGCGTGCCAACTGAGAGATTTCCTCCGCGATCGTCCCCACATGCGTGACATTCGTGAAAAACCGCGATCGAGCAGGCCTATCCCATATCAGGAATTATCCGAGCACGAGCGATATCCGGGTTTGGACCGAGAAAGCGCCAGGCCAGCTTTGGAAATGGGCCCACCAGCAGGAAGATATCGACACAGCTACGCGGAACCACCGAGACTGGGGTTGGCAGCCCTGCATCCTTATTAACGAAAATATATCGTTGTTAATTATAAAGCAATACTCGTTTTCATCATATGACTTTGCGACGACAATCCGCCATTGATTTCCGGTTTACGATAACATTTGCTTCGAAACTAAACCTAGTGGAAAACATTGTCATTACATTTTAATTGTAAAACTGATTACATTACACAGAATTAGTTATTAATACGTGCCTTGAAATTTTAACCACTAATGTGATATTTTAGTTTTTGCGATGACAAATTTAGAAATTGGTATTTGTAAATAGGACCTAAGTATTAAGAATTGTATCTTGGCGCAAAAGCATCCTGCATATACAGGGAGTTTTCCTAAAATTAAATCTAAACACTAGTTAGTTATTTCTACTCTATAAAAGTAACATTCAAGCAATACAATTTCCATTTTAGTGTAAAATACATGGAATTGAAAAATAATCGAAGCAACTGTTAACGACTCGAATGAATACAATCGATGATTGAATTAAAAAAATAACATATTAAACTTTGTTTATGTCGATTTTTTTCATTCGGAACAATGGAATCGGATATCCCCTCCATCTTTCTAAATTTCTGACTAGAAAATTCTAATATTTGTATATGATAACTATATTCAAACAAATAAAAATCAATTCTCTGAACTTTGATTCGAAATAAAATGAAATTTCAGTCCAGAAATTCAGAAAGATTTTGGCGTTATTGTCTTTTCACGTTACGTGTCGGAAAATGGCACGACCATTTTCACAACGATGACAAGAGTTGTTAAAAAACATTTCAACGTTAAAAGTTGTTAAAAAATTTTATATACAGTACTACCTATTAATTAAAAATACTAATGACTTCTTTATAGATTGGGGATTTTCGCGCTTGTTCGTAATTCAGAAAACTTTTGTATCCGATACAAAAACAAACTAAACGTTGCTCGTCGAGCCTTGGAATGCGGTCGGAGGAAATCGCAAATTACGTAGTAAAAGATAAAATTTTGCATGAAAAAGCTGCTGCGATTTTATAGATCGACTCGCTTCGGCGAAGATTCGGAGGGGTTCGGAAACGTTCGGACCGTTACAAACGCATTGAAATATTTTCGTGAAAATTACTGCGTTAGAAATTGCAAAATAATCGCACGTAGGATTATTTTATTAATCGATCTAAAACTACTGTTATTGTATATTTTTTTTACATTTATATGAATCAATTACTTACTTATATTTGTATATTTTCGGCTTTATGACGACCGCAGTAATTTTTGCTGACGTAGTATATTATTTTGAGAAATGTTTTGTTCCGGGTGCGCTATGAGTTCGTTTTGTGTTGATAATAGAAGTGGTCCAAATAAAACCTAAGTTTTAGAGGTTAGGTCTTAGCATTTTAATTAAGAAAAAAATTTTCTGTTGAATTCGGCAACAATGAAACATTGTAAAAGAAACTCGTAGCGTAATTTGAACAAGACATTATGAGTGCACCAGGTCGTTGCACGTGTAGAATATATTCCATTGGGTTAGTCATTTTTCCTTCCTCTGCGTCCCTTAAAAGCGACTTGTATGTAGAATTATCGAAGCTGACGCAATTACTGCGATCCTCCGCAGCTCCGATTGTTGTTAAATGTTTAGACGAGAGTCATTAAAAGTGTTGTTTATTATTTTGTACGTATTCCGCAACTCGATAATTCTGCGCGAGTGAAAAAAAACCACACTAACGAGTGTAACAAAATAAACGAGACCATAATCCGTTCGAGCCTGTTTATTTATTTACCTTCATAGTCGACATAACCTATAATGTTTGCGATTAATACGTGATGGCTTTTGAATTGAAAGCATCTTAATTATTTTAGGTTATGTCATACTAGGAAACATTTTTTCGTTTTGTTGAGATCGGGTTTTGACAGAGACAAATCGATTGAAATAGATTGATCAATATTTTATGAAACATCTCGAATAGGAGTTTACGAGGAAACATGGATTTAGCAATCATAATCGATGTGTTTAGTTTTGCTCGGGGTATTACAACATCTCACAATTGCAGGGAAGTTATAAATGGTAAGTTCAGTTCCTTTTTGTACACTGATCCATTCTCACTAATTGTACGAAGCGTTCGAAATATAAATACTGATTAGGAGAGAAATCGGTTTGAGATTAAATAAGTAAACACATAAAAGTAGGTAATAAAAGCCAATAATTATTAAGTTCAGGCTTAATGGATTAAATCATCCATATTAAGCGGAAGATATGTTTTGGATTATAAGACTGATTCACTGGCTTTAAGCTTACTTATTTAAAGTAACATTAATTTCTAACTGCTTCCTTCTTTAAGCCAAGTTAAATGTAGTAATTAGGAATATTTGGCTGATGCAATAGTTGCTAAGAACTGTATGTAATATTAGTTTTAATTTAATTACAAATTGTAAACTTTTATAAATATAAATTCCAATACAAATTTCGGATTTTAAAATCAGTTTGTTTTAAAGAAACCAAAGGTTTTTCTGGTGGTTTGATAAACTAAAGTGTATTAGTTGGTGTATTATTCTAGTAGATTATATATCTTTCAGAAATAGACAATGGCTAGTTAAACCCTACTAAAACTACAACATTGTTTAGTACCATTCAAGCTGCTTCATTACTGAAATTTTTAAATACTGTGCTCTTAAACTTATTTATAATGATGAATTATCTCTTTCTTTGAGTCAAATTGAAGTTATACATTTTTTAATTATTGTAAATTTATGCTTTGAGTCTAAACTGACAAATTCTGACAAAAGAAGTTTCTTGGTAGAGACAAGGAATAGTTCTTAAACCATTTATTATTGTTTATTGCTTTTTTTCCTTTTGGCTATAGAATACGGAGCAAAACTTTAATTTCTGAATTATCTTGCCTTACATTTGTTGGCATTTGCATTGTTCTACATGGAATAATTTGATAGCATTTTTGGGTCCAGATTTTTTTGGTAATTTCACGAAGTATTAGTTAATTGCACTACTAAGATACAATTATTCACGCCACTGCAATGTTCAGTCAATTTAACAAATACTTTTTATTTTATTATTTATTTAATAAAAACGTGTGTCGCAATTTTACATTGTATTACATGTCATTGAAAATTATTATTATATGTATAGTTTTCAGAGCAGAATTTGAATATAATTTCATAATTTCCAAATTTCGAATAGATGTAAATTAAAAATAATAATTGTTAGTATTAAAGGGTTTCTGTGGGTGCTACTTATGTATCGTAAATTTTCTAAACTCAATATGGCGAATCCAATATAGGTCAAGTAAGTTTTTACATTTTTATCTATCATCTTGAATTCGCCATTTTGAAATTTGCAATTGGAGGTCAGATTCATGATCAGGAAAATTCTTCAGTAGCAAATTTCAGTTTGATTAAGAAATTTTTACATTTTCATTGCTATCTTGGATTCGGCAATATCAAATTTTCAATTGGAGGTTAGATTGGTGATCAACGATCCCGAACACTCCTACTAAGTTATTTTAGTTTATATTAGTTACATAAAATTACGTTTTGGTGTGAATCGACGTTGATAAATATTGGTTGATATTCACATTGTATAGTTATTGAAGAAATAAATTTCTAAATATCAATTCATCAAAATCTCTTTGAGGAGCTATAATATAAATATAGATCATTGTTCCATAGGTTATGATTTTCATCCTATTTGAGTCTTAATCTTTTTCGTTATTAGGTGCATTTCCGTTCCACCTTCTAATGTTTGTTTAATGTCTACACGCATTATATATTATTTTTTAATTTTTCACGCAACTTGAATATACACCACCTTGATTTCAGAATATGTAACCATCAATTTTTTAGATGAGATAATGTTGCTGTTGAAACCGTATATTTCCGATGCTAGTCGATTTTTCGTCTTTCAAGTAAACTTCTGAATAGTATTCTGCACAATTAATTTTTTAGTCGAACAAAATTTCCTCGGCAAAGATTCCCTCAGATTCATTCTCCTTTTCAATTTCCATGAATGTCGTCACAACATTTATTCAAAAAAGGATTAGGTTAGGTTAAACAAAATCAGAAATTAAATTTTTAAAGAAAAGAAACATAAGTGATCTCACTCGAAGCACAAAATACTATTTTGTTCCCTGTATGGCGGGAGCAAAATAGCACCATCTGGTATGAGGATAGTAGATTGTGCAACTAGGGATCAAAATTGGTGTTTGCTGACGAGTGGGAGTTTGACGCCCGAGCGTAGTGAGGAAGCTTTTCGCATGAGTCCCAAACACCTATTCTCCCTTGTTGCACATACTGTTTTCTCATACGAGTGCATGCTATTTTGCTCCCGCGATATAAGAGGCAAAATAGTATTTTGCGCGCAGATTGCGAGAAACTTTTTTTCTCCCTAGGGAGAGAATGTGCTGTTTTGCTCCCGCAATATAGGAAGCAAAATGCCATTTTGCGAGCCGAGTATCAGAAAATATTATGTTCAACTATGATTAAACAAAAATTATATCAATTGAACAAAAAATGGACTTAGTTAACAAAATCAGACCGTTTTTATGTTTTTTTGTTTTTTCCTATTTTAATTTTGTTCATGAAAAAAAGAACACCAAGTCTATTTTTAGGTCAATTGAGATAATGATAAATTCTTACTTTTAAAGTCGATTCTATCACTTGATACTTCTTATAACGGTTTCTCTTAATTGCCTGTTCTTCGATGTTGGTTCAGAACAAAACATACTTGCCAAATAATTGTGTTTAGAAAACTGTAAAAAAATTTAGTTAAAATAACTAAATGGATAGTTGCCCAGTGTTTCGTTGCTGCCCATATCTAAATACTTCGCAGTTTTTATGCTGCATTTAGATAACTTAAAGTTTAATCAGCTGAACTGAATTATGCGTAAAAACTACTGAATATGCAGTTCCTACTTCACAACTATAAACATTTAAAAAAATACAATTCAATAATTTAACAGATAAACAAATGCATTGCTGTAATTCATAACTTTTATGATTAAGTCGTGAAATAAAGCAGTTATAAGATGAAGGAGATTGTTGATTTCCAACTCTCTAACTTTCTTAGAGTATGAAATCCCTCTTTATGGAGTGAAAATCGAGCCACTCTAATAAATGAGAAAATTCACACTCTTAACGAGTATAAATTCGTTCTTTATAATGTGAAAACTCTATATGGATTCAAAATTCACTTTTAAAAAGTGTTTAAAATTTATTCTTTTACTAATGCAGCTCAATTTTCACAATATAAAGATTGCCTTTTCATGCCAAGAAATTTTGAGTGAAAATCGTGTTTTGTAGAAAATTTAAAGAATTTAAACTTTCCTCTTTATATTTATATAAATAATGAAGTTTTGATTTCATGTACAAATAAAATACAAACGCCAGTAACAATCAAACTTTGTTATTGCCTAAGAAGTTGAAACATATATTGTTGAGATTTTACATATGCAATTCACTTCCTAAATTTATCGTGGTTTGCATGACAATTTACTATTACCGTTTTAAAATGCAACCCATCGTTCCCCTCGATTTCCAATTCTCTTCGCTGGGGGAACTTCCGGACAAACTACAAATGGCAGGCGACGTTCCGGACGATTACATTTTGTGTGAAGATTCTAGAAAATGAAACAAAGTAAAGATATCATTTCAGTATTTATAAAAATGAGAAAAAATCCAGACATGTATTTACGTGGACTGTAGATTATACAACTGTTGATACCGATCTTTCTTTGTTGCATTGTTAGTTTTCGAGTAAAAATCGTATTTTAAACATTGCTGTCGATTTTAGTAAAATAGAAATAATTGACATAATTCATAAAAATTATAAACCTTCTCTCTAAATTTGAATCAGTGAAAATCACTGTGAATCATTACGTATGCACTTTTCATTGTAAACGTTTTATCAGTTTAAATAAAACATGTAAAAATATTGTTCTTTTAGATACTAGAGCAGTATTCGCATTCATCACAAAACATTTTTGCACACAACATTCGACGCAAAAGTGTATTTATAAATCTAACACGGAACCGATCGACACAACAAGCACTACATTTTTCAAAATTTAATAAAACACCAATTTTAGTACCTACAATTAACACGTAAAAGTAAAACTTTACTCATCAACGCAAATATTACACTGTTTGCAAGGTGCAATTTCTATGCTCTCAAACACTGAAAAAAAGTGATGAAAATGTGAACAAAAATTTGGCAATTACTTTATCGGCTCTTTCGAATGTCGTAGTTGAAATTGACAAAAAAAACTAAATTCATATTAATATTGGCGAATGCGAATGTACGTAAACGGAAGTTTTATGAAATGCAAAACGCAGAAAAAGTGCATAAAATGTTTGTACTTAAAATATATTGTCGTTAGTTTATTGAGGTAAATTTAAAAAATCCGCAAAAGTGACTACAATTCAATAATTTCAAACGTTTCTTTTTTTCTCAACAACCAACAAAATTATATGGAAATCTCAGAAATACAAAAAGTAATGTAAAAGTGTCTACTTTCAAATGACCTAAACGTCAAAATTTTTTTAATATTAAAAATTACATATAATATTTAATATAAGGACAAAGAAGGGAAAAAAAACTTTTTAAAAAAAACATGCACTGTAAATAGTGCGCGCCCCATATCATGTGATTGGCTCAACAATGTCTTTTGCTACTAATTAAAAAATATTAAAATAGCACATTCCACTAAACGAAGTCCCTAATTCTCATTCCCTCTCCACTATTGAGTAATCCAACAATTTAAAAGTACATATAACACATACGACTCAATGACCCCAAAAAGAAAGAGAAAGTATTTTTACGTCAAAAAAACGGTATCCCCTAGTAAAATTTAAAAAAATCGCAGGTTTAGGTGCGGTCGCATGCAAACTCACATTCGTATACGAATGTGCAATCAATGTAAATTATTTTCTATAATCGGCAATATCCGTAGAAAACAAATCAGAATCAGAAGTCACTATATGGGGTCAGCCCAAGCCTCGTTTCTCAGGAAAAATGAAATAGGCTCGACCGAAAGAATGATCTCTCCAAATTCCTAGAAGGCTTACGTAGGTAGTAGTTTCTGATGTTTTTTTTTCACTCCATTACCTTTGCATCTGTAGTTCCGACTCGTTTTCGACTCATGTAATGTGATCCATTGAAATTTCACTGATCCTATCGGCGACCCAATTTTTCAAAAAACAGCGGCACGTCGGTCGTGCCTAAGTTCAATTACCCGATCGATTCTGGTGCACGCCTCGTGAGAATGCTGCTATCTTGATTTCTTTATTCGATGTGTACATTTCAATTAGTGGCATCTCATTAACGGAAGTTACACCTCGTTTTCCAAGAATTTCGGATATTTGCGATTCGTCGAATTTTCTGATTTAAAATAACATGCAACATAATTGTGTGGGACTGTGAGAGGTTATTAGATACTTTGAACCTCTTACCTCTAAAAAATCGTTTCTTGAATCAATTATGTTTAAAAAAACACACATGGCCATACAGTTCATTTATTTTCAGGATACAATTTTTTTCCTTCTTTTCGACCCTTCCAAAAGGTTTGAAACGCTGTGTTAAGAAAAATCGGTCGAAAGTTTGAGTTAAATTAACAATATTATGGCGACAATATAACGGAACTGTATTGTTTCTCAGATTTTTTAAAAGATTTCAAATAGTCGAGAAAACAACAGGGTGAAAAAAAATATTGGAGGACCTAACAAAGTTATAAATCCTCCTGAAGAGGGATTCCAGAATGTTCAGAGATGTTGTGGTTTTGTTTTCACCAGTTAAGTTCATTTAATTACAATCAGTTTTGCACGTAATAATCTCTTATTAGTTATTTTTATTTATTAATACATTTTTACATTATATCTGATATTTTTACATTTTAGTACGTGCAAACGTTAAAAAAAACGGTTCTACTGGTAGGAACGAACTCGCATTGCTCGTTGGTTATAAAGGTTATGTTTTACAAAAGACTACGACTACTTATCACAATAGTATACGAACCTACGAACAATGAAGAAGGTCGAGGCTTATGCATACTTATATTTATTTTCTTATTTAATTGTTTTCTGAAATAAAAAAGCTTGTCTGCCTCTTTCAGATAAACTGTAAATTCCGGGAATTATAGTTATTTATAGTTAGTATGGGATCAGTATTGATATAGTATCTCAATCACTACTAACTCGTCTCCGAATGTCATTACTGGCTTCCAGTAGTAAACCAGTGCCCTACTAGTAGTACCCGAGCACTGATTGTGTTTTAAAAATCTGTACTGAATCAGTATTCCGCGATGGAAATTTCTATCGGATATGTGAAATATATTCCAAAATATCTTACAAAAATATCCATAAATTGGCAATGTCTTTTGCCCTAGCTTATTTGCTTAATATCGTACAAGAATATTGAATAAGAAACATATACAATAAAAAGATATCATTTTTACCGGAGAAAGGTTGTCAAATTTAGTAGTTGATTTTAGTCATCGGTACAATTAGTTTGGAATAGCTGTTTCTAGAATTGTTTGATTAACTATTGTTGAGACTAAACTATTCATTTCTATCTAAGAAGTTTTAAAAAAAATGATATGGACATTTATCATAATTCATCTTTGTTAGCATATGAAACATTCAATAAATAATTTATAGACAAAATATGATTAAGTTACTCATTAGTTTTAGTAAGCGATTATGTTATGAAGTAAAGGAGTGTAAAATTGCACAAAAGTTCTGCGTATTCCTATCCAGTAGTACTCCACTCGTAAAAAATAAAAAGCAAACGAGATTGAAATTGCTGCCACTTGGCATTGTTCTCAGTTCACTTTTTACACTGGTTGCAATTACACATTATCCGCCGATCTTGCCGTTTCGGGTGCTTTGAGTTTACGCAATCGCAAATTACACGGATTTTAGCGCGGCATCCGATGGCCATCTGCGAAATTCCTTTCAAACGCAAATTGCCGTTGCGGTCGGCGAAGCAGTAAAGAGATGTTTTCGTATAAGATTCGGAATGTACTTGGAAAACTATCTAGAACAATTTTTTTTTAAGCGGATGGAACGAAAAATAAATTATTTGCGATTTTTTGTTATTGGATTGAAGAGTGGTTAAACGTGGTTAAATATTGAGTAAGATCAAAATATTGTAACACCACAAAAATGTTTACTCCAGTCAACAAGTTTTAACAGACTAAGGAATAACAACTAATGATCGATTAAACACTCTAGCTGTGCCTGGTAATATTACTTTGCTCAGCTAAATTTCTTAACACCCTTTACAAATTACTTCTTTTTTTGGTGTTCCAACAAAGTAACTGAACGGACCATCCGCTGGATACTGCATTCAATAATCACCGTATCGTCTGAACACCTCATTCTCTAGACACAACTTCGGTTGGATACTTCATTATTTAAATATCCACAAAAATATACCATCTGAACATATCACAGTATGAAGTAAACATTCTGAGCGCACTTCAACGTCTGAACTTTATGTTGACCGACCATTTCACCGTATGGACACTTAATCGCCTGAACCCTTCGTCTTCTTGTCACATCTTCCTTTGGATACTTGATTGTCTAAATACTTTACCGCCTGAATCATGTATAGTCTGCATATTTCACCGCTTAGACTCTACATCCTATGACTGAATAGATAATCGCCTGAACTCTTCATCTCTGGGCGCGTCTTCTTTTAGATACTTCATTTTCCACATGCTTCATCATCTGAACACTTTATTTTCTGACCTTTTCGTCATCTGGAAACATCATATCTGAACATACACCATTTGGACATTAAAGTCAATGATCAGAGCACGGTTTGGACACTTCATCCTTTATACAATTCATCATCAGGGCACTTCATCGTCTACTGGACTAAACATCCACCTTTGGGCACTGAATTAGATAGTCTCTTTATCGATTGAGCATCTCAAAGACTTGTTTGTTTACTTCATTATCCAAATATTTCGTAGTCTAATAACGCATATTGTCAATTAAGACATTTCGCCCTCGTAGTCGAAAAAAGGGAAACGTGCAAGGTCATATTGACTTAAAAGTGGGCATGATATCGACTTATAAGTTTATTCGACTTTGAAGACGTATTTTTGGTCCAGATTTGGTAATTATGACCTAATGTATAACTTTGAAGTCGTAGGACGTTAAAGGCATTTCTTAGGTTATATTTAGGTGACTTTGGACCTGCGTTAAAGTCTTGAAAGTTTATTCAACTTACAAGACAATTTTTTTGTCGAAAAGTGGTAAATTTTACTTGATTAGGGCATTCTGAGTTTGGCTTGGTCGAAATGACTTCTCTTGTTGCTTGGGAACACTTTATTGTTTAACTAATTCATTGTCTGGTAATTTCATCATCTGAACATTTCGGCGCTTAGACGTTACACTGTATGAATACTTCATAGTTTGTACAGCTCATTGCTTTGACACATTATCGCCAGAACATCTCATCCTCCAGACACGTCTTTGTTTTGATACTTTATGGATATTTATCGTCTGGACACTTCATCGTCTGAACAATTCATCCACTAAGTATTCACCATGAACACTTCGTCGTGTGGGAAACTTTATGAACTGCACACATTCTGGAATTTACAGGTAGTTATATGAAAGTCACTTTGATAAAAATATATCCAGACTATCAAATGGAGGACTGGGAAGTAGGTTACTTTGAAATGGGATACAATCAAAAGTCCCAATTGAATCCTAAAGGAAATTATCCTTGGCAATAATTATCATTTTTCTAAAATGATAGTCTGGTATCATTTCTAAACTCGCCATATTGTTGCAGATGGCAATTTAACTTTATCTTAAAAAATTCAGCAATCATAAAAAAATTGTTCTCATCTCATAAAATGAAAAACACCATTTAGGTTACAGCTTAACATCTCTTGATTCAGATGTACAACATATATTGGGTATTAAAGAAAAGTGGTTGGGGATATGTCAGGAAATTCTAGACATCAAGGTAGAGAGAGAGAAAGAAAGATAGACAGATAGAAATGTGCCAAACAACAAACGATTATAACTTAGTGTTATAATCTTAAAGAGATCATATGAATAATAGCTTTTGGAGCCCGTAATGTACTTTTATGAGGAATCTACTTCCGGGCAAGGAAGTGCCATTAAATAAATGTTCATTACATTGAACAAAAGGTCCCTTGTCTGAATTTGGGTTAAACATAATGCTAACTATTTGAGAATGAGATGTAAGAGCTGTGTTGTGTATCATTGGTGTGCAGAAATGCAGTGGACGGTGGGTTGGTATAGTTCCTTCTGAAATATACACGAGGGGCTTTTTTTCATCATATAGGTCATAATGATGAATAGGAAACGTTATGTCAAGACGGACTCGAAATGGTCCAGCGACTTCCCCTTTCCTAGCTTCAGGAAGATTTCGTATCCGGACTCGAGATCGATACCAGAAAAAGTAATTATTTTCGAGATTGGTCCTGAGACAAGACCAGTAATTTCGAGATAAGACCAAGACCAAACACTATCAAGCATGTCTCGAATGTATAATTCTAGCTGAAGACGTCTCATCGCGTTTTGTGATTGTAAATAATTTTCGTAGTCCTGCACTGTACTTATCGTAACATCGTCCGGTGTTACGTTCCCAAGTAAAATATTTCAAACATCTCAAATTTCCAGATAGGATAGGTTGCAATCTTAGGCGACAAGCACCTGTGCGTGCGCGCATATAAATATTCGAGCGAGATATTTCACTCTGTGCGAGAGCAAAGGTTGTTTTGTAAATTTCGCTCGTCTCGATCGTTTTGTAAGTCGTTCAACTTCGTTTAACGATCGGTAGTTTTCTATTCTTCTTTTTTTCGAGATAGTAGAGAGTCGGAGACATTCCTTGAAAGGAATCGATGCATATATACAGGGGCAGCTCCCAGCAACGTGTCGTAGAATCGCATATATATATACGTATAGGTTATTTTCTACTGGGGCAAAAGCGGACAAATCCCCTCCTCCTCCCATATAAAGGGACCTGGAGGAACCTGCTCTTAACTCTCGATAGCACTGACCTGTTCTTTCAGGGATACATGTCCCGATCTTTATATCCGCTGATGCGTACGTGTAATACGCATTACAAATTTTCTCTTTGCTCGACACTTAAGCAGTTTTTCAGTGCACTTTCCGTCCTAAATGGGTTTTGTCAGGAAATACGCTATCTGAACAGTACAACACCTGAAAGATTGCTTCCAATCGATTATGTAAAAGTTTGAATATATATATATACACTTATACACATGAATTTTCAAAATCTAAGTTAGGTTCGTGGTCATGCCAATTTTGTAACTGCAGGGTCTGTTAGGTTGAGAACCAATACGTCGTACGTATTAACATAACCACGACCGTAACTTTAGATTTTCAAACTTCAAAATGGTCCACGAAAATGTAAACAATGGCTGTATCCAAATGGTCCTTTATCAGTTCGAGTTTTAACGAGTTTCGTTCTCAACGAGTTTTCGTCGTTTTCGGTATTATTGATAACAATTTCGAAATGATCTATTTTTTAATTAAAAATGGTAGATTTAATACAGCAGACATGGATGTTGATTGCATACTCTCTCAATTCGAAACAGTTAAAAAGTCACCATTTGACTCATTGTCAGTGACTTTCATGATATTCACTGTCTAAATAGTGAAACAGCGACGAATTTTACTGTTTCGCTTTAAATTTTCACTGATTCAAGCAGAGAATCAATTTTATTGTCTCTTCTGGCAAAACGTTAACATAACGTTTGATTTTATTTTTGATTCATTTTCAATATTGGATCCGCTATCTTGAATTCTGAAATTGTCTTTGTAATATGATTATAGATGACCTGATAAACCACACTCAACATTTTTTACAGTGAAAATTTCTTGTCCAGAGTGACTGAGATAATCACTGCAATGTGGTGCATCTAGTCAAATTCAACTCTAAACAGAGTTGAAATTTTCACTCTTAACCCTTTGCGGTAAGATGGCTACTGTAGTGGCCACTGGAATTCATTTGAAAATTTGAGTTTTTAAAGACGAAGTAATGTATTTTAGCCCGGTTTTTTAAAATCTAATTTAAATTTGAGTTAAGGAAGTGTTTAACATTGAGTTTATGTCAATATTTATTCAATATTATGTTTTATAAACAAATAAACGACCAAAAATCTTCATTTTTATAGAAACAATTGAGTCTCTAGCACATGTTCAATTGGATCGAGATGAAATTGGGTACTTGGGGGTTTTTGAGGTCGCTGATTGCGAATTTGAACTCAGATTTTGAAAATACAAAATGGCGGAATCAAGATAGTCGAAAAAAATGTAAAAAGTTACTTGATCCAGATGAAACTAGGCACTCGGGAGCTTTTAGGGTCGCTGATTACGAATTTGATCTTAGATAGAGAAATTTTAGTTTTCTGATTTTGAATTTCCAAAATCTGAGTTCAGATTCGTAATCAGCGAACTCAACAACCCCCGTGTACCCAGTTTCAAAATGGTTCATCAGAAAAATGTGTGCCGCAAAGGGTTAAGGTAAGAGTAAATTTATAAGTGTGGATGGGACCCAAGTAGCTTAGTGGGAGTTAGGAGTGCTGGTGACACCTGCGGTTCTATTTTGCTCTCGTTATGTGAAGGTATTTCAGTTTTGTATACTGTATGACGTGAAGCAACACTTCAACACTGTATACCATATTGATTTATAGAGGATGGATACGAAAAACCATTAAAAAATATCGCAACTAAATTCATTTTTTTCTTTTAAAAGTAAAATGAAACCTATGTCACTCTTTGCTGAAGCGAATATTCACTCCGATCAGAATTGCTCCGTTTTTATAGTCGCTTCGAGTGAAAATTCACTTTATTAGAGTGTCAAATTTCAATCCAAGTTTTCAACAATTCATAACAGTTTATATAATATGGCGGATGTAAATGTTAAAATCGATTAAAATCATTTTAAATTTAGTACTCGGTTTTTTATGCTGGTTATACATTTCATGTTGACAAAGTTTTTATACGCAACCAAGGAACTAACGTAAAATAAAATTAAATTTAACTTTTATTACATTCTAAATTAGTAAAATGTAAGCGATTAAATCCTTTATTCTGGGTGATGTTTTTTCTTGAAATTTAAACAAACATTACAGAAATATCCGAACAATTCTTCTGTTATTGCTGTCAAAAACCTTGACGTTTACGTAGTCATTTTTGATACTTAAAAAGAGTCTAGTTTACAAGAAGGTATTTTGTCCATTACATTTTTCCAATTTGAATCGTACATAAAAGATAAATTTTACTATTGTCTATTTTTCCTGGCGGTATTTACTGAACAAACTGATTCATACCGAATACTAATTTTAATAGTGGCATTGTTTCACTTGCAGCCTGTAAATCACGGTCATTTTATAAATATAAGTTTCGTTAGTACAGTTTGGGTCATGTAATGTTTTCAATGATTCCTGCACTGCTGAAAAATATAGAACAAAACGGAATTACTTTTTATTAACTGTACTCAACAGTTTTTTTTCTTTTTATTATTATTGCATATAGAGTATATGTCAGGCTTAATTAGGAAATAAATATAGTAATTCGACACGCTTCATGCGCATATTAGAAAATTAATATCTTATTATTACGGGAATTGTCACATGCTAATATCGTCAATTACGTAAATCGCAATTATAACACGACTTCAATCTGCACAATACACGATGAAGCTATAAATCCTACAACTGTCTATAAAGGTAAGCTGACAAAGTCGACGTTCTCCATTCACCTCGCAATTACTGGTTTATAATCAAGAAGTTTATAATTACACAATCAGTGTATGAATTAAACAAATGGGAAAAGTATCTTCTTTATTTGAAGATCACGCCGCGTCTTAAAATAAATGTAATTAAAGAAATACATTACCTTGTTTTTATTCTCATAATACTTTAAGTTTACGTTCTTTACATTTATATGTCAGGAAAGAATTTCTGAAATTCTGATAATTCTAAATATTTCACCAACTAACTGCGTTCTACATAACGCAAATTACTTTTTCTGTAATAAATGACGTTTGCCGTGAGCTGCAATTATCTTTTTCCTTCTGGAGATTAGTTATTGAAATTCTTTATAATTAATTTCACTGTAACTTGTGGTTGGAGATTCATAAACCGGTCATAATAAATAGAGTGAACGGAAATATCTCATTTCATGAAAGGTAAATTTCGATAATAATGGGGAATATTTTATGACATTAGTAAATCGCTCAAAAAATAATGGAGTATTTATAAGTAATTGTTTTCTGTAAATGCAAAAACTCTTAGGCATTCTTCACTTAAAATTCGAAATCCATCAAATAATCTTGAAATCAACCATATCTCTATTTAAAGATTCTCTGCTTAAATTTCCGAAATTCAAAATACCGAATACAATTTGATGGGCAAAAAAGTTAATTTTGATTTATTAGTTTTTATTATTTTAGTATTTGGTCATTTGGGACCACTGACTGTAAATGTTGTATTAATTTGATATATTTAATTTAAGTTCCGGTTCTTATTATATGACAAATAACTTTGTAGTGAAAATTGATAGTGTTTCTTGGAAATTACGGAAGAAAATTTTTCAGTCCCAATCACGGGATATATCGCTGGAGCAAAATAGCGCATTCTCTCCCTAGGGAGCAAAATAAGTTTCTCAGACTTTAAGTTAAAAAAACGGCTATTTTATTCCCTATATCGCAGGACCAAATAGCACTTTAATATGAGAATAGTACAATGCAACTAGGGAGTAAAATAGATGTTTGCCGACGAGGACAAATTTGACGCCTGTTCTCCCTTGTTGTACGTAGTATTTTGCACTCAGAGTGTCATAAATTTATTTTGCTCCCGGATAGATGTGTGCAAACCTGAGAAATCTGAATCTATTAATCGATGGATTTGTTGTAATTTTTTAATATATTTTTTTGCAAAGTTTACAAAGACTAGTTTTTGAAACGCAATTCCCAAAGCAACATTTCGATGGTGGACACAAAATAAATGTTATAGCCAATTTGGAACAACTATATGAAGTGATTCCAAAATACTACACTGCTGTAATTTTTCATAGATATCTAAGAACAGGTGTTAATGTTTTTCTAATATTTCTGACAAAAGTTACTGCATACAGTTTGACAACAAATGATAAAAAAAGTTAATTTCTCAAAATAAACTCAGATTTTTTCATCTCTTTTCTTTCTGCATTTGACCTAATTATCAGCACACCTAAAAAATGTATGAAATCAAAACCTCATATAACTTTTTCGTGTTCTCAAAAAAAATTGGTTATGGAATACTTATTTTCCCTCTGTTCCTAGATCATCGCCATAAACCTTGTCGCATAAGAAAACGGTCAACGGTATGTAAGTACCTGGAATGACCGGAACTCGAAAGTGCCTACGCCTCTGCATAGCGGGTGAACACAATTCATTTTCAGACTATCTGCCGTCAATAAGTTCGACGTCTTGAGGCAATTCTTGACCTCGTGACTATCTAAAGGCACCTGGTACGTGATAGAAAAAACGGATATTCCATGTCGGAAGTTCCGTTGCTCCCGATGCGCGTATACGGCCAAGAATTTCGCCTTTCAATATAGAGTCAAGTCGCGGTTGCGGGAAAACCGTAATTGCGTACCGTAATACTTTGGGTTAGGATAAAGTTGACGGAAGTCACTGTAGAAATCGCAGGAAGTTAACGAGTTTTTCAGTGTGCGGAATTCACTCACACGAGCGACACTTAAACGCTGGAATAGAAACCGAGTGAAACTAATCGTTTGGTGTAATATTATGCTGGAATAATGAAGCGAATGCAATCATTCGTAAATGATGAACAAAAATATATAGAAAACATGATACAACGAACAATTTATAAGAATTTCAAAAATTTGAAGTACTATATTCGGAACGCAAATCTACCCATTCTGGTAAATTGTAGTTTTCACGAAGGGTACATGAATTATGCAAAGAAATGTTCATAAAGATTACACCCAACTAAAACTTGAATGCTCTGAGTTGTCCAGAAGGTCCCGCCAGGAGGTCCAAATGCACGATGTACGTACGCTCAATGAACATTTCATTCATAGAACAGCCATGAATTTAGTGAATTTATACCTGCCGAGCCACTTTTACAAATACTTCCTAGCACAAGTTTGTTCATGTTGACATAGACGTGGTCGCAAATATAATTAACTTTAGGAGTACGAACGTTTCATGTACCCTTAATGAACATTTAATATTAAATATGTATGTGTAACCTTAAAATGTTCAAATTCATGCTTCTGTGCTCAAGCAGTTTAATAGAACTCCAGTGTACCGGAAGTATACGAACTGGTAACGGAGTAATGACAACAAATAGTGATGTTAATCATCCATCATATCAATAATATTTTGTAATTGACAGAATTTAATAATTCAGAAATACGTGGAATGAAACAACACTCGTTGTGGAGTGGAAAGCAAACTACTCTTCTAAATACGCGAATTTACATTCTTTGTGAATTTTCATCCTCAAAGAGGTGAAATCTCATATTACTCGAAGGGAAATTTATTTCATCGCAAAAGTCATTCATTATTCTGGAATTTTATCACCGTCGATATCGCAAAATAGACCCTTGATGCCTTCATTTGGGAAAATGTTGTACGCGATTTTTTTGGAGGCCGCATAAGAAGAGGTTATAATATAATTGATTTTATTTGAAGAAACTACTAATGTGTGAACGCAATCAGAGTTCAACTGCGTGATAGAAAACCTGAATATGTCTCGTACACAATAACCGAGGATGATGCGTTCAGGACCTCCTTAGGGTGTCCAAATATCGACCTCTTGACTCGAATCGGTTTAAAATATACAGTTTTTGGATGTTGACTTTGATTCTTCAGTATATTCACAAGATGTAATGTTGGGATATGACATCAATAGTATCATAGGTTTTCAATATCACTGTATTATTTATCTCTCATCAAACCACTATTTACTGCAATAAATGAATATAAAAACTGATTTGTCATTAATTATATTTATTGTCTATATATTCTTTGTCGAGAGTATATGATTTTATCCTCAAAAATTTAACAGCAAAATGGTGTTGCTCCTATGAACTTAGTATAAACAATGGTTTCACAATGGCCATAATGAATTTCGGTATTTCCCATTTTTCATACTTCCATGACCAAGACATAATTTGATGGTGGTTTTGAGGTTTCTAAATACTAAAATAACAATATTAAAATCCTGGTCATTGAAGACAATATGTAGGTGACACGACAATACGACAAAACGACAAAAAAATCACACAACAAAAAGACACGTGCATAAAGAAAACACAGCGACAAAAAAAAAACACGACAAAATGACGAAAAAATAAACACACGACAAAAATACATTTATACAGAAAAAACACATCGAAATTTTGAATACAATTTTATTTTTTTACAAAGTTACAAAGGATATGTGTCTTTGATAACAAATGAATATTTCTTCAAAATCTGTTGTGATTACTTGTGAATTATACATATAATATTGTAGACGTTCATATAACTGTTTAAGTATATTTCTGTATTATTATTATTATTATTATTATTATTATATACGTATTGTTTACTTTGTTAATTGCTAATTTGTAAACTTGTAAAGGTAACATTTTTTTATTTATTGATCCGTGAATTGTTTACAATTGCTTAAATATTAATGGCACGCTTTTAAATTAATAAATAAATATTTTGTTGCCGTATTTTTTTTGATGCAGTAACCTTTTGTCGCTGACTGTTATGATATTTGATTACAAAATCATAGAAATTAACCAAATTTCAAATTAATATACATTCTATGACTGACACTACATCAGAAATACAGAATATATTATTTTTCGTCCTGTTTTGCAGCACCTTCTTTCGTTGAATAGTACTATTTAGTATGTTTAGTAAGTAGTCTACCGTCATTTAATAAGGTTTTTTTTTAAACAGAATTTCCATTGTTCGAAAATTTAAGAACATTGCAGGGGAAAAGTATGATCTAGGAGGTTATGTCAGTTGTCAAGAGTTGCTGCATATTTTCGAAGATACTCGAAATGATAGCATTTCGTCAATGTGTAGGGGTCGTAATAGTGAAATGTCTCAAACCTTAGCTACAACGTAATAATGATGCTGATATTTTTGTGCTTAGAAATTTGACATATAGGTAGTTAAACCTCGGCATAGTATATATTTAATAACGTTTCTACTAATTTAATTTGCACTATTAATTGTTGGATGGAGAAAGCATTATTGTTCTTGAAGCAAAATAACAAAGAGTATTCGAATAAAAGAACGTTTCAATTTGTGAGAACAAAAATCATGGATATTTCCACCTTCTAACTAAAAACCAAGAACTCTACGATTGCATATTTACGTAAAATTAAAATCGATAAAGACATTTTGATTGATTTTGATAAAGTAAATATGTTTCTTCTTTTAATTTGGAGAACTTTTTATCTCTCTTCATTGATCATAGTAGTTAATAAGAATTCAAGATTGTAGTATCAGTAATGGATATATTAAAATTAGTATAATATTAGTCCATCTTTAGTTACCACGTCTTAGATGTTACACTAAAATATATCTAACTCATTAAAGTCTTTGTAATTGTATAAAGTGACACTTGAAGTTAACTTTTGAACAACTACATAGATTTCAATGTCGCTGAAAGGCTCTAGAATGGGCCATAGTAATTTCTTCAACACTTGTATGAAGTGGAATATCTTTAAAATACAAAAAATTGAATAAAAATAAGGTTTTTATTTTTTGTTTATAGCGCATATTTTTTTTAATTTCAAAAAATTCGACGATATAGTTAATTAGGAAATACGTTTTCTAGAATATGTTCAAGAGGGGCTTATTTTTTAAACCTGAGAAAAATATTATTCAATTTTTTAATAGTAACAATTGCTTGTATGGTTTGAACAAAAAAATCAACAAATCCGAGTCAGAATTTATTTAAAATGATTTGCACATGTGCGTGGAAATAAAATAAAAAAGTAAAATACTCTTTTTTCGAGATTACTGGCTAAGCAGAAGCTATAGAAGATTGAAATTTTAAGAAAATTTTCATTTTTTCAACCTCAAAACTGAAAATGAAACTATCTTTCATTTTTTTTTGGGTGTGTCTATAAAATATTTACTAATATATTTATCACGTGGGATTAAAAGTTAATAGCCAACAACAAACCATCTTCATCTTTTATTCTATAAGTTTGAGAATACATGAAAAACTAATAACATATTATGAATTTAAAACATATTATTTCTTTTCTCCTTTAGAGAGAAAATTCAGAAAATATTATTCAACATTTTTCATGTCATATTAGATTATCAAACTTCCAAAAGAATATTTTGCGGCGTATCATCTTACCGTCTATACATACACAAAAAACATTAGTGTCCTCAATATAACGTTTGAAATACCATCTGGAAATGAATTATTTGTGATCACTAAAATATCACTTCTTGACAAACAAAACGTCATATTTGCAGGGTAAAAGCTAATTATTTATGAAATACAATATTTTAAGCTACATTATTTATTAGCAAATATTGTTTATCCCCAGCATATTATTTATTTCATCATATTCAACGAAGACTTCTTTATGAGACATAAATCGAGTCTTGAGTATAGAAAGTCCCGCACGATTTGCTGTAAACACAAAAAAGAAGCTCTTACGTCAAGAGTCATCAACATGTCAAATGAATCGTGTCTCATAAGTTCCGAGTCTGGAATTTTAACCTGCATTCCGTTCAATCCATTGACATGTTTATATCAATTATACAGTTTTGTATATCCTTATTGTCTCAAAGTCTGCTATATTATAATATAATTTGATAATTAATACAAATCAAATGTTTGCTTGCAGAACTGCGAACTTATTTTAATATATTACTTTATAAATAACGAAAAAAATACAAATTATTTTCTAATCCAGTTCTTTCGAAATTTTTCACTTTGTTCGTAACTGTGTGTAGAGTTGTGGGACTATCATTCATTCTGGGTAAAAACCGCAAAAAATGATTAAACAGTATATTTATTCAATACCATACGGAAATAATCTAGGAACATTTTACCATTCAAAAAACAGTAGTTAATTAATTTATGTCATTCGAATTAAAAAATGGTAATTACTCCGTTACTTAAGAGATCTGTTTTTGTCCAAGTTGTTTATAAGATGTTTACAAGTTATTTATAAGATCGTCTTGAAAAATCGTACACAATTTTATTTTGGTGTAATTTTGTGTCCTGCATACCCAGTAACTCATGTGCAAAACAATATATGTCAGGTTCAGACTACTCTGATATTTTTCACAAGCCGGGTCGTTCTTCAATGATAACAACGGCGATGATGCCATTTTTATTACGGACGTGAAACCAAGGACATACATAATAAAAAACGTACCTATTGAATTTTTCAAATAAAGACTACTAACTAAAGACTCGTAAAGCTCAGAAATGAATTCCAGTATTGAATGTAATCATATGAGACGTTAGCGTCAGCTATGAAGAACACGGAGAGGTCGGTAGAGTACGACTTGTAGGTGGTTTAGAACAACTTTCCCACTCTTTATTTTAATTGATTATTTCATTACCGAAAAAATTGAAGAAATATAATTGTTGACCATAAACTTTTGGCTACGTCTTAATTGGGCGCCAATTTTTTATTCTTGTGACCGATAAACATTTTCTTTTTAAAATGCCCTATTCTCGAAAAATGATCCGTGAATCTTCAATTGAATTTACAATTGAAAGGAGTGGTGAATAATATAATATAATATAATATAATATATATCTTAGCACATACATTGAAATTTCGTACAAAAAAAGTGAGCCTCAAAATTCAAGAGGTAGATTCCTGAAACTACATTATTTGACGCAATACTGTAGACTAATAACAAAATAAGCATTTAAAAATGAGTAAAATGAATTTTTATTTTAATAGTCACATGTATCCGCATGTGAAATCTGCGGTTTCATAATTATCAGGAAAAAACCCCTTAGTAAATCAAACCACTTTTCACATTCCACCAACGTCTTTAACTTGGTGCTAATAACTAATAATTAAAATATTATAATGGATACGTAATGAGCATTCGTGCCCCGAAAATGAACACCAGCTCAAAACATCCGGGCTAAATAAACATGCCTCAAAATATACACAACAAAATATCCAAAAAAATATATACTCAAACATCATGATAAACTTACAGAATTAATAAGACGGTGTATTAATCAGTGGGATTTATTCAAATGACTAAAATTAAGAAATTATACTCAATGTGATTTTTAAGTAACTTTTACGCAACATTAGCAAATATAAATTTGTTAGCATAAGAATGTTCAATAAACTAGTAATTTAAAAACGTCCTTATCAGTGTCTAATACATACAATCAACATTATCAAGCACAAATATGCAAATAAATCTAAGATCAGTCATTAAAGATTGCAAAAAAGACACTGTAAAAGTACTAAGATACTGTATCGCATATCCGTTCCAGAACATACGCAGATTGAAAACAGGTCGAGAAATTACAAGAATTCCTGACATTCTTATAGAAAATTCTTTTCCAATAAACAATGTTTTTTTCTATCTTTAATATACGAATAAAGTGTACAATGTTTATGGCATCTATAGTACTAACTACAAATTAGTTGATGCACAGAACAATACGCCGCACCTCATCACACTCTAAAATGTTACAAGAATTTCTTGTACTATGTAAATCACAGCTGTAAATTTATTTTTTCAAATGCAATCTTTATCGTATTTGAAATCTGCGTAAATGATGTCTAAATTTCCATTCTTTTCTTGAATTGCATTGTAGATGGAGGACCTGTTTACAAGAAAACAGTTGAGAACAAAATAAATAAAAAATAAATCAAAAGCACCAATGAAACATTATGATACATCAAATATTTAAAATATATATGAAAAAGTCGTTTTTGAATATATTTTTCTATAAATCAGATAATTCAGAATTTAGAAATTTTTTTTTAAATTTCGAATGCTTATTAAATGTTTTTACGAAAAAATTATTTTAAACACTGTTCGGAGTCTTACGATTGTATGTTAACCATTTCCTGAACCATTATTATGCATTTATTTCGGAAATGATATATCAAATTTGGTTTTGAATTGCAGAAAATTTTGAAACGTAACTCGAACTTTTCTTACACCCTCAGTTTCAGCAAAAATGTAAGAATTCTTTTTGAATCAAAATTTACTGAGTGCAGAAAAACTTTCCTAGATAAGCCCTCCAATTGTTCTAAAAAAATGAATTGAAAAATTGAATTTGTGACGATTGCATTAAAAAAAAGTGTCAAAAAAGCGACTGCATTATAAGACACTAAGATGGTAATCATACCTGTAAAAAAACAGTAGATTCGATAAACCAATTGTGAATTGGTTGGAATTTGTTGGGTTGAAGATTCAATTAATTAGTTGGGGTTCTATTTAATTTAATGTGAGTACCAATAAATTTATTAAGTTGGCACTCCTAATTAATTTATTTGCTACATCTCAGCGCACTAAGCCAATTGGTTGGGGCAACCAATTAATAAGATTTCCCAAATAGTTCTTTCCGCGCACATTTATCATAGGCTCACTACCCTTGCGTGTAAACAATACAAACTTATTTGTAAAAATTATTCTTGTTATTTTCAAAAATGGAATTTTTACTGATAAGTCACACACGAGAAAAATTAGAGTGGTCGATGTAAATAGTCGCACCAACCAATTAGTTATTAAATTTGGTAATAATTAAGTTGTTACTAATCAGTTTATTTCTTGGTGAAACTGTCTACTTACAAGTCGCACTAACAAATGCTATTTTCGTGTAGAATCCACCATAGAAGTGATTTCGTTTCTGTACACAGAAACAAAGTATTGGTTGGGGCAACCAACTGTTTAGTGTTCTAAAATCCAGATGAGAAATTGGATGTGGCAGCGAATTATTATAGTTACAGAAAGGAATAAATGGATAACTAATTAGTTAATTGGTCTAAAAAGTAACTAATTGCTTAGTGTAACGACTTTTATAGTTAATCCAACCAATTTGTTAGGTTAGATCAGAGAGCACTACACGGTTGGTTGCTCCAACTAATCCTTTTTGAACTAATAATTTTTTAAAAATAATTATTATTATTATTATTACTATTATGCGCATGGCAACGAGTTGGTTACGCAAACCAATTGCAAAGTGGTTGAATATTTGTTGACTGGAATAACCAATTACTTGGTTTGCGAAACTCTTTTGTCGGTTTTAAAGAACTAATATATTATATCGGTCCTTTCAACTAATTTATTGGTAAGATCACAGCGCACTAAGTGGGGCAACCAATTAATTGTACTAGAATCAATTAAATTTCTCGTACGAAAAAATATATATAACAAATGCAAGAATGAATTGGTTAGGTAACAATAAAATGGTTGCACTTAGTATGTTGAGCTCCCTACAATAATCTTATTGGGAGAAGAAATTTAACCAATTTATTGATTTTCCCACCAGGTAATCCGTTATCCTAACCAAAAAATATTCCACAATTCACAGTTGGTTCTCTTACCAACTGATTTTTTTTTTTGTACAACACCTCAAAAGTTTTTCTCCATATTTTCAAAATGAATTAATTCATTAAAAACATCGAACCAACCAAACAGTAAGAATTGATTAAAATAAAGACGTAAGGAACGGCATAAAATTGAGCTGCACGCAACAATGATGGGTTTAAATTGCTCGTAAGCCCGTGTTAAATGGAGTACGCACGCAAATTACACAATGTGCATGATTAACGATCACAATTTATTTGCGTATCGGGAAAAGAAAATTAATCACAAAGTATCCGTAATAAATGAACAATTTCCGGCTAGGAAGATTGAAATGCCAAAGGAAACGTCGTAGGTAATGGTTCAAATACGCGCAGGATGTCTGAGTGGTTTAATGGAAATTCCAAGAATAATCACTAAAGCCGTAACGCGCGCATAGGTGCAGCGTGCATACAGAGAGAAGAAAAAAAAATACCGAAGGCGAACACGAGCAACAACCGCGGTAAAGTTAAAGGGGGGTATACGAAAACATGAATTTTGTCGAGCATTTATTGTTGCCCGAGTATAGGCTGAAGAGGCGTGATTTAATGCGCGCGCCTTCTCTGATCGGTCGCCGCATGCATAAGTGCATGATTGACGCGAATGCACATTATACTTTCCTGCCCGATTAGAATAACGGGAGACACGAATGCCAGGCAAGCCGTGTCTACTGCTGATCGACCGTTAACCCGCAGCCATGTCGATGATGCAGTGGTATTCACTTTTACTGGAAGTATGACAGCCCGTTCATGCCGATTCCTCAATGCACAATTCGAAAAAAATCGGATTTTCAAAATTAATTAACGTCCGTCTGAAAGTAATCTTTAATCTCCAGACTAAAAAATTCAGTATTGTACTAAAGAATTGATCAGGTCATTTACCACAAGTATTATCACAACGTTTTTAAGCAACGTCTGGCTCAAAAACGTTTTGACTCTTCGTTTATACGTGTTTTAAACGTTCATTTTCGAATAAAAAAGCTAAACTTCTCGAATAAAAAAGGTATATACGTCGATTATGAGACAGGTGTTAAGGAACGTATCGATATCCAACCAAAGATGGTTTAATATACCGTTTTATACGTGTTTTAAACGTTTATCTCAATAGCCACGTAATTGTTTAATAAATAATTATATTTTTGATAATTTTCTGGAATAGAAAACGTATATTTATCGTTTATGATACAGATAGAAACGATCGTGTCGATATCCAACTAAAGACGTTTTAGTATAACGTTTTATTCGTGTTTTAAACATTTATTGTCATAGTTATGCAATCGTTTAATAACTGTTTACATTTGTGAAAAACCACTTGGATGTAAGTGGTATATTCATCGTTTATGAGAGAGCAGGAATAAAACTTGTCGATGTCCGGCTAAAAAACGTTTCCCTTCGCCATTTATACGTGTTTTAAACGTATATTCTATTAGATACGTAATCGTTTGATAAATGTTTACATTTTTGTAAAATTACTGGAATAAAAGTGATATATTCATCTTTTATGAGATAGATGAAAAGAAAAGTATCGATATCGGACTACAGACGTTTTAATATACCGTTTTATAGTAGTTTTAAACGTTTATATCAATAACCACGTAATTGTTTAACAAACGACTACATTTATGGTAAATTTCTGGAATAAAAAACATATTTTCATCGGTTATGAGATACATGGAAACTATCGTGTCGATATCCAATTAAAAACGTTTTAATATACCGTTTTATATGTGTTTTATACGTTTATTCTCATAGCTATGTAATCGTTTAATAACTGTTGATATTTGAGAAAAATTACTTTGATGAAAGTGTTATATTCCTCGTTTATGTGAAAGGTAGAATAAAACTAGTCGATGTCCGGCTAAAAAACGTTTTCCTTTACCATTTATACGTGTTTTAAACGTTCATTTCATTAGACACGTAATCGTTTGATAAATATTTATATTTTTACTAAATTTCTCGAATAAAAAAGGTATATTCGTCGATTATGAGACAGGTGGTGAGGAACGTATCGATATCCAACAAAAGACGGTTTAATATACCATTTTATATGTATTTTAAACGTTTATTTCAATAGCCATGTAACTGTTTCATAAATAATTACATTTTTGATAATTTTCTGGAATAAAAAACGTATTTTCATCGGTTATGAGACAGATGGAAACGATCGTATCGCTATCCAACTAAAGACGATTAAATATACCGTTTTATACGTGTTTTAAACGTCCATTCTATTAGGCACGTTATCGTTAGATAAATGTCTATATTTTTGCTGAATTTCTGGAATAAAAGTGATATATTCATCTTTTATTAGACAGATGAAAAGAAAAGTATCGATATCGGACTGGAGACGTTTTAATATACTGTTTTATACCAGTTTTAAACGTGCATTTCAATAAGCACGCAATTGTTTAACAAACGACTACATTTTTGGTAAAATTCTGGAATAAAAGTAGTATATTCATCTTTTATGAGATAGATAAAAAGAAAAGTATCGATATCGGACTAAACACTTTTTAATATACCGTTTTATACCAGTTTTAATCGTTCATTTCAATAACCACGTAATTTTTTAACAAACGACTACATTTTTGGTAAATTTATGACATAACATAGGTATACTTATCTTTTATGAGGCAGGTGGAAAGGTACGTATCGATACCCTACTAAACAAGGTTTAATATACCGTTTTATACGTGTTATAAACAATTATTTCCATACCCATGCAATTGTTTAATAATCGTTTTAATTTGGGAAAAACTTCGTGGATTAAAGTGGTATATTCACCGTTCATGAGACAGATGGAGTAAAAGGTATCGATATCCTACTAAAAAACGTGTTATATACGTATTTGAATCCATTATTACGATAGACACGCGATCGTCGAAATATTTGCTAATTTTCTAAGATACAAATTAATGGCAATAAATTCAGTGAATAACGTTTTTGTAATAATGGTAATTAAATATAGTCTAATTTAATTAATCTGTAATTTTTGTTTAGTGGGATACTACGTCATACATTCCAAACGAATTCAATCTTTTTCTATACTTTTTTATGTTCTTTACGTCACGTAAAATTAGAAACTGAATTTGAAATACTTTCATAATCTTTCTGGAACTATTTCTTTATTATTGAAAATTCTTAAGTTTTTTCGCTAGAATTAAAAATGTCAGACGTCATAATATAAAAAGAGCATTCGTGCATCTCGAAGCGTGAAATTTCAAGATGAATTATTACCGGATTAAAATAATCCCCACGAGAAATATAATCGAAGAAATGTGAGCATTTCGAGGAGGAGAATAATGTCACAACTGTGAATGTCGAAGAGGTGAAAAGTGGAAACGCTAAATGCTTCAGGTAGTTTTTCAAAGTGTGCCAGACGGTCAATTTGAGCTAATGAATATCCATGGGTGTAACTTTTCTCGTAAACGCCGCCGCCTTTAAAATTCTTCGGTGTCAGTGATATTTTTTTATAACCGGAATTACAACACGATAGTTATATGCCAACGAGGTAGCTTAATTTTCCGAATCATGATTTGATTATACCCCGATTATGAACCATATTTACTATAATTAATTACATATTGTTCTCGAGAATTTTTTAGAATAAAATTTTAATTATTAGCATTTAAATTATATTTAATAATACGTAAATAATTATTAAATTACATTTAATAATTAAGATGAAAAGTTAGTATCTTGAGTAGTTCTTTATTAATGGAATTTTATAAATAATATGACCCATAAGTTAGTAAATTGAAAAAAATTCCAGATTTATGTAAATATTTTTTAAACAATTTCAAGTAAAAAAGCTCTTAAAGAAGTCTTAATTATTACTTATGAAAATAAATTTCAAATCAAAGTAACATTGGAATTTCAGTTTCATCAACAGACACTAGGTGGCGTTCGAATCCAAAAGTGAACTCGCAGTAATGACTTCATGTATCAACTAATGGGCAATACTTATAATGAATGAATTAGCGATACATGCAACAAAATAGAACAAATACGAAATATATCATTGCAAGCATTTAGTAAAAAAGAATTTACGTATTTCGATTGAAGAAAATCAGCGTTTTACATGAAAGTTACTAAAGAATTAGTGGCGTTTTAACCTTTGCTAGTTAAAACTCAATAATTAATATTTATCTCATTTTTGCAATGCATTAGTAATTTGGAATGATTTAAAAGAATACATAAATACACAAATAACAATAATACATACATTTAAGAAATCAATACATTCATTACTTAAGTTAAACTACAAATGAGAAGTAAATGTTTATTATTCTTTGAACTGACATGCAAATAATATGGGTAAAGAAACTTTTTCTAGGCTAAATTATGAATATTACTGACATGTTACTTGATATACAAAGTACATAATACGCGAAAGGAAACGATACAGAAAATTATACCCTGCTAAAATAAATATGAAGAAAATGTTTAATATTATGTTTCAGTAAAAGACAAAATTGACATTAGTGCAAGACATTTTATTTACAGATAAACAAAGTATGAATAAGAGTATGATGAATAGTCACTTTCAAGAATAAACATACTAAATTATACACCGGCAATAAATTGCACAGCTCACTCCAGCCGAGATAAATACATGTAAAAACGTACGTTATCATTCCTGATATTGCACGAAATCAATGTTTGTTAATGTTTGCAAATGTTTACTATTTCATTCATTTTTTAAATATTATTAACTTAATTACAGTTTAATTTCCGAATATGAATTATGTTTTGTATGCAGAAGAAAAATAAGAATTACGTTGTACATTGAACATCAGATTTCATGTATTTCTATCCCATAAAATCGATCCACGATTGTTCGAAACTTTCTTTTAGCTTAAGCTTGTATATTATTAATTTAATCAGTGAAACGTAACGGAATTTCGAATTTCACCTATTTCGTCATTTAATGTCCTATGGAATAAGTATATTTTTACGATTTGAAGACACTGCATCAGATAAAGACGAAAATTTTCGTAATTCCAATACTCGTATAATTAAAAAAATAATTCTTGCTATACTTTCCAGTCATTTATAGAAAATAACTCTTATGTAACTCCAATAATTTTATCAAATTTAGTTAATTGAAAAGGATTTTGGTAAATAGGAGAGGATGCAAATTAAAAGCTTTTTTTCTAAAGCTTTTCAAGTTTGTGATGTTCCTGGATGAAAATCTACTCGTTAGAGAAAGAAAAGTGAACCCACTTCTGATTAATTGAATTTTTTCTCCGTTAAAAAATAAAATTTCACACTTGAAAGGAAAAAATGTCAGGTTAAAAGAGTGGACTTTCACTCTCAGAAATGTAGAACATGTGTGTGGTATTTTAGAACATTTCTTTAGGTTCCCGGTGAATTAATTTCAGGAGAATATAAACGAACCAGAAAATAATATCTAAAAAAAGGCGAAGAAAAACTTGTTAAAATTAACACGCGTAAATTCATAAAATTGACAAGTTCGAAAAGTAGGTCATATTCATGAAAAACAGAATTCACAATTACATTGACCTAATAAAAGTTCACTTTTTGCCTTTAACAATCGCAATTTCATTTCGGAACAGATTTTTCGTGCAGAAAATGATGGCAATAGCAGAATTTTTTTATCACATCTCATCTTCAAAAAAGGTGTAAAAATGAGCTTTTTTACCATATTTCGTTTTTATAGTAAACGAGAATTTACTTTTGAGAATCGCAGGATCATTTTCAAAGGGATTTTTATGCTGAAAATGATGAAACCAGAATAAATTTGAAACTTTTTTTAATTGGTGCAAAGGAGACCTTTATCACTGTATTTTGTTCATTTTGTCGAAATAAAAACTGACAGGTATCCATTTTAAAGCGTTTGCAATTTTTTTGTCAAAATTGTTGTCAACTTGAACGTTTAGGCATGTGAGTTTTAAAATTTTTGGAATTTTTCATTTATTATGCACTTGAGTTCGTATGTATGTAAATTTAACTAAAAATGTCTAAAATTTGGAAGCTCAAATAACCTTGTCAATTTTCATACACTATTCATTTAACAAAAGTTCATCTGACGCGAAATTAAATATACTTTTAAATTGTCGGACTCAAAAAATCTCCAGGAATGAATAATATCGTGAAATCATCGTCAAAATTGACAAAAATAAAAAATTCCAAATAACACTCAGAAAGGTCTGTTTTTACCTTTCAAAATCAATAAAAAAGTTGTAAATTGGACACAAGTGAGTGCGCAGTTATGAGTGAGTACTCAGATAAATTTACATAAAAAATTGTTTTCATAAAATGAAATTTTGAGAGTATTTGAAATCCTCATTTTGATAGTGTTACTAGACCTGCAATTAGGTCTGCATAAGAATGTAGGTTTGCTGCCACACCATGCATTTAAATCGTGGAAAAATATATTCAAATTTGAAAATTAACACAGGAGATTTTCATTTCTACCCAAAAACCGGAGTATAATTTTCATAAGTTTTTCGACGTGATGACTCCAAATCTGGACGGAGAATTGCTCCATCACGACCAGATTTTATTACGTCCCAACCTAAGAATGCAAAAAACCTTGATAAAAACTCGAATAATTAGATGAAAAAAATCGTATTGGAATGACGAAAAACGCATTTTAAAACGTTTTCTGACAGTTTTTAAAAAATATTTGTCGCAATATTGAACTTTTAAATAGCTGGAACTCATTTTTGACCTCAGAATCTTGAAGAGCGACCTTGAAATAGTAACACATGTACCTTTCAAATTTATTTAACTTCGATTTTAACACGCAATACTTGTTTGAAATTGAAATGACAAAAATGTCATTTCCGGCGTTAATACGTTGATAAGAAATATACAATTCATTTATATAGTATTTAACAAAAAATGCAATACACTTGTTTGAACAAAAACTGAACTGCGGTAAATAATGGAGCATTGTAAGGAAATATTGTTTTTTGTAAAATCTCTTCGCATCCGGCTCATCATTAATTTTTTTTACAAGATATTGACTTAAAATTAAGATGATATAAAAATGAAAGACTATTATAAATAAAACAAAAACTAAAACTGCTTAAAATAGGATATATTTAACTTGCTCATTTATTATAATGATATGTTATTCGGGACACGTGCGGAAATTTATTTTGTAGTAATGCGACTGCCATATCACCTTCAGCACTCAACCTTCGCATCTACAGAAAACACATCTGCATGTATATACCTAAAACTATTATGTATATTATGCAATGCAGACGCTTTAGAGGTCGCTCGAAAAATTCGTCAACTGTGTCGAAATCGTGTTTCGATTTGATTACCAAAAAAAAATATAAGTTTTATAGAAATGTACGAAGGAGGCAGTGATTTATGCACTTTTGAAATACGTAAACCGACGAAACAGATATTTTGTAATACAATAATTTATAGTAAATCCGGTCATCAACTGGCGTTTTTGTGTAATTTAAATCTCTTTTTTATTGGCACACTTGCAAACAACTTCCTCATGAATTTATGTCAATGTTAAACAGAGCTCTTTTGCTAGCACGATGTCGTAAAGCCGACCGTAGCCGAGTTTTTGATTACGAACATGTCAACTATATTATTTGGCAATGTAACATGTATTTTTATAGTTCCTACGATTTAAAAACCTCTATTTACTTTGCAAATGTAAAGTGTGACTTATATAGTAAGCCATAAAGCTGTTATATTCCCTAAGCGGAGGGTATACCCATAAAATCAGCTTTATGAAATACACTTTTAAAAAATTTAAAAAAATTATATCTTTAATAATTTTTGACGTGGAATTCAGTGGGGCTAAAAGACAAAGTTTAAAAATTTTTTTTATCGAAAAAACTGAATTCTTTAAAATCCATCCGTAATTATTGAGAAAATGTGTTTTTGTGTTCACCCTAATTTTTTGGAATTATTAAACGTGGAGGCATTTTTCGAAAAACCAAACTTTTTTTCGTGTTCAAATGTACGGGCCATAAAAATTATTTTTTTAGTAATTTTTGTCATGGAATTGTAACATATTTTTTGACCCTAAAAAATTTTTGTTTATCCGATAAAAAATGTTCATCGAAGAAAAAAATGAATTTTTTAAAATCCATACGTAATTATTTAGAAAATGTATTTTCACGTTCACCCTGATTTGCTTGAATTTTTAAATTAATTTTGAAAAATGTAGAAACACTTTTATTTTGTCAAGTTACAATTTGGGGTTCAAAAATCGTCGTTACATTTTTTATTTTAGCGCCACTGAAATCCACCTCAAAATTTACTAAAGACATAATTTTTCAAATTTTTTAAAAGTGTATTTCATAGAGCTGATTTTATGGATGTACCCTCCCCTTAATATACAGATATGAATGTTTATTTGTTTAATATTAATTAACCTTTTTAACTGCAAATAACAATTTTTTAATTAAATAAATTTAAAAAAGATTAGAATAGCATTTTTCAAAAAATGTCTTATTTTGTTAATATTTGTGCATTTTCTTATGCGATGAGTCAAGTTTTCTGGAAATCTAGTTGAACATTCTTTGCCAAAATATTATTAGTTTTATTAAAAAAAATACGTTAGAATCGGTCTAGTAGTTTCTCCTTAATCGTAATTTGAACCAAGCTGTACAGGGCCTTAGTGCGGCTTGTGCCGGTTGTGGGCATCCGTATATTACGGGCTACGTATATTTGGGCAGCAAGGGATATGCTAGTGATCTCTTTATTTTAAAATATGCATGTTGATAATACGAAGGTATCACAATGAAACTAAACTAAAACTCGCAATTACGTACTAGTTGCACGCCAGACATAACGATACTTTCAAATAAATAAACGGCAAAATGATTTCACATTACTTTTAACGTGCGATAAATCACTACGAATTCGATCAAAAGGCAAGTGTTTACACTTGTCTAATTTTATATCAATATTTTTATTATCTTTATAATCAATAATACTTCTTCTGTTTCCGAGAACGCAAAATACAACTACTGTTCAATCGCTCTGCAATGATTTCCGATTAAGATTAACTTGTGCCCTGCATGGAGACTAATTTTTAAACATTGTGTCTACTGCAGGTCACATTAATCAAGTGTGACGCACGTAATACGTATTTCATTTTATGGGATCTACGTAGTATATTCCTTCGAAATTAATATCCCAACCAAACTATACTTAACCTATAGCTTAAGCTGACTGCAAGCGGAATCTTCTTGCCGCAAGTGTAAATCCTCTTGTTATATGATAAAGAGAATTATGCGGTAAGTGGATGTCTACTTGCTGCAAGTAGACTTCGCTTGTGACAAGAGGACTTAAGAGGACCATTTTAGGAGTGCAGTAACTTCAAAGCCTACATGAAATTAAAAATCATAACCAAATTCCAGGAATAAAGATAATAGGCTGCTGCAGTCCCTGTCAAAATTGAGGAAGATTATCCTAAGTCATATTCCATGATGCATTTTTCCTCTTCACCCCTGGCTTCTTCCGCATATCGCTTAGAATCGAGGTTTGACCATTCTTGTCTAATATTGGGAGGGAATGTCGCGAAAAGATGCGACAACAATTTTTGTGAGGGGAGGAGAAGGGGAATTTGCTAATATTACTGTGGGCAATACAGTAAGTAAGGACGGTAACTACAGTCAGTTTTTTAGTTCTGCTGCTTTAAGTTTGCTATGTGTCAATTTTACCCTACAAAGTATAATCCGCTCAGTGATGCCAGAATTGTCTGGAAGACCTCTACTCCCCATACTACTTGCATCTCTCATAATTCTCAGTCCTTCCGATTCAGATGCAAATAGCGAAGAGCCGCAAATCCCAAATATTGTGGGGGTAACCGAAAGATAGCAATGCAGATTATTTCATTCCCATTTTTTGGTCTCAATAAGGTTGCACCAAACCTCATAGTCGTACGTGGGTAGTGTCAACCCTCGATCCATATTTCTAGAACTTCCTGTCAGTTCTTATGAAATGGAACTATATGCAAAGTTTATAGAAGAATTACGTAAGACATATTAAGTATTCATTTTGTCGTGACACATTTTCCAACGATTGTTTTCACCCGTCCATTTCAGGGTGTGTGCGATTTCAGTATTGCATCCTTGAAGTGGCTGACACTTGAACGTGTAGAGTGCACTGGGCGCGCCGTTGCGATGACCGGCGGTGTCCGTTTTGAGAAAAAGTTACGAGTGTCGACACACACCGTAAGAATTGAGCGGAACGGTACCCGATCGCTGGTGCGTTGAAGGTTGTGTGGAAATTCGAGCGGAATTCATTGAGGGATCGGGAAGTTTTATACGAGGTAAGGCGGACGCCACGCTTCGTCGCCTCGGTACGTGATCCTATTTACCGATTACAGGGAGCTCTTTGCCAAAGAAAAGAATTAACGAAGAAGAAGATGCAGCCGACCTGCATGAAAGCCGGAAGAAGATGCGTTCATCAGTGAAAAAGACGATAGAGACTGCCGAGGGGGAAAAGGGGATTTTTTTTTTCAGAGAGGGATAACGTCAGGGCCTCGTCCGGAATCCACGTAATTAGCTACGACCCACTGACCGACTTGTCAAACGATTTTCGTTCGCGAAATCCACGTGGGCCCTCCTGCACCGTCTTGAGGAATTCCGTTCCCACGAAGCAAAGTGCAGTTTTCGTGCCATCGCTCGCGAATACACGCAGACGCACCCGCAATATACCGGGACGTGCGGCTAAGATTTTTTTTCAAAATTATTGTAATTACGGCTCCGAGAGGTTTCTAGATGTAAACGAGAATTCGCCCGCAATTATAATGCAATTGTGGCCTGCGCTCGCTGCGTGCCTTCAATTTGGATCCAGAGCCGTGATCCAGAAACCAGTTGCATGATGACAATGGGTTAAAATTGCGTCTATTCTACATGCAAATAAAATCTTTGCAATATTTGTGTTGAGATGAAAATATGGCATTTGCAATAACAGTCACGGTTATTTTTCTAAATGGGCTCATTCCAGGAAGGTGAATATTATATTGACGTCCAAAGAATGTCTGGTATTGTTAATAATGGCAGTAAGATTTGTAACGAAACATCATTATTACGTCTTATATGGAATATGTGTAAAGCAAGATTTTGTTTCAAAAAGCAATTACTGCATCTTTGGATAGATGGAGAAGATGGAATATAAAGTTTCATATGATCCAAGAGACGTAATATTGTTTGCAAGCAAAGTCCTATTTGCATACGATACTTCATGACAGTCATGGCAGTTTTTCTAATCAACAAAATCCATTTCGAAGCCAGGTGCTCCATAGCGCCTGAATTAATGTTTTGTATTCCACTGGACAAGAAGAATGATATACGAAACATTTTGACCTCGCCCATCATGTATTGTTCTTATAGCTATTATTAGTTTTGATTGATTCAAAATTTTCTCACCCTACGCTTTAGTGAACGGAATAAAAAATTGGTCTCATTTATCAACATTTGCTTCAGTGTTTTCGAAAAATGGTACGAATTTATCATAACCACTACTTGGAACGCATTATAATACTATGAATATATTGCATAATTATTCCTGAATAGAATTTCAATATTGAAAAAAGAACGTATACATCCAATAAAATTGTGAAAGAATACGGAAGAATATATTGTGATGAAGATAAGTTCAAGGGAGAGAATGAACTAATCCCCATGTGATGCCTAATTAATCCCACGCACAAACGGTTAAAAATCCTCAACTAGTCACTAAATAATTATTCACTTATAATATTTTCTGTCATGAAAATTTCTTATTCTGTAACAGCAGATAACATGACACAATCAAAATTTTAATATACAGGATTTCGAAGATAGAATACAGTTTTCAGATCTACCGCATAAGATCCTAAACTAAATACGAACTATTATATAAAATACGGTACTTTGATACGCACAATTAGAAAGCTGTAGGATATCTTACGATGATTATGGCGGCATTATTGGTGATCTTTACTTAATGTCCTCATCATTTTACCATTGGTTAACTAAACCTTCACAACACGACATCGCTACCTGCTGTGGTATATATATTTCGTATTGTAATATTTCATCTTGTAAGTTTAACGCCAAAGTCCAAAACCGATACCGATACAAGAGTCTTCATAAAGTACATAGTGATATTAATTAATGACGCTGTAGGTGTTAAACATTTAAACATTTGATATGTAAACAGTTCCATTGTATAGACGAGGATCATGGCCTATGTTCTTCTGAATAAGGAGGTCATTGTCAATAGTGACAGTAGTGACACATTGAAACTCACAACAACGTTCGTAAACATCACAAGAAATCAAGAATGACACCTTGATCTGCATATTCAATATCTGTAGTAATAAAAAAAATGTCAAAGTTCTTGCATTACACGATAGACTAAAGGAAATCAAAATTGTTGCTGTAAACTAAGAAACAAATTGGCGCCCAATTAAGGATCACTGTAACTGATCTAGAACTTCCAGGGCACAAAACTAAATTTTTAGGTTCAGAAATGGCAGGAGTACTATCGAAAAAATGATTTAAACTAAAATTGATTTAAAAATTTACGCCTGAAAAAATGTCGAGTTCCTTTATTAAATTTGATCTTAATCTTATTCTACTTGCTACGAGGTTATCGGATAAGGCTTGTAATCGCATCACTATAAAGGAAAATAAGGACAATACAAAGAAGAAATAATTACGATAGGCATTTAATTTAAATAACTCAGAAGTATATTATACCGTTTTATTGTCTTATCAGTTTTATTTGTATTGTAATTTAGACAGTTATGGTCGTAGTTACTGTTAACGTGTGATCTCAAGTCGTGAGAAAAAAAGTATATCTTATGAATTAATTTACACAGGAATTAATATAATACGGTTTTATCTCTTGATCAGTTGTGTATACTAAAGGCAACGGCAAGTATGGGAATATATGAAAATAAAGAATTCAAAAGGGACAAAATTAATAATGACTCGTCGAAATTCGCAATTCTGGGTGTCAAAAATGTTATTAATGATATGTAACAATTACTTATTCATAAGTGTAAGTAAAATTGAGAAAATGGAATACATAATAATTAATTAAACCAAAGCCTGGTAAGGCGCAAGTAGGGCCCATGCATGACGCTGGCATGGAAAATATTGATATCTACTAGGGATAGCAGAATGATACTTTTGCGATTATAAGGCAAAGTTGCTTCTTCCTCCACTGCGCAGCGCTGTGCAATGTTTTCCACGCAAGCGCCATTTATTACAGTATCAGCATCAATCTTGAAGCTAACAGTGTGAAAACGGTCATTTATAACGACTCCCATGCAATATTAAATACCTATTAAAAAGTGAGGTTAAAACTGGCTCCAATTTATTGAAACAAATTCGATCATAAATGTCATACTTAATTTTACCCCCTAAACACCTTCCAGATTCAGAAAGGGTCTTAAAAGTTAGAAAAACATTAGAAAGACATATATTTTCAATATCGGGTCATTAAAAGAATAAGGTTATTATGTCACGATGCCGTCGAAACATTCAGCTGTCACAGGACACTCCCGTAAAGCAACTCTTCTTTACGGCCTTTTTCATTCCGTTAAATTTCTCTTTCGCCTTCATAATTGATGAATCCGTAAAGCAAGCTTTGTCTCCCGTAATACCAATGACTCCGTTAAATACACAGGGTCCGTTGAATAAAAATTTATGAATAATTCAAAGGTAGCGCCTGCCATTAAGAAAATAACGAGACACTCGATTGCAGCTTCACTGTAGTCAAATGGAAGACTTACGGTGCGATTGCAATGTGATATTCTGTTATTATGCTCTCTATAGTCACGCGGGAATGTAAATGACCGATTCTTCGTCTTATCAGCCGTTATGTGCAGTTAAAAAAAAACGAACCCCCTTCTTGTTTGGCTCCCCACTAGGTAAGTATCCCCCCACATGAACTTGATTACGGGTAATCGTACCTAGTGACGGGGAATATGCATTCTCCTAAGTGCAAACTGAATAAGATTGCGTATATATCCGCCATTTCCGCGTAACAGTATAAGACACTAGTTTTTAGGGGGACCTGGATTCACACGACTCCCCGTGCCCTAATGCGAGCATAGCCAATTGTTCCTGTGCGTGCACAACGTCTGCTTCCCACGTAAAAATTACGTTAAATGGCAGTTTCGTATGTACGTTATTTGTACTATGGAGTTTGCGCGAATTGCATTTCTTCATTTCTCTATTTTTTACTTGGTACGCGTTTTCGTGTCGGTAAAACGATTCGTCGGGGAAAACAGTAGACACGGAGAGAAATTAGTGGTAAGAAAGCGATGGTAAAAAATATGGTATTATATCGTACCGCCACATTTCTGTGCTAGTTTCGTAGTAGAAGGAGGTACGTTTCTTGATATTTCGAACACTTTTCAGGATAACTTTTCAAAATCTTTTATTGTAGAAGAGATTTGTTTTATAATACAAAATATTACTAATATAAAGGATTAGTTGGTAACATAGTCTCTTCGTGTTAAATAAAGCAACGAATTTAGGTACACGAACTTGACGTTTGGTCATTGGAGGAAACTGCGCATGCGCCAACCACGGGGCATTCAGTCGTATACTAACCTTCTCGCACTTTCCGTATTAGTTCAGCGTTTTTATTTTTTATTAAATGATACAATGAATTTAGACATACTCACAAATTACATGCCCACCAGCACAATAAAAAATTGCTGTATCAAAATGTGTATATTTATAAAAGTACTGCAAAGTGAACTCTTACTGAACCACGTAGCTTAAAATCTCAGTACACATAACCTCAATATAGCCTTAGATATTATAATCATAATACAATCACAAAAGCTTTGGAACACCCATTAACATGACTACATATTTGGTTATAATGAGTAACTCTGTGTATGTTTGAATGAAGAGTGTTTTCAATTCCATTAACTTTTGAACTCAACCCCTTTGAACTTATTTACTGAAAGAGGAAAAGTTAAATTAAAGGAAGATACCGTCTCCAAGGTTAATCCTCAATTTTGTACTCCTACGAATCGAAATTTTACTCCGACAATATTGGAGCGACAAGGAGAGAGTTAATGATTCTGAAGCTCAATTAATGGATTTTTTATTCATTTTTTTCATTTCAATTTTGATGCAAGATCTAATATATTATATTATAATATAACTGTTGGAGGAATGAAATTTTAAAGGATTAAAAAACGATCTATTAATCCCGGAAACAATTTTTAACCTAAGATAGTTAATTAAAAGTCTAGAGTCCTTTGGAGTATGTATACTCGAAGTAAAAAATCAATCGAGTATTTCGTATCAAAATCAAAGTTAACAAAATTGAAAAGTATTTATCCTACTGTTTTCGAAGTCGTTCTGCAAGATTCAGAGTCAAATTTCAAAAAATAACTTATAAATTAAAAAATATTTATTCTTATCCAATGTTTTGAGCGATCAGAACATTGATTTTATCGAAACTATAGACAAAGGCGAATAAAATATTTAAATTTTAAGAACACATTTTACTTTTCCTTTCTTTATTGGAGTAACCTAAAAATAGCGTCAAAGAGAACATTCTTTTGAAAAATTTCTGGATGCTGTAGCTCAGAAATTACAAGCTTTTTTTAAAAAATGTTATGAATGAAAAGTTCTTAGAAATATGTGAGAAATATACTGGAATTTTCTAAACAAATATTTTAAACGGTATTTTCGGAAATGGTGTCTACATTTTTAAAGAAATTTTTGGAAATTAACGAAAAATTCCAAATAAATGTTGGTATATTTTTTGGAATGAGTTCTAAGCATTTTTTGTTCTTTAAAATGTTTTCCAAAAGGATATAGTTATTGAGGATGAAACTAAATGTAATTTAAAAAAATGCTTAGAATTCATCAAAGAATATACCATTTTTTATTCAAATACAATTTGAAAAATTTCCAGAATATTCCTTGAAAATTTCTAATAACTTTTTATTCTTAGGATTTTTTAAAATAAAAATTATATTTTTTAGTTACAACTCCTAAATTTTTTTACACCATTTTAAGGTCGTTCCAATGTAAAATGTATGCATAATATTTAAATGTTTTATCCATTTTAATCTACAGTTTCAGTAGAAGCCCAATATTCCTATGACACAATAAAAACTCATAAGCTGAAATTGAAATGACAAAACTTCATTCCAAAGTAATTGAAAACAGTTTTGTACATTTAAGTAAACATTTATTTAAATATGAAGAAGTAAATATTTATTTAAAAGAAGTAAATAATTTCTTAACCTACGGAATATTTACTGTAAGGATAAACACTCCAAACGATTAAGAGATCTGAAACATCTTAATTATTACAAAATGTTTTCTTAATTCAGGCAAATATTTATTTGTTACTATTCAAATAAACGTTTCTTTGTATGTGCAAAACTTTTCTTTTCATCTGTTAACATTTCTCACACCCATCATTGAGTATTATTTGATTTACCTAATAGCTTCGTATACATGCGTATTTCAAAATTGAATTCCTTGCACGAAACGATAGTCCTCAAAACATTTTTTTGTTAATAGGTAGAATAAAGAATTTTGTAACGTGTTTTTTGTGGCTTAGGAACACTGCAAAAGATATCATCAATGCAAATTTCATGATCGAAAGGAAACCTACACTGTAAAAAAATCTTACAAATTGTTACATGAAATAAGCCAATATATAAGGCACAAGTATGTCCTTTTCTAATTGGTATATGAGTATATATAAGTTATATAAAATTAAATCATTATAAGTAATGCAGTTTCTCTCTACTTCACTCCAAAGGATGGGATTATTAACGATGCGTGACTTCATTATTAGGTTGTCGGGCCTCCTAGCGACTTCCGGATGTAATTCAGTATAGATCATTTTATTTGTGTATAAATTTCGGGTAAACAATAACATCATTTTCTATTTTCGAACGTCTTTTCGTGGGTACAAATTTAAACAATCTTGTCGTTCGATTTCTACTACTTTAAATAGTCATTTGTTGCCACTAGTTTTGTGTCTTCAAAGTTTGTTACTTTTAAATCTTTAAAACTTTAGAACTTTTAAATCTTTAGACCTGAATTGATGAATTACTAAGTTTCCTGTAGATCTCAAACTGTATTTTATGTTCAATAGATTTTTTATGGAATACGTTATGTTCAATCCAACAGTTTAGGCACCTGCTCTAAATGTCAAAACATCAAACTTTTATTAACGGAACTGATCTACCTATTCTGATATATCATTATTCCCTCCTATCCATTGATATTTCATTTCAGTAGTTGTAATCTGTACACTATTTACTTCTCTCCGTAAAAATTGTCCGGAACATCAAATAAAATATAATCCTAAACTAATCCCAAAATCATGTGAAATATTTCATATTTCTAAAGATTGGCAATTCTCTAGCAAGCGGATATTGCAAATAAAAGCGAATGAAATTCAAAATACGAATTTTCCAAATAGCTAAAGCACATATTTAAGAGCTGTTTAAAATTATCAAAAAATGGTAAGAAGTCACAAATGCTGCTGAAAAAGAGCTCTTAACGTGATATTTCAGAACACTTATGAGTTGATTTTCAGAATTCTACAAACTCCATAGTTTTTTGTAATCAATAATTTTATGTCATTATTATACTGAAAATAATAACTTTTTGTTTCAATAAATGTGCACCATTTCTCGAAAAGAAAGGCAAAATATAGAAAAAAATTCAAAATACGTCTCTTGCTATATAGAAACTAAAAAAATTTGATTTTTTATTCCAGGACCAAAATTAAGGAGGTTAAGTCTTCGGCCATGAAGCTATTAAAAAAAACGAGTCTTGCGGAGAAATGCTGGACAGTCGCCATTTTGAAATTAATTAACATGAAAAAATGTGTATTTCTTCTTTAAAATCTGTATTACAAAACACTTTCGGTTTATACTTTTCTCGAGTTTCAAAATATTACAATATTATTATAATTCGTAATATATGCCCATTTTTTCGAGCTGTAGACTACCTTCCCACCTTAAGGGGTCTTTTCAGATATATATTTTGAAAGAACTACCTAAACAGTAGAGATAAAAAATAGTTTGGAATAATCTGGAAATATGCTCTATAAGAGATCAAATGATTCACATTATGAGGTTTTTCTGAACTTTATATCATAATGAGATCGTATGATGTTAAGCTCTGAGAAACGTCATACAGTGACGATTGTGTTTTTTTTTTGTTTGGAGCACTCTTGGAGGTTATATTGAACTCATTTTCATTTTGCTGGCTGAATATGGACGATCTCTTTAAAAGGTACGTGTGGTTTGGGTTATTGCATATTATTTGTACAACAGCAACATTTTTGAGCTATTTAAAATGTCTTAAGTATTCTCTAAGTGTTATGGACATGATCTTTTAGGATCCTTATACACCAGTTTCAAGAGGTCTACAAGAACATTAAACATGAGGTCTTAGAAAGGTACTCTTATTTAAGGTTTTTCTCTCTCATTATGTAATAATTGAAAATTAGATTCCTTACAAGTATAAATGATATTTTTCTCCTTATTTCTTGCAATTAATGAATATTTTGCCATTGATTTGTATTTAGAGTTTAGCAACAGTAATGTAATCAAACAATTACATAGCAAATGATATATCTCGTCTAAATACCGTAAAAAAATCTTTAAAATTAATATTTCAAGAAGTTATAAGTAAAACTTCTTTAAGAACTCGTTTTGACAACTAAGACCGCTTCAAAGGAGTTTGTAGAGATATCATTGGAAAGAGCCCTGAAAGACCTCGTTTAGAGGAATGCACTGTTTAAGTATGTTATCAAGTGTAAAGTACTTCTTCTTATTGGGATATATGCACTCTAAGACCACTCGTGATGGAAACTTGTATGCGTACTTTTGTCGCAAAGGTGCGCCCGCAATTTACAAGACAAGGGGAGATTAGGTTAAGTTAGGTTCAGTTTACAAGTTAATAGATTTTTCCGATGACATTGACATACAATTTTAATGTCATGACACTAAATTTGAAACTATGTTTTACAACAGAGTAAAAACTAACCAGAGTAAAATTCCACCACAAATTTCGTAACGTGAATTTTGGGACAAGTTCGACTTTTTCTAAAGCGAACCCTTCATTTCCACTGATATACAGTGAAATGTGAATTTTTTACGGAGAAACAAAACTGTCACCTTAAAAAAGTGATTATTCCTAACTTAATAACCTATAAACCCAGATCCGATTTTTGGCACAAGTTTAAAAATTAATTTTGCATCCTTTTAACAAAGTTTTTGATATATTGACATTGCAGTTTTGATGCTCGTAAATGAGTTTTTAAGCTATTATAAGATAGACATCAGTGGGAAGGTTTAATACCCAACAATTCCAATGCCTTCATATAGGTGAATTTTTGAATGGGAATGTTTAAATAGGAAGGCAAATTTAATATTTTGGTTAAATATTTTATTTAATATTTTAATTAAAAGTTTGGCTCAATTCTCACTCGTTTAACCCTTAAAGGTTACTATAGTTAAACAAATATTTCATGGGTGGAAATTATTCCTATTTTTGTGACAAATGAAGTATACTATGTGTCTCCATATAATGTTTTCATAGACTTTTACAGAGTGTCGCATAATTTTGAAGAATGATTTTCGCAGCATTAATAAGAAGAGGAGCACATGACAAAGTAACACATGGAAATGACGATTTAGATAGCCTTATGAACGTGTTATTATATGTATTAAAGAAAAGTGGGGTCAAAATTTGGTTCGCTACATTTAATCAGATGATATAAAACAAATAGAGAATAAAAATATCCAACATTTAGCACTTTCAAGGGAACAATGTTGTTACGAGTGCAACGAACAAGTCATTGTCAACATTTTCATTTAGGGACTATAAACTTTAAAAAACCACCGACATCAATTTTATTTTTTCATCCACACATTTTAACATTTTTATTAGTGAAAATATTGGACCTCAAATTTGCACTTTTTTTAAAAATCATCAACATATTAAGTATGTAGTATTGACATTCTAATTCATCCCTAGACTTTGACAGGTCGAATTTTAAAAATAAGTCTGGTTTTCAGTTTTTTAAGAACAATTCAATTGGTAGCAAATCATCATCTAATTCCCTGAAAGTTTTCCAATATAACTTGACTCCTTGATTTATTTGCAAAGAACTTATCCATATGTACCAGATAATATTGAACATTCTGTTGTATTACATGTAAGAAATTAAACATATCTTTCAAAAAACCTTAAAAATTGTGGTCAAGTCCATTTTGAATGGCATCGTTCAATCCAATCCTGCAAATCCACCAAATTTTTGTTTTAAACGTTGTTTAACAAGTGCTAATGTTTCGTACATTTAGTTTATAATTAAAATAATGAAAAGTAAAGTATTCTTAAAAATCTCCAGATTCAATTTTTATACGTTGTATTAGAATGCGCAAAGGGACATTTTACACACTGAGTACACAAAATATGAGATGTTAGTGGTACATAAAAGGTCACTTTATGTACTAGTGGCAGAATTATGGAAGATAAAAATGATATAGGACATTGTAAAGTTATCTTTGAAACTAACGCATTCAAATATTGTCAAATTTCTAAAAAGTTGAACATAAATTGTCCAAGTCTAAAAATCTCAGTAAATATTACATTTGAAATGGGATAATAAACTGAAAATAAGAACGATAAAACTACTACCCTAATTAAGCACCTTATTAGCAGTATCGAAATTATTACATGCGCTTAAGTATTAATAGGACGCGATTAAAAAAAGCAGGTCATTGGCTTTACTGTTCTCGTGACAAACATAGAGTTTTCCTCAGCACGAAACAACCTTATCCTTCAAGCGAAATAGTATAATGACTTTAATTACTGTCCAGGAACGTGCCGTCTCCATTTCTCCATGCAAATGTCACCTGAATACTATCTAACTAAAAAACAGAATTATGAAATCGTGGGAGTTTGTACATCTTTATCTGCAATGAAATCGCAGGCGCACGGAAACGCACGGACTTGACTCGCCATTGAGAAAAGTTGACATTGAGAGACTTGCCGGTCAGGGACTTTGGTCACGGGATTCTGATTTCGCGTTTAAGGGTATACACGAGAAGTAGAATCGTGCGGATTTCGACGTCTGAGACAGCAGGAAATGATTGCGACACTATTCCTAGACGCGTCTTCTTCTATACCTGAGAACTAGAAAATTAAGAGATTCATCTTATTTCTTAACAATAATTTGATTTACATTATTTTGATTAAAGCTGCTGGGCCCTGTTTTATCATTTTTATTACAACAAATTATATACTTGAATTATATTCTTTTTTTAAATTTTTATGCTCGTATAAAACTTTATTGTGGTTTTAAACCCATTTTTGTACAAACATTTTGTTACTTGGGTATTTTACGAGCATTGAAAACAACTATGTTAAAAAAATGTCCGCAGTTATAAAAAACGAGCTCTTCTGGAGCCCTTTAAGATATCGTAAACATTTGTTGAGTATCAAATAAATTTCGCTGATGTTCAGTGGCGTCTTTATCACTGCTTCAGAGAGAGTAGGGTGATGATTTTTTAATGGATGTCACTCACATCTTGAAGAAAAGTAACGAATTTTCGTATTATAACCCTTTAGGACATCATTATATAGAAAGCGAAGAACCCGGGTTCGATCCCCATGCGTTTCGAGATTTTTTCTAATTTCTTTGCGGTCATTAAACGATGTAAATATGGGATAAGATGTATAGAAATGTATTGAAAAATTAACACTTTATAGGATGAACCTTAATATCCACATTATAAAATTTACTGTACACATGTTGCCATATATATTTTTATCAGTGTATGGTGAAGCTTAAGTTAAGATTTGCAGGTTAATTTAAGTAATATTTCATAATTACTAATAGCTAACTAATACTAAATAGTGCACTTAAAAATTTTATTGTTTATAAATTTTATAACCATATAATTAAATACCATGAAATAGTAAATATCAACTATGATTAAAATACCACCTTTTCATGCATATGCAACTGTTAAGTTAACTATTTTTTCTTTTTGGAAATTTACTAATGATGTAATCAAAACCAGGGGGTTCACACTGCGCATGGCAACAACGACGAATTTGCATCGAAAAAAGACATCAATATCGGTACTCACTTTCACACATTCAGACAAGAATGTTGTCTCACGTTTTCGGCAAGAAGTTGACTAGGGCATCGGTGAATGTACATTCCAATCAAAATTCAAGTCCATTCTACCATTTTCAGAGAGTTTCGAGTAAACTGTCGAAAAACACGGGATTAGAAAGTAAAACTATTTTAAACCTTGTGTTACTTTTATCATTTTTGGACAGTTTAGTTGACCAAATAGAAAAACTCGCCGATTGTAAACTCATAAAAAAAAATGGTTAAAATAACCAGAATTCTAGTTGGTCTAACCAGAAAAATTGTTGGTTTAATTAAAGATATTGTTAAAACAATTATTTTTCTAATTAAACTATCTCGAATTCTGGTTATTAAAAGCAGACATAAAAGTACGGTCGTATTTAACCAAAACATTTTTTTTAATGTAATATTCCTGGATATCAGAAGTCACAGATGGACAATTCTATTTTTTAATAGGATCATAATACATTATTGACCATTGCCCTTCATTTTTAATCTTCATTTTCTGTCCGAACAATAAATATGGCTTAATAACATAATTATTCAAGAGATTAATGTCTCACTAGTTGCAAGTAATTTGCATTCTTGGGATACACTTTACTACTTTTTGAAAACATTGTGCTGGTAATTTGCGTTTAGATTGTCGATTAGAAGTTTGGATAATAGCAACAAAATTTCTTCATGCCAAAAGCAAAATTTTGTTGTTGATAATTACTGTAGGAAATACACTTAATCTCAATATTTGGTAGATAATAAGCAAGACATTTTTTTAAGACAATAGTGAGGACGATGATTATTACTAACCAAAATAATCGTTCTCGGATACAAAATCAATCAGAAAGCTTAGGCAGTTCAACAATTTGAAATCATCTTTGTGTTTAAATTTTTTTACGAATTGTGAAGTTTTTTGTGATAGGTTTGTTTTTCTTTTTAAGTTCTCGGTTTTTACAATACCTAAGTCATAACAACTGGAAATCTCTCCTGTATATAGAACTCTTTTAATTTTTTAAGAGTGCACATTTTTACTTAAGAAAGCAGAAGAAACAACAGAAGAAAACGCTGCTGTATTATGGTTACTAACAATACTGAAGACCGGTTCCATTTTACATGCAGAAGGTTTTAGAAAATACCGAACCGACAGTGACCTTTAGAGGTTTTTTTTATTTATGATTCTTTACACGAATTTCCTGTTTAAAATAGCTCTTTCTAAGTAAATACGGATTCTTGAAGTAAACAAAGACGAAATGACGGATTGCTTCCACATCAACTTTCCTATATATACCAATAATTAGCAATATTGTATGTAACTAAATTTTTTATTAGAGACAGTTGGCATTTCAGAGAGAACATAATTCTGTGCTTTTCCATTAAAATAGAAGGTAATGTAGATGTTTCCTTATGCCAAAAAAAGCCATATCATTTAATATGCATTTATGATTCGTCTCTTTGGTGTAAAAATGGTTTAGACACATGTTTTGATATTTCGTATGTATTAGTCATCGTTTAAAAATACTACACGTCTTGAAAACTGCATGATAAAAACTACTAAAATACATTATATGATTTTGTTATTACACAATTCCTATTTCAGTGATATATTTCTGACGAATAGGAATAACTGATGTGGAACAAATTCTTCGCGGAAACACTGTGTCCTTGACGAAAGTAGACGTGTTATTGTTTTGGCACCTGTAATGGGTTTCACAGTATTTACAAGATATACCACACGCAAATAACTCTATTACAATATTTACTAAGGACTAATAGTTGTTTGCCGGTTCTTTTCGTTATAATATGTAAATAAACAATTGAATATAAACGTAAATAAACATACGTAACTGGGATTTCCGTTTACGTCGAGTGAGTTAATTTATGATCTTCTTATAAGTAAAATTTAAGATTTAATATTTATTTGGTTTCACATTAAAAGGAAAATATCCTTCCAGCGTTTATAAATATAATTATTTTCAATATGCGTTTCGCACCAGTATGTTATTTTATTCTCACCAACAGAGCTAATGACATCCATGCCTTGGACACAATAATTAATTTTAATTTTGTAAAAAAAGAATTATTCAATTTAATATACACTTAAACACTTTTTTGCCTTAAAGCATGCATACTTATAGAAATTGATGTTCAAAAAACTACATGAATTTTATCAAAACAAACTCATACTAATAAAACTGAAATGGTCAATACAGTTACGAAAATAGATAAAATAAGGTTAGAAAAACAGAGCGCTGCTTAAAAACAAGATTATTAGAACATAAGTATCTTTTAGGGCGTGTTCTTTCACCGCAAAAAGTAACAAATATCACAATTACGTCACGGCGATGAACATATTGAAATGCGTCGAATTCTCAAGCGCAGTTACCAACAATTTCAAAGCCTGGTTGCGCTAATAACTCCTGGCGATCGAAATAGTTCACATAACTGACCTCCTAAGCTTTGTTGAATGACCGTCACATCACCATCATCGTCCTTCAATCTTGTTTCTGTTGTTAGCATTGTTTAAATCATATCATCTCCCGTATCACGGGAACATTTGAATAACAAAATCCTAGTGCCCTGGATGTAGTCTGATTAGAATTGTACTGGAATTGACTGCAATTATGTCAGTCACGATTGGCACAAACCCCAGTAAAGATAAAACATCGGCGTTTCAAGTTCTAATTACATCCTAATTGTGTATGTCATACATTTCTAACATGACGTAATAGACAGCAGCAAGAGGAAAGTAATAAGGGAATGGCTAAATGATAAATCAGTGCCCCAATTACTGTAGAATTCCAATAAATTTCGTAAATGAGTCTTTTTGAGTAAATTTGCTGAGGCTGCAACACCTTGTTTGAAATGTAAACATCATCATATCCATAACACATTTTCAAACAGGTTCAAGGGTCCTCCCAAGTGTTAAAGGGACTCGTCGACGCAAAACAGGTGCGCCCCGCGCGTCGAATTTCGAGACACTATGACCTGGAGACCTCGAATCTCATCTTCTGCACGCGGATGGGACGAGTTCCTGTTCGATCTCTGACCTATAAAGACGCAATCACCGTCGAAACCCCATATGCGCCCGTGTTCGAACGACTTACTCCTTCCTGTATATACGTAAGCTGTTGAGAATTTCGTAGTCCCCGGGGGCCGCCGGGTAATATGCGGCACTTGGACCTGGTGTACGCACACACGCATGCAGCAGGCAATACACCTGCATAAGTTACCTGCTAACTGAACGAGGGAGGTCGTGGCGGATGGAGAAAGATGGAAAGAGAGAAACGCAGGAAAGACCGGCAACAAAGAGGGACAGGTATAGAAACAGCAAGAGAGGGGCCCGGCAGCTCGTAGTGAGTTCCACGTTCCACCTCCGCGATGATCGGCGCGTCGACGTTTGATTTCCAGGGCCTTCAGTCAGGAGCCGACCGCCATCGACGAAGCAGTCAACGAACGTCGGTCGGCAACCGTCAAGTCTATAACCGCCTTTTCTTTCCTGTGGCAAATTCGCCGGTGCGATTTCGTGGTACCGGTAGTCAGTGAAACCGTTTGCCTTCAGTCGTGTCGACAGTCCTAGTTGTGGTTCGACTGTGACTCTGTTCCTGTGTACTACGGAACTACACCAGTGTAATTAGTGCAGTTTCGTGTTTCTGTGCACTCCTCGAAGGAATTGTCGAGTATACGCAAGTCCTCTCGGAAAGAGAGAGAGAACGGTACAGGAGCAGGAGCCGCACCTTTGGATTCCACGATTACCTATACTTTGAAGCGGACGGTAAATTCCACGGAGCACGTATACATACCGGAGCCCCGACATCCCGACGCCATTGCCGCACCGCATACCTCGTCCAAGAGACCTGGGAAAGGTGAGGGAAGTAGACAGCAGCAGGCCCCGAAGAGAGAAAGATAGAAGACCAGGGGAGGACGACCTGGACCCGAAAGGCAAAAGAGAAAGAGAGCGGCCGGCCGCGAACCGGAGAAGGAGAAGGTGGTAAGTATAGAGGAGCTGGCCGAGCGGTAGAACGCAAGAGGAAGGGGCTACGGTGCTGCTGGATGGAAAGGAGGCGGCCATAATGGAGTGACGCGATCTCCGCGAGGCGGCTACAGCTGCTGCGAAATCGAATCTAGAACTCCCGGTTTGTTTTGCAATTCGGTGAGTCGTCTGCAGGAAAGTGTCTGCACAACACGTCGCTCGAGTAGGTGTTTCGTGTCGGTTCGCGGAGTGTTGTCAAAACTCGTGTTCGGTGATTCGTAGTGGTGACTTGGATCGAAAACTGAACATTGTGGACAAGGTATCGGGATATGATACCATTGTCGAGTTGTGCATTATTTCCGTCTTCCAGGGAGTTACGTAGGATAGGAGTTCGCTGCATTCTAGATCCAGAATCGGGCTGAACCGAGGTGAATTTTGGAACCGAGTTAAGTATTCCGTAGAACCTAGTAAAGGTTATATACTTATTGCAATAAGAAATCTTCGTTACGATCATTTTAAAAGAGAGAGAAAACGTAGCAAAGATGAGAGGAGCGAATCAGGATACGGCAACGCCGTATTGTCGCTGCCGAGTTCTTTACCTCGGTAGCTCGGTACCGCATGCAAGCAAGGAAGGGCTTCTAGGAGTGCAAGAACCCTTGCGCGAACTCTACCCTGAACAAGGAGCGCTCGGGGCTCGCGGCATCGACTCGTGGCTCAGCGTTTGGAGCAACGGTCTTCTTCTGGAGAACGTCGACGAGCATCGGAAAAAGGTCACGAGGTTCTTTCCCATCGAAGCATTGCACTACTGCGCCGCCGTGCGGCACGTGAAAGGTGGTAACGCAGAAACTTCGACCACGCGGTTTTTACCGCTCGATTCCCCTTTCGCCCGCACACCTAATGCGAATCATCCACCGTTGTTTGCTGCCGTTCTTAGGCGCACAACTGGCATTAAAGTCCTGGAATGCCACGCCTTCATCTGCAAACGCGACATGGCAGCGAATGCTCTAGTTCGTTGCTGTTTTCACGCTTATGCTGATAGCAACTTTGCCAAAGGCATCGAGCCAACGACCAACGGGGTGACTTGTCCCAACAACAACTCGACCAGCAGTCTTTATCATACTTTGGGAGGCTCCAGCACAACTCTCGATAATACACCAGTTACGAGACTCGATTCTGCTTCCAATGATGATGTGAGTCTATACAACGGCGATGAAAATCATAAAGTTTGGGCGAGAGGTAGGGATGACATAGACGGGCTGTATCAAGAGCAAGGTACTCTGCGAAGTACGAAAGGGTCTAGACCTCGCCAATTAGTGGCGCCACCACCACCGCCACCCCCGCCTCCAACTCAACCGCTGATAGCAGAAGAGCCAGCATCGTCCTCCTCTAGGAGAAAAGCGAATAAGAAAGTGAAAAAGTTAAAAAACAGAACATTACACGACGACCCGATGCAACAACATCATTTCCATCAAATGCATGCTCAGGCAATGTATACCAACGGACATGGTCATCACACGCTGGGCCACCCAATCAGACAGCAACATTATCATCCTCATCAGGTTCCGCCGAGTAGTAGGTCCGTTGCTGGTACATTGGCTAGACCGGCGCCAGTTCTTCTAGTACCAGCTGCAACCTTACCGAGAAAGGCTCATCATCATCCTCGCGGGATCAGGCCTATTCCGGCAGCAACTCCAATCGTACCGGTATACGCTCCAGTACCGGTCGTTCCACCACCACAGGCTGCTATGTACGCGGCTGGAAACTACGGTACTGCTGGTAATCGTGGCAGAAGATATCCGAATCCGGATTCCTCCACCCTGGGTGCTTCCCGACGACTCACAGCGTCTCATGCAGACCTTACAGCTCCTGATCCTCATACGTCGGAGAGTCCCGAGAATGAGTCGCGATATGGTACTGGTATCTACCGGCGCAAGGGACACCTAAACGAAAGGGCATTTTCCTACAGCATTCGCGCAGAACATCGTAGTCGCAGTCACGGAAGTTTAGCATCGCTAGGTTTCGCTGGTCAAAATGGAATCGCATTACCCAAGGAAGAGAAGAAAGATCGCGAGATAGCGCAGATGGTGGCTGATTTGAATCTCGACGATGGTCAGCACCCCGCTGGCAGGCCTATGAACTCCCATTATCATCAACAGCCACAGCCCCTGCCCAGGCCTAGACCTCGCTAGCGTTGCGTATTGTCGTGACGCGTTACACACTGTGCCAACGACACGAGGAAACAAACGAAGACGGTCACGCGAAACTTCCAGTACGAGTTAGAGGACCATCGACCTTTACCGCAATTTACCACCGGCCAATTAGACTTATTCGCGTAATTGTCACGTGCATGCGGCCATCTATTCTGCAACTGAACGCTTCTTAAAGCGCGTAGTTACTTCATTTTAAGATTTGCTTTCTGGAAAGATCGTTATCGGTCGACTCAGGGACACTAATGTTGACAACACTGAAGGACTTTCGTGTCAATTGCATAAATTTTTATTACTTGCATAATTTTTTTTTTACTTGGCCAGATCAGTTTGCAACATTAAAAGAAAGGATTATTGAAAATCATAAATTATGTACGTAATATCATCGGTAGAGTTTGACATTGAAGATGCGCATATTTTATTACTCATTTACCTGTTTCTCAATCTTCTTTCGAAGAGGATATCCTTCGTCAATTTTTTTTATTTCCAGTCTCGGGAAAGTAATACGGTTTACGCTCCCGCATTCTCCGCAACGTACGCAACGCTTTAAATATATAGATGTGCGACTGACTTATCGATTCTCGCGTTCGCCGTTATGTTAAAGGTTTTGTTTTGTTACCTATTTCTGCGCGAGTAATTCCATCGTCGTCGAATCTTTGTTTCGATATTGCATCGAATTGAATATTGAATCTTTCGTTTTAAAAACATATAACTGGCCTCTTCATCGGTCGGAGAGGTAAGATGAAACGCGTGGGATGATAAATAACTGCGGCTGGAGAATGTCACAGGAAAGGTTACTGCACGGCTATACAAATGTTGGTACAGGCAACTCTAATCCGGTTCAATGTTTGGATTATATTCTTTACGACGCACCACATTAGTTGTTGAGAAATCAACCACCAATGTAATGTGTATTAGTGGCACTTAACTGACAATGAGTTTTTCATTGCAGGTCAAAAGCATAATATTGCAGTAACGGTTCTTGCTACGTGAGCTTAAATCGTACCGACGAAACAATGCAATGACTTCGTAATTAGAAGGTGGGGTCGACGGGTAGGATTCTATTTGAGTTTGAAAAACAGTAAACCGAACAATTGCACGTGACAACTTCCTTAAGATGATGTCAGGAATTTCCTTCGTTATTATTATTGATATGTTTAAATGAGAAGTATCTAGATTAACATTGTTTTATTTATTGAAATACGTCGTAAAATAAACTTACTCGAAATAACCAATGATGGATTGAAAGGTTACAAAATTCCTTCGAGGCATTCGAATGTCACGTATCTAATAAAAATTTCTCTCCGTGTACCAATACGGCGTTCGAAATCTTAGAAGATGGAATGTCCTTAATTTCCACATTTGATTTTGAAAAGTGTTTTTTTAAGTCTTTTTTACGCAAGATCGAATACCAATGTCTCTGTCAGTTGCGAAAGAGAGAAAGGTCGACGCGCTTATACGTATCGTTGAAGTTAATATTCGATGTGCTGCGGCGATCTCTCTGCGTCGTATTTCCGAAACTAACCAATTGATCGCCGCCAGTTACATTGTGCCAAAAGATTGAGAAATATACGATGGAGTCACATAGGGTCGTTCACCCACTATTGTCACTCTTTGGGTTTTTCAAATGCGATTTCGTTACCGATATTTAAAAAAAAAAGCCTAAAGAGCTCGACGCCAATTTCCGGATTCGTAATCCCTCCTCCCAGGCCATCCTATAAGAAGGCCTACATTATACATAGAATCCTTTTGCCTTCTTGTGGGACGGAAGTCATTAAATTGTTTTAATAAAATCGTTCGTTAAGGACAGATTACGAAGCCGGACGTAAGTATTGTTTTACTATTAATTTCCTGACTTATATCCATGTGCCAGACGATGATGACAATGGCGTAAATATATCGATTAATGTACGTACTTTTCGCGCGTTTTGGTTGCGTTTCAAACATTTCGATGATTGCTGTTCTACAATATGTCATAAAGGACACGAAACGGGCATGTAATATATTCGTTTCGACGTATAATTGGACGGGATAATAGTGTCTGTGTGAAATAGCCTTAAGGTTTGTTCCTTCGGTTTAAGAAGCCGTCTAATCCTTGCAACCCGATATCCGATTTCCGGCAAAATTACAGAACCGATCGAAGGATGCAGACTTACTAAGTCAAAATATAACTGCATCGTAAATAAGAGAACTAACCGCAAACGAGGTTCAAAATTTGTTGTCTTTTTTGGCGATAACCGTACATAATCTCAAATTTCGCGTGTCCAGCGTCACGTGACATTGTAAAACAGCCCTTAAACAAATGCAATTTGTAACATTTCGTCACGGAATTGGACGATACGACATTGGAGGTGCGGGAAACGGGTCTTTATACAATCCGCGAGATATCACGTGTCTTCCAAGGTTGCGTAATCAACGTCAGTGTCGAATTGCACGCACCAGTTATGAACCTTACGTACGTACTCGCATGCGTAAATTTATTTTTGATATTAGCGTAAACGAGAGGCGACGACGTGATGTATGAGAAAAAGAAACTGTAATGTCTCCACTAATCGAGGAATATAACAGGAACGTGCCATGTATATGCGAAGACGACTCGGATAGTTAGAAGGTAAACGTTATGTGCGTACGCGGAGCAAAATGTACAGAAACGATTACGAGACTTTGTTTTGCATCGGAACGGTACTTTCAGTCATGAGAATCTTTCTTACAATCGCGAGAGCATACGGAATAATTAAGGTCGAATAATAAGTTACCATCAAATTACACCTGATTGATGATAAGTTAACCTTATCAATTCGAGAAATGACTCTTTTCGTTGTATTCTCGGAGGACGTCTATTCTCCTATTTATACAGTCATTTTTCAAAAATCGACTTCGAATCTCGAAAATGTTCCAAAGTACTGTTCCGAAGCGTGGCAAATGTTTACTCGAAGTATAATTTCGCACCGGGTACAACTTTTGTCCTTCCTGCGCGAATGGAAAAGCAGTGCGTTGTTTTTTCATTCCGAAGCGACGAGTCGTCTGAATAAAAAGAAGGCTTCGACAGCGAAAATCGACTTATCTCGCTTCGGTCGCGTGTTAATGGCGCAATGTTCGCACGCATACGTAGATATTATATAAGACAAAGACAGACGAGTGTATGTGAATATATTGTAAAGGTCTTTGTACGAATAACAAAAAATATATAAAAAATATATATAATGTACATATAGAGAAAATCTTCATGATGTATTTATTTGTTTTCCTTGATGAACTTTTGGTTTGGTTTAAATGCCAAATTTTGAATTCATAGTAAATCGACATCTATTAAGTATTTGTTTACTTAAGGATTGTAGCTTAGATGTGTTATTATTGTAAAATAAGCAAATATTGTGAAAACTATTTTTTTAAAGCAATTCTTCGTTTTCTAGTGACCATTTCAAAATTGATTTAGTATACAATTATTATTAATGTTTTCCATTAAATTATTTTGAAAATTTTTTTGAAGATGCCGAAAAAATTTGGTCTTTTAAATATTTACAATTCTAATTTTGAGTAAATATTTTAACATAGAATTTACTATAATTTTGTAATAGATTTTAATGCATGTTTTTGTAAATTCGCGATAAGATATTGTACTCGTATTATCGATTTTATTATTTTTATCTTTTTATTTGAATGGCATATTGCGAATTCTTCTCACAGGGTACTTTTGTAGTTACAGTTAAGGATAGAGTCCATGTGGATAAAATTTCGTTTCAGACAAACGTATTTTGCTCTAATACAACTTTGAAGTACTGTTAAACTAATTCTCAGTTTCATACGAATTGTTGAATGTACTGACTGTATTAATACATTTTCAGATCTATTTTAATTAACTTTTTAAGTTCGGAAAATTCACAATTCTCAGTTGATATTTGAGACTTATTTTCTGCCATAAAAAATTGAAATAAACAAATTCTGGAGTTTATGTAAAATAAAATCAAATCCATTTTTAGACAGTATAAGGTATACTGAATACGATGGCGTTGTCCATTTTCGTAATCGATGTGTCGAAACAAAAATATACGTCCACAAAGATGGTAGTTTTCACGATTTTTTCAAAATCTTCTTCATGAAGTATGACGTTGTGTTCTCTCAATTTATGCATAAAAAGTTTATAAAACCGCTTGAAACGTGTTACTCAACGGTTGTTGGGGTCGTTGATTACGAATCTGAAGTCAAGATTTTGGAAATTCAAAATGGCTGATTCAATATGGCGGACACTTTTTTGAAAAGTCGAACCATTCTGCTTGAAACTTGAAACTTGTTACTCAGGGTTTTTTTTTTTGAATTTTAGTTTCAACTATATCCATTTTGGAATTTTCATCATCTAGCCGCAGATTTATAATCAGCGGCCCCAAAAGTCCCCTAGTAACAAAATTGAAGTGATTCTTTTTTATATTTAAAAATTCGTCCGCTATATTGGATCGGCTATTTTGAATGTCCAAAATCTGACTCCATATTTGAAATCAGCGACCCATAAAAACTACCTATACCAATAAGTGTTATTAACTTCTAACACAATTTTTGTTTTGGCATTTTGGGCACTTTCTTTGAAATTATAGTTAAGGGGTTAAAATATGGCGCATTTTAGAATTAGACATTGTTTTGTTTCGCCCAGGATCAACCTTTTCAAACTTTGATACGGTGAAAAAAATAACCTTATTTGCTCAAATATAACTATTATTGATACGAAAAATGTTGCTAAAGGTTTTTTCAGAATCTCTGATTACGGATTATGGTTAGATTATTACAATTTTGAAAATGTTAAGATGATTTGATGAAAAACAAAACAAAATCTAGTTAAAGTTCTTAATTTTGTCTACTTTTGGTTGCGGTTTTGGCATCGATTTCGTAAAATATTCACAAAAATAGGACATAATAAATTTTGTGAATTTTTATTTTAAATTCGCCATATTGGTTTTTGGGCCATTAAATTGCAATTCTTATGACGTCAGACAAAAGGGCACCCATAAAAACAGTTAAATTTTGATTTTTTACTGCTGAAAATAAGTCAAGCTACAATTGAGGATTTTGATTTTACTGGATAAATTAAGTACCTTTCTAAAGACGCATTTAATAAAAAACAGATAGCATTTTAGAAAATTTTCTTTAATGTTTTCTGTTACGTCAGATTTCTTTTATTAATTATATTTTTACATATGATACATCTTTAATAATCTATTTCACATCGTTCTACGGTTTTTAATTGGAATCTATAATATTTACTATTGTTTTATACCTCAAATTTTATTTATTTTGTATATGATATTTTATCGTACATTTTGTGTCAATGAGAGCACTCTCTATACGTCAAATCTCTTAAATAAGCCTTGTTTTTCGCATAAAATTAAAAAGTACATAGTTATATTTTGTTTTTAGACGAGGTTAGTATTTCTCTTATCTATTATTATATTTACGTGGTACGTAAGCCATGCCAATCATCTGCATACAAACTGCATTTATGTTATCACCTGGAGTACAGTTCTTTTAAATTGAATTAAGTCCTGAATTTTAAATTGATATTATTAAATGTAGTTATGATTATAAGGAATTATAATTGCTGAAAAACCTTTTAAAAAACATTTCGAAATCGATGTTTTATCTTCTTCTTCAATTTAAAATCTTTTATTAACTTTGAATTGTTATTTATTATTTATCATAAACTAAGAAGAATTTTTTCTGAATAAAAATAGTTATTCCTCACTGTACAATTATTTTTTATGTATATTATTCAATTTGGTTTTTTCTTTTTCTATTCATCGTTAATATTTTAGCCAAAAGTATACTTGAACTATCAACAATTAACTATTTCAAATGAATAGAAAATTCTTAATTTTAGGATTGGAGTCAGGTAGGCCAATTAAAAAATCTACTTGACAAATTCTAGCTTTGGATAGATTATAGAAAAGTAGTAAAAGGAACTGCATTTATAATTAGACCAACCTTGTCAAAGCTGTTTTTACTATACTTTTATTTAAGTTAATATTTAAGTCATTAAATTTACTAAACTATGTAGCTATACTGACGCAATTTTTTTATGACAGTCGAATTAATTTCTCAATTGCAACTAACTGCTATCATTGATGCTTTAACTACCTTACGGTAGTAATTAAAAGTTCACGACCTCTTGAAAAACTCAAAATTTCAATTGTACTAAAATTTTTTTCAATTGAGTTTAAAAACTGAGAATGTTCATAATAATCATTAGTAACATTGAATTGAAGCAACATTTTTGTTTACATAAGACATTTCACTGTATAATGTAATATGAGAAATATGACGAAAATCTGGAATTAAATAAGAAAATTGACTAAGAATAAGATGTAATATAAATGAGACCACTTAGACAAGGACGGGCTTATGCACTATGCATTAGGTGTTTTTAAAATGTAATTTTTTTTATTTATTTTTACAATGTTGAAAATTGTCATTTTGAAACTAACTTGAAATGCGTAATTAGCGATTCTTAATAGTTAAAAAATAGTTCATTTTACTAAGAATAGATTCTATGAAAGTTCATATTCAAATTATTTACTCGAGGACTTGAATAATATTTTAGATATCTTTAATCAGACTTGCTTTATTTTATTACTATTCTTTTACTTAAATATATTTGTATATAATATTGAAAATATTGGGAGGTAAGTCTTGCATAAATAATTACAGTATTTTTAAACATTAAATTTATTAAAAAGTACATTTTCCAATGTTGTTTCAATTTAATCCATTATATCCTGTAATTATAGACATTTTTCACTATAGTATTCTTTGTTGTACAAAAAGATAAAAAAATGTCCAGTCAGGCATATATATAGGACGTAATTCATTTTTCGAACATCTAAAAGAATAGCTCGTTCTTTCATTAACTCTAGAAATTTTTAATTGTTTGATTGTAATTTTTTCGGATAGTTCAATATTTATTTTTAAATGAAATTGGTGAGAAATGCATATAAAATATTTAATAAGGACATAAAACTATTTGTCATAACAACACTTTTAAAGCATCATTATAAAAAATATCGATGAATAATTTTTACTGATTATATTAGAATATTAGGAGTTATTCTAAAAATATAAAATAAAAAATGGGCTAATAATTAATATATATCATAAAACATCACTCCATTGTTATTAATTTATTTTTATATCTTACCACTACGTAATCAACAAGTCCACATGTCAGTGATCAAATTCGTAATCGTTGTGTCGAAAATAAATCAGATCAACTTCATTGTTCATGATAAGAATTGGTAATGGATTAAAATAGATTCAAAATTTTAATCCATTGCTATTCCAACTTTAAATCCGTTAAAATATAAAAAAATTAATTTTTCTCTATACAAAGTATTTAGTAATAGTTTATTACAAATTCAAATTATAGCTCCCAATTCGTAATAACGAATAAGAATTGATTCGTAGCTAGCAAGAATTCGACAAGAAATTGCATGGATTAAAAATTCAAGTTTCCTAAGCCTGTGAATAAAAATGAATGAAAATGGATTCATTTTTTTTTCAAAGTAAGAATTCAAAATTGTAATGAATTTTAATACTATTTTACTCCTTTTCGGGGATGTCATATTTTTTAGGTTGCATTAAAATATTGTTCATCTTACTTTTACGTTTATTAGGATTAATATACATCGAATGGACATCATTATATTGTCGCATCTAATAATTTGACAGTTTTTTTTTATTGACGTGATATTTTACTTAATGTTTAATTCTTAGAAATTTTTGTTGTAGATATTTTTAATACTAACATATTTGCTTCATTAGTTTCAATCGAATAAAAATACTTCAAATGTCTACCAGGATATTTGATTATTATATTATTATTCTAATACATAAATTACGTCGAATAATTTAAATATATATACCTCATAAACAAGACTAATTTTCAACTTCTCATTGACAAGACATAATTAAAAGAAATTGTTAATTCAAATTTACGATAGGGAAAAAACCTTCCCATTAAAAAACCGCATAACTCAAATACTTAAACTGCCGTGTCTCACTTCCCTTCTACCGCAGATAGTCAAACGGTTAAACGTAGTCAAATTAACACGTAACGGTTTAACGGGTTTGTACATTCAGTACTTGAGTGCATATATACGGCGGAATATTTATAATTATTTCATCATTTTCACTCCAACATCTTCGAATCTTTTCGAAGCGTTTTAAAAGTTGCAGCTCGAATTATGCAATTAACGTTTTTTTAGTTCTCAATTGTTTATAGTTAGTAAATCTCGCCAGAAGTTAACGTTTACGAAGTGATAAATCTGTATAAGATATGTGCAATTCCTATGACAATAATGGCTTTATGTAATTGATTATATCGTTAAAACATTGCGCTGAAATACCTTGTTAGTATCGCGAAATGATACTTTTCGGGTGCAATGAAATGTTTTAAAATGTGTGAATTGACATTAAAAGATGTTTTTTATTTTTTAAATTGTGTTTTACTCAGAATCCCCGAGACTCACCTGAAAGCGTTAACTTTTTTACGGTTAAGCTCTAATCCATAAGAGATTGTGAACATTCTTTCCATGTTCCTCGTGAGAAAATGTGCTTTGGGAACAAAACAATGTTCTGACCTCGGATACTGACCTAAATGCAGTTAAAATTTAGTTCCATACATTAGCGTCCAACACTGTTACAAGTTATTACCAATTTTATTTGTTTTACTATTTCTTGTTATCTGTTCGACTGTTTCTGAAATGATTTATTATTTTTTTACTTCCTTCCAGTGCATATATCTTTATTTCTGTCAGTTTAAAAATATATATCAAATCGGTGCTAATTAATTTGTTTCCTATATATTTACTTAAACAATTATTACTGGAATAGGATAGCTTATCATACATGCAAAAGTGTTAAAAAGATACAAAACTCTTTGAATAAAATGTTTATAATGATAATATGTCTTTGTTATTTTATATCGAGCATGAAATTATTAAAAATTTTTGTGATCATGTCTACAATGCTAACAGTTTGTATTGTATTGTAGAAAATAATATTTTACGTTCAAAATGCGAGAAACTTATTTTGCTTCCTAGGGAGAGAATGTGCCACTTTTTTCCCGCAATATAGGGTGCAAAATAGCAATTTGCGAGTGTGAGAAAATTATTTTACAGTGAGAGAAATTACACAGAACTACTATTTTTACTCGATTGCCCGTGTTTCTTCTTAATATTTAATATTATTTTAGTAAACATTACATTTTTTGTAGAGAAATTGCTGTATAAAATAGAGAAAAGTCAAATATAAATAAAGTAAATTTTAATAAAGTAATCGTATTATATTACTATAATATGCGGTACTTAAATATTTAGTTATTTCAACTATAATTTAGTAGTCATCGATTCTTTGAAAATTGTAAGCCATAAAGATTATTTTAAATGCACACTAAGTTTTCAAAAGTGTCTACGCGAATACTCGTTAACTTTTAGTAAAATTAATAAAAGCTTCAATAATAAAATTAAAATTTAAGAAATTATTGCTAATCAATTACTTAATTTTATTACCAAAATATTTTGTCAATATATGTTCAATTTAGTTTTCAAAAAATATCACTGCCATTCAATATATCTTAATAAATTATGCTTAAAACTAGACCCAGAAATTTGACTATGATGTCATTATTTAATACCTTTACCTAATGAAGATCTTATAAATAATGATTATCATGATAACTTTATTTGACTAAATCTCCAAAACTTATGGTCTGGATTCGTTTAAAGAAAAATAGTAAATTGTAAATTAAATAAAATTAAAAAAAAAAGACTGCGATAATCAGGTCGAATAGATCTAAGTACGATGCTTAAAATTTGATATCTTCTACGGGTTTGTCTATTTCTAACAGTTATTTTTAACATCTGATATCATAAATTTAAAAACTAACTACCTTTTTAAAGTTTAAACCCCAAATGTCACATATATGATTCAAAATAGTTTCCTTGCTCGATACAGAGTGTCGTTAAATAACAATTTTAAAAATTGAAGGCATGCCACATATTAAGTTTGTAAGTGGCACCAAAATATACCAATAAAACTTAAGATTTCAGAAGTTTCCACATTAAGCCACTGGAAAATAATAAAATAACTATATTAACTAAAAAATACTCAGAACTTAGTAATTTCTAAATTATGACTTATAATACCTTTTTTGGTCGTTTAAACACATAAGGAAACTAATATAAAAGATATTCGCTATTTTTAGTCAATTACGTATAAATGAAGCTCTTAAAGTACACATTTAACCATATGGTTTCTTCGTTTAACAGTAGAAAATTATGCCTTCGAATAATATCGCAGTAACATCTTCAATCTCCGTTTATGGCGCCGATTCCGCAAAGGTAAGTTTCGACACTGGAAAGACGATCCAGGAAAAATGATTTCTACAACTTCTATAGATCTATGCTAAGATCGTTACATCGATCACTTATCTATATGTACGTAACGACGATTTTTTCACCGCATGATTCATTCATTAAATCTCCACTTATATTCAAATTGCAATTGCGCGACGGTAATCTCATTCAAGGCTGTGTCGAGATAGGCACTTTCCCTTTGTTATATAAAGATGAAAGGATGAAAACACAGATACATCGCAATCGATACTACACTGACATGTTTACGTGTATAAATTTCAGTACTGTAATATAGTCGTTAAGTACACTTAAAAACGAAATAGATCTAACAAAATTAGAAAATTCAGCTTACACATACCACAAAAAAAGCATCATTTTTTTGTCATTGTAACCGAACTAATAAAAAACAACTTATCGACAATGAAAAGTGAGTTACCATCAATTAGTAAATTTTTTACTGATAAATAGTACGAAAGATTAATTCATTAGTAACATTCTACTAATCTACAGATAGATATTGACTTTTTTATTTTAGTAGTTTATAAAATTAGTAATAAATTAGTAGGTTTTAAATTTTTATTAGCAAAAATTATTACTAATTCATTTAGTGACTCGCTTTTCATTTTCTTATTGGTAGTTTTTAACTAATTCAGATTTATAGAATTGTAAGCAATTGAAATACGTTAATTCTATAAATCAGCTATACAAAGTCCTTACTAGTTTCTAATGTGTTTGTTCCTTTGTTGATTGCCTATTTTAACACTAATGGTTTCATTTGTGTGTTTGTTGATAACCGAGGTTTTCAGAAGATTTCCTAGAATTTATTCCTTATGTCTCGGCTATTTAAGGTCTATCATTAGGAATGAATTAGCACAACTATCATATGAATGACAATTCAAAACTGAAAGAACTGCAAAATTAACAAAACATTCTATATTGGAAGTATGTTCCAGTATTTAAATGCATTTAAACAATATTATATTCTGATACAGAATAATTTCAATTTTTTTTAAATTTATTTATTTAGATCATTTTTTTATTTTGAAGAGACTGAACTCAAGAAATTCAATTGCCGCAGAATTTGTTGCAGCAGCATCGAGAAATTATAAACCACGATGTTTACCAACATAACCTGCAAATTAAAGTAAATTAAAAGAAATTAAACTTTCTTCGATTGCCACATCAAAGATCTGAAAATATTTATAGTGTTAGCCTAATAATATATAGAAATAGTTAATATACACACATATAGTACGTTCAACAATGGAAATAAATTAAATTACCAATTACGTGAATAGTGTAAACATCTATCAAAAAGTGAATGTGTTTCTATAAATTAACCAAAGTAAATAAACCTGTAATACTACAATTGCAATTTTTTATATTTAAGTTTAAGTTTAAAAAAGATGATTTTTTTTAATGCATTTTTTTCTAATGTCTTTTTTATCTTGAATTACTTGTTCTTTTTAAATGACACAGTTAAAAAAAGTGAAATTCGACCTGGAACTAAAAAGTTACGGGGTGATAAAAATTATTTTCAATCTATCAAATACAATATAGTGTCCAAAATGACGCATTGGCACGAAAAAATTTTGCAGGCTAGGAATCCTTTGAGGCACTTTAATGTTTTTTAAAAATACTGCCATATCCAAAAAAATCGACAAATGTCTGTAAATGTATCGTAATGTCGGTCGATTATATCTGCATTGATCTTAAACTTTGAAAAACTGGATATGATATTGTAATTTTATGCATATATTTTCATATCAAGTTCCTATACAGTTGTGTTTAATGTTTTATATTGTGTGATTATAACATCTGTTAAAACAAAATATGCTTCATAAATTTGCAGGAATAAAAAGATAAAAAAACGAAGTTAGGAATAAAATAATCAGAAACAAGATACAAAAGCAAATAAAAAACAAAATATAATTTAAAAGAATAAAAAAAATTCCAGATGAACATTTACTTCAACGTGTTTTGTATGGGAAACATTTTTTTATGTTGCAAAAGGGTTAAATGTTGTTAAAATCATGTGCTAAAATAACTTCTTGTATAATATTAAGACACATTAACATATAACATAAGCTTAAAAAAACTGTATACGTAAATACATAAATTAATTAATGAATACGTCATATAAAAATAAAAAATAATGATCCATATTTTTACTTCAAGATTTTCACTATCATAAAGGCCATCCATTAGAAAATTTATGCATGACAAATAACTTAGAATCATGTGAGAAATAAATGTTCATTGTTTAATGTTAACGCTTTTGAATCTTTTGGATTGGGTAGATTTTTGAAAAACTAAAAAATGCCGTAAAAAAATGATGAAATCCTTCAGTCGTATTTTATGAGTGACTAATTCTAAACATATTTTGTTTTGTAACAGTTTTGCATAAAGTTGACTGTACACAAGTGAAAAATCTAGAATGTTTACCTTCCCATTGCGTCATTTTGGATTCGATAGATCGAAATTCATTTTTATGATCCCGTAACTGTTTAGTTCCAGGTTCAATTGTACTTTTTTAAAAAGGTTTCATTTAAAAACGATATAAAATTGATTAAGGTGATTCAAGATAAAGATTTGAACAAAAATGTGTTAAAAAACAAAATTAATTAATTTATAAATCTGTCATTAACTTTTACCCAATTCGAATATAGAAAACCCAAATTTGAGAAATCCAGATTTAAAATTTTTAATATTTTCTTGCAAAAATATATATAAAGAAGAGAATTCTCAGTCGTAATTTTACTTAAACTGAACTAAAAGAGCCTATCGTACTAGGTCTTTTATTTATCATTTGAACCATATGACGGAATACACGACAAAAAACTTGTGTTTTTCAGAATTGCACTAAATAGGAGACCGAAATGATACTATTCTATCTAAGCAAAATTCATTACGAGAAGGTTTTTGGAGTCTCCGATTCGAATTTGAGGTTAGTTTTTCTTAAATTAAAGATAATCTATCGAATATGAAGGCCATACAATATTTTAGATTATTTGCTAACAAATCCAAGACATCCTTAACTCTAGTCATTTTTAAAATCCAATGAATTTACTTCATACGTCTAATTTCATTATATTGAAATTTGATACGTTGAAAATGCGTTTCACAACCATATTTCACTTGTGCGTTAATAAAACTTAAAAAAGCCAACACTATTAGCGTACACAATTAATAATGCTCCACATAATAATGAAAAATAATATACCAACAAATCAGATAACTAAAGTAAGCAAATTCTCACTTACTGGTGATAAAAGATGACAATATTAATTTCAATTTATTATTTTCTGTCAGATGTGTCCTCGTAGGCGACCTTTACTTCACGATTCAGTAACCTGATTGGCGCGACGCGAATTCGATACTTGTATTACAAGATGGGTTATCGTATGACAGATTGTTTCTGGTTACACTAACATATCACTTTTTACAGGGGTTAAATTGTATGAATTATTTATTATGCACCTAACCTTGTGTTAGTATATAATCGACAATGCATATAATTATCAATTTGAGTTACAAATTATTGTGCAATAATACACTCAAACGCGCGGTAAAAAGAATTACGCTTTAAGTTTGAATAACTCTATCTGTTAATTTTACTGCTTTCATTTTTGCTAATAATTAACAGCTAGATTTATTTAAACTTTATCCAGAATTCCAAATGTGATTAAGAAATGTGATAATGTACAAAAATTCAACGAAGCATGTAGGGTACAAAATGTGAAATATATTGTTTTTTACACTATAAATACCTTGAAGAGAATTTCGACATTAAAGGAATCCAGCATGTTCACTTCTATGTACGGAAATATCACTTTTAACGAAGAAACTGATCCAATTTTTGACATAAGTTATTATGAATTAATTTTGTATTCATTTTTGATAATTATTATTACTAGCAGAGTGTCCCCAAATATCGATAAATAATGTGTCATTAATGTCTAAGCATTGTGGTAGTATTTATTTTCGAAAAATTCAACATTGCAAAAATGTTTGAAGTTAAAATTTAAGAGAAAAAAATCAGGATACTCTGACTCAAAAACTACGTCCTGTAAACAAAAATTTCATAGCGGAATGCACTGGAATTGTTTCACTTTTTTGTTTACAGTTTATGAAAATTGAAAACAACTGATACAAATTTCTGAACAAATTCTCATTAATTCTATGATAAATTCTACCCATTTTTTCCAAAAAGTGATATTTTTCAGGAAAAAAAAATAAAAATATATACAGAAGATTTTTCCTCGGAAGTAATTTTTGATACACATTATATACAAAAAAAAATGATTAAAATTTATGATGGAACATTCTTCAAATCTTTCTCGATTTTACATAATCATTTTTAAATTTAAATAAACTAACAAATTTTCTAAATACTAACAAAATTCAGAAAAAATTCATTGAAATTTCTAAGTTGTCATTTCAACTGTGATTCTTTGAGTTACAGCGTTTTTAGATTCGCTCATTTCAAATCCAAGATCCGTTTTCGGAAATTAAAAATGGCCGATCCACTATGGCGTACGAAATCCACTAAAGTATACGATATTGGTTAAACGGTATTATGAAATGTTTTTTTGGTCTCTGATTACGATTCAAAATAGCGAAGAAATTTGTTTGAAACTATTCGATTTTGCTTGAAATGTGTTCCTTGGGGGTTTTGAGATTTCCAAAATTCAAAATGACGAATCCCGTATGGTGAGGAGTATGAAGACCAGAATAATGAAAGTCCAGTGTAAACACAAATACTTACTATACAGGACTATACCCTAAAGTTAGTCAGTGTGTATTGCAGAAGTCGTTTTCTAAGCCGTCTTATTTACATTGTCTTACTTTCAGTCAATGATCTTATTTAATTCCTGTCGCACGTCGTCCCATAACTTAACCAATTATTTTTACTATTATTGTAAAAAATAGAAAATAAAAAGTGAAACTAGAAACTCATGAAATCCTCATCAAAATTTGATGCGATTCGAAGAGAAGTGAGCCGAAACCAATGAATTTTCAGTAAAACCAAGTAATTTTCGGAAAACACATCCGCCATATTGGAGTCCACATTTTGATTTTATCAAACCGAATGTCAGATTCATAATCACCGACCCCAAAAGTCTCCGATAATACAAAAGATAGTAAACATAAAAAAAATTCGTTTAACCATGAAAATAACCAGGAAAAATAGTATTTTTCCTTAATTATTATAGCATTTTCATAGAAATATATTTTCAAATTAAATTTAGTGCACTTTTCTGTTTCGGGGTATATTGTGAGGGTTTTATAGAATTATATTAGAAAAAAATATTTAACTATTCTCTAAAAATTGTCGAGCTGTATGCAATAGTTAAATCGACTATTCGTGTTTGTACTTCTAACCTGCAAAAGAATTTTATTTCATCAATTTGTAAGTCTTTACATACGATTCGAGCACCGATTTTTTGTATGAAAATACATAGTTTAAAAATGAATATCATAAATTATGTTGTAGTTTACGACGACGAAATATAAATAAAGACGAAATAACACAGAGTGTATTGGAATATATAACAATGTTTTGTTTCGTTTCTGTCTATTCGATCATATTCTGTTACTTTTGTTATTATGATACGTATTAATGCTAATGAAAGTATCAATTTCAGAGAGTCTTATTAAATAACAGTTTTTCTTATGATCTTAACCTTGAGAATCGCATTAGGTAAATATAAATCAGAAATTGGTTAACTTCAATACATTTACTTTCTATTCAAACAAAAATAAACAGGAAATACATAAAATGCAAATAACAGAAAATAATTTGCATTCTTTCATATAAATTAACAAAAAACTATTGATTTTCGTTCATCACTTTTTGTATGAAAATTTTGTGGACTGAAACAATAAATAAAAGGAACAGCATCGTTTATTATTGTCCTTTATCGATAGTATGTTATAGAATAAAAAAAGTTATACGTCCCAACTTTGACGATTTAATTTTTTAATATACTAATTTTTTAAAATTTGAAACATTATTTTTTAAAATACAATTCATTGCATACTTAAAAACTTAAAGTTGGGCAACTTTATTTAAGAAATTATTACTTAAAATTACAAAGAACAACTGCATTTCTATATATAACATACCTACCACATCCTGTAGGATGATATTAGATCATAAAGAGGGCTGTTCGAAGGGTGAAATTCACTCCTTGAGAATATTCACTTCAGACATCTCAATTTTCACTCAACGGAAATCCTACATGGAGAAATTCACAACCTTTCTCATTCTTTTTTTATTGACAATTAAAATGTCTACATTGGCATTCGCAATAACCTATGAGAGTAATGGTAATAAAGTTATAAATATAAAGACACGCACATAAAATGTTTGAGTTACATGCAGCAATACGCGGTAAAAGTTACTAAATTGGGTAATGAAAATAATTTATGTTCAATTCGTATCGAGAGGAATTTAGCACTTTGCACATATAGCTCAAGATTTGCTATATTCCATCATTTTTATATGTAAAAATTGATGGAAGTTATAAAAATACTTTCAGACGTGGTGGATAAAATAAAAATAAAAATATATTTTATTATGAATTTTGAATTTTAAGATGCCATAAATAATATTCCCAAAAGGTTGCTGTGTATTATTTGATGAAATAAATAAATATTACGTTATATCCAACCATTTATTTACGTTTACCGATTAAATACGTATAAATGAACTAAAATATGAGTAGGAGATGAGACATAAGATCAGCTTCTTTACAATTGAGGTTAGAATGTTTTAAAAATATTGGTTATGTATATTTAAACGTTATGGGCTAAATTAGACGACGGATTAGTTTTCAGCGGCCATAATCTCTAAGGACTATACTACCTCTGATTCGAGATATCTCCTTATAGTTATTTTCCTTACAAGGGCGCAAAATAAACGTTTCGCTCGCTGGTGGCCAGAGGGCCCGAGGGGCGGCTGTGACCTCCCGAGGGAATTGAGTGCATAAATGTTTTGAAGAAGTAAAATGCGATTTCACATCTTCAAAGGCGGACAAAAAGTCGGATTTTGCGACCCTACATGATGAAAAACTATTTTGATTACATACATGTGACTCCGTGTAATTGGTTTGGCTAACGAAAAAAATTTTTCAAATTTTTCTAAATTTTTAGAAGGTAACCATTAACATTAAAGAATAAATTATTTATAGAATAAGTCATTTTATTCTAAATTTTTGTGTACTTTGAGAACTAAAAAGTAATTTACTAAAATGTACCACTCTTAAAGTAGCCCAGGAGAATGCAAAATTTAGAATGTCACGTCTTACATTGTAGATTCTACAATACCTTACATTTTCTATTGTTTCACAACAAACCTTATTAAACTCATCCTTGTCGTGCCTCCACAAACATCAAAATAATTTCAGAAAATGACAAGGTATGCTCGTGAGCAGATTTCTACACTTTACAATCCCTAAAAATGCCGAATAAAAAAATTGAAAATGTTGACGAATTTTATTGTTTAATTCGATAAAAAATCAAATAAATATTACATTCAATTATTCAAAGAAATTAAGGAAATATTCTGCAATAAAATTAATTTTAAGATTTATTTCAATTGCATGTCAAACAACAAGCATTCGACGTAATTTAATCAACAATTTTATTTGCGCTGTTCTTCAAAGGATTGATGCCTCTATATTTTTAAGGTCAATTAACAATAATTGCAATAATCGTCGTGGACTTGCTACAAAATGTGGCACTGATCTTTGAGAGACTGACATTATGCGACGCGATCTAATGACTGGGACATTAAAACAGAGCAACATTAATCGTCTTGACTAAACGGCAAATGCGAATCCGTTAGGTCACACTCGGAAAAATGTACAACTACAATTATTATATTTGAAATTAAATTTGAAATACAGGAAGCACTTATAGCGCAAAACGCGTCATTTGGATATTTACGTCTTTCAACGGGTTAAAATAACAGCTCTGGTGTACTAATAACTAATTTTACGTTTTCATAATACTGCTTGAAATATTTTCGTTATGTCAGAGCGTATACGTGTGCATGCGCAATTACGGTCGTTTTTTCAGTTTCGTTTATTTACTGGAGATTACGATTGTTTTGAAACACTTTTGAAATTGAGACAATTACGGTGCAAGATGTTTCATTGTTTTAGACGAAGAGATTCGTTCCATGAATTTTCATTATCTGTCATTTGGGTTAGTCACGTAATATGTGCATTCAAATCTACGTATACTGAAAGAAGAGTTTCTCCCAAATAAATGCACATGGTTGTAGGTTTTTGAAAATATTCGTTTATTAATACGAAATTATACGTATTATATATTAATGTCATGCAATTGAAGCAATCACGTAAGATAACTAATGTTAATAGACGGAACATTGTCATTACAGTTTAAGATGTAACTATGTAAATTTATATTTATTTAAATTTTTTAGCAAATATGTATATGCAAGGAAGTTATTGTGAATTTAAATGGCAAGTATTTAATGCATACGGTCTATTATGTTTTAATGATACGAAAGGACTCATACCCGTCCTCAAGGACCAACGAGTTTCAAAATACCCAAAAAACTGTTGGTGGCATCTTATTCTGAGTATAGCATATTTTAATAATGATTTTTAAAAAATGAAAAAATAGATTAAAATGATTTTCAGAGATTTATGCATTATTTGAGTTTAACATGAAATTCGAAAAATTCAATATTTTATTGTTTTCTCGTTTCTTTAATATATAAGGAATAGACAAAAAATACAATTTTTTAAAACTCTCCGTCATTAGCTCTGCCCGAGTAGAACTTTTGATACGGCCCTGATCAGGCCCAGTTCAGGATACCTGAATATATTTCAGGCCCTCATTAGGCTATATTATCAGTGCCTGATCAATAATACAACAATTTTATCAGACATCCTGATATCCTGTCCTGATCAGGGCTTGATAAGGGTTTGATCAGGGCTTTATAAGGGCCTGATGAGGTAACTGTATGGTTCGTTTAAACGATAATTAAATAAAACTAATATCATACAACTATGTGAGTCACTTTCACACACACAGTATATTTAACAATATATTATTATTAATCCGACGGTATGTCAAATTTCATAAACTATCATTTGAATACTTATATTAATTATTATTTTTAAATTTGATATTTATACATTTAAAAGTTTGTACTATTTATATTTTAATTATATTTTTATATATCACATCCTATATTTGCATTTTCAACGCTCGCAAATAAGTGAGAAAAAATCTTAGAGTGAGAAGTTACTCCAATGGAATAAAAGTTAAGTAAATATTATAGTAATTCAAAGCGACAGTGAAAACCGAGCAACTTTGATGGTTGTAAGTATTCACTTTTGCCAAGAGTTCTCATTTCACTCCATTCTAAGATAAAATAGTGAAAGTGCTAAATAAATGTTACATATAAATATGATATATTACAGATGCTAATATATCAGTACCAGTGTTAAAACGTTCCTTCAAGTGAATAAACAAATTTCGTCCAATATACAAAATATAAATACGTTTCCATGATGAGAGAAAAAGAGAACCGCGGGAGTCGCGAACGCTCCTGGCGGGCGGCTGAGGTACTTGCGTTTCATCAAAGTAAATCGTCAAAAGAATGAAAATACCAAGTCATTTTTTAGTCGAATTCTACTCTTATTAGAGTGAATTTCTCAGTCACTCATTACAAGAGTGAAATCCATACTATACAACAAATGTAGAAAGTGACCTCTAAATCTCATTCGGTTAACAATTTCGAATTGTAAAAGTAACTTTCTATCAACTACAACAATGTTAATTTTATTACATATAACATTTTTATGATTCCATTAACCCAAACTTTAAGTCCCAAATGTGCACAATTTGCACACGGATTTCAGCATCGTTTTATTTATACCATATAAATTTAAAAAAAATGGAAACATCTATATCCGGCAAGTTATGAGGTTGCTCTTGATTGGTGCTACTGAAATTTGCGAGAAATGACATTTACCACATTTTCTTAAAAAAATATTGAACAAACCGTGTTTTTTAGCCACCATTTTTTTAAATCCATTTTTAAGTATGATACCCATTTCAGATCACCTTCTAACCTATCAGAAACCCGATTTTTTAAATTCAAATTATAGATTCACATATTTTGATTTATTTTATTTTTCATTTCAAAATGGCGTCTGAACGTTGAAATTTTTAAAAATTGATGAAATTGCTATTATTTCGGATCTGCTAGGTTTTCTTCGTAGTAAAATCGTATAACAGTAATATCCCATAAAATCCAATTTCAAGATGGCGACTTTCATTTCCTCAGTAGAAATATGTGTATTTCGAGTTCTGTTACAACCAAGCTAATTACAATCGATGGAATAATAATGCTTCCGTAAATCAAAATAGGTCACAAAAAATTCGTAATAACTTATTTGCATGATTTTGCATAAATGAATTAAACTTTGTCGACTGACTATAAATAATAATTGTCAAAACTCTCAAATTATTGTAAATCACTAACCTTGTAGTTGATGTGACGTTAAAGAACAAATTAAAAAAAAATGATTTTACTATAAAGAAAACCTAGCAGATTCGAAATAATAGTAGTTTCTTCAGTTTCAACTATTTTTAACGTTCAAACGCCATTTTGAAATGAAAAATAAAATAAATAAAAATATGTGAATGTACAATTTTGAAATAAAAAAAATTGGGAACACGTTTTTGACAGGTTAAAAAATCGCGTTTTTTTTAAATATTTTTGTACAAAAAGGTGGTAAATGTCATTTCTCGAAAATTTCAATAGCGCCAATCGAAAGAGCGACCTCAAAACTGGTCGGATATAGATGTTTCCATTTTAAAAAAATTTTTATTGTACAAATAAAGCAATGCTGAAATCCATGTGCAAATTATGGACATTTGGGACTTGAAGGGTTAACTTTTTTTCACTCCGTGCATTGAGAATTCTTTTTTAATAATATTTTCTCACGATTCCAAGCACTTCGTTGGAAGAAATGTATCAATAATCACAACATTGCAGTTAACAATGCATTCGAAAACGATACATATCATATTTCTGTAAATGAGTGGTGAGCACGTCGAGGATGTATGACCATTAATATTCCAATTTAGGGCGCTTCTGTTACGGTATGTTTTAACAAGTACGTTTCGCTATTGTGTGTTAGCGACAATTATCTGATTCGCATGAAAACTGCACCGGTTAAATTACTGTATGTTTTAAAGTCACACGTTAAAGCTGCCAGCTTTGCAATGTCATGCATCCACAGAAGCGATTCATTTTGAAACCCGATGCTATTAAAAGTTTATTGTAACGATTCATCACGTACATGTTCTGTCCGATTATATAATTATTTTAAATCTACAATACCGACAACTACGCGTGGTTTATTTTCTGATTTTATCATTACTTTGCAACATCGAACATTTTTGTATTAAATATGAGATAATTCTAAGGCGAAAAAGATATTTCGATTTGAGAGCGAAAATGTTTGTTGAAAAAATTGTCGAATTTTTCAGAAATTTCGATGTTTGCTTGAAACAGTACAAACCAACTCAATTATTGAAGCAGTTATGTATTTCGGTATTGAGAGATAAGTTTCATGAACATTTTCAGGAAGAATTTTTTTTGGTCGAAATTGTCAAAAGTGTAATTAATCATTTAATGGACCATTACACTGAGAAAAGTGTATTTTATCAGTTACTATCCCTTGGCTTTTAAAAAGTGTATTATAGCCCTTAAAAGAAATATTATAACTAGTAAAATCCTCCGTCTTTCAGCATTTGTTTTTAAAAGGTTATACGAAACTGTATTAAACTCTCCTATTTTAAAAGAATGTTTTATTATGACTCGGTCTTGAACTTTTTTTTTACCCTTTTTGTTTCATTTTTTTATATGAATGTACGACATCTCAAGAATATTATGTCCAAATTTGAAAGATCCGAGCAAAACAAACGGAGACATGGAATTTTTACGATCGATGCTTCTGAGTCATTTCGGTCTTGTTCAAAACTTAAAAGCGGTTTTCCCACACTCCACATTTTCAAAGTCGGTGACGGCTGTAGTTTGAAATCTACTGAACCGAACTTTCTGAAATTTGGTACACTAATTCTCTACACAATTTATAAGGTAACACTGTCGAGTTTTTTTTTGCAAATTTGTTGTTATTTTTGTTTTATCATAATGTCTAACAATATAGGAAGCAAAATAGCATTTTGCGCCCAGAGTGTGAGAAATATAATTTTGTAATTGTTTCCGTAATATACTTATAATTATACTGCTATAAAATTATTGATTAATTCATACATAAATTGAAAAATGTTGCCATCTTGTTCATTTGTCACTACTCCGAACTTTCGTTAACTATTTTTTTGTTGAAATAAATACATGAAGATTGTCTATGATCCAACTCGTCATACAAACCGAAATTTCACATTTCTTGTGAAAATTGAACCAATGTAATAAAAGAATGAATTGTCACATTTTTAATTTGTACCTTCACTCTGTGCAGTCAGTTTTAATCGTTATGAGCACATATTAAATCGTTCACTTCGATGACTCAATTTTCACTCATTAATAGTGAATTCTCACTCTAAGAAATTTATAGAGTGATAAAAAAAAGAAGTATAAATTAAAATTTGTAAAATTATAAACGGTTGCATTGTTAAAAATCTAGTTAAAATTGCATTTAATAAAAAAAATGCAATCTACAAAATAAATAAAAAAAACAATATTTTCGATTAAACGAGTAAAATATACGCACAATTAAAAAATGTCAAGGTTGTCAGAGTAATAAAAAAAAGTACTAAAAATTACCAATGGAAAAAGAAATCAGTGTCTTTTATTCACTTCGTATTCGTGCAATTGCAGAGTGGAGTAAACACGTGTCGTATTTTTATTACATTTTTATTTAAATTTTTAAATAACGCATTTCGCTCATATATGCAACCTCGTTTCGAGTATTTGCCAATGGCAGAACGTTGCAGGCATACCAATTACACAGTCTGTTTCGTTCGAAAAGGAATGTCTTATCAGGCGATTGTCACTCATGACGCAATAAACTCACTCGCGTCCTGTGAAATTGGAACAATTTTTTCGAGCTTGGTGCATCGCAATACCTGGAAAATTCAAATACAAAAAAAACTTACTCTTCAAGCATTTATCGCGTTATAAATTACGTTTTTCTATGAAAAACGAGCAATTATACGAAGTGTTTCCTACCATTTTGTGGGTAATGAATTCAGTGAAATTGTTTTCAGTTTTATACTTGTCGAGTTAATTCAAAATTACTGGTAATTGGTTCACTTTTTTTAACAACAAATTAGTAACCCGTAGTACGAGGTACAATTAATTAATGAATTATCATGGGGATTTTTTTAAATAAAATATGTGGAAACGGCTTCTGATAAGAATTTCAGATCTATAATTGTTTTCAGCAAAAAAAAAATTTTTTTTTAAATTTTTTTTATAATTTTTTTTATAAAGTTTGAAAGATTGATATAAATATAAAAATATTCTGCAGTTATATACCAGAAATGTCGGAAGTTTGTTTTTTGTAGAGATGGGAAAAAATTCGTTTAAAATTGGCGACATTTTTTAGTTGGGTTTCATTCTTCTTTTGCGTAAGTAAAAGCTCACAGACGTGACATAATTATTTCAAAGCAGGACGTCAATAAATGAATCGGAAAATAATCAAAATAAGGTCACTTTTATGAAACAGTTCAGGATGTGAAATTTTTCTACAATTAATGAAAATTAAAAAAAAAATTGTATATAAAAGAGGTATTTTCAGATACGCATTTGATTTGTTTTTATAAACAAATAATTTATTGCGATGGTACTGCATGGATTCAAATTGTATCAGATATCGATTCATCTTAAGTTATTTCAGACGATAGCATGTAAGTGGACTTGTTTCGGTTCAAAATGAACCAAAATGTGGAAGTAATAGAGTATGATACGTTTCGTAATTTTACTCACTCAGATTTGGAATTTTGGTCCTGCCATTTTGGTCCATTTTGAACCGCATCATCCCGAAATATATTCATTGAATTTTTTAAATATTTTATAACATTGTAGGATAACAAATTATAGATAACTTTTCCAGGGTCCAGGGGTTGAACAGAAAATTTCTAGTCAAATTTTTGTTTACTTTCATAATAACAAATGACAGATTCACGCAGTTCAGAATTTTATTTACATCTGAATTGTTCAGCTTAGAGGCTAATAAGATCAATTGTCCCAGATTCATTCTCTCGTTACAATTAAAAACACGTAATTTCATAAAACGCATACACTTATATACGCATTTCACCATGAAATATGTATGCATAAATTTTTTTGTTTGAAATCAAAGAGAAAACACTAAACAAGTGCAAATGCCGTACACAGTTATCGGAGTGAGAAATTAGAAGCTATTAAAAGAATTGAATGAAATGCTTCTTATAGTGTACTATTTAGATTCAATGAAACTGTTCGTAGAAATAATTATAAAAGAAAAATAAAAGTGCTGAAACAATTTTCATTAACCCCTTCGATAACTCTTTTATTTTTTAATCATAACATGAAATATTAAAAAAAATTTTTTGTTTTAAATGAAATTGTAATAGTTTTGTTCAATGATATTCATCCAAATGTTCATTGTTATGTATGTAATTCGTTCAGAGCTTGAATATTAAATAACTTTGCAATTTGACCGAATTTTTGAACGTGCAATGGCTTCTACCTACTTACGCGACTCATTATAACGGGCCAAATATTCATTATACTATTTCTTTAAGGTAATTGTAAAAAGGAAGAATACATCATGAGATCTTATAATTTATTCAATGAACTGTTAGTCTATTACACATTTAATGAGACATAAAAAAACTCTTTTTATTTTTTATGGAATAATGCTGGACTTAAATTATATTACAGTAAAGAATAGATAAAAGAAGATGCTTACATTTGTGAGCAAATGAGTTTTTTTACTCGTAATTCTTTATGTTTCATAATGACACAATTTAGTTATACAATTTCCTTAAAAATATCATTTTAACTGATCCTAATTAACTACTTTACTAAGTGTTAACAATACGACTGCCTTTTTCTTTAATTCTTTTCAACAACAAAGAATTACAATAATATTTCAACATTGTTTTGATTAACTACATATTGCCTCCGACCTTTTTTTAAATTGTCTTTTGATTTATAGTCACCAACCCAAAAAACATCGACATGACTATTTAACAAAAACCTCGGATCTGATGTAATTTCAAGCAATTTTTGAAAATTCAAAATGGAAGATCCATTAATCTCAAATCAAAACAGAAGAAATATGGCGACCAAATTTTTTAAGTTAATTCGTTTCAGATTTGATACTACAGCAATTTCGGAAATAAAAAAAGCAATGTTTTTGAAAAAATAAACAAAGAAATAAACAAAACATAACAAAATATTCCTACCATGAAATTATATAATTCATCTGAACATTCCAAATATCCGTTTTAATCTGGATTCCGACTAACCAGAAGTAGCAAATGCATTATAGCGTTTTTAAATAATATTTGCATTGAGAATCTTTTAGATATAATTCATAATAAAAAAAATATTTGTTTAAAATTATTTTTAGGAATTATGAGTTAGGAACACGCTGTAGGGGTTAGACCGCCATCTGTTATTCAGCAAAGAAACTCCTATCAGGTGTCAAATACTGCGAATTTTAAAGTGAATAAATTATACTTAGTTAATTAATTTAAAAAAAACGAGATTTTCAAGATTTATTTGTTACATTTTATCATTTCCTGCATTATAACCCAGTAAAATTAAGTTTTTTTAGCGGAAAAAAGCCGTAAAGCTGGATTTTCATATCTTCTTTTAGCGAACATGTTACGACTCTCTCCCCAACAGAATTTCGATATTTTCATTTATGATGACAAAAAGTAAATTTATCGTTATTAACTTGAAACTTAATAGTTTTGGGTAACAATAAATACAACAAGAAATTGCAGACAATAAATATAACTACAATTCCTTTTTGTCATTCGACTTACTAGAACTAATCATTCCCAAGATTTTTTACAAAAATGTGTAATTTGTATCTTGAATGAAATTGCCACTTTGCTGTATTGTTTTTTCAATAGAAATTTAAAATTTCGCATTTAATATGGCGGAGAAAAGGATAATCTCTTTTTTTGGTTTTTGATTATTTTTTGGTTTTTAATTATTTCTTATCTATCAGTGTATTTTTTGTTGTTTTTGTCATTTTACTTTGTTTGTTTTTACTGTTCTATTTTTATCAGGTTTCATTTTCTATTTTGAAATTCATTTAGTTTTCATCAAAGTGCAACATTCCGACAGTTTCTGAAGAAAATTATTCCGTTCTTCTTGAATGAAATGCTGACGACGAACACGATGGAAATTGTTACATATCTGATTCAAATTACCATAGTTTTACCAAAAACTCTTCAGATAATGAAAACTCAAGGGATGATGACATCCTTCTATCAAACGTATCGTATAGAAATATTACTGGGCATTGTACGAGTACACAAAAAAACACCTGCGGAACTTTTTGAGTTATTTTTCACAGATGAGATAAAAAAGTTTACAATTGCTGCTCATCTGAGAATCATATTTGTTACTTTCATACACTTCAAAATCAAATTCGTGTTCTTCTACGGAATATGCGTTGAGAACAATATGGTAATGAATAGATTATAAAGATTGTTACTGCGTAAACTGCTTTTTGTCTATTCGCAAATAAAAACTAAGAAAATGAAACCTGAGAAAAATAGAAACAACAAAATATAACAAAAATAACTAATTAACCAAAAATAATAAAACAAAAACAAATTTCTCTTTTGCTCCGAATTTCTGGCCGCCATATTAAATTCGAAATTATGAATTTTTGAAATGTAATACCAGATTCGTTATTAGCGACCTCGAAAACCCCCAAGTTACATGATTCGAACCAATTCCAACAATCTTTTGAAAATTCTTACTCTATATTGGATCCACCAGTTTGGATTCGCAAGTAACAAGTTTGAAACAAAAATAAGACCAATCTGCCAAAAATTCTTTCGCCATATATTATCCGCCATTTTGAATTTGAGAAATCTGACAGCAGTTTCACATATTCAACAGAAGTATTTGCATACAAAGTTACAACAAAATTCATTCAGTCCCTTGGACTGAACACACATTGTCAAATTTTGATTGTCAGATCAGTGATGAAAGCCTCCACCTTGAATCTACCATCTCGAATTTCGATTCAATAATAGTCCTAACTTTTAGTATAACTATTTATGCCACTGGATGTAGAAATACGGGATGATCTGAATACGGTTTTATGTTCAAAAATATGTTTAAAAATTTACTTCATTTTTCATATTTTTGGAAACACTGACTTTATAAGAGGCTCAATAAAAAGTGAAATTGTACATAATTCAATTATTGTTAACGTTCTTCTGTAGTATCCATAAGGAAATACGAATAGTGATAGTAATTGCCTAGTAATAATGTGTGACTTTACTTTCGGATAGAGACGCCACCTATTGATTTACGAGGAAACTTCACTGTTTTTCATATTTAACATGGTTCATCAAATACTTCTCGAATCTAAGAAAACTGTAAAAATTTTAACTGCAATATTTCCTGATGACAAATACATTGTCGGATTTTTTAAATTCAAAATGGAGGATTCAATATGGCGGACGAAAATTCAAAGCTTTAATTAATTTTTAGACTCGATTATCACCATTTTGATACCATCATCATTTAACATTTTTACACCTCAAAAGGACTACTGGTCTAGTGACCATCAACAGTGATGCGAGATTACTTCTTCAATAGTGATGAGCAAGTACTTCTTCGGCTCAATGTTGATTTTCGAACCTCTGACATCGAATTCGTCATTAGACAAAAATTTGAGTATAAAATATCCACTAACGAATTCGTTATCCGAAGAACTCGGAAACTTCCATGTATAAATTTTCGAATCAATCGATGTAAATTTCAAATTTTTAATTCCAGAACTCTACCGACGGAATCTTAGTCCCGGATCTCAAAAAAACCACTAAATGCAAAAATTTAAGTCTCAATCGCCATATTGCATCCGCCATTTTGAATTTCAACAATCTACCAACGAATTCGGAATCAGGAACCTCAAAAAACTAGGTATTCTCATTTTTAGAAATTTGATCAAAGTTTTGAATTTTTGTCAGCTATATTGGATCCGCCGTTTTGAATTTCAATAATATGACAATGGATTAGTGATCAGGAACCTCAAAAACCACTGTATACATATTTGTACAAAAATATATAAAAATTTCAAATATTTTACCGCCATATTGGTCCGCCATTTTGAATTTTGAAAATTTGAAAAGTGATTTGTGATCGAGGATGTGGAAAATATTTTTTTATCAATTAGTGTTGAATGTATTTTCATTTTCAAAAGTATTATAACTGAATATCGAAAACTTTGCTGAAAATGACGCAATTTTGAATTCTAGGATGCGCATTACACAATCTTTTAATACAACCAATTACTCCACCGAATTTAACAGTAGGGATCAATTGGACTACAGTTTGATATAAAAAAAAAGGATTTCAATTTAAGAAATTACGATTTTTTCGGGGCTTTTGCTATTCTAAGCGCCACATTGGAAAATGGACTTCAAATTCATAAAGAGCAGATTTGAAACCTATAAGACATGGACTTATATAAAAGTTCATTAACCCTTTCTATGAAATTTATTTAGCTAAAAAACCGCGAAAATGAATGGAATTTCAGGACGAAACGGATTAACATACATATACACCGATTTTCAACCGTTATCCCATTGTAATAGGTACTAATTACTAGTATTTCCATTTTGGATTAACTTTTCACGAACAAATTTAGTTTAAGCATCATAGCTAAACAGTTTGGTTGAGTAGCCAATAAGAGTTCCGGTTTCAGTAACTGAATGGTTGAGTTAGCGTTGATGAGTCAGCATGAGTCTAGACTTTTATTATTTGATATACCGATTAATCCATAGATATGGTTCTTGAAAATCATGACTAATTGTGCCTCATCAAGCTCGAGTTCTGGTAGACTGAGAGAAGTTTTCATAAAAAATATCCATAACTAATAGAAGCCTAACACTAAAGAGGAGTGTTATCTGTTACAGCATAATATAAAATGTCGATATGTTACAACTTATAATCTAGGTTATTGCCATAAATGCTATTGCCGATTCCAGTTACTACTGTGACGTATGAATATCCTATGTAATCACCAATTTATTCCGTGATCGATACGTAAATGACTTCCATAGAGACATTGTGAATGCTTGTTCTAGTCATTATGAAGTAAGACAATCACTAGCCATCTAGTGACAAATCATCGTATTTCAGGGTGTCATGGAAGCTACTGATACCTTTTGCGAAAATTATTCTGTATGTAGTTTTCCCATAAAATTAGCCCTTATTACGTACGCCAAGAATTTATGATCACGTGGTCTTTTGAAAACACGCTATTCCCGAGGCGTTTCATACAACAATACATTTCACGACTACTCTGATATTAAAAAAATATTAAACTGAACCTATCTGATAATAATTTCTTCCGCAAATCTCGATGCAGACTTCACATTGCGGATTTGCCATAAACATACAATGAAGGGAGTTAATCGCAAGAGAGACGTAACTCACGAAAGCACTTACGAGGCGAGTTCTTTCGATTCCACGGAAGAACGGGTACTGCAATTATCATTTTTATCAGCTGAAGATTACCCCTTGCTTATTCATACGTACAAAGGTTCGCGGCGTATAAGTTTCCACAACTTATATTTTCCGGTACAGGCGATTAACCTGCAAGGAGCGAGTGAGACAGGAACAAGTTAATGACGCGAAAAGCGCTTTGCAACAGGTGCGAATCACGGCATTTCTATATGAGAAAAGTGCACTTGGCTTCTTGTCATCTCGGTATGTACTTCCTGCTTGCTAAAACGATCCCCTGCATACGGAAGGTAACGCATAGCACCTGGTGCACGTTGACTGGTGGAAGTGCATCCAAGTGCATTTCACGGATCGCGAATGCCGGAGACTCGACGTGCTTGTTGTCCATGATGCACTCGCGACTTGGGTATGTGTCGCTTATCTCGACAGGGAAATCGAATGTAGGAAGCGATTTCGTCATCGGGAAGATTTGCGTGTTATGTAAGCCTTCAGCTAGACGACGTAATACCGAACGTGACTGGTTTTGAATTTTCCGGATATAATTGTGAATAGATTCGAAATGCAATTTTGTTTTCGGGTGACGAAGGTTCATCAAGGAAGTTTTTAAACATTATTGTTCAGTTAATTGAACAAAATTTGTAATGTTATACCCGTTGTCATAAAAGTAACAGGAAGGAGGTCCAAAGTTGCATCAATTAGAGTTTAAAAAAAATCTTCAAGGTTATTTGGAGATTAATTGCATTTTTTAGATGAAACTCTGCTTTAAATATCAGACATCGAAAGACTGGTGAATTAAAAATATATCGGGTTGTTGGTATAATCATGAAGATCATTGAGATATTTCAACATACACAAATTGCGTCTATGAGTCTCTAATTATATCTCCGAATTACGCTAATTTAAAAATAATATAGTCTCGAGAATCCCGATGAACACCACTGTTACATGACACGCACAGTATTTTTGTTGGCCCCTATAAACAACGATGTTCCATAAATGACATTGGCCAACTTGGGGGCCAATGGATCCTAGTATACAATTGTTTTTTGATGTGTCGGACCAACTTGGATTCATTATCAGGAGGAATAATCAGGGACTTACCTCTTGATTAACCTCTTGATTAACGCTAATGATGGCTTGATCTTTTAATATCCAGTATTTATATAGTCGCTCTTAAGGCGGTGGGGGTCTTAACATTTTTAAACAGAATAGGCCTAAAATTGAATAGAATAATAGTTCAAGTATGTATTGTTAAATATTTTAACGGTTATTTTTTTGAACTATTAAAATTTAGAGCAGTTATTTTATTGCAAAATACTCTTTAAAAGGGTTAATGCTTTCAATAATAAAAAATAACAATGTTTCGGGCAAAGTGCCAGGCTACATCCAACACCGACTTAAATGCGACTACATACATACTGGCTGCTAAAGGATTAATCATTAGGGTTAATCAAGAGGGAAGTCCCTCATTATTCGTCCTCTTTCGTGACCTAAGTTGGTCCGAAACGTAAATAAAATAAAAATCAACACAATTGCACCGAGATTTATTAAAATATTTCACACCTCCTGATCGTGGTAGTAGGTTTCTGACCTACTATTGGTAGTACTACTAGCAGAAACTATTTTGGTAAGTTTAAATACACTAAGAGAGTCCATAAATATACCGAAATTTTTGTCTGGATTTTCCAGTACCAAGTCCAGGGCAAGAGATGGAGCCAACCATTCAGCAGTGCAAATAAATATTTGAGATTAGAACGCATGCTGGTTTTTATAATTAGTTGCAAACCTGGATATTAGTATGCAGCATCCACTGATTTCCCATTTCAAATTTCGCATTATATAAAGTTATGAACGACTGGAAAGATCATTCTCAGGAACAATCCCTGCTACACCCTCAACATCTTGACAAACGTTAGCTCCTGTTTAACAGTATTTTGGTCTCGTTTGTCATTCTGATAATGTGTTCCTTTACTTTTAGGTTTCTTGCCAATTTTATGCGGAATCATTTTTAGTTTATTTATTGGACATCCTAGTGAAACCTGGCTTAATAGAGAAGTCTTTTAATATACAACTTGAAAATGCCGCCACTGCATTGAGACACGCACACGAAGTCTTTCTCTACCACTTGTCTTGTCCCAAGAAGGAAACGCGGAACCAATGGTACACTGTATAATGCAATCGTGAAAAAGGGAAAACTTTTAAAAAAAGAAAAGGAATAACTGGAAAAAGGGAATTACTTAAATGCAATGCTTCAATCAAATACTTCTTCTCATTAGATCACGGTCTTTCCAGTTCCCGAAATTATTCAGAGGACTGAGAGGAAAAGTATGGTTCGATGGCCTTGACAATAAAAATTCGGAAAATTTGGAGATATTCAATAAGGAAGTATACAATGAATATTGAAGAAAGGTCACGTTACTATCCTTAACGACGGGGAATGTCCAGATTTTTATGGCTTGTCTCTGACATCATGTATAAAAACCTTTAAATTCATCAGTAGTTTTAAAATTAAATTTTAACATTAAAGAGAAACGAATTTCACGGATTGATCGGAAAATCTTGAGTAACTAACTTAATATACCTACACGGAAAATAAATATATGCAACATATATGCTAAATAAATGCATATACGGGAAAGCGAGAAAAAGCGGCGAGGATTTTTTCCGTGTATCATATCTCTCTTTCAATTTCGTATTTAGGATGATGCAAAGTATCATTTGATAGGTAATTTCATAGTCAATATTTACATACGTGTTACTTACGATATATGTTTTACAGATGGCTAGCTATGGCCAATTTAAAAAACTTGAAAAACACGGGGCGAAGCGGCGATATCAGGGTGAAGTGGCGAATCTTTATTTTTATAAGTCTCTGAGACAGCTATCATAAAATGAAGTGCAGGTCATAATCTTTGAAGTTTTCATTGTTTCTTTTAATACACGGAGAAAAATAATCAGCAAAATCAGCCGAAAAATCCGCAGATCCTACCAATTTTATCCTATAGGGACAGCTGTTGGAAATCAGTTAGGGATTGCCGACAATTTCAGCTAAATTTACTGAAAAAGTCCGCAAATTTAACGGAACAAATCTGCTAATGTAGCGGAAATTTAGAGCTAAGCGCGAATTGAGTAGGGTTAAGGCTACATTAGCGGAATCAAAACATCTAAAATTGCATATATTTTCGGCAATTCCAGCCGAAAATTTTAGCTGATATGAATCAGCTAATCCAGCGGAGTCATTTTTCTCCGTGTAGAAATAAAATTTCCTCGATGGCGGAATGAACCTCTTCAGATATATCAAAGTTTCCAACAGGAGCAAGAAAAGAAATTGCATCTTCGGAAGCTTTGAATCCTCGTATTATATCAGGATCACCTATTTTAACTTCATCTTTAGTTACTCAACGCATTCATCAAATGTGAATTCTAAATTAAAAAATGATCACCGAAAAAAGACATCCGGGAAAAAATTTCGCCGCCTGGTGCCAAAGTATCATTTGGAATTCCAGGTACGATATCTCATTATAACCACACAAAAAAGGAACAATTCATTTTTTTATAAATAAGTTAAAAAAATATACTTTTAGAATAAACATATAAATAGTGATTATTAAACTGCCAAAATGAATGTATTGATCAATCTGAGAACAAAGTACAGGAAAATGACGTACAAATTTTTGTTTTTAAATTACATTTCTCGTTCCCAATGGTAGGTAAGAGAACGAAAAAATATTATGAAATATTATGCCTCAAAATGTGGAAAATGGTGTAAACAAAGAAACCACATATGATATTTTACAATCAGTATGATCATAATGGAAATATTTGAGATTCGTCATTTCGCCCTGTTCGCCGCTTCGCCCCGTTTCCCCTATATATTCGCATATATTTCAATCGAATTTTTTTTTCCGTACCGGTAGTGTAGAAAATGATTATATTAGATAACATATTTCTACTTATAATATATTACCTAACTCAGGTATACCTAAGTCATTCGCTTATCATTTATTTGCGTGACTTGGGAGATGCCAAAAAAGGCATAAAAGATTCAACAGGGACTACCAATATTTTTCTGAGAAAAATTAGTGACCGACGTAATAAAATTATATGTAGAATATTCGATAAAATCGTTAACTTCTTACTAACTCCGATTATTTTAATTATCAGCAAAGGTGTCATCGAACTTGCTTATAAGCAAGTATATTTTATACAGCAGAGAAGATTCAACATCCAGGCCGGACTATCAAATATGGTTACTAAAATGTGCATGTATTTTACAAATTTGTAAATAAATATTGTAACATAACACGACAGAGTGCTTTCAATATTAGAATACTCCAACGAAGTTACCAATAATCAGAAACTAAACGCTCATACGAAGTGAAGATTGACTAAACGAAGGAAATTAATATCACAGCTGTTCTTTATGTCAACAACTTTATTTTCCTTTAATGAAATGTCAACAATTAGTTACCAGAATCATAGTAAGCGCTGATCCGTTACTGACTGCAACTATAACTACCAAACAAAAATTCCTGTTTATTAGTTTTAGTATTAGTGTGAACTACAGTTCAACCTAGTACACCTTCCATCATTATTATTAAATGATACGTCACAATATCATGGTTTTCATTCAGAGCGATGCGCTATATTGGGGTCACGAAGACCGTTTGCGCCTGAACTGCTCGCAACCAGACGTTCAGAAATTTCCCTCCAAACTTAAGAATGGTTACATTTTGAATGAATTTGATTAATTATTATTTTCATTTCGTAATTATATGCAAGTTTTAAGATTCTTTTTAAGTTTTACAAAATTATGTTGGCTAAATTGTGCACAGAATTTATAAAACAGTTTGTAGTTTTTGAATTCACTAAAAACACCATTTTAATGGTTAGGACACTGTCAACGGTTTGGTAAAGTGAATTAAAAGTGTCCAATATTATGTAGGGATCGTTATACATTTCTATTAATAACAAATCCATATATTAGCTTGAAGTTAAAAGAGGAACATTTTATAGACAAATAGTCTAAATGCAGTCACAAAATTAGTTAATTTATTACAAATGTCAGATACAAAAAAAAACATTCTTACACAAGTTCTTGTAACTGGTTTAAAAACTCTAGATATACGTGTACTGATTTTTTGTCTGCAGATTGTAATATTAACGTTGCCATTTGCGATGTTTCGGACATTCGTCAGCTAACTTCAAAACAATCGCCTTTTTTAGAACATAATATATGGGTCGTGAAATGGCCATTTTCGCCGGCAAAAGGAGGCGTAAAATGGCCATTTTTTGCTTGCTGAATCGGAAACTATATAATTATCAAATACAATATAAACTTTATAAAAAAAAAACAAAGAAATTGAAGTAGGAAGATTTCATGAACATGATTAAGTGGTCCCTGAACACACCTTAAGACCAAGGCTTAAGCTATCTTATAAAAAACACAAGTACATAAGTAAATACACGTAGAAAGATTTTTTCATTCAACTAATCGAACTTTTCTGCACTCAAGATATCAGGCAAGTGTTTTAATTAATTTTTACACAAAATGACTGTGCGTTACTTGAAAGTCTACTAAATCAGTTGTGTAAATTAAGCAGTTCTTAATATATTTCGATAATATTTTAAAAAAATTTGGTTAAACAAAAAAAGTTTGTGTGACAAAAGAAAAAACGCCCTGACAATGTTTTGTTGCTCGAGTGTTTGAACTTCGTATATTCCGTACCTTTTTGGGAAAATGTTTAATGATATTATCAAATGGTTTTGTAGGTAGTCAAGTTATTTTACTAGCGTGTTGCTCGTAAATATGTGTGAAAATGTGTATGAACTTATTACGATAATATAAATAATATACCTTTGTATCGCAGAAGTTTTGGTGAAAAATCCAATAATCGTCTAATAAATAATTATATTTTTTAGTTAGTATACCCTCTTTACCCTCTTTAATTCCTCATCTAACAAAAAGCTTCCAATGATCCTGCAATACATTGAACTTGTGTAACCACTTCTGGAATCTGTAGCTAATTGAATTTTATGGTACTTATACTGTAACAACCTATGAATCATTTACGGCAGTTCATTGACCGAAAATAAGTTATAGTTAAACAGTTACATAAAACTTTTTGTGAAGGTCGGAACAATGTACTTAGAAGAATAATCCTGTTAAAATTTGTTTAAAAAATGAGTACATATGTCGTCGAACGTACTAAATATTACGGGCATATATTGTGTAGCAGTGAAGATTGACCAGAAGAAGGAAATTATCAGTGGTAACTCCTATTAAATCTAACTTGTTAAATCTAGGTTTGCAGATAAATTAACTCGAGAATTAAAATTCTTCCTTTACATCATATATTACTTGATTATCTTCTAAATAGTATTTAGTAGAAATTTCATAGACTTTGATTAACTTTGGGCCCATAAGTTGCTAATTTTTTTGTAATCGAAATGGTACCATTCAATGTTTCCTTTTTACAAGATTTAAAGGTGTGAATATCCCACCTTACCAGATTACATTTAAAAACTTCAGCTACTTTTCTCCAGTGTGTAATTTATGGTCTTTTAGGGCCTTTATGGGCATTACAGGTTTCGACCGCTACGTTTTTACTGGATCCCGGAAGGTAAATTTGTGTTGGCAGCAATCGTTACTTTCTTTTCGTTTCTGCTTCTCAGTATATAGAATTGTCATCCTTATACCGATCTTTAGACATTACTTTAAACTATTCGTTGTGTAATGTTCCCCTGTTTAATTCATTTTTAATTTTAGTGCAATTTTAATATTTTTTGTGTTGTATCGTAGTAAAATTCTTCAAGAACCATCACCGATAATTTTTCAAATACTTTCCATTATGATTTTTTTAATCAGCGTCCGCTAGAATTTTGATAAATGGAGTTTAATCAATTTTGTTTCATTTCTACAATAATTTTTTTGGGTTGTAATGGACAATTACAAGTTCCAAAACCTTTCAATTCAACATCGAATGTTCGAAAAGGCTTTTTATTGTTATGTGTTTTTAAAAAATTACCAAGGAAAAACACCGTGAATTCGATAATTTTTAATTATCCAAAGTGAATATATCCATCTTGGAAAGAAAAATGGGCGAGATATTTCAAGAAATCTGTGCGATAATCACGGGGCATGAAGTTCACCCGAATCGAAGAAAATTTTCCTAAAGAAAGAAGCCATTACTGCATTCTGTCTTAATTTTTTTAATAAAAAAGTGTATATTTCAATAAATCGTTATCCAAAAGAATGATTCCAACAAAAAATAACTTCTGTTTATAAATTTTCATTCAAATGCGTTTGAAACAATTTTTTTATTTTACAAGCAACAAATTCTGCCAATATTACTTCACCTCGTAGCCCTTGCGATGAGGATCGTATATGTATTTATTACAGAAAATTTGAAAAGAAAAACTAAAAATAGAATATTTCTGCACAAAGTTTCCCATTTTTTTGATACCTTTAGAGTGCTCTACGGCCCTTAAGAATAGAATTTTAATACGCTTTAATGGATTCAAAGTACGAATAGGAATGGATTCTAATTTCGAATTCGTTTTAATCTAATTTAGAGTATTGGTCTGTCAAACGTATGCCACAAAGTTAATATTTAAATCAAATAAATGTATTTTTATGCTCGTAATGAAATAATAACTAAATACTTGATTGACGTCTTTGACGAGCAATTCACGATTTTTTTAAGATGCATACTTTTAATTTTTTTAACAAATTATTTCTCATGACAGACACTCGATGGCTTGATCAGAAATAATGCAACACTTTTTAGGGGAGATAACTTGAATCAGAGGTACTGGATCCTATAGAATTTAGTCGCTGAAAATAAATTAGGCGCTCCAATTTGACGTCAGGTATTTCACATATCCTAACCTTAAATTGCCAAAGTATATTTTTGGCTATTTTTCGGATCAGATATCTTAAAATTCTGAAGAAAAATAACGGATTCATTTTCAGCGTCCAAAAATCTGTAAGATCGACTATTTCTGATTCAAGTGATCTCGAAACAAATTTTTTTGAGTGGTCCTGTGTTATTAATGAAGGAAGTGAAGTTGTTTAAAATAGACGATATTATTTATGGTGAGGTATTATTTGCCTCTAGCTCAATAAAACTGTTCTCCGTTCTGCTATTAAGGTATTATGTACGTTGTATTAGGGAATAGCATAACAGCTTTTTATCCGTGAGTAAGAGCGCGAAGAAATTAGCTGATAAGTGAGAAATCGCGTAATGTAATTTCCGAAAAATCGTCTACATCACTTTACTCCATCACGCAAGATTCCAGACAGACAGGCAAATTTTTAAAATTAATAAATATATACTGAATACAGTTTGAGACAAAATTCATACACAATATAGCAATATTTACACCATTTGAACACCATTATAATACCAATAGTAAATTTGGATTGCGTTAAATCAGCAACATTTTTTTTATATAAAATTTTTTATTTTTTTTCACATAGTTATTTATCATAGATATAAGAATTTATTTATTAAGAAAGTATATTTGTTTCAACATGAAATCCTACAAATTTCAAAAACATTTTAAGCTCCGTAACATATTCTCAAGTTTCCGCGCATTCGAATTAAAAAAATGACTTTATATAATACTTACATCTATCTAGTGAAAAGTAGGTTACTTCTAATTAATGAACCACTCAAAGAACATGCTAATCTAAAATTTTTTAAAGTTAACATTTTTGTGGATTCGACTACGTTGCCTTACGTTCGAAAATTAATGAGGACATTTCGAAATACCGAATTTTCAAATCGAGGAAGCATTTGCATTTTCGGAAAGTTGAGTGCTACATATCATTACAAATTGAAACTTTAGATATTCGCAATTTTTAAATCGCGACTTTTATCTCACTTTCGAAAACCGTTCGATAAGAGCATCCGCGAGAAACGTCGATGAACAATTATTCCCAAGATCCCGCTCGATGTCCCATCTTTAAGTAGCGGACTGGTTTTAAATTAGTACAAAAATATAATTACTGGCACAAGAGGGGAAATATCGGGAGATGAGACGAAACGGGGACATTTCTCTTGGATGAAGAAGCTATTAATGAAATAACGGCAAAGTCGTTGCTCTCGTCGGCCAGTACCATCCACGCCGCATTTCCCTCCTTATCTCGCATGAAATGGTGTATTCCTACCTGACCGTGACATGATTACACGTAACGAACTAATAATTGACTACATATTCAAAAAATTTTTCCCGCCAGATGTGCCGTTGAATACAGTTATATTCATTTTTATAATTCTTAATTCGACTTAAACGTTCCTGCATAGATTTATTTGATACCGACATTATTCGAGTGTTTTGATCATCTTGACAATATTTCATTTTCATCCAATCAACGCAGAAATATTTCATGATTCTCAGTAACGAGTCATTGCACATTCCGCATACCAAGATGCAAAAAAAAACTCGTAACAAAACTGGTTTCCTTTGACTAATATGGTTCCGGTGTTATTACTAAACATTTCTTATAAATAGTAATTTATTAACCTTATTGGGACCAAATATACATGAATTTAATACCAAATTTGACGATACTTTTGGCATTGAAAACAATTTTTGATAGGATGGTTTTCATTGTCCGAATCCTGATCATTATAAATATTGCGTAATGTTTTGGATAAAAAAAAACTACTGGAAAGATTTAATTTTACACTAAATTTTCATAAAACAAATGAAATACACCTTAACCATTAAGAATTGTCCCTCCCCCTCCCTCCTCTTCTGTTCAGTTTTATTGTATACGCTTAAATTTTCTAGATAAGTTACATGGTTTAAAACTCTATACAGCAGAAATCTCCACAAACTAGGTAATAACTAGCCACAAATCACTATAGTATTTTTCGATACAAAGGCGTAAAATCTTACGGCCGTATGTTGAACATTATTTTTCGGTACTGAAAGATGTAAAAATTCGATTTCGCGGACTGCATTTAGTAGGTTTCGGTTTGTTTTTTAGAGTGCAGATTCATGTTTCACGTGATCCGTGAAATTTTATCTTACGGACTAAGAGTAGGCCGTAAAATCGGATTTTACGGCTATAGTACCGAAAATTCAGTTTTTTTGTTACAAAACTATATAAATATTGGAGAGAAAAAAATGAATTGAAAACTGAATTAATGAAAATATGTATGCAAATATGTTTTTTATTTTCTATTATATCTGCAATAAAACTGGGGAAAACTGTCCAAGATTTATCTAAAAGTGTATCTAATAAATTTTCTTCCAGGTTGATTTTTTCTAATTTTATTAATTAAAAATTAGTATTTGATTATTAGTTTACATAACCAAACAGCACTGAAATTGAAAATATATAAACATTGTGAAATTTATTTGTTTATTTAAATCCTTATAAAAGTGCCTAAAAGATCAATGGCCCTAAAATGTGAAAACTACAAAATGTTCTAGATTACCATTAAAAAATCTTATTTAGATAATAGCAAAATTCTGGACCGAAACCTGCTCGAAAACTTATGAGGTTATGTGTTTTAAATATTCTGAATAATACCTACCTCCAAACTGAACAGACACTGTCCAAGATTTATCTTAAACTACCAAAAAATAGGCATAAAATTGTTACATTTCCAACGGCCAACTTGCAAGTTTATTGTCCACAAGCTATCTAGTACGCAAGATTATTAGCCAAAAACTGGCTAGAATGTATGCGCAATTTCGACAAGGGATGATATTACCTCGATATTAAATAAATAATGGCATTTTCATTAATAATGATACAATTTCCAGATTACAAATGAACAAATGAAGTAACAAAAAGATGCGCTTACTAGTTATAATAGAAGTATTTATGAGCATGACAAGAATTCACCGAAAGAAAGCTCATGTCCCTTTTTTCATCATTGTGGGACACGACTAAATATTTTTTCAAAATCATAGCCGCGTGTACTAAATGATCTCCTGCGAATTATATCACTACAAAATTGCTACCCGCGTTTTTTATGGTCGCTGACACCAAATTTGAAATCATTTTCAAAAGTTGGAAATGTCATAAACAATATAGAGAACGAGTTTGATAATATTGGTCAAAATCACTTGAATGGCACTTGAGGGTTTTTTATAATTGTGATTCCAAATATTAAATTAGTTTCAAAAAAGGCGGATCCTATATGGCGAACGAATTTGTTGTAAAGGATCGAAATCACTTCAAATATAATACTTTTTTTTTGGAGCTGCTGGTTACGAATTTTATGTCGTTTAACAGTCCAAATTCAAGGAGGTTTCCTCACTTTGATTATGATATTGTTTGCATAAATAATATACGTTTCACAGCCATCAAAATAATTATAATATTTATATTGCTCAAGTAGCACTGCGTGGAAGTAATTGGAAATTTTGTTTGTTTTTCGTTTTTCACTTTTGAACCCTTTAAGGGCGGGTTAGACACTTTTTGAACACAAACTTCAGTGCTTTATTAGATAATGCTATGGTCAAACAAAAAGTCTGCACATAATGTGTCTTATGCGGGAAAGTCTGCTTCTTTCATATTCTGCTAAAAGAATTGGTCCAAAACTTTTTTTTCTAAAAAATCCCGAATTTTTTAAATATTTTTTAAATTTGCAATTTAAAAACATAAACTGCAACATCGATACACAGAAAGGGCAAAATATCTCATTCAAAATGATATGTACGACTTTTCAAAATTTCTAAATAGGACCTTGTAAATAGTGCTCAAAGAGCTTTAATTGTATTATTTGTTAGCCATCGAAAGAAGTTCCTAAATCCGCAATTGTTCCGTAAGTCCAAATTTATGTTTTTTGACTCGCTGGTTACGAAATTGAAAATAGCAGATCGATTGTGTCAGATAAAATTTCTAAAATTAATATTAACGGATTTTCTTCATAATGTTCAATAAAGGGTTTTTGGACTAACAGATTTTCATGAACTGAGATCAATGAATAATAATTGAAAAGAAATTTTCCCTTTTCTAGAAAACATTATTCACTGCAAATAGTTAATAAACTCTTATGAAACTTTGGTATTCAAAACATTTAATCGATCATAAAGAAGAAAAATCGGTCCCTATAGGAAAAATATCAAATTTTTCAGAATATATTTTTTCAAAATAATAACTAAACCTTTGTGAATCATTTACAGTTTAGGTCTATTTTGAAAAAGTGTGCTAAATTAATTTTATAATTTGTCAACTAAAGTGTGATAATATCAACATAGTCATAAAAGTTCTGTAAGATTTCGAAAAACGGTTCAGCAAAATTATAAAACACTACATAAGTTGTACTATAATATATGTCAAATTCTCACTCTTTAAACAACTAAAACTAGTTTAACTAGTAGAATATGTGCATTTGACCGGACCGGTCCGGAAACCAGAATGTAGGAATAAAAATATTTGTTACCACTTTATATGCCTTATCTGCAGCATCAAAATTAGCTGGTCTATTCTATATCAGTCCAGGATCAACGTCAGTGTTCTTCTTTTTTAATCCAGTACTGTTTGCAATATTTATAAACCGCATACCTGATCTACAATAACGTCGGTTGTGCACATGATATAAATAAAAATGCATCAAAATGTATAGCCGTTTACTTGATTATTTCCAGTCTATTGCCTAAAATTTTTATACCGTCAGTCAAATTCTTGTTTTAACTTTGAATATCTGATCAAATCGACATGTACGAAATAACTCATGACCTATTACTTTCGACGTAATATATATAAAGAAATTTGTTAAATTTGGTGAGTTACATTATCCAAATCGTTTGAAAAATCATGTTTAAGGTCAACTATATTTAACATTTAAAATTAAAGATTGAAATAGAACAGACTTAACATTAGTAAGATAATAAAATGTGGATTATAACTGCATGTAACCTTTAGCTATATTTAAAAAAATAGTATAGAAATAACATTTCCTAGTCTTATATAAGGTATCACAACAATGACCAAAAGTTTTATTTCTTGCTGTATTACTTCGACTCAGACCTTAGGTCTGGACGAAGTATTGAATTTGGTCACGTCGGGCATAAAAATTACACTATAGTTTTTCATCAAATGTCGACGTTTCAGACCCTAAGGACCAACAATAAAAAACTTTGTGTCCGTGATCTTGTACGTCCGTACGTCCGTACTTCCCGTTTTTTGTCTCGGGATAACTTGCGAACGGATAAGCGTAATGAGATAAATTTTTTTTTAAACACGTATCTTGGCATAACTTAGATCTGATTAGATTTTGGCGATCCATCCGTCCATTACTAAAAAACATTAGCCCCAATTAAGTTTCTTCGTAGTTTTTTGCATTTATTTTGAAAAATACAAATTTTATTAAAAAATGTTTAAAAAAAAAAGATAGAGCATGAAATTCTCTACAAAAAAGGTTGTATGCATTTTCTTCCTAAAGTCAACGATAATGCCATAAAAACTGGTTTAAAATGCTTATGACTATTGTCTGAAAAAGTATTGAATTTAGTCACCTCGGCAAAAAAATTACCCTATAGTTTTTCATCAAATTTCGACGTTTCGGTCCGCTACGGATATTTGTTTACAAATAAGCAATTATGTGTTCGTACCCATAATACCGAAGTTATGTTAATTGGGCAGTACGAAACATACTTGGTTTGGATTGATTTAAAATTACTAGTAATAATAAACATTAGTTTATTGCATTTACTATTTTTTTTTGTTTGCATTCACTACTTTTGCGCTTACAGTAGTCCCCGCTCTAAGTTATACCGTCCAAAGGTATACGTTTTCCTTGTCCAAAGTTACACCAGCCTCTTCCTCTCCTTCCCCCAACAAATTGTCTCGCTGAGCCACACTCTCTTTGCGACACTCACACACAGAAGCCCCCATTGCACGGATATAAACAAAGTTACGGAAGAGGGGATAGTGAGAGGCTGCAAGCAGTATAAGTTACCAAAAAGTAACTTTGGTAAACTTCCGTCATCTTGAAAGAACCGTGCATATAACTTAGGATGGGGTCTACTGTACTACTTTTACGTAGTTGGTGTAACTAACCTTTTTTCCGTGTAGAAAAGTGAAAGATTAAGTAGGTACTTATACGTGTAATATACCTAGTCCTAAAATCGTACACAATCCATTGTGCAGGAGTTAACGTATTGCAAATTATGAGGTTTTATTAATATAAATAGTCTTCTTTTATAAACAGTCGGTCATTCCCTTCAGAACAAGATTGTCTGATATCGCCAATCGGCTCGACACTGACTTGTTACGTCTTTTGGACAAATAACTATATTCTAAGATTTCTATAACTAACTGAGATATTTTAAAGATATCATTATTATATCCAAAAATTTACGTTGTCTCAAATATATTAAAATATTATTATTAGAGAAACATTTAAAATGCTACAATGGAATTATATCATATGGTTTGGAAAAAAATTCTCTCTGTTTTTATTGAATGTTTAAGTGTCAAATATCATGTCGAGCGCAGCGAGCACTAGCGCGGGAATGTGCAATTTTGTGCACTCATTTAGGTAAGCAAATTCGAATTTTGCGCACGGAGTTAGACAATAGTATATTACGATACAAGTGTGCGAAGTAGGTGATTTGCGCACGAGTGTAACGAGTTATAATTAGAATTATACGGAACCAAAGATGTAAATTGTAAGGTAATTCATTTTTACGTTATATTTAAAATTATTGTCTAAATGTGTATTTTTCATATTTTTAAGTTGAAGTTGAATTGTGATGACAATTTAGATATTTGGATTGTATTTGGAATGTATTTCAAATATCTATTAATCTTGTTTTTTGCTCACATTTTGGTCGTCGTCGATTAGTGTTAAATGGCATCTTCCACAGAGGGTCAAAGGATATTTAAAATTGGCGAGTTTGAAGCTGTTTTATACGTTACCGAAACTAAACGATAGGGTTAAATCGGAGCTGAATTGATAGGTTGCCAGAAAATCAGCTGATAAGGGGACGAAACGTTGTATAGGCTACAAGTCCATATACAACTGATCGTTCAAGGACTCTCTATTTGAAATGTGGCAAGATGCATTAAACACAACTCAAATTTTAGTCGTGGGACTGGACTCCTTGTAGTCGGGGACTAATACACTGAGAGAAGTTTAAGAGAACAGCGGTATTGACTGTTAGAAACAAGGCTGAGATTGAAAGCGAACTGTCGTTCCAAATCATAATACAAATATTACTCCCGGGTCATTGGGAATAGTGAGAGTACTGCCGCATGTAAACATTCAGACAGCTATTGTATTGTTTTGAGATTACAGTAGTATAGTAATTGTCTCCTCTATGATACGACTTCTGTCTTCAACTTTCCTCCGTGCAGGGGATCCGAAGGATCTCGAGGTCTATTGATCTACCCGTAAATCTACTCGAAATCGCAATTTTCTCATTTTGGCTTTTTTTTTTGTCCGGCAACAATATTCATACATTTTTTACGTTGTTCATTACGAATCTGATAACAGATTTTGGAAATTCAAGATGGCGGATCGTATTTGGAAACAAATCTTAAATTACTTTCAAGCAGAATGATATTCGGTAATAGTTTACAAACTGAAGGTGCCATTCTTGGAATGAGCTGAGAGTTTGGTATTATCACCATGCAAATATTTTACCCTAGACTATTTACCACTGACAACAGAGTACCCTTACATATTTTGTTTTTCATGTCGTTTACACTCACACATCACGCTTTTTTAAAATCCCGTACCATAAGATATATATTGACTTTCCGCTTTCTAAAAAAAGTAATTCATTATTACCAGAAACAGTTAATGTTACCACAGCCTAATGTACTTGTACCAAAATGTAGTTTCAAAGTTGCACTGAAAATTCATGTTGTGGTTAGAAAAAACCAGTTAACCCCGTTTTTTGAAAACTCGAGAAAACAAATTTATAATTTCAGATTTGCCTTTAAAGCTGGGTGAAGGTGGTTTTTATTTATCAAATTATTTATAAATAAAATGTGATATTAAATCCATATTTCGATCTGATAAATTGATTGTAAATAAAATATCCATCGTGTTTTGGATGGTTTCTCAATTAAAAAAAAAAAGTTTTTTCAATAGCCACCACAGAATTGTTCTTGAATCCCTTTTGGTTACTAGGATATTTGGACATGTCATATGCAATTAAATAAAGTACATAAAAATTGGTATTTAGTACTTTTCACGGAGATATTATATTTATACAGAAACTTTATATTTTGCATACGTTTACATTGCTCTGCCCCCAACCCCTTCTCCCGAAAACTGTCAACATGATTTATAGCCGGTTACACGGGATGCTAAAATTTCTTATGAATATTGGGGTATCTGATGGGACGCATTTTCAAATTGAAAGTCTAGGAACAAATATAAATAAAAAACTTATCATGCACTGTAAAAAAAATCGTGTAAAATTACAGTTGCGAATGGGCTCGAAAATTACCCACTTTCAACGCAGTGAATTTACTATGTGGAACACAGTAACTTTCCCTAAATCTTGTAATATATTAGTCGTTTGTAAAATTACCACGTCCAACGTAGGCTCGAAAAATTACCTACGTTTGACGTAGTAAAAGTACAACAGTCTAGTATTTTCCCTATGCTCGACGTCGTAAATTTACAATGCGGCGGTAAATCTCTAACCTCACTTTGGTAAAATTTCAACGCTCAACGTAGTGTTATTACCAAATTTTCATGATTGAAAATTACCATTGCATTGTAAATTTCATTTTCATTTTTTACAGTGTGTAGAAATTAAGTAAAAAAGATAGGATTAAAACTTCTTGACAAAAATTACGCAATAACTTTTAAATAATTGTAATTTCAGGTGGTAAATCAAATTTGTCACCCGTTTGGAGAAAATTGAATAATTTAATTCATTTATCAATGTTTCTGCGCGAAGAAAGCATGAACTCGCCATGATTGCTTGTTGGAAAATTATCAGCGGATCTTTCAACTAACAATTAGATTAAGATTAAAATGACAGACAACTTCGGAGTTGTAATAATTAAACAATCATCAATTATCATTACAGTTATTTTGTGCACCTCGTGGACATAGAATAAAGTTGTAAGTATTTTATACGTTGTTATTATTCGCGTAATGTCTACGAAGGCGTATGATTGTTTTATAACGAATCTAGTGTCCTCATTAGCAACATCCTTTTAAATTGTATTATGTTACTTTAACACCTTGTTGCTTTCATTTTCTATGTTTTTATTACCAAAGCTCTGGACAAAGTATTGAAATTGGTCACCTCAGCAAACAAAATTACCGTATAGTTTTTCATCAAATGTCAAAGTTTCAGACCCTAAACAACTAAAAAATGTAATAAAAAAGATATGGACTTCGACTCACCGAGTTGGGCAGAGTTTAGTAAAACACAGCTATTTAATTCACTACACAAAAAACAACTGAAAATGATCATTTTCAAAGCTTCGACTCCTACACATGTCATCCGGAGCATTATTACATCACATAATGGATATTATTATTATTTTTTATTGTATTAAATAAACATAATTAAATAGAAAAACTTGTGTTCTTGAAATAGACTATAATTACACAGGACCACAAAAAAAATTTGTTTCGAGATCACTTGAATCAGAAATAGTGGATGTTATAGATTTTTGGCCGCTGAAAACGATTCCGTTATTCGATTTAGCCCATCACGTCAGGATTTTAAGATATCTGATCCGTAAAATATTCAAAAATATACTTTTTGCAATTTAAGGTTAGGATATGTGAAAAATCTGATAGTGAGTTAAGTTGGACAAAGAATTCGTTTTCGGCGACTAAAAATCTATAAAATCCTCCACTTCTGATTCAAGTTCAGTAAAAAAAAAAAAAACTTTTGCGGACTTGTATTATTTTTTTTAGAAGTACCTTCAGTGATTAATTACACAGGACCGCAAAATTTTGTAAGGAGAAATAAGTTGAATCAGAGGTACTGGATCTTATAGATTTTTTGTTGCTAAAAATAAATTACTGGTCCAAGTTAACTCGTCGTTTCAGATTTGTTACATACCCTAACCTTAAATTGTCAAAAAGTATATTTTTCAATATTTTTCGGATCAGATATTTTAAAATCCAGACGTGATGGGCCAAATCGAATAACGGATTCGTTTTCAGCGGCCAAAAATCTGTAAGATCCACTATTTCTTATTCAAGTGATCTCGAAAAAAATTTTTTGTATGGTCCTGTGTTATTAGCAAAAATACAATAACACAAAAAATGTTTCCAACGAAAAAGATAGAGCATCAAATTCTCTACAAAAAACGACATAACAAAGATCATATATTATAATTAGATTGTCCGAGAAGACAAGCCTATCTAGTTGATTTGATAAGATTGTCAAGAAGAAAATAATCTTATATTAACTGTAAATATTACGACGAAACAAAAGGTTATTATTAATAATAATAATAATAATAATAATAATAATATCCATTACATTATATAACAATGCTCCGGCTGACAAATGCTGGGGGTCCAAGTTTTGAAAATTATCATTTTCATTGTTTTTTTCTAAACTCAATTAATTAGCTGGATTTAGCAAAGGCCGCAGAGTCGAAAATACTTTGCTTATTGGATTGTTTTTTCTTCATTTCATTAGTACCAGATTCTTGGTCTATTATGGAAATAAGTAGCAAGTAGCAACAAGACAGTACAAAATTATCTATTTCAGACTTATTTGATATTTTTCGAGAAATTTTCAGTTCTTTACCTTAAAATAGAAGTTGAAGTTGGAGAACAAAGAAGTCACTTAATGGTCGAAATTTGTTAATACAAGTTTTTTATCCCATTAATTGCGACCAAATCCGTTGACCATTTATTTGAATACTTGTGGTAATACACTTATATACAAGGAATACTGACTATTTAATACATTTTGCGATCGAAAACATCACAATGGCCCAGAGGTATGTTTATTTTTCACTATGAATATAACATCAATTTACTCGACATGTTTTTAGTCTAATAACTATATAGTCTACCTAACTTCAACATCACAGTTTATAAACTTTTTTTCGGTAAAAAATTACCTGATTAGAGTATTTTTATTCTAGCTAGTCAAAACGACACACCCTGCAAAAAAAAATGTTTAAAAACGGATCGTTTATAAATAAAATAAATATTGATAAAAATGTAATAAATGTTTATAAAAAAGATTATAAAACGATTCCACTAATAGTAATTAGTAAGTCAAAAGTTAATAATTTTACTAATTTCATATTTGTCAAATAATGTCCTGCTAACTAAATTCGTTAAAATTTGGCTAATTCAACTTCAGAGGGAACTTTGCGAGAATTATTGAATTTGTTACAGCCATATTGAATTCGTCATTTTTAACTTTAAATATAACCTGTAGATTATTTTTAGCTAACTTAAAAATCAAGAATAAAGATGTCAATAAAATTTGTTAGAAATGAGTATTTCTTCCGCAATATGGATCTGCCATTCTTTCAGTAGCTTTTATGATCAGTAATAAATCAGTATTTATTCAGAATTTATTAGTAAACTTATTACGAATTGAATTAGCGGCACACTTTTCATCTACAGCTTAAGGGGACGGTTCAGCAACCGATTCAGCTGCATAAAATACTAGTTAAAAAAATACCAAAAAATTATTTGTTTAGTAATTTCTGACGAAGAATATAGAAATATAATGAAAAGTGGAAAACAATTTTTGACAACATCAATAGAAACTGTAAAAATCTGTCCTTAATTATTTAGACAATTTGGTGATAGTTTTACAAAAATTGATGATTTTTACTTGAAGTATGCCATACGGGGGTAATTGTGAATGGGTTATTTGTAAATTGATTGTTTTCACTTCGATCGATTTAATTCTGACTTTTCGAGGCCGCTAATTACGTATCTGAAGTGAAATGCCTTAAATTCAAGAAAGCGACATGAATATTTCGTACAAAATGGAAGAATTAACTGGATTTACAAAATCTAGAAACTGGACTGTTTGAGAGTTTGCTTATTACGAATTTTAAGTCTAAAGTACAAATGAAAAAATTAACTGTTTTGATATTTGAATTTCGAGTCATAGCAGATGTTTTTCTGCAAAAATAACAAATAACCAGGCAAATTTTTGCATTTTTCTCCGTCATATTGTTTCCGCCATTTTGAATTTCGAAAATCTAACATCTTCTTCGAAAGAGCGAGAACTGAAACCCGCCGATTAACAAATTGCAATTTAATTTACAGCCAAATGCTACATATAAAATATGCAAAATATACATAAAAAAATGCAAAAATCTCTACCATTATTGATTACTATATAAAATGTCACATATCAGCAGATGGGAGAGTGCTTGGCCAGCTGACGTTCAAAGGGATAGTAATACACCGTAAACCAAAACCTTGAGCAGAACATGCCCAAAAACCTGCTTAAAAATGAAATAAAACCTCTCGTAAAGATACCATAGTCATTGTTTTATACAAAAATGACCTGAATTTGGTGAAATTATAAAATTTTCATACATTCTCTTCAATCACTTGGACAAGGTATATTTAAATGCTGAAGCCAATATTGCTGAAAGAATTCAGTAAATTCCAATTAGCAATATTTGCAGAACTTGTTCAATCAATTTTACCCAAGTTTTCGGCCAAATCTACTCAAAATTGTATTCAGGGTTAACTCGAATTTTCGTCCCACCCTCCAAACGCTTAGCAAGCCGCTTTGGATCATTCAAACTCGAGTGCCATATTCCCACTTCTTTCACAAACGAAATTAAAAAAGTTCTCGCCTGACGGGGATCGCTCTTGTTGCACCGCATAAAATTTGCGATTCCCTTAATTAAGAAAGTGCATATGAGCATCGGGCGCGTGCGCAAAAAGCCACCGGACTGTGGCTTTCGATGCAACGCGCGCACTTTGCTGGGTGATGCACCACAGTGGCAGCTTATGCCTCGCATGGTTAGGATAACAGTACTCTCACATTGGAAGCGTCTTCGCGCCGCTTGGTGAACGCCATCAAGACGCGTGGTACCGTTACCGGTTTATGCGCCAGAAGCATCATCAACAGCAGCACCAGCAGCAGCTCCTCAAGCGCCATCGTCTGCATCGTGCGAGATCCGCTCTCAGTCCATACTTCCTCTCCGGTCACTTCGGCCGTTGGCGTCGTTTCGTCCGATTGTATTCGCGTATCCATCATCCAAGGTCATTCTCATTGGAACCATTAACCTTGAACCAGTCCGATAGTCAAGCGTTCTCCACGATTCATTGGAGATTTCGAATTTTTTGATTCGGCCGGAAACAACTCACAACATTCTGGAAGTCATCCAGGGATTCATCATCCGGGACCTTGATGAAGTTTGGATACGGTTTCATCATCCGTCAAGTCATGCTGGATGGTTTGAAGCTGTCATGGATCCCATATAACGTTTAAAAAGGATAGTTTTAACATCTTCAGAAGAGAACATCATCAGCCGCTTTCTCAAAGAGCTTTCCTTTGGATACCAACGGATCAAGATGAAATTTGGATGACACCGCTGAAAGAGGTCAGAATTTCCGTTTTACCTCAAGTGAAAAGAAAGACCAGTGTAATCTACAATCGTACTCGGTGAAATCAGTAAAATTCTTCTGCGATTTTCAAATTCGAACGCCAAAGTGTCACATAGTGCAGTTCCGGTTTGTGACTTTTATGATTTCTCTCACGTTTTGTTGTATGTTTTTGCGCTCCGACAAGAGTGGAGTTAAAATGAAACCCGCATCCCGTCATGAGGAACACATCGGAGGACCAAGTGAGACCCATTAAAGGATATTGGTTCGATGAATGGTGAGGAACTATTATACTTAATGTCGTACGATTATTCAATTAGAAAGTGTCGAAATTTCTATGTGGAGTAGTGAAATCTACCTTCTCGTTATGTGTTCGTATTATAAAGTTCTTTAATCCTTTACTAGGATTCATTAGATGCATCAATTAAGTATCTTCTTATACTAAATTTAATTTCCTAGGTAAATGGATATCATTGACTGTTTTGACAATTATCGCTGGACAAAACAAAATCAATTTTGGATTTTAAGTCCTCCTTTGACAAATTTGACTTCTCATCATGGTTCAACCAATTTTGATTTCCAAAAATAACCAAGACAATTAGTAATGTCTACCAACTTGATGCTTTCCATGCATGAAGCTAACAGTGAATTCGCTAAACCAAATCCATGACAAAAATGTTATTTTTCAGAAGGCAGTAAAGACTAAACTGCACTGCCTCGGGAAGCAAAAGAATTTTAAGAAGTGAAATCAATGTAAGGAAAATCCGATTCGAGCTTAGGTGTGCGTTTCCGAGTCGAGGAAACGGAGCCGGAGAAACGCCTGCGCGTGTAACAATTTTCATGCATCGCCTGATCCTTCGAGATCGCTCTGATGCAAAACGATGTAGGTAATAAGCCAAATCACTGGTATCGCCTGGTTAGGTCGGAAATTAACTATTCCCGCCCGGTACGCAGATTCTGGAAAACGGTACTTTTATCACTCGCCACGTGGACATGGTATTTAATGCGTATGATCGCGACGCATGCGTGTCGCTCATGCGTACACATACGTATGACACGTGCTTTTGAAAGTACCACCTGTTAAAGACTCGGCCAAAGAATCGCGTGCCTTAGAACTGTGGCGTTTTTTAGCCATACTTGTATGGTCATGTACGGATTATTTATTGTATTACGGAAATATACGGCAGAATTAAAGATGCTTTTTTGGAATTGCAAATTTTTCCTTCCGGAAACTTCTACATTTAGTGAAACATAAGCAAATTATTTCCTCAGATCGTATCTAGTGCAAAAATTATTGGCATTTGAAAGCGTAAATATTTTCATCGTTTTGTAATTTGATAGTTTGATCACTTTTTAAGGCTCATACAAGAAGTGCTGAAGTGAAAATTCATTCCAAAACAGTGCAAATCGAGCGGTTGAACCTGAAGTATATTTTCAATCAACAGAAGTAAATTTTACGGATATTACTCATAATTGGGAACGATATTAATGAGCTATGCTATTGGATTTAAACTATACTCCAAAGGATTAACTCATCAACGTCCACAGGACACAATTTTGTCATTCAAGTTTAAAATTTCTCCGTATGACGAGCACAACGAAAAAATATCTGGGAATATCCTACACATTTTGAGGGTGCTCTTTCTAATGGTGTAGTCTAGGATTTTCTAAAATTACTTAAAAAATCGAAAATTAACCAAAAGAAACGCTATTTTAATAATTTACCTTTTTTAAAAATGGATTGCTGTTTTTTATATAACTAAACCCTATCTAAATCACGTCATCTACGTCTGAACCTAGATTAGTTCAAAGAATACCCTCATTTTTTCCGAAAATTTGAAAAAATTTTGAAAAATTTCGGGCGTACCCTTTAACCACTTTTAAGATATTTTCTTCCAAGGAATTCTTCTCTAAAGTCTATTTTTACAATTTTTTTATAATGATTTTTTAAAAATTTTGATTTTTGAAAAAACAAAAATCTTATCGAATCATTTTAAAAAACATTTGAAGGTATTTCCCGGCCACTACTAAGACATTAGGTTCTACAAAAATTTTCTTTAAAGCTTACAGATTTCAGGACAAAAAAATCGGTTTTAAAAAGAAATTTACCAACGAACATTTTTATTAAATGTTCAACCAGAAAATCTCGCTTCTCATGGTTAATTATTGAGTTTTCCATGATTAAAAGATATTTTTGAATATTTTTGGAATAAATGACTCTTTGTTAGACTGAGCAAGATACTCCAATCATTCTATAGTGTATCTCAATTAGGATGATCAATTGGTTAATCCATTAACGTACAAAAACGTGACATTTTTATTTCCTATTCAAATTATTTTTAAATTTTGTGCGCTTGTACTCGTGATTACTATTTGCTAAATTTTTATTTGTATTGTGATAGCTTTCAATATTGATAAATTAGAAAGATGCGCATTGTAGCCTCTAGTAATCACGAACTTATAAATGATTTTTTTTCGAAATAGTGAGTCTTCACGAAAGATACCACAACATTAACGCTATATCCATAATTTATTAACTATTTTTGCACTGATGACAAAATTGTATTCATCGACTTTGAGAATCTTCGAATGACAAGCAAATCTGCCTAATTTAGGCAAATCTCATGTTGGATCCGCATTTTGCATTTTGAATTCCGTAACTGTATTTGGAATCAATTTAGTATGAACGTGGAAAAAAGGGATACAATAAGTAAACATTTGTTGATGACAATCCCGAGAAAGCTCATTATTTTCACTTTTGCTCGACCGCCCTATTGAATCCGCCATTATTGAAACCGCGAAACGTTGTACAAAATAACTGGAGATATTAATTCTATCAAAATTTTATACACACTGATAGAAAAAGTTTCGTTCATCGTCAATGTATATCTGAATTATTCAGCGAAAATTACAATTATTTAGTTCACCTTTATTCATAGTTTTGAAAGGATTGATATCCATTATGAGCTTGAATAAAATTAATAACAACATTTTTTCTAATTTTACTTTTTCAAATCTAATCCATCATATTGATTTTCTCAGGTATAGAAATGCAATTTGGGAAAGGGAATTATTCAAGCATACCCAAAAATAAAATGATCAGTGGGTTTGGGTACGTCATTTTTTATTTGGTATACTTGAAGTTCGAATATGAGCAAACATTTTTCAAGTTATTAACGTTAATGGGTTAATTGATCCATGTTCCATGATTCTATGGTAGATACAACTATGGATTATTCACTATAATAAAATTATCATCTAGAGAATAGACTGGTTGAGACAACTAGTTTACTCGTTTAAAAAAAACTCATTTTTTTCAAACTTTCATAAAAAAATTCAATCCTAAATATTTATCCAGTAATACATTTCTGGAATATTCCTTTGAAATTTTGGGGAATATTTTAAAGTAATGTTGCATTCATATTCTAAGAATCGTGAAATATCCAACGTTTGGAATTTAGTCCTCTGGAACATTTCAGCATTGTAATGTTACAAAAATACTATAAAATAACAAAAATATAATTGTAAATTGTAAACATGACCAAATTGTAATAGGGAATATACGGATTTGATTTTCTAAATTAATGTCATAATATTCAGATGGAATGAAAGGGATTTTATATATTCATTATTAGTTCTTGAGGGGTTTTCATGAAAATGAAAGGCTGTACAACTTTTCTAGAATTTATCATCTGTTTTTATACTCATTTTATATATTTCTTATTGCATTTATTACAGGTAGACAAATAAATATGGTAATATATATGCCAAGCGTATTTAAATGGTTGCCGTATGAGTTTTTTTATTATAGCCTTGAACATTTTTAACATTTTTTAAAACAACATTCTATTCTGAAAATTGTCTGATACGTCATTTTCAACAATGACAATAATATTGAAGAAAAATATTAATATATTATATATTAGGCTGGTTTTCAAAAAAAGTCGCATTTAACTTTATCGAGTTGATAATTTTTTGTTTCAATTTATTATTGAATTTTTTTTGCTCAATTCTTAGTTTATGTCTTGTTTATTAAAAATGTTATAGTGGTCCACAACTTTTTCGAGTTTGAATTAAATATAAAGATAAAAAATGTCAAATTCTCAATATAAATATCTCTCTATAAATATCTTATATTTATCAGAAAATTCATCATTCACGCACAGGAATCATTCCCTCGTAAAAAAATGTTATGAGGGAATGATGAGGGAATGACTAAATGAAACAAAATTGTCAAAAACCTGCATATGTATAACAGTTTTCCAGTAATGACAATACAATAAATAATATAATTATGTTTATAATAATAATATTACGTTCGCAAATACTTATACAGACAAAATAGTACAATGAAGAATTAAAAATTATTCTGATCTATACAATGAAAATCAAAAGTTTCAGAAGACTCCGAAGAGAAAAATTCAAAAGATACATTTTGAAGTTTACCAAATAATCATCGTTTCAATTAGTGGATTCAAGTTTACATCATGCATCATTGTTAGTTGGTTTGATAAATTTTCAACATTTTTGTTTTTATTGGACATTTTTTGTTAGTTAAGTTAGAGTCCTTTGAAAAAAGCCAAAATAGAGGGAAAATGTATGGTTTATTCATGTTTTGCAAGCATCAACTTTGTGGTCCTTTTAAAGGTAATGCAATCTCCTAAAATTTACCAAAAATAGACTTTTCATTATTAACTTCAGTTCAAAACTGAAATAAAATTACCGAACAAACCAATAACAGGTATCGTTTAATAAACGTTTAATTCGGCTATAAAAACATCATAAAACCCTGGGGTGCAAATCGTTTACGAGTTACGTATAATTGCCGTTTACTTGGCCGACAATAATACGTGTTTATATACCATTCTTTAAACGTAAACTACACGTTTATTTTTTACTTGAAATTGATCACATATAATAACAACCTACGAATAGATTGGTTTAATATTAGTACATTATACGAAAACAAGGTATATAAATGATAGCTGTACAAAAAACATTTCTTTTTAACGTCTTTAATACCTGCATATAATACGTCACGTTTATTAAACGTATATATCCAGTTTATGAAATACTACTTTATAGTGACGTATAAAAATCGCCTAATTTTCGAGTTCTGCAAGTATATTTGAAAAACGTTTATAATCCCTGAAAATAGACAGGCCTAAAAACGTCGTTATAACAAGTATTTATTTCAAAATTAAATCATATATATTACAGGCTAATGCATTTTTAAATTTATTTAAAATTAGAACCAAAATTAATGTATTAAAACAAGAAAATAAATCGTAAATAAACAGTTGAGGATATAGGTTTTAATGTACCTACTCTTTAAAAAAATATGCATTTTCAGCTAGCTACCAAATTTGTAGATGAATTGGTGTGTTACTTATGGTAGGCCCTTAAAATCTAACCTAAAATTTGGCTCGAACACCATCCAGGAAATTTCCTCAAGTTCCTTAAAAATGCTGATGCTCAAATATTTCTTTATTTTATTGTTGTTATAGTATAATCCCTAAAAATTCTGCTAATATCACATAATAGTTCTGTATATTTACAAAATGTTTATTTCACTAGAATTCTCAATTTTCAGCAACTTTAAAAGGTTGTAAATGTGCGTTAATAATTAAAGACTTGTCAAACGAGAATATGTATGTTATGCTTTCGAATACGAGGTGTTTACACACAGCCAATATTTTCTATCAGTAAACACTTGGATATTTGCTGGAAAGATCGTTTATATTCGTCACAACCGTTCGTTATTCCAGTATAGCTTACCGTTACCTTAAAAATTACCAGCTGTTCTGGTTACTGCTGTAATATTTATATTTCTCGTTTTATGAGTTTCGTGTTTACTCTAAAAACATAGTTGTAAGAAACTGTTACTTTGAGAAATCAATCATACACATTTCTGAATAAGTTTATGTTTCGTTGAAGCTTACTTAGTTCAAAATCCGAGAACTAACAATGTAATAGATTTATGATTATTTAAAAATATATCGTGTAAAAGACACGTGAAACAAAGCGTGTTAAACATTGTATTGACATAGACGTTAAACGCATATTAAATCAATTTGTAAATACATTTTGTAACAGAAGTATTAATGAGCAAATTTAGCTTATTTTACATGCGTTTAAATATCCAAGATATTACATATTTATTGTGTGCATTGTAATGTTTAAAATAAATATATTATAGACCTTAATAAACGCACATGTTACCACAAAACGTTCACATTGTATGTGAATTGTACTTTTAAATCAAAGTTACGTATAATAAACGTATATTAAACGTTAGTATCTTGGAATTAATTAAATGGTTCACATAACTGTTTCGTTGAACAAGTGGATAATAGACGTTTAAAATATTTTCTGCGTAAAAGTGGTATAGTTTCAAAGTGTTATTTACGTATGTCATAAACGAATATTAAATTGACGTTTTATAACCTGAGTATTTTTCAGCAAGTTCAAAGGTCTTTCATATAAGTTTTATATAAAATAGTACACCTTTATTACACTTAAGCTGTTATGGTACTTTATAGAAGATTTTTTGACGTTTAAAATACGTTTCTTATAATGTACACGTATTAAAAACATATATAAAAGCAAATTATAAAACGGTTTCAATGAAACTTACGTATAATAGACGCATATTAAACAATGCTGTTTTTATTGGGAACTTTACTGACAGTTTATTGTAAACATGACATCTTTGCTCCAAAAGTCTAAAAATTATTATTATTTAAATTCTAAAGTATGCAGGGGTTATTGCCAATCTAACATTACACTAATTATTGACATTAAAAAGTAATTAATGCAGACTAAAGTAGACAGCTAATTTAAACAGTTATTTTATTTAAGAAAATTGATATACTTTTGGTCTAGAGTTATAAAAAAAAACAAATAAGTTCTCCAAATGTTGCAGCCTTATTTCATTTCAAAATTATTCTAGTTTTCTTAAAGTTTTTTAACTTTTAAACAACATTTTAACTTAAGATTTTTCCTACCGAGGTACGTAAGTTTTAATTATCATTCCGAACATTTTCGCTGATTCTTGTTATTTTATTTTTGATATTATTTTCAAATAAAATAATTTAAATAAACAGCCAAACTACACAATTAATGTCTACATGTACGAATATAAAATAATTAATGCACACCATTATTAATTGAGATATATCTAAAAAATCAAATTGCTACATGAATTTTAGGATAAATAATGATCAAATATGATGAGTTAAAACTTTCCACTCTTAAGTCAAATGAATCGACTTTGACACATTTATTTATCAATAATATTTAATTTAAAAATATTCATCTCTTTACAAAGTCAAGGTGCACTTTTTTAATAATTTTTTTAAATTACATTGAATGGAAATGGGCTTATAATATGCAATACTAAAGTGAAAATAATTTTCTTATTACTTCCATCAGCAGCAATTAGCAGAACTTCATCCACCAGCTCACCTTTTAATTTATTTGAATAAATGTTTTTATTTCATTCATTAAAAATTTGATATCAATCAAATTAAAGTATTAAACTTGTTATTCTTTTTAAGTAATGTTTAATTTCTGCATTGTTTAGACTTGTAAAAACGAGATTTCCCTTCAAGATTTTCTCTGTTAGACGTCAAAAGTGTCTTGAAATAAGACTTGACTGTAGAGTGTAGTTTTTTTATATGAGAAATAATTTATGTATAATTTAGATATTCTGGTAGAATTTATATATTTTATTATGTTTCATTATATTCTATATTACAATACTATTTTTTTCTTTCGATATGGACAAGTCCTCAGAATTTTTCATTTTGGTAAAAAAAAAGACATTTTTTTTTACTTTACAGCGTACTTTTTTCCTCTGGTTCATATGTTTAGTCGGTCAATTTGGAATGAAAAACTTCCTTGTAAGCAATAGAAACTATAGTTTTTAAATAAATTGCACTATTTATCTAAAACCCATGTTGTAAACGAATACTAGAATGTTCCAAACGTCGCTATCAATGTATTGTTTACAAGTATTAGAGATGTTTGTTTCATCACAAATCGGCACGAAGGACTTTTAGAGTTTCGCATAGATAAACAAGGCAGCCTTATTCATGTCCGTGCACACCCAAATAAATATATTTAGATTTATTACATTCAAAACATAGCAAACAATATTTATATGTATATAGTAATTATATGCGTGATAATTAAATAATGTTAGCAGGCAACTTCTTGTGTTTAACACTGAAAATTTTCTTGAAAACTAAACCGACAAATGATAGTTATTTTCGTTAGAGTTAGTTAAAATAACTTTTTCGCCCGCGAGCAGAAATTTTGAAGTAATGTACACGTCAAATTTGTCAATTTACGTTCATTTGGCTTCTTAAAACCAGTTCGAAATCTCAGCTATCGGGCTAATACTTTATAGGCACCGATATTTATTAATATTTTTCTTCCCTGGTAGAAATGAAAACATTTTTTGTGCAATGCTTGTATAACATTCTTATTTACCATGTTAAAGGTGTAGGGGAAATGGACAGTGTATGTATTTAGAATTTGTATGCAAAATTCTATACGTACAAAATTAAATTTTTGTTTAAAATACACGACACGACAATTTAGTGCATGGCAACTCTTTTTAGTCCAGTTTGGACTCGAATTTTGTAATTTGGATTTTGTAATAACTTAACAAAATCTGATCACAATTACATGCAGTCCGCTTAAAAAAAATATGTTTTATTAATTTCGCTAACTGCTTTTCGTATTTCCGATGGGAAGTATTCAGGTTGCATCGTCATTTAATTTTAAGCTGTTAGGACATATTTCGCTGTAACTTGATAATATTTTACTACCCAACAGCCTATTGTTACAATGATTGTCAAAGCTTGCACTGAAAAAAAAATTCCTAATTTCAAGTAAATATTTACTTGAATAGTCGCAACAAAATATTTACTTAAAATAAGGGAATATTTTCTTAACTTAAATCAATATTTACTTGCTGGATAAAATCAAATAAATAGATAGTTGAATTAATAAACTATTTTTCTATTATAAGTAAATATTTTGTTGCGACTATTCAAGTAAATATTTAATTGAATTTTTTTTTCCAGTGTGGAATTAGTAAAGGAATCGCACTATCAGATGTTAAATTATAACACAACTTTTTAATTTTTTAATAGATTATTTCTTTCATCGGTTTAGTGATATCTTCCTCGTTCATCATATGTTTATCAATAACCAAAAATTGTTAACCATTTGTCCACCACCGCGGAGTGGCAACTTGAAATGTTTTCTTGTATCTTTGTCACAGTGTAATTCCGGGGATTGCAAAATGACTTAAGTCTACGAGTAACAATTGTCGACTGCAGTTCTAAGCAGATAATAAATGCAGATGTAAGTGCCGCTGCTCCAAAATAAGACGGTGCAAATGTAGTTTCTGGTTTTCAATTATTACATGCCGGGAAAAAAAGGATTAGTTAAAAAACATTCTAGGTCAGAAACAATAATACAAAAATTTGTCTGAATATGTTTATATACAAAATACGGCGGCTCTAACAGATATAAAAAATGCGTCCATAGTGATTTATTCATTTCCGGTTTTAAAAAAAAGATTTATTTATGTCCGAAAAAATTTAGCACAAAATTGTTATAAATTTATATTATTTTATTGTACAGATATACATTTTTTAAATTCGAATTAAATAAACACAAATAAAATATTCTTTTAAAAAAACATTATTCATATTAAAATGTAAAATAATTTAAATTTAAGGTAAAAATAACCAAAAATTCATGATAAGAATTTTAAAGACATGATTCGGCACGTGTGTTTTTTTATTAAGTTATTTCCAACAGTTAATATTTATAAATAACAGGATTTTTCGATGTATATTTTTCTAGGTGAAATTCTTAATATTTGCCGAAGCTCTCACCTGTTCGCTTTTCTCGTTCGTCGTTACGATCCGTTAAATTTATACATTGACTCGGACGAAGCTTCGCTCGGTTAGTTCTCGCACGAGAAAACGTTTCGACCAACCCGTGCGTGACTTTTTGAAAAATCTCAGTGTGGAGTTTGAAAGATTTAATCTTTTCTTTTCGTGCGGATTCTGTTTTCCTTGGAAAGAGCTCAAAAATTAATGGAGTCTAAAAGGAAGTCTCGTCTTTACAACTCGATTTCACGTAACTTTAGAACGTCGATAATGCACGGAACTTCGCTTTTAATATTTTCTTTTATTTTAATTTATTTATTATGTTTCATGAAGTTTACTACCAGAAGTGATATCCACTGCTACATCAGATAATATTTCACACTATTGTAATTCATAACTCAAAATTCTTACACTATAAACGAATGGTTATGTTAAAGAAAAACCCATTTTTTTATGTTACATTAGGTCCATAAATTTTTGTACGTAAACCGCTCGTACAGTCGAATTACACACCTTGAATTCTATTTTTCGACAAACGGGAAGTGTATTTTCTTGGATGTAAAATGGTCGTCCAGTGGATGTCCACTTGGTCCTCCGCGTATGTCCATTGGACATCCGGAATTCGCACGGTTTAGGACATGGCACGTCCAAATTATGTACAAATACTGAACCTCAAATTGATACGCAATTATGTAAAATTTGGTCAGGAAAGAGTTATGCAAAAGCTATTATATTTGACTAGATGACTCATAATTTAGAAAATTCGTGCTTATACTTCATTTCAGCAATGTCATATGGTTATTTTAAGGTATAAATGAAAATAATCCGTCTAAAAATATGGAGAATATCCTACATTTTCAACATTTTTTAAAACTTATTAGACATGTTTTTTATTTACAGACTTTTCGGATATTTTTTGTCGTTTTAATTTAATATTTGGTGTCGTAAAACTAATCCCTGCATGGTTAGTACATTTTTGATGTTGAAATGTTGTGAAATTTTGAGAAATAGTAAAAAATGGGCTATTTTCGAAGCTATTATGCACGACCGAAAAGAAGCGAGTAATATTATTTACAAAACAAGCCGAAATTGTTCGCATTAATTCCTATAGTTCTAAAAATGTAGCCAGTTCCAAGAATGGGTGCAGGTCGAAAACCGACAAATCGACAGTAAAAAAACGGCACATCAAAAAATATGACTGTCCGCTGTTCGTTGCGTCTATTTTTTTGTGTCAGCTTTTTGACTGTTGGCTTTTCGACTGTCGGCTTTTCGACTGCTGGCTTTTCGATTGTCGGTTTTTTGACTGTCGGTTTTTCAACTCGCACACGATTAAAAAATTCAGGAGCATTCCAATAATACAGACGTGTTTTGACCCTATATCTATATTATTTTCGATATTTTTAATTTACAACTGTAGTGGTGTTATTAAAATGCATCTTAACTACAGAATTTATATCTGCTTTTTGTATGCATATTGGAAACACGTTTTGCTTCGAGGTATGCTTTTGTTTCAATTTCAACGAATCTTACTAACATCAGACTATAAATGAGCATGTATCATTAACATGATCATCGTAATTTAAGATGGCGTAACTAAAACGATGTACTACTGTAGTATATTTTACAAAGATAATATAATATTCAAACATGGGAGGTTCTTACTTATGAATTGTGAGGTCATTCAACTTAAAATTAAAACAATAGCATTTTTCAATTTTAATATGTAATTTGAAAGTGCGAAAAACTTCTAAGTTCACGTCAAATTTGATTCTACGTTTGATCTTTTCGTTTTAATGTTGTAACTGCGAGTTCAGTTTTGTATTCAGCAACGTTCAAACCTTATAACAACATGTTATATATAATAGGTTTATATTTATTTTAACTTTGATTTTGACATCAGATAATAATTATTTTTCTCGTTTCTCTTCGAGAGTAAACTTTCCACAATCGTCAATTGTACAATGCAATCAAAACGATCTCGAATATTGTTTTACTAAAAATATAAATATATTATAACTATATATCCTGATAAACCTTTTCAAAGATGTAAAATATTATAAACAAAAGATTTTAAAACATTTTTTAAATTTGAATTTCTTTTGCGTCTAAATCATGTAAATTAAATTTAAAACAAATGTACGTGAAAACTCGTAAATAATGCATTTGCTTAAATTCTTATTTTTTTAATTTAATAAATAAATTCTCAATTATTAAATAAAGAAAATGTTTGAAGTAGATGAATTATCGCGAAACTGTACATTAATCATGATATATATTCAAAATAAATAAAAAACATACTAATTAGCAGATAAGTTTGTAGTCATAAAAGTTAATAACATTCTTTTATTATCTGTATCATCGATCTCGTCTGGATCTACATGAATCTTAATGTTGCAATTATTTTGGATCTGATTTAGATCCAGACTTTTTCTCTTTCGATAATTCTCGTTATGTCAATCAGTTGCAGATCTATGATGTCTAGAGCAATGAGAGTTTGAGAGTTGTTAAGATGAATAAATGTAATTAGGTAGAAATCAATTTTGTGCAGACATGCATACACTAACTGCTCGTCATTATTTTGGTACGAGTATAAATTTATTTTCGTGAAATATCTGCAATTAATAATTGATAATTATTAACAATCCACATGCAATATTTATATCCGTCTAATTTCAAGACAATGAGAGAGTAAAGCGTCTTTTTTGAATGTGACATTTTGAGAAATTTGTTTTTCTAGTGGGTATTAGAATGTCCGTTAAAAAGGTCAAGTCGGGAACTCTTACGCACCCCTGCAGTTTGATGCAAATAAATTTAAAAATATTAAACATAGTTTGAGCTCTTAATATCATAATTAATCAGGGTTTGTACAGGCCTGAAGTTTAAAATTGTTATTACGTAAGAAAATTAATTTTTTCCCCTCATTGTCTAAACCGATATAAAAAAAATCTGCTTTTTGCATACCAGTTCCCAAATGGTTTCTATAGACTGCTTCAACAAATTTCACGCAATTAAAGAAATTTCCGACTGAGTCAGAACGTTTTTTACAACACTACTTTTTCCATCGAAAATCCAAAAGATCCAACATTTTCCTGATTATTTATCCACAATTCTCATAGGATTTAATTTGCAAAATGGAGACATCACATTTCATATTCTTTGAGATTTTACGAGTAAAATAAGCTACGGTTGAGTCGAATACGACGATTTAAAGCTGATTTATCGTTTGTTTTATATAATAGTTAATTTTGATAAAAATTTGGTAAAGGAAATCAAATATTTTTTTTGTTCCTGTAACAATTTCAGAAAAAATTTAACAACATCAGGCTGTGGATGAACGTATTACATAGCTGTTCGTGCATCTATGTGACTACTTATTTCACCAGAAACAAATTTAACTGTCAAGTTATACTATAGTGACTTTTTTAATGGACACCCTAGTGGGTATGAATTAACTTTTATTGAGCAGCGACAATTGATGCTGTGTAAGAACGACCTTAATTTTAGAAGATTTACACCTTGAAAAATGTACTTTTATCTCATAATATTTAGATAATTTATTATACTAGCATCTAATCATGTACTCAAATGAGCTCGAAGCAGACTCAGATGTTGAAAATGAATTTGACTACAATAATTTAAGTGAAAGTACTGAGAATGTAGTTTTCTAAAATTTCTTTTCAAATTCGATTATATTTGAAACTAATTATAATACACTCATGTATTTTTTCAACAAAATTATGTTGGTATTATTTTTTGGTCATTAAAGGCTTTAAGAGAGTGGGAAGGGAAGGAGGATTAAAGGCCCTTTTGAAGAATTTTTTGAAAATACAGTTCTTGATAGTTGAAACCAAAAAAATTTGCATGAAATAATTTTTCCTTCTGGTTATAGTTGAGAGTTTAAACTATCTGTTTGCATAATTAACAGTAGTCTGAGATATTTTCGAGCTGATTATGTTCATATTGTCAGACATATTATTATAGGTTAAACATTAAAAAATAGGAAAAGCGTAGAAAAATACATTTTCATTTTTTTATTAAGAATTATGCGTGATTTATTTAATTTAATTTTTGTTTCTTCGTTTCGAATCCACGATTGGAAAAACCGATTTTCTGGCATAAAAATCGTCGATTCATGTATTACTATCACCTTTCAGTATTCGTTTATCTTTTCATATAGATATAGTCAACAAATGCTATTAAGTTAAGTACTCCACTTATCAAAACAACACCTTAAAATTTATTCCATCTCCATCAGGAAAGGTTTCAAAGTGGTGTCGAGGAGAAAGAGTGATCGAGACAAAATCGAGGCGAGGATCGAGGATTGGCGATTGATCGACGTTATCGATGGAAGATTGATGATAAGATCGCAGAATGTCATACAGTGAGTCCGGTTTTCGTTTGGCAGCGCCTTCGGAATGCTCCATGAGGAGCAAAGCCCGGATCGATGCACTTTTTGAAGATTCCAGATCCATCTCCAGTTCGAGTTTCGGTGGTTGGTATGCCACTAGTGTCTCGACACCGACATCGGGGAATGTCGAAGACAATGGTTCTGATGAGCAACGTAGAGTCAACAATGCTGTCCAGGCCAGGATTGAGGCAATGTTCGCCTCCGTCGAGGCCGAAAACGGAGCACCCGGTGAATGCGCCGCTGCCATCTTATCGGTATGATCTATTGTTTCTGAAAATCCTTATTAAATCGTTTATGGATTTTACGTGTTTGAATTATTTTTAAGCATTCTACGGATTTAATTAACCCTTTAAGTCCAAAATCTGCACAATTTGCACATGGATTTCAGCATCGTTTTATGTATAAAATAAAAATTTAAAAAAAAAAATGGAAATATCTATATCCGATTAGTTTAGAGGTCGCTCTTTTGATTGACGCTACTGAAATTTTAGAAAAATGGCGTTTAACACATTTTTTTTACAAAAATAATGAAAAAAACGTGATTTTTTAGCTACTATTTTTTTTAAATGCATTTTTAACTACGATGACGGTTTCAGATCACCTTCTAATCTCTCAGAAACGTGTTCCCGATTGTTTTACTTCAAAATTATACATTCATATATTTTGATTTTCTTTTAAAAATGGCGTTTGAGCATTGAAAATTAAAGAAATAAGTAAAATCGTACAAATAAGTTATTGCGAGTTTTGTATGCTCTATTTTGATTTACAGAAGCAGTAATATCCCATAAAATAAATTTTCAAGATAGCGACTGCCATGTGCTCAGTAGATCTAAATAAACAATGCAGAATAATTTCGGGAAGCCTTATCATCTCATAATTTTTTTCTCAAGAACTATTTATACAATCAAAAATGATTAAGAATAATGCTGACTTGAAAATGTGTTTGGAATACGATATTATTTTTTCTATTCCAGAAATGCGAAATTTTATGTAACGGGTCCGCCATATTGGATCCGCCATTTTGAATTTCGGTAAACTGACTGAAGATTCAAGTTTAGCGATGACTGAAACCTATGAGAGTGTTAATTAGCAAATTTCAATTTTTGGTTATAACAGAACTCGAAGTACACGTATTTCTACTGAGCACAAGGCAGTCACCATCTTGAAATTGGATTTAATGGGATATTACTGCTTCCGTAAATCAAAATAGATCATACAAAACTCGTAATAACTTATTTGTACGAGTTTACTACAAAGAAAAACCTAGCAGATCTTCGGATTATTATTTCGATAATAGCATTTTCTTCAATTTCAAAATTTTTCAACGTTCAGACGCCATTTTGAAATAAAAAACAACATAAATCAAAATATGTGAATGTAAAATTTTGAAGTAAAACAATCGGGAACACGTTTCTAATAGGTTAGAAGGTGATTTGAAATCAGTATCGTCGTTAAAAATGCATTTAATAAAACAAATTGTAGCCAGCAAATCTAAAAAATCACATTATTTCAGTATTTTTGTAAAAAAAATGTGTTAAACACCATTTTTCGAAAATTTCAGTAGCGCCAATCGAAAGAGCGACCTCAAAACTATTGGATGCAGATGTTTCCATTTTCAAAAAATTTTTATTTTATACATAAAACGAAGATAAAATCCATGTGCAAATCGTGCACATTTGGGACTTAAAGGGTTAACACAGTTATTTTTAAATTTGAAGGTCAGAAAGACGTTTGATTTTCGGATCTTTAATGATATATCTTTAACAAAAACAAACGAGGTACGAACTGGGAAATGTCTGGGAAACAACACTAGTTTTAGTTACTTGTAATATAAATTGAAAATAATATTTTTGTTTAATTTTCCTCGTAATTGTTTCACGTCAATTTGGTATTCCTAACTGCTAAATTTCGAGCCAACTGGTTGCCTCAAGCATCGATATCGATAATTTCGAAGTTGTCTAGAGGGGGAAATAATGTAATTTTCGATTCTTAACACTAGAAGTGAGTTTTTTTTCACACTTTATGGAGTGAAATCTTATAGTTTAGATATTGTTTGCAATGTTTAAACAATTTTTTGTTCAAAAATATTGGCGCACAAAATACTTTTTTTAAAAAATCCCCAAACTTTATTTGTTGTCAATGATAGTAGATTGGTCAATGATATTAGAAAAAAAGGTTTGTTTGTGAAAGAGATGACATTTTAATTTTTAGGAAACTGTACATAAAAAAGATAAATTTAGTACTATCGATCTCGCAAAACGCATTACTCTTTTTTGTTTGATATATTTCTCAGTATATGCCACTATTCTCAAGTTGCTAAAAGTCAATGCGGCGAAAAAGTTTGACAAATAGGTAGAAAATAAGTGATTATTTTATATTATGTTATTCATTCCTGTATATTGGTAGCACCCTTTAAGTTGTTACATGACTTAATAGTTTGTACTTAAATATTGCTACTTGCACCTCTTAAAACAACGAAACAACTTTACCCTTGAGGGGGGATAAACAAAAATTCTTTTTGTTATAGATAAAATATTAAAAGTATCGCTGAATTAGACATATGCTGATTCCTTTCATGTACGGGAAGAAAGAAATCGCGATGCAACTAAAGAACTCGTGAACCAAACTGGATGTACTAAAAGATTAGATGTCAGAACCAAATTAGTTCGGTTTTAAATATTAATAAAATTTGGTTATCAGTATGAAAGAGTTTTCCCTACTGCAAAAACAGGTGTCTATTTTGAGACACTTGTGTCTTCACTTTTAAGATTTGGGGAATTGGCAATGTGTCTTCGATTTGCAAGTGTCTCAACATATAAATGTCTTAAATTAGCTAAAAAGACTTAAATATAGACATTTTTACCACCTTCATTGTATGCCTCAGATTATAAGACAATAATATGTCTTATTAACGAACAATCGATGAAAATAATGTCTCAAATCTTGAGACACTTTGCAACGAAGACACATATATTAAAACGTTTAGAAGACATGGGTTTTTGCAGTGTCTACAACAGTAATACATGTCTGTTCTCGGAACACAACAGTTTAGTAGCCAAACTCACTCGAATGTATTTTTTATACCATTACGGTATGTCGTTGTGTATGAATAATTAATATTCATTTTGAATATAACATAAACGTCTGCAAATAAACAAAAATAATATTCTTACCGTTGCGATATATGTTTAATCAGATGGTTACTTGTCGAATTCGAAAGAAATGTTTAAAATATGTAATTACCAGAAAGAAATGTGAAAACACCGTTACATATAAATTGGTAACAATAGTGTTCATATAATTCAAAGCATAACTCTAAATTATGAAATCAACAATAAAAAATGCTTCCACGTGAATAACTAGATAAGCCTCATTATTCAGTAGCCAATACCGGAATGAAATCGTTAATCTGTTATATGTTGTGAAACTTTTATATAAAGAAGACCCGTATAAATAATTGGTTGGCCATCTTTATTTTTTTAAATAGGACACAAGTGTAATCGTGCTCATTGGGTTAGGAAGTGTAATTATTTTACGAGCGGTAAGACTGCATGCATAAGGAGAGTTTAACGAGTAAACGCGTCATAAATTGTGATCGCACCTCATAATTTACCACGCTAGAAGAAAAGGCTCTGTGAAAAAAATGAACAAGAAATCCCTAAAAAAAATGTCAAATAGTGAAATGTATTTTTTAACAGTCCATTAAACACTTGTTATGTCACTGCCGTTTTTATTGTATTGGTAGTAAGCATATGGTATCCTTGATATTCATCATCCCATCCATGCAAAGAGTTGTACACTAAAAAAAGGTATGTAATAAATTCAACTACCGTTGAGTAATTAACGCAAAAGTAGTACGAAGAAATACTTTTTTAGTTAGGAAAATCCCGGGCAATCTTACAAAATTTCAAATAATGGAACATCACATTTTTAGTTTGTAATATAACTTGTGGTGTATGTGATTTCATCAGCCTATTATTTATTCGTAGTAACTATGAAGACCGCCAAAATTTTGAGTTTTCATTAATTTCGCTTCATACATAAAAACATCCTAAAGCAGTTTTTCTTTCTATTTCATTTATATATTTTTTTTGTTTGGAAGCCCAAATATGTTTTGAATGCCCAAAATAAGAGCAGGTACGCCAATATCCGCTAATAGTTTCTGGAGTAAGAGAATTTGTTAGAATTTTTGAAAGATGCCTTTCCTACTATTTTCAAGTATGTTCTACCTATTCCCGACGACAAAATTTCAAAATAGATTGTTTATATACTTTTGCAATATAAAAGAAAAAGCCACGATACAGTAGAACCCCGCTGGATTGGCACCCCGCTGGATTGTCGGGATTCAGTCCCGCTGGATTGACCCTTCTCGGAATCCCTTTACCACCACCACGCCGCTCGCCGCCTCGCAGGGGCTTGGAGTTACAATAGAAAGCAGAGAGATTGTCTGCGATTGGTCATGAACGTCACGTGATTACGGCGTAGAGGTGGAAGTGATGCTTCCCCTATTGCCGACAGTCCAGCGAGGTTTGCGGGGAAGACTCGGAACCGACCATGACAATCCAGCGGGGTTCTACTGTATTTAGGTATTTTTTGGAAATTTTTCACGATTTTCTCCACTGATACAGATTAAAACAAAGAAATGCACGGATACAAAATAATCTCGATTGTTAAACATAAATAATATGGCAGTAGATCTATTTCAGCATGACTGAACCAGCATGAGGTTAAACTAGCAAGTAGACGAAAAAAAAACACTAAAACCACAAATAAATCGAAATTTGTTTTCGAGATTTCGCAGCCATTACTTCACGAAACCTAAATCTATAGAGTTAGGTACCTACATGGAGAAATTATTGTTTTGGAGATTTTAGTATTCCAGATGATAGTTTGGGGACAGACTTGTACAATGGAGAAAATTGTCATTATTTCTGGTAAAAATTGATTAATAGAAAGAATGGCAATTTGCTTAATTCTGGATTTCTACCCAAAATTATTATCTGGAATGACAAAATTTATAACCATAAACCAGACGATACCTTTCCGATGGTTTTTGTCATGTTTAATCAACATTTAGAAGCAGAATTATTCTATCGGGTCAAAATTTTGAGATATCCTAACCTTAAAGTACAAAAATCATCCTTTTTACCCAATTTTAAATTTTTGTGGCGGAACAAAATTGATGTTGGCAATTTGGCAAAAATTTTATTAAAGTGCATTCATCAGAAAGCTGAGCATATTATTCCGAAGATTTTCAATGTGCTGATCTAGATCTGGTCGCAGATCTGTGCTATGACGTCAAGATTTAGTAGTATCCTAACCTAAAAATGCAAAAAAAAAAAGAAAATCATAATTTATCAAAAACTTCGATAATGCAAATTGAATAGAAACTAAAGATGTTTCGCATGTTAAAGTGCAATTTCAATTTTATTTTCGCAAATTCTTGCCCAATGTTGAACCGATTTTGTTGAAACTTGGCGTTGATTCATAAAAAAACGTGTAAAATAATGTTTTGAATTTGGCTTCTTATATAGGTTTCTTTAATTTAGTTTCTGTTCAATTTAAACATGTCAGATTAGGAATCGACCGATTTGCTTTAGCGCTCGATTAAGCGGGTTCGAAAGTCCCAAAACTATAAATTAAACTTGACTGAAACGGTTTTTTAAAATTCGGGGTACGGTTGACGAACCACAATGATTAAAAAAGCCGACAAGTCAAAAAACCGACAGATTGAAAAATGCGTAATTTATTTATTTCATTTTTATGCTGTTGGTTTTTGGCTACTGGCTTTTTGACTTGTTGGTATTTTGGTTTGTCGGTTTATCAACCCGCACTCAAAATGTAGGCTCTGTAACTGCAATTTTAACTACTATAAAGGATCACCTAAATATACTAAAAAACTTTATAATGAATTGACTAAGAGTTTTCGGAAGATGTTTTCTGCTTATTTCCAAACATTCTCAAACAATCCATGACAACTTTCTTTGCTATTTTGTAGGATATCATGTATAACGGTTAGAAATTCAGTTACAGATTCTGAATTTTGAAAAATATCCTGAAGAATCATCTTTAATTTATATTTTTGAACATAGATTACTAACTTATCGATTGTCGACTTTAGAATACCCTTAAGAGTGTGTAGAGAGGTTTGCCGATAAAGTAGGTATTTTCGCTGAAAATCGCTAATTAAATATGACTGGATCATTTTTTCAAAATTTGGACAGTCCATAATTAATTCTAGTTACCATATACTTTGGTGGTTCGGATTCCACCTTCATAAACTATAGGTCCCGTCGCGATTTAGTCCCATGTGGGTTGACAAAAGACGACGTAAAATAATTAAAAAAAAAATATCTGCTAAAAAACGGAATTATTTAAAAATTGACCGTGAAATGCCAGAAATGGTAATAAACTCCAGTTTATGACATTCGCAGCATTTTCCCATCGCGATTGTCTTAAGGTCTTATCTTTCGGTTGGATTACAAATATTTATTTCATCACAGAATTTCTTCTATTTTTGTTATAGTCACTTTATTTTATTCAACGGTATATCTGTCTAAATTACCCCGATAACGGTGACAAACGATAATTCAATTTCTAAGTCTTAATTTAAGTAAAACAGAAATCTTTCTCACGGAATTCTTGTAAAATAATCAGTAACACCCTCGTTTCCAGCTCATTGGAATTTTGATAAACGCGTCTTTGAAGAAGGAAGTTTATGTGACGCAAATCCTCGCAAATTGTCGCGATCTCACGATCGTCTTCGGGTTTTATCGCGACCGGTTGGGCGTTTCGCAGCGATAAAAGTCCAAACGTCATTTTGGCGCCCAACGAGGTACGCTCCGATGAAGCGGCGAAAAAAGCACGTCCAGCAGGATAACAAGCGGGGTCTGGTACAGGAAAGAGAGGGGAAAACCAACTAATGAAACATGAAAAAAGCGCGTCTGTAAGCGGAGAAATTCGAGAAAGGGATTCTGGCTTTAATGAATTAAGAGGAATCTAGAGCGTAATCGTTCTCTCGTTTATTTATATATACCATTAAAGAGTCGCTTGCACGATCCGATTCCCTCGCCGGTGCAATGTGTGTACCTGTGTATGTCTGTGTCTGTGTTTGTGCATGTATCATATATGTGCAAGTGTATCATGTAACTGGACGCGAGAAAACCGAACGAGCGTCATCATTCCCGTGCATACACTGTTGCGGAAAGGAGCGAAGCGGTTATTGACGAGTTTCTCGTGTAACTTAAACAGTTACGTTAAGTGACTTTCAGAAAAGAAAACTTATTTTGAACGGTCACCGTGAAATCGACGTATCCACTTCTAGACTCCCTATGTGCTGTACAGGATGTTCCAAATTTGGCAAATGCAATTATGTTCAACATTTTTTTTTGGACACTCATTTTGCCTTTGACCAACACAGTATCATTTTCGAAATGATTTTCCCTGCTAAAAATGAAGACGTTACCGAAATTTTACCATCACTTCTCATTCTCGAGAAAAGTGAAGTTAAATGTGTCCTAATCTGCGTTTTTGACCACATTTCAATTGTTTTTGTAGCAAAAGAAAATGTACTTTTAACAAACGTAGTGCCATTTGCCAGCGGATTTTTAATTTTAAAGAAGAATTCGTCAAATTAATCAGTTGTTTTAATATAAAATAAATCAAAATATGGTTAAAAACGCCCATTTTTATACATTTAATCGCACTTTTCTCCAAATAAGAAGTAATAGCAAAATTCCGCTAGTGTCATCGTCTTCAGCACGAAAAATCCATTCGGAAATTTTGGAATTTCGGTAAATTTTGTCTAACAGTGTTTTCATTCGACCATTGTTAATTTTATGAATTTAAAATGTCACAAAAAAAAATTACGTTATTGCTACGCCAGCTATTTAATCGAGCTTGCACCTGAATATTTACAAACTGATTTCCACTTGGGCTGACTTGTTTGAAAAAAATCTTAATAATAACAATTAAAGTAAATAATAAACAAATAATCAAGTAAAATTAACAAATAAGTTTTTTCTTCATGTCAGTTTATTATTAATATGATACATTAGAAAATGAACGACATAACGATCCGTTAGTGGTGAACATAAAAATGTGATGAATTTTATGAAAAGTACAATGTATAATAGTAAATTAAAACAATAAATAATATGTTATTTACGAATTTGCCATTAGTGGATGTTATAATAAATTACACAGTAAATAATTTTGAACAAAATTTGCAACGACGCACAGTGGGATATTTTTCTTGGAATCATCTTTTTTTTCGAAATCGTAAAACTTTTGATCTGAATCAGCTAGGGGAATAATATTTTTACCAAATTAAAACTAAGACCTTGTAGAATGAGGGAAAAATAACTAGAAATTGAGGAAGTAAGTTGTTGACTGCTGAAATTTGCATAAACTATACACAAGGTCATTTCAAGGCCACACTTAAAAATCCGGGAACTGCGAATTAACTCAACGAGAGGTCATTTTTAGGGAAAATGTTTCAGGCATAAGTTTCAGGATTCTTCGCTGGCTATCAGACGGTATCATCGATATTGGCCATGAACATGACCTTGAATGTTTTTCCAAGGTCAAGTTTTTTTTTTAAGTGTAAACTGCTTTTCTTTTCACGGATTCGGAAAGAGCACAACATTTTACGACCGAATATGCTATGGCTGTTTTTTCGGCAAGGTCATTTCAAGGTCAAACTTAAAACTCCCGGAATTGCAAATTAACTCAGCGAGAGGTAATTTTCGGGGAAAATGTTTCAGACAAATGTTTTAGGATTTTTCCCGGGCTATTTAATGGTGCCATAGAATTTGACCTTGAACATGACCTTGAAGGTTATTCCAAGGTCAAGAAAATGCGGATTTTTCTCTGCAATTTCTCCTGGTTCTGAAACATTTCTCCGCAAAATGTATTTGCGGAGAAATTGCCGAAGAAATTCCACCAGGGTGTCCACCAATTTTATCGTCTTTTATGATGAACCTAATATTATATAATAAAACTTCACTGAAAACGCTATATCTTTTCATTCCTGTGGCTTCTGCAATATTTCGTGATGTACAAAATGATAAATTAAAAAAAAATAAACTTGACCTTGGAATAACCTTCAAGGTCAAATTCTATGGTACCATTAAATAGCCAGGGAAAAATCCTCAAACTTTTGTCTGAAACATTTTCCCCGAAAATTACCTCTCGCTGAGTTAATTTGCAATTCCGGGAGTTTTAAGTTTGCCCTCGAAATGACCTTATGTATAGTTTATGCAAATTTCAGCAGTCAACAACTTACTTTCTCAATTACTAATTATTTTTCTCTCATTCTACAAGGTCTTAGCTTTAATTTGGTTAAAAAATTATTCTTCTAGCTGATTCAGATCAAAAGTTCTACGATTTCGAAAAAAAAAAGATGATTCCAAGAAAAATATCCCCCTGTGCGACGTCAGTAGTCTAGTGGTTAGGATGCTAGCGAAGCGAAAGGGGGAGCCGGGTTTGCGTACAAACATCAATTTATTCATATAAATAATATATGAAACAGTTAAAAATAATGCGGGTTTAAAAAATGTGAACTAATATTTTTTACTGTTTTATATTTATTAGCAATATATTGGATGATGCTCTTTGTCCCAATATTACCTGTTTATTGGCAAAGTAATGACAATGTGTTGCTAATATGTTGCCAATATATTTCCCATGTGAACGATTTTTACACGGGTGTTTTTATAAATTGTACAAGAATTTTAAATAAATTAGTAAATATTTTGTATGGTTTCGAACATTTTTCTGAAAAGAAATAGAAACAATTCAATGAAGCTTTTTCTTTTTGATTGTCAAGTAATTTTTCTTATAAAGCTCAATGAAACTTGTTAGTTTAATTTTACCATTTTGTTTTAATAAAAGGGTTTGAAACTTTTAAAATATATTGAAATAGTCGCCATTATTATATCCAACAATGTAATGTGACTCACTGGTTCAGTCATTGGATTTGAACCGGGTTGAATGCGCCTTGATTGATTTTTTTTCGATTATTTTCTTTTAATGCATTTTCAATGATGCATTATAATGTCTTATTAGTATGAGATCAATTCATTACAGTTCAAAATTAATATTATGCACGATAATGTGGACAAAATGTTTCCCTGGGGAAATAAAATATTTATGAATAGTGAATATATGAAACATTAAAGTGACATTCTAAAATAATAATTATAATTAATATCCTTTTAATGTTTCATCAAGATTGAATGTTTTACTTGATGTTTTCGTCACCGCATATTTATTAACCCATTAAAGCCCAAGAGGTCACAAATTTCACTAACATTATTGGAATATTTCTTGACATTAAAAACCAATTTAAAAAAATTGAAACAAAATATTCTCGACGTAAAATTGGTCGCTCTTTGGGATTCTTGTATCAAATTCTGTCTACAATAAACGTGTAAAAAGTTATAAAGAATTATTCACAAAAACACGGGATTTTGTCCTTCACAAAAATTTTTTAATCAATATTTTCATGTCAAACAAGAAAAGTCATTAGGTCAAAACCTCAAAATATCGTGACTGTAATGTCTCTGCCATAAATATTCGTAATAATATATATGAAAATTGAAGATGGCGACTTCAAAATGGCGACTAAAGCTTTCTTTTTTTTTGTTAAATATTAGCTTAGTTCAAAATGGCGAATCCAATATTGCGGCCGAAAATTGAAAATTTCATTTTATATAGACGAAACTTTGTATACAGGGGTTTTTGGGGTCACCGATTACGAAAATCACGTCATTCTTTTTAAATTAAAAATGTCAGACCCAATATGGCGGTCAAAAATTAAAAATTTCATTTCATATTTATGAAACTGGATAAATCATGGTTTTGGGACCTCTGATTACGAATTACGAGTTATTTAAAAAATTAAAAATGTCGGATGCAGTATGGCGGACAAAATTTGAAAACTTTTATTACTTTTCTTCAAAATAGACATAGAGAGGTTTTTTATTTTTATTGATAATTTTTTTGTTTTTTAATATCTTAATTTTATTCTTTTTACATTTGCTATTAAAAATGTTCAGTCTGTAATTTCCATTTGTTTCATTCCGAAATTCTTAGAATTGACCAGGTAATCACGAGTAGAAGTGAAAAAATACCTTAAATTTATATTTTATTATAAACAAATTAAAAAAGGTACACATTTTTGTAACGGAAAAAAAAAGATTGACATTTTTATCCTACATGAGGATTGTTGAAAATTGAAATTTAGAACATTTTTGAAAATCAACTATTCTCCAATACTTTTCCAGCAGAATCTACGCGTAAGCACTTTTGATCGCCGGAGGTTCAATCAAAAACTTACCTAGTCCAAGTTATGCATTGATTAACAGTATCTCAATACAGTTACATAAGAAGTAAAATCAAATTTTTTATTTTTGTCCGTGACATTGGATCCGCTATTTTCGATTTTCTAAAAATTACTTCCAATTCATAATCAGAGACCTCAAAACCCCGATTTACTAAGTTTTATAAAAATAAAACAGCGTTTTTTATTCTCTTCCGCCATATTGGATTCGCCATTCTAAATTCTTGAAAAACGACTACACAATCAGCGATCTCAAAAATCCCTATATACTACGTTTCATAAATATAAAATGAAATTTTTAATTTTCGGCCGACATATTGGATTCGTCATTTTGAATTTTTGAAAATAAATTCATATTCATTATCAGCGGCCTAAAAACCCCCTTATAGCAATTCGCATGAAAATTTTAAAAAATATATATAATTTTTGGCCGCCATTTACAAATTAAAAAAAATATCGTGAAATTAATACTCGGAGAACCCAAAAATGTATGAGAACTAAGTTTTATCAAGATCGAATAATTTTTAAAGATTTTGTACACTAAGCTAATATTTTACAAAAAATTTGGATCGCCAGTTTGAAGCCGCCATATTTAATTTTCCTATATGTTAATACTAATAAAGCATAACAGCGAAAATCTCATGCTTATAAAATTAATAATTTTCTATTTTTCATTAAACTATTTCATGACATTATTAATGCAATTTTTTAAATAAACGCTAAATAATAGGGTTTAAATCATATTTAACAATTCCGAACTTAAAGTTGATTAACATCATTTAGTACCTATAATTTTCTACTCCGGTGATTTGAAGCGTTTTCCGAATTACTTTTCAGTGCACCAATCATTAAATTTGAAGTTTGGATAAACGCGAGACAGCCTGGTTACTCAAGAATCTAAATCATTTCAACAATATGCGAAGTATTTTCTATCAAACTTTAATTATCACAATTATCAAAATCTATGTAGATCATAAATCATTAACATCATGAATAATTGAACGTTCGCTTGAATTTTCCCTCATAAATATATGTCGCTACACTTATGAAAATTCCCAGCAAAACACTTTATATAAAAACATAAAAGTGTCAAGTTTTTCCATTCGATTTGTGGAATACACTCGACGTCTAACCTACTTTATGCACTTCGCTTTAATCAATCTCGATTAAATCGGAATATTATTTCCACTGAGAAGCGCATTCAATTGATTTTCGAAAGTAAGAATAATGCGTGAGATATGACGTGAGGCACGCGAAGAGCAGCAAAAATGCCATTGGGCCAGATTAGAGAGTGAATCGAATTCGCCAGACGTCCCAGCAGTGCGTACTGAATAATGGTACACTTAACGAGGGATGCATAAAGTACCCGGCTTGATCTCGACCAAGCAGAAATTAGCATAAGTGAAATTGTTTGTAGGTCTTGTAACTCCTATCGTGAATTTGTCGAGGACAATAACTTAGCTAACACGTAAGTTGCTAGGGAATAGTCTACTTACACTTTCGTAGAATAATTTTTTAAGCCTTTTTCCAAGTTTATCGTAAATTATTCTTTCCAATAGAAATAAATTTACTTTGAACTATGCATCTGGAAGTAAACAAGATACGAATCATGTTAAGCGTTACCGCATGACAAAGGTCTTTTTAAAATGAGTATAAAGAAAACTAATCCAATGTTTGAATGATTTAAGGACCAAATAATTGAAAATTCGAGAGATATTCCTAATTCCCCAAGACTGAACCAAAAAGTCATCACTGCTACAGTGATACCTGTAAAATGCCCGACATAGAAGACTATCCCTATGATGATTTTTTAACAAAAATAATTAAACTATAAACGGCAGGGTTTAACAAAAAAATGTCAATTTTATTTTATTTTTGCCAGAAAAACTGAAGATTCATGATGTTCAAAAGTGTTCGGACGATTTATCTTGGAGCTATAACAGAAGCAAATTTGAAACATGTGACTTCGAAAAATATACGTTACAAAATGTATTAAAGTCGGTTAAAATCAGAATAAAAGGAGAAATTCACGTTAAAACCACAAAATAACGATAAAAGATATATCTCTCTGAGAAGCCATCTTACGCAACGGTTTGAAAATTCCCCTTCGTATCATTGGACGAAACGGTATGCGGTTTTTACGAGCTTATTCTAATTTTTCGTCTCGCTCGAATAACTTCGTCGATCTCTGAATTCTTTACTGAACAATTCGCCATTGCCTGAGGCTAAAATCAATGTTGGATTTCGCAACAAATATATACTATACGTTAACCGTGTGCTTGAACCTGACATCGGATAAGTATGTTGCTCGCAATTTAATTGTTGCAAGTGCGATTAAAATGTGGGTCAAAATGCTCTTACTTTCCACTGTTCAATTTGCGGGTTTCAGATTGAATGCGATCCTTTCTGCAGTCATATAAAAACTAAATATGCATTTTTATCAAAAAAAAAAGAAATTCTCAATATTTTGGACATGTTGCTACTTTCAGAGAGATACAAATTTCATGTTTGATTGATCATACACAGCCCCGAAAAAAAAACCATCCGGATCTGGAGGTCGGACTGCGTCTATAATACGCTTTTTAGGTTGCTGAATCCGAATCCGAAGCCCATTTAATCCCATCATGTCAGGTTTTTGACATAACCTCAAAAAACCTAAATAAATTATATAATTAGACCTTAAAATATTAAAATGTGGATTAAGTTGCATTTAGAAGTCTATGTCACGTTTCCGTTAAGTTTTCTGGGATAGCTAAAGTCATGATCGCAGCCTATTCAGACCTTTAAAATAAAACAGCGTTTTTAATTCTCTACCGCCATTTGGATTCGCGATTCTAAATTCTTGAAAAACGACTATATTTTCATAGCCAGCGACCACAAAAATCCCTATATACCACGTTTCATAAATATAAAATGAAATTTTTAATTTTTGCCCGCCATATTGGATTTTGGGCCGAAATTGTATTCGAAGTCCATTAAATCTCGTCAGGTCATTTGGCATAACCTCAAAAATATCCTAAAAATCCACTCCAAAATGTTAATATAAAACATAATTCTAACCTGAAAGCCATATAATATTTCAATATAATCGGTTCAGTTACTCTCGAAATTGTCTGGAGTAAACGGTAATGTCAACTGAGCAGTACTGAATTTGCCTGTACTGGATAACACTGGAGAATATTGGACTCTACTGAAATGTACTTTACTGCACAGTACTGAGATGAACTGGACAGTACTGGAATGTACTGGGTAGTATTGGAATGTACCAGACAGTTCTGGACACTACTGGAAGTTCTTTTAAAAATGTCTGCTTGAATTGGCCAATTTTAAAAGAATGGCAGCATAGGAATTGAAAGACAATACCACTCGTGCGTAGCGCTATTCAGAGTCCAATTAACCCCATCACGCCGGATTTTTTATATAACCTCAAAAAATCTACAAATTGACTCCCAGAATTATTGAAATAAAAGAAAAATTATCGCCTGGAAGTCATACCATGTATTCTTTACATTTTTGAAGTCACTGAAACCGAATTTGAAGTATATTCAAGCATGTCAAGAACTTAACATGATGGGGTTGAATGGACTTCGGATATGGTTTCAGCGACCCCAAAAACATAGCGAAAATGTAGCAGGGACCTCCAACCGCACATTATTCTTTATTTTAACGTTTTAAGTTCTAATTATAGGATGTTTTAGGTTTTTTTTAGGTTATGTCAAAAACCTGACGTTATGGAGTTAATTGGACTTCGGATTTCGATTCAGCGACCCAAAGAACATATTATAAACATTTAGTTATTTTGTGGGGCTGTGTTATAAATTACATAATGGGAATTCCCTGGAATACTTGGGCCTCTCCGATTTTCCCTGAGGTTTTTACAAACGTTTATTTGATAAGAATGATAACTATTGATATTTTGGACTTTCGGGCCGGTTAAAACTGGATGCCTGCCGACTGCAATAATATATGACCAATATCCTAAAAGTTTAAAAGTCCCTCCCATTTCCCCCTCAATATTAACAATCATTTATTCGATAAAAAGTAATTCGATAAATGTTCTGGGCCAGTCCAAATTTACTGTCTGACGATTATAAGTTAGTAGGCATCCAAATAGTCCACATTTAAGCGGCCATATTAGATTTTGGTTTAAAAAATTGCAAAATTTGACTTCAAATTCGCATTCACCGTTAAAAATGTCCAAAATAATGCATATTTAATATAAATCGTAAACGTACTACACAACGGAGCATTTAATGATTGATTATGACCAGTAGTAAGTAAATAGATAAATATATAATATCCCTATCTTATATTTAAATTGATTAAGAATCCGAGGTGTGATCTTTTAAGACTGATTTAATATTGATTCAATTAATCATGGTTTATTAGATATTTGTGATTATAGTCTGCTCTTTAACTAGTATTCACAGTTATCCTCTAATGATAACATCCTACAGGATAACAGTTTTGAACTGATAAATAAATCGATTTCACTCAACTGTGAAAAGTTATACAGATTTCGTAAAGGAGCCGTACAATAGATTTTGTTCTGACATTTAATAGGTTTGATGATTTCGAATGTTTCGGATGAGGCCACTTTAAGTATTTAACTTTGAAACAATAATCCAACAATTATAAAAATAGTTTCTTTCATATAATCTGCATGTTGCTTTCTCTCAGAATTTTAAACAATGAAAATTCACTGATTCTAAGTGAATAGTCACTGATTACAGTAGTGAACAAGGAGCCGCTGAGAAGTAGTGAAATTTCACTGTTTTAATCAGAGAAATCAAGTTGCTTTAAGAGACAATACAATTGATAGCTTGAATCAGTGTAACTTTAACGTAAAACAAAGAATTCGTTTGCCGTTTCACTATTTATACAGTGAATATGATGAGTCACTGATCCAGTAGTGACAATTCATTCACTGATTCAAATAATGAGTTTTTCACTGATTCGAATACAGAGAGTGTTTTATAAATCAAGCCTTGCACTTCATATAGAAGTTGCATTGGGCAGGTTTTATATATTAAATCTGTACATTTTGATTCCTGAGAATGAATGTGACTACGAATTTTACGCAATGAAAGAGGATACCATATAAGCCGCTGATTAAAATTAATAAATATTTAATATTTTGATGAAAACTATAGATACGATTATACGCAAATCTACACAGGAATAAACTATGGGAACGATATTATTTCTCTTAAGATTTACGTATTATATTTACATTTAGACATCTTCAGAAGTTTACACATATAAATTTACATTAAAAATTCACCAGCAAACGAAGTTTCGATCTCATAAAAGGAATTTAATTGTGGGTCTATGGTCATATCAATAGGAAGATTTTCAAAACTCTACTATGAACATGTCTCATATAGCTGATACAATTAAATAATTTCTTTACCCTAGATCTATTTTGGAAGGAAAGACTTTAATTTGTTAATTAGTTTAAAAAACTAAACTCTACAATGCCTTTATTTTCGCCACATATTTTTATAATTTCATGTCATCCAAAGTATTTTGTTTACTAATTTCGATTAAGAATGGCGTATTTTTTACATCTTCTTTTCTATTTGATATATTTACGCTGATATATTGTCAAGATTAGTCACAAACAGTTTATTACAAACCTGTTACATATGACATAAAACATGACTTCATTTCCAATCTAATATACTTCAAATTAAGTCATTAAATATTGGTAATTTACGAAAGTAATACATCAAATCAAGTTTTTACCTGTACCGCTAACATTACGGTATTATTTTCCGTAACACTGACAGATAATGATTGTAAAAGTCGTTTGCTTAGTTTCACAGCTAAGAAAGTAATATTAACTGAACTCAACTTCATGTTACCGATTTTTTCAGAAACTTCTGTTGAAATTTTTAACGAAGATGTATCTACGAAGCTACAGTATTTATTTTATCTTACATTATTATCTTGTTGATATTTTACCCGCTCTTGTTAATATTCGAATTATCCCACAGAAAAAATGTCTAATAAAATCTTCGGTACTGCAGGGAGCGTAACTTAAATATGCCACAATTTTTTTCTTTTTAAAAATTAATCCAATTTTTTATTCCATACACTAAGAGAAATACGTAAGAATTTTAATACTAAACATAGTGGTAATTTATTATTAGTTTAACAATACTTTTACAAATAAAATCTATTAATTGTACACTGTTGTCTAACAGCTTTCTGTTCAGATAATAAAATAAATGTTAAATACATAATGATAACTAATGTATGTCCTACTTTCCCGTATAACGCCCAACATTATCGCATCTTCCCTCATCTTCAACCCTATGCCATATATCAGAAGTAGAGCATTTGTTGAAAAGTAGGTTGACATCCATAAAATATGGGACCATCTTATTTAGAAAGGATATGAAAGATGTATTTGCATTTTTGACAGATGGTTGGTATCCATCAATCACATTTCAAAGAGTTAACACTACTGAAAAAATCCACATGGAATTCCACGTGGATTTTCTATGTAGATTCTATGTGGATTTTTGTGGAATTTTGTGGAATTATGTGGAATTTTCCACGTTGATTCTATGTGAATTTTCCATGTGGAATTGCACAGGGATTTTCTACGTGGAAAATCCCTGTGGAATTCCACATGGAAAATTCACATAGAATCAACGTGGAATTCTACGTGGAAAATCCACATAATTCCACAAAATTCTACAAAAATCCACATAGAATCCACATGGAAAATCCACGTGGAATTCCATGTTGACTTTTTCAATAGGGCTAACTCTTTGAAATATGATTGATGGATGCCAATCATCTGTCAAAAATACAAATAGTTCTTTGATATCCTTTCTAAATCAGATGATCCCATGCTTTATGGATGTCAACCTACTTTTAAACAAATGCTGACCTTGTGATATGTGACGTAGGGATTTTCTACATTGATTTTCCATGCAGAATTCCACGTAGAAAATCCCTGTGGAATTCCACATGGAAAATCCACATAGAATCAACGTGGAATTCTACGTAGAAAATCCACATAGAATCCACATGGAAAATTCACGTGGAATTCCATGCGGATTTTTTCTATAGAGAGAAGTTACACTTAACGAAAACACAAAATTTAAATAAAATATAAATGATCTATTTATACGGCAATACAAGGCTATTTACAATATCTTTGGTTGAAATTATCACTTGTAACTAACCATTACCCAATAGATTGTAAAAATTTTTAAAGAAGCTATTCTTGTTACAGGTAAAATATTTAGGAGCAGCACCTGTCGGAGGTAGAGTAGCCTGCGTCCAAGGACTACAGGAACCGTTGCGGCAGCTGGTTGAACGTATCTCCAATGCGGTACCTGCTGAATTAGAAGTATCTCGTCGCGGTTTGACCTTCCGGACTTCTGATACTTGCGAAAAGAACAATCCGTTCCGTAGAATGGCCGTCTGGAGTGCATTGCGGCTTCAGGGCAAACGTACCTCTTCTGGTGACTTCCATCACGCCTTTGTGCCACTGGTCAATAATGACCATCGCCACTCCTTCGGAGACAAACATGCCGATCTATACAGGACCATGCGTGGATTATCAATGGAAGTCAACGATTATCCGCCACTTTTTGCTGTAGTCATGCGCAGGCCTGGTGCTGCCACGGTTCTAGAGTGTCATGCTTTTGCTTGTCAATCGGTGGAGGATGCTGTTGCAGCAGCAGCAACTTTGTATCGTGCTCTTCTAGCTGACCTTGACGGAAATCGCAACCGAAGACCGAGACATACAAATGGCGTTGGATGTGTTAGTATGGGATCTGTGGTATCAAGTGTTAGAGATCCTAGTAACCTAAACGACGTTCGAAATTCTTCAGCTCCTGTGAGACCACCGCGTTCCAAGAAAAATTCTTTAAGTTGCAGCAGCCTTACCGAACTAGACGACCGGAAGTCGTCTTCCGAGTCCAACGAAAAATTACCTAGACGAAGAAAGCAGGTGTCGGAGATAAAATCGGAAGACGTCCTGGAAGCAAGGAGCCGTAGACAATCATTAGCCCCCATCGACAGCAATAAAGTGGAACGTAAAAATTCTAGGAATAAAATATATGGCACCAAACAAACTTTGCACGATGTGGACATATATACGGGGAAGAAAAGCAACAAGTCAAGCCGGGACCAATCTAAATCTTCATCCAAGAGCAGTAAATCATACGAATTCGATTGCTGCGACGAGGATTACCATTACAAAGATCCTCATTACATGAAATCCACTTTCGAGCATGAACCAATAATTACTTCGGAACAAAAAATGTACGAAAAAAGAAGAGGATCGTATGAGATGGGTAAGTCTCATGGTAGTTACCCGTTGAAAGAGAACTTACCTGACAACGATCAAACATATCGAACCAGAGAAAATTCCATTTACGAAGATCACTTTCGAGACGCTGATAAAATTTTCAGTTTCGAACAAGAAAACGAAATTTATGCAGACCGGAAAGACCTATCCAAAAATGGTCGGGATAAAACCACGGCTTATAAGAACGCGAAGAATCGAATGACAACGGAGAAGAATAGTGTGTCTGGAGAATCGACAAACACCTCATCCAAGACTCGAGTTTCTAGGGTTTCCACAATGGACAGGCGTACGAAAAAGCCTCAACAATTCGAAAATTCGGGAATCCCGGAAAAGGCTGTACATAACCGAAGACCTCGAAGAAGGAGTCGAGCAGGAAGTGAACCACCGAGTTGTAGGACGAACGAAATTTCCAGGCAACTTCTCCAAGAGACCAATATGAAGAGATCCCAAAGCGATGTTGATTTGGAAAAGGGAGATTTAATGACGAGAGTCGAATTGCCAAGGAGGGGCAGCTTTTTGAACCCTGCCAGTAGCAGCACCAGGAGAACCACCAATGTTCCAGGTGGCACCCCGTTGGGCTTTACTGAACTATTTGATGAATTTAGAAACCAGGAGGGCCTCACTAGTGTTGACGATATACTTACTGCCATTATAGGTATTCTAGGTTTATTTCTCAATCCATATAATAACAATAATGATATTGTCCGTAAAGATTTTGCAACATCATCATATAACATATTATAACATCTTTCCCAACTCTAAAAAGACAGTTCTAGTTATTTTAATGTGTTTCTTTTCTGATCATATGCATTCTGGTTAACGTTTTCTAGTTATATTAAATGGACAATCTTATTTAAAAAAAAAACAATCTATCTGAGCGCCTGTGCGATAACCAAACCTTATTAGCCATCTTCGCCGCAAGGGGCAGTGATGTTGGTAATTTCTCGCATATGACATGCAATTGATTCTGAATATTATATAAAATTACCGCAGAAGAAATGGAGTTACCCAGTAGTCAGAAAATCTAGTAAAATATTCTGTTTAAAATTACTAGAAATACTTCTAAGGCTTATCAAAACAAACTATAGGAATTCCCAGAAAAATGGTAGCCAGAATTTCTAGTTCTTTTAACTAAAAAATAGAAAGGTCCAAACAGTCACGATTTTTATATGAATTATTTGCAAGAACCGACCCGTTCTCATCAGGAAAGTGGTTTCTTTATACAATAAAGAGCTAAAAACGCGATTTTCATGACAAATTGACAGAATTGAGCAGAAGAAATTGGCATTTTCAAAAACATCTACAAAATGTATCGTAAAAAACAGCGCAAGAATATTAATATTTTTGTTGCGTTTAGTACTAATCTTTTTCGCGATCATCTTGCATTGCTTTCGTTAACAAGCAATTTCCTTCATAATCGGAGTAAGATGAGGATTTAATATCTATTTACTATTACATTATTGATCATGACCGGCGTTTCATATATCATAAATGGGTAATATTTCCAATA